>CM032494.1:3893254-5093254 GCA_019059595.1 Marasmia exigua | reverse complement strand
TACAAGGAAACGGTATTCACTACTGGATCTTTATTCCTGTTTCTTTCACACGCGCGTGTGTCTCTTTTGTTTAGGTGCGACAGTTTCTTTGTGGGTAGGTACAGATACTAAGTCGTGCCATAAATTCTATTCCTCATATACATGTCTAGTGAAAAAGGATTATTTAAAAAAAAATACGGGGTGGGTTGGTTTCGTTGTAGATCCTAAGGTTCGCGATTCCTTTTTTTTATAACGACTGTGGCAAACGCGTGCGGATCGCTGATGGTAGACGATTACCGCAGCCTATGGACCCTGTGAGTTATTACTTACTACGTAATAATAGTTCAATGTGTGGACCTCTCTAAGTCTCAAGGACCTGCATACGCGCTGGTAACCCCTTAAACACCTTAACACTTTTTTGAAGAACCTCATGCTGTATGCCCCCGGAAAAACCTCGGTTTGGCCCACGCACGCTTTAAAACTTATCGGGATATTCCTAGGTAAGTGGCAAATAAGTGGGGCTTTGATGGATCGCGGTGTATTGAACTACCTATTAATATATTGTGAAGGACATACCTCTAACACAGAGTTGACAAGGTTCGAGACTCCCTCCGCCCCCCCGACAATGGCCCGGCCCGCGGTATAAAACTTGTCTCCATTGTTCCCATATTTTTCTTCTTCCTTGATTGTATCCACGATAGGTTTGGGCTGTGGAAAAACGTAAATATATCCTTATTTTTTTATAGTATGGCTCTCCCGAAGCTATCCTGCCAGTGTCAAGTAACCTGTACAAGTAAAGTGGGTGGGTAGTCAACAGTCGAAGTCAGTCAAAGTCACAGTCACTCAATCAAACGGTATTTACGTTTTATCGGCCTACGGATTCTGCTGATACCATTCTAAACACAATCGCGGGTTTTGAGACTATTAAGTTAAAAACGATACAATTCAACGATTCTTATTATCAGGATCACTTCGCAGCACTTCACTGCACAAATAAACACCAAATTTGTTCAGTAAAAACCACTAGATACTAGTTTAAAACCTTTGAACTGCATCAGCCCACGCGGAGTATTTGACTCCTACTCATCATCAGCCCATTTAAGTCCCCACTGCTGGGGCACGGGCCTCCCTCAATCACATGAGGGGTAATTGCCATACTCACCACGCTTGGCAGACGGGTTGGCGAGGGTTTTGATATAAATGCAGAGTTTTCCTTCTCTGGGTGCTGATGATCATGCCAGCAGCTTTACCTTAGTCGCCTTTTACGACACCTCGGTAAGAGTGAGGGTGGCCTATTCTACTCTGCCGGGGACCACATTGCATTTGACTCCTACTGCCAGAATCCTATGTTCTTATTGTAAACCTATCAAATTCTTTTTACATTAGATATTACATAGGTAAGTAGTGCACTTACGACACTGGCTCACGCCAATCATGGTTCAAATTGACGGGATTAACCCATGCCAAGCTACTCATAAAATCCTTTGACCACAGATGCTCCGCTGCGCTTCTTGGGCTAAGTAGGAACGCATCCTAGTAAGAGCTTTAATCGGTCACTGTTGCCTCAATAAGCACATGGCCACTATAGGACTGAGCGGCAGTAGAATCTGCAGAATGTATAAAGAGGCGGATGAAACCCCTACACACATAATCACTGAATTCGGACCACTGATGCGCAAACGTAGCTTACATCTGGGAAAGCACTTTTTGAGCGCCAATAAGACTAGGGATCTCAGTCCCAAACAACTAATACAGTTTCTGAAAAGTGTATGGTTTGGGAGTTGGGACTGATATGTAGCACAGTGGTGATCACAACAAATCGAACAGGTCGCAGTGATACTGGTCTGAATAGGACCTGCATAGCCGCCCGCTTAAAATAATAAAAAAAAAATACGATTCTGGCTCACCGGGCCCGATAAATTCCTCATATAATTACCGCTAATATTATTGCAATTTGTGTCATTTCATTTCAGAAGCTTACATCCGAGACAGATCTAATAGCACAAATTAAGAAGTCCTTGTATCCTAGTGAGCTAACAGTCTGTCTTTAATTTGTCCAAGTTTGTTACAATACTGCAAAGCGCGCTTTGTGTACCTACCTTACCTAATTAGATATCGAGATTCTCAGATATCGTTTCGTCTAGGTGTTCTCGGACTACAAAGTCTATTGTTAGATTAAAATCCACAGTTGTTAAACCATTGGCGATGGAGATATTTAACTATCTGCAGTGCCTACCTATCTACCTTTATATTTAATCTGTGTATTTAAATTATGAAAATCCTCGCAGCTGTGCTGGAACGTGGTTCCGAACAGATCTCAAATTCTCAATCGTCTCTGGATTAATGGCTCATGCGACCTGTTTATTACTTGATGCCACAGGGCTAATTGCTATTGCTAATTGTTTTATTTGCATTGGTGTCGGTCGTGCGCACTGCCCGTAAGAGTTATGTTGATGCCTGTTTGCAGACTGTCATAGGGATTATTCTACTAATCCAAAGCATTCTAAGAAACAACTATAGAACAGATCATTTATTTAGGTATCGTTTATGGTTATCACTCGCCACTGATGAAACCCCAAGGTTGTAAGTCATCCAATTGAATAATAAAAACTCTTGAAAATGTGTACCCACATGTACCTGCCGATAATGTCGCTTAAGTGCTCAAAAAAAGTTCTTTGTTATTATTATCATATATTTTTGCAACTGGTCGTAAATACCTAAATGCCATCATTACCTAGGCATTGACGAATAAATTAATAATAGGTCTTTAGGTTTTTTTTCTAGATACATTAAGATGTAATGATAACTCTTAATAAGCAAAAACTCACCATTCTATAATTTTATTTCGATTTAAGACTATATTTTAAGGTTTATATTAAATAGAGATCAAATATTACTGTATTTAATGCAAAAAAAAGTTGAAAAGGTGGACCCTTTTTTACTTAGCAGAATTGAATCTCATTGTCTAAGATCAATAATAACTTTTTTTTCTGCAAAACTGTCCTACACGTTCCTAAACGTTATGCATTAAAGTACACTTATCTATGGAGTACCTAGTAGCATTAATTAAATTAAAATGGCAATTTCATAGGTTAAAACCCACAGAACATGTATATATATATTAAATCTGTGTTAAAACCTAATTATCTATGATATAGGTAACTAAAATATTAAAATTTTAAGTTTGTATAACTTCCGCACACTACCTGCTTATAAATCTATATTTACAAGGTAATAGTAGTTTTCGCATCCGGGTAGTTAACCGGAACAAAAATACTTAGATGATTGGTATACTTAAGTATTATCGTACTTGGAATAGACCGGCTACGATGTTATGCAAGTTGTCCTTAGCTGACAGGGCCTTGCTGCCCAGGCCCTCGGTCTCCAGCAGGGCGCCTTCCAGTGTGCTCACTGGGGGCGAGAACCAGCCTTTACCAGCTTGGACGTTCACGGCGCCGGCCTGAATAATAAAACATACTTTTCGATTTATAGATACTAAATAAAGACGTAAGGTATAGACATCTACAATAAGTCCACAAACTATAAAGACGAAATATTAGCGCGACGTAGGTAATCGACACCCAGCGTACTTAGGATAGTTAGAGCGATTCCAACAAACATGTTAGACCAGAGAAAGTTCTTAATTACAAATGTTTAAATTTTAGTTACAATTAAAATATCATGCATACCTACAGCCATTATACCTCAAAGCGAGGAAGCTTCACGCTTAGGCATGAATGGGCCGGGTTCCACCGGGTGAATGAGAGTACCGGAGGACCTATGGGTGACAGCAATCGCTCATAACGTCCAGTTATCCCATTCTAGACTGCCACCTACTTACTAATTTAAAAAAAGACAACGATCAATTCCAATGCAAAATTCAACGGAGACCCCTCATTGACAGATGGTCATTAGGCAGGGGCACTATTCTAAAGCTATTCCTCTGATTCCACTCTTAAACTTACCGGCAAAGTCTGTGGGCTCAAAATTGGGGTTTGAAATTCATGAGCTATAAGATTTCCTTCAAGCGATTTCTCAGCGGCCGTGGACCCGTCGTTTTCTGGTTCCAGCGGTTGCGGTGCCTGCGCCGACGCGGCTTCTGGCTTGTCATACACGGGCAAATCCACGCGAACTGGCTCAGTCGACGGGTGCGGACCAGCCACCACCAGTGGCCAAGAAGATGACGAGCATAAATATGTACGCCATTCTGGAAATTAATAATTAAAAGCTTAAAAAATATTTTAAGTCATTAAGTGTGCGCACACTTAAATACTTAAAGCTCCTCTCGAAAAGCATTAGCTATTTGGGACTGTTTTCACTTACTTAGGTATTTTATTTTTAGGTAGCTCTGTGGACGAGCGCCTTCCAGAGTCGTTCGTGTTTCAAATCCGAGTATCTATGCACCTCTGGATTTATCAAATTTATGTGCATATTTCTACCATTAGCTCGGCGGTGAGATTATTCTGAGGAAACTACGCGCATTTCGGATAGTTTCTGAAACGTATAACCAGATTCAGTTGGTCTGTTTCCCTTGTTAAAGGGTTAAGGAGGTCACACGGCAGTCGCTTCATTGTATTAATTACCTGACTCCCAAAATCCTAAATCATGGTCTAAGCATCTTCTCCTTAGTCTGTGGTCTAAGCCTACACTGGGCTTCAAAGCAATAGCTTTGCACCATAGAGAAAAGTTCAAGAGAAAAGGTCAAGCCTGACCTTTTTAAGGTGACAGGCGTGATAGAACTGACAGACGTGTGGATCTGTCAGTTCTGTTAAACACACAACGTACCTATATGTATTCTATGCACACAGCATACCGATTCTCTGGGTTATTTTATTCATTGATATATCTCAATGATTTTATTACGGTAAATAACTTATCAAAATCTTATAAGATTGTGTACAAATTGATTTTGTGATTTACGAAACTGGTCGCTGTAAAAAAGCAACATGGATGGATGGATGGAAATGCCAGAAATAAGACGGTGTTTTGGAATATTTCCTCCTAAGTACGCGACGTATTTAATATCTATATTTGGTTTAGCCTCTGGAGGGCTCGGCCTCGCTGGCATCATTTTGTACGGCATTGCTGAAGAACTATTAACATCTGTTTTTTCATCACAAGCGACCTCTCAACTAGACAAAGATATAAAGAAACTGATGCTAGCAACCATCGGGTTGTCGTCTCTTGTATTAGTGGTGGCAAATGCTTTCTTGATGATCGGATCCATAGGAAAACAGAGGGGGGCTGTCCACGTTGGTTACCTAGTGATATTTCTTCTTTGCTGCGCGTTGATGATCCTTAGCGTATCTATGCCACTTTCATGTTTCTTCATGCCTACCGCTTGCATGGTTAAGAAGGTGTCTACTTTGGGTATGTTATCGTGCATATTCATTGTAACAATTTTCCTTGAAGTATGGTTTTATTTTATGGCCGTAGCGTGGAATTATGAGCAGGAGCTCTAAGTTAGTTTTATTGCGGTTATCCCGTCATGCGGATTTCGACCTGCGTGTGGACTGCCTAGACCTAGCGAGAGGCCGATTTTAACGATGGTGATGTAACCATCAGTGTTCTCACATTGTTAATTTTTTATTTTTTTTACTTATTTTTTATTATGTATTTTCGTTTTTATACGAGTTGGAACCTGATTGCCTAGATCTCGAAATTTGTACGAAAAATAAATGCTATAGATGTGCTGTGTATGTACCTATGTTTTTTTTATTAAATCAGCACCGTGCATTACTTGTCTTATACCAAAAATAAAGTCTAACAAAAATTGCATGTTTACGGTTCTGTACTTCAAATTAAACGTTTGTTCTAAATCACGATGACACTGTTTAATAAAATTAACCGATCAAAACGCTTCCTTCAAATTTGTTTTGGTCAGGCTTTTAATTCGCAGTGCAAATAAATAAAGTAATGTGTTACTCACGCGCAGGTCCGTGCGGTAGGGCGATGCGCACGCGTCTCTGCCTGCGCGCGCACTTTCACGCGTTACGTCACAGAGCCTTGGAACTTGCCGTGTGCTCGTGGACCTTACCTCCTCGAAATATCGTTGCTTAATCGATCTGCTGTAATATTCTGCCGACATGTTGTTAATGGATGCATTTTAATGATAAGTTAACGTCTTCTACCAACCTAGGAACCTATATAAGATGTGAAGAGTTTTGTCTCCTTATTCTCCTGTGTACCCTTGGCTTGTGTCTTAGTTACGTAAATCTTGACTTGCGTGTACCTTAAGCGGTCAACTCAACACCAATTAACTAAACACGACTCAATTAAGACGTACCTAATGAAGTAACTTAACTAACAATAGGTATTTCAAAATTTGTATTCCTTTCAACGATACGGTATATTTTAATCGTTTGAAATTGCAATCTACGATGTTTTTAGCTCTGCGATTTTACAGGTTTTATTTAATTCCTACCTTATTGAGTTATTCAGTGAAAAGATTTAGTTGCCTGCTAATCTTGATACTGATTCTCCTGTTTAGAAATGGATTATTGTAATCGAGTACATATTTAAAAAGTAAATAGAATCGGATAGAGGATTTTTATAAATGTAAATGGAACATAATCAAACATAAGAGTTTCATTTTGAAATAGATAAAGGTAACGTCAGCCACTGCAGCTTGCTCCAATATATCAAATGAAGGTTGAGAAAGAAGGGAGAGAATAGAAGATTTTCTGAATCAGCTGAATAGAAGAGTTATAATATTTGGCCAATGCAAATAGATTCCGGATTGGAAAGCGCGAATGAAATCCTTCGATTAATAATTCAATAACAATCGATTTTTCTCCTCATCTCGGCGTGTATGCCCGGTTGCATCCAGAGCTGTCGCTTCGGAGTCCAGGGTACGCTCAGTCCATGTTCCAGGTTTGGAGGAATTCTGGTAATTACTATGAAGCGACTGCCGTCGGTTCTTCGCATCCCTTAGGCCGTAAGGCTTAGGGGAACCAAACCAACTGAACTGAACTGAAACTGAAGAAGCTATCCGAAACGTGCAGGTTTCTTCGCGATGTTTTGCTTCACTGCCGAGCTAATGGTAGAAATATGTATATACAAAAGCGCTTGCTCGGATTTGAACCACGATCCTCCGTATGGAAGTCCCTTTTATCCACTGAGCTACCATCGGTCTTCGTTTTCTACAGCACCAGCAACAGCAATTGCAATATTGCAATGCAAAGTCGAATACTGGCACAGCGGAAACTTCCGCGATCGTACATTAGGTATGTAGGGTCAACATAAAACATATTTAAGTAGATACCTAAATAAGTAAGTACCTACCTAAATAATTAAATCACTCGCTTAATGAAACAAGGTAATTCACACTCCCCAAAGTTTCTAGACAGGAGCTTTGAGAGTTTATAAATGAAAGGAAGTCGAAGGGGGTACCGGGAGAGATTATGCTCCTGTGGGGCGATAGTTTTCGCCAAAGACATTCCAATGCCTAATACGCCGGCAGCCGCCAACTAAAAGTAATTAAGAGATCTTTACTGCAGTCAAAAAGGCCGGTCAAGAGCGAATCGGATACGTGCACTAAGAGTATCAAAACCTATATTACCTATATTACCTATATATTCAGTTTATACAAACTGAATATTGTGTAAATATTTCAAGTGCCTACCTGTTGCCTTTATTAATATCAAACATACAAGGACAAAACAATCGCGTTTATTGTATGTTATTTTGGGTTTAATAGTATTGGTTACCTATGTGTAGTGGCATCTTAAGTCTATGGTGGCAATAGAGGTGTGTAACTCTTTACTGAAACGACTCAGTGATCCGACTCAGCCAAATGATACACTGTTCCGAATCTCTAATGTTCGCTTCGAATGTATCCCTCCACCAACCCATGGTCCTTCCTACCGTCTCGGCGTACGGACCGAATCTTGGGAGACGCTCACCAGGTACTTGCTAAGGGCTCTTTCCCCGGTGCGTTTCTTCACTCCCTACAAAGTCTGTGTCTGTGTCCCATCTTAATGTCACTTCTCCCCAAATGGGGCGTGAAGCACCACAACACAAGCGACTCGCGCTCGGGCAGTTCCACATCAATCAATCTCCTTCCTAATGTTAAGCCTTTTGTGTGCAAACGCACGCAACCGCCGAAAACCTTCTGCAGAGTTGACCATCTCTTGATGGTATACTGGTCCTATCTCGTTCCTGTTCCAGTCATTAGCATCTGTTGCCGCTCTTCTTCATACATTCCCACAGCACATGGTCCCGAATCATCAGCAAATTCATCAGCTTCTCCACAGGGACATACAGGTGACCCACAGAGAGTCATCGCGTGCAGTCTGCTGTTAAAACTCAAATGTCCTGTAAGTATTTGTGACACGGCGTAGTCTAGTTCCACCCAACCGGCCGATAATCTCATTTCTACGTCTGGGAAAAAATGCGATAACTCTCTTCCTTTGTCGCTGGTCGACCAGCACTCCTGCCACTGGGCAACAACATCTCCGAATATTCTACGTTTAATTGCCGTCTGCTCCTTGTCTGTGGCTTCCTTTGGGCACTCCTGGGCGAATCGTCCCACACGAACGACTTCTAAGTCGGCCGGCAACACCGCAGCTAGCACGTGCAGCGCTGATGTACTAACAAACCTATAAGCCTTAGCGAGCAGAATCATTGCAGGCCGCTGGGTGCGCAGCAAAGCTCGCTTCACCACGAAGATGCTTGACCGGTGCCACCAAACTGCCGCAGCGTAAGTAAGACTTGCAACATAGGTCCTTGAATACAGGACCCTAAGTGCTTTGTACCGCACATCCCAGGTCGATGAAGATATTCTCGACATCTTCCCGAAGCAGTTACTAGCCCGCTGGCCGATAAAGTTCGCATACTGCAAGATGGAGCACCCTTGGTCAATCACCACCCCAAGTAACTTTGCCATGCCATCCAAGTGACCCGAATGAGCGGAATGAATCACGGATCTGTCTGAGAGTCGATGTTCCAAATAAAGCGTTTTACTGTTCCGCATCTCTGCATTGATCCAGATGCAAATGTTCCAATCTTTTGAAAGATACGTTTTCGCTAGGTCTAGGTGGCAATCATCATCATCGTCAGCCCATTTAAGTCACCACTGCTGGGGCACGGGCCTCTCTCAATCACAAGAGGGGTGATTGCCATACTCACCACGCTTGGCAGACGGGTTGGCGAGGGTTTTGATATAAATGCAGAGTTTTCCTTCTCTGGGTGCTGATGATCATGCCAGCAGCTTTACCTTAGTCGCCTTTTACGACACCTCGGTAAGAGTGAGGGTGGCCTATTCTACTCTGCCGGTACCACACGGCTTAGGCAATAGAACAAAATAATTGACAGCTTTTCATCGAAAAAGTGATAATAGGTAAGTATAAAAAAATCTAACTCGTTATATCGCGGAGGGCCGGGAGGCTCTAGGCAAGGCAGACGCCTTGCCTTGTCTAAATAAAAATACTTCTTTCAAATTATAGAATTAAAATTACCAATAAATAAATTGTCTGTGATTTTTAATACTTTTACAACCCTTTTGAACTGAACATCTATCTAAATATGTTTTATAACATTTATAACCGAAGGTTTTTTATAAAAGAACGAGATCAGTAAAATTAAAATAGAAACAGGAGAGAATTGCTATTGTGTCAATATTTCCGAGGCGCGTTTATAGACGACTTTTCGTTGTCTAGCGAATGTATTGAAATGTAACTAACCAGTTTCAGTTTTTCCACGTCAGTGAATAAAATTGTTTGTTCAGTTGGTCTAAGATTCCGTAGCTACCAATGATTTTCTTTTCCGGAATTTGTAAAGCAATGTCGGTGTAGATAGTAGATACTTAGGCAGCTACTTACTACCTGTGTGGATAAAGAATGGGATCAGAAATGGCGGCGCATCTATTCACTTCTCGCTCGCACACTATTTGCATCTACACTCGCACCCCACGAGTGCGAGTATAGACGCAAATAGTGTGTGAGAGTTGTAATTGTATCCGTGTTTTTTGATGACATAGGTGGCAGACGAGCAGATGGTGCGATTGGTAAGCGGTAAGCGATTGCCGCCGCCCATGGACACCCGCAATGCCAGTGGAGTCACAAGTGCGCTGCCCATCTTAAAACCCCTTTGGGCCACCGGTACCCTCATACACGCAGCGGAACACAGCGCAGTGTTGCTTCACGCCGGTTTTCTGTGAGGCCGTGGAGATTCATGCCGAAGCGTGGCTCTCTCACGGTCTCTCTCACTAAGTATACATACATAAAATATATTTACACTACTAACCTTTCTCATAGAGGCTGTACGCGTGTTTAGGATGTTTACCATAGTCTACTAACTCGTTAAACTTAACATTGAGAACAATTTAACAAAAATTGTCTAAGACATTAAGGATTAGAAAAAAGTAAAAATCTTCAAGGGCGGATATGATCAACCTATTCCGATACTAAATTTAGAGTACAGAGCTGTCATTCAATACAAATCTGACGGTATACCATAGATACCGTTTATCCACGGATAAAGATTGATCGAATCGGGCCTAAGTTTAGTTTAGTTTAGAATGAACATATTTTATTCGGAACATAACTATTTTCATTGAAAATATATATATTTTTTACATTATAGCAGTCAAACGAGCAGACGGCTCACCTGATATTTACTTAAATTCTAATAATAGCGTATTATGGGCCGATTCGACCAACCTTATTTCGTTACTAAATCAATGGTATTACGCTGTCATTCCATACAAACTTGACGTTATACCATAGATGTATCCACAGATAAAGATTGGTCGAAACGGGCCTTAGTTATCTTTTTTTATAGTGACACAGTATATTGGCTCTCCTCAGCCTGATGGTAAGCAAGAGAAGAGCCCACGTTGCAATTACAACGGGCATCGCCTCCGTTGGGACTGCCATACTGGCCCGAGAGATGCTTCTTCACGCTTCGTTTGAAGGAATCCATATTGTAGGAAGGCGTGTGAAAAATCCGCAAGGTGGAGTACTATAGGAGTGAGGTCCATATACAATGTAATTGGTTATTTTTAAACGTGATCTGTCAAAATGTCAATTTGACCGACTAAACAGCCAATGCGGTTGATGTTGGACCTCAGTCCAACAGTACGCCATCTAGCGGATTTTTCACACGCGAAAACTCACCACCATTTTTTGGTCCGTGATGGAATGTTTTCCACTGTGAAGCGGTGACAGCGTACTAAACTCTACTTATTACACCAACAACTATTTAGAGTAACCGAAAGGCAGACAGGTAAACTATAATAAATCTCTTTTTTTAAGGTAAAGAAACGTAGAATACTGGCGACCTTGTTCTCTAGTTTTCTAGAAATAAAATACGATGTCTGCCGGCTGTATGTTTGCTCCTTTCGCTCGAGCACATCCGAACGGACGTATTGACGGGAATCACGCTGAGTACCTTTTAGTTGGAATCCTAACGCTGAAGGAATTCTATAAGTGGTCCATTAACACTCAGTGCCAACCAGTAGGTATTTGTTATACAGGGTTATTTTACATCAATAATATTTAGATTCTGATTCTAGAATCTATGGATCTATGAATATGGATGAATCTATGAATATATATCCATCACCTTAGAACTATAGAGTTCGGCAACACATTAGAACCTTACACACCTTAGAACTCTAGAGTTCTAAGGTGATAGCCCAAATTGTATATATGTTCGGCCAGGACCTTGTACAGTCCCAAAAAGGCCTATATAACTGACAATATTATGTTATTATTAAATAATTTCTATATAATTTGTTTAATAAGTAGTATAAGTTAAAAAGGGTTTATGGTCAGTGGAATGAGTTATACAATATTTGAGATAATGATTCTGTACGTGTAACCGTGATCCAGTTGATCTGGTTATATAGGGTTGCGAAGGTAAGACGGCAGTTTGGGTCGTGGCGCCCGTATGGGTAATAGGTTCGTCCTACAGCCCACGACGACTTCCCATTTAAGGGCGATGAGGGAAAACCGCTGGGGTTTAGTCGGTATGCCTCTGGCCGGCTTCTCGTTAGGAGAAGCCCCCGCCAGAGGAGAGCCCGACATAACCCTCCTGCAGGAGGGTATGCATAAGGCGCCGCCACCGTCGGCCATTGCACTACGGGCCGGCGGCATTCCCCAGCGAGAAGAAAAAAAAAAAAAGGTAAGACGGCAGTCGCTTCATTGTAATTACCAGACTTCCCGAATCCTGGATCATGGTCCAAGCGTTTTCTGAAATGACAGCTTTGAACGCAACTGGGAATTGCACGCTAAGATGAGGATTTCTTTAAACTCTCTTGAAAAAAACGTATGGATGAACTAACATAACCTTTAAGTCCTTTTAACTAAAGCTCTGTTTTAGTTCCAAGTTCAGGTAACTTTTACTACACCGGTGAAAGAAGATACAAAAGCAACTGCGAACTAGCTGCACATATTTCACATTATTTCGAGAAGCTTAAGAGTTAAACTGCCAAAATTATTATTGTGCATCAACTTTTGCTGTTGACGATATATCTACCTTTTCACGTAACAGCTAGGTAAGTCTTCAGTGAGTGATACAGATGGCTATGTACCTCCTATACCTTTTATACGACAAAGTAGGAATCTTGTATATTCTTGTGCTTTCCCATCCTGTATCACCTTGTTATCTTGTCAACCACAACTTTTAGTAACTTACTTGTAGCCCCATCCCAAAATCTACTACTCAATTCCATGCGTGCAAGCAGGGGGGATCTAGCCCAAGAAGCGCCCGGGTGCAATCAATAACCTGGCGCCTTCCTGTTACAAAATACTGAATAAAATGGAATACAACATCTTGCTATGGGCAGTAGCTTCATTGTAATTATCAGACATCACGAATCCTGTATCATGGTGCAAGCGTACCATTAGCTCCGAAGCGACAGCATTGGACGCAACTGGATATCACACGCTAAGAGGAGAACGATCAGGACCCCAATTCTCGTGCTCGTGACATTTATTTTCATACGACATATTTCACTAAAACATAGTTTTTTTGTATGGTTTTCAGGTGATATCTGCCATGTTTTCAAAATATCACGAGCACGAGAATTGAGCTCCTGTACTCGCGCTCGATCCTTGCGGAGCGTTGCAGGGGAGGCTCTTTGTGTAGCGTGGGGCTCTTGGCGCCCTCTAACACCGCACCCCCTGCACTATAGGTAAAGAAGAAAACAGGGGCGGCTTGCAAGAAAGTAGATGGTAGATAGGCAAGGTATCTCCTGTGGTAGAAGTCAGAATAGTACATTTTGTAATCTGCGTACTTACTTTCTTATCATTGATGGTTTCTGGGCCAATAGGACAGCACCATCAATAAATTCGAAAACTCATAAATAACTTACCTAACTTCGAAAGGAATTATATGGTGAAGTTATTAATTTGGTATATATAGGTACGTCCTATCACACTTACTCATGAGTCAGTCTCCATCCTTTTTAAAAGTTACGTCGTGTAAACGTTGCCTACGTTGAATAGCTAATTTGGAAACATTTAGATGGCCGATGCTCGGCTTTTGCTGAGGTTCCTACGTTTGCAAACAATAGATTTGCAAACAAGCAAAGTTCAAAATTATTTCAAAGCATACAAGGCTTGGACGCGGTTTGTGCATGCACTTTCTATGGGACCAGTGACCATTGACAGTGTATGCGACATGCGCAGTTGTCATCTGATGCGACCGAGCGGGTGAGCAGGTTGCGGATAGCTCGCCCTCCCCCATACCCACCTCTTTGCTTGAGGACGGGAGAGGGTGTCACGTTGACCCCGGACAATAGATGGCTGCTCCAAAACCCAATCCCAGGCTAGGAGCATTCCTGACAACCTCAAACCCATGCTCCCCACCTCATCCTCGAACCACCCTAACTCACCTTATCCTTCCCCTCATGTCCTGGAGGAGTTAACCTCGACTCTAAAAAACCCCAATCTAAGGTGTCATCCGACCCGTGCCGATAGATGCATGGCCGAGGGGATGTTCGGTCGAGAACGGAGGGGCCTCGAAACCAGGCGAAATCGAGGTCTATTTAGCCTTACCTTGGTGGACCTTTACTTCCCTAGCTTCTCGTGGGAACTATATGGATATTCTTGACATTATAGACGACCATCTAAATTCTACCGAAGAGGTACCAGGTACCTCTGAGGCTATGCTCTTTGGTAGCGATACTGAGGAGCATAATATTCACTGCTTCACTGCCGAAGCACCTGGGACTGATGGACCAGGTACTTCGAACGCAGAGTCGACACCTCTGGGTGCAACGCACCAAAGGGACTCGTCGACCAAGGGGCCAGAGAGTAAACCCAGGGTTAAGCTCTCTGGAGCTGATAGGAAACAAATCTATCGGCTCGTAGCGAAGGGTATGACCTTCGAGCAGGCGCTAGAACTGCGCATGAGTGAGAAGGCTAAGCAGAGGACCCAAGAGGAGGGGGAAACGAGGGAGCGGGCGACTAAGCGCCCTCTCAATACCTCGTCAACCTCAAATCAAGGCAATCCTACCAAGGCACCGAAGCTTGGCGAGCCTTCCACCTCGAAGCCTACCTTTAGGGAGGTTGCTGGGTCCGTCACGTGTGGCATCAAAGACGCCCTGGGAAAAATGGACCAGGAGAGGGTCGAAATACTTCAAGGTGCTATCTTGAAGTGTATCGACACCTCAGATGACGGTGACGGCCCCAGCTTTATTGGATGCAAACCGCGCTCGGGTGGCATCCTTTTGGCGTGCGCAGATGAGAACTCGAAGGAGTGGCTCATCCGCAAACTGCCCAACATTAAACCCTGGGATGGAGCTAATCTCTCCGTTGTAAACGAAGAGGATATGCCCAAGCCCAGGTATGGCACGGCCTGGATACAGGAAGCCAAGCACGACGCAGATACCATCCTGCGGAGGTTGGCAAAACAAAGTAAAGGGTTAGACCTCTCGAGTTGGAGGGTAGTCAACCGGAAGCTCGAAGCAAAAGGTCAAACAGTGACCTTTTCCTTCGACGAGGCGGCCTTGGAGACTATTCTTCAGCGCGAGGGGCGCCTCTACCTTGACTTTGGCCTCATACACATAAGGGTCAAAGGGGGCAAAGTATCCGGGGATAAGAAGGAGGGGGCAAGCGTCGAGGCGCGTCCAAGTACCTCCAACTTGGTCTCGGGTACGGAACCCTCAGGAGGAGCAACTGGAGCCGACTCCAGCAGCAACACACCTCCACCCGTCCGGGGGACGTATGGAGTCTCGAGGGGCAACAGTCGTGTTGCAGGACCATCGAGAGGCAGGAGCACCACTACCTGCCAACCATCTGCCCTAGACAGCAGAGGTCGTGGTCGTGGTGGTCGAACACGACCAGCAGGGGGACGCGGCAAGAGAGGCGCTGTGCGAAGGCCGGTAAATCTACCGACCCTAGCACAGGAGCACTCCAGCAGGAAAGCCGCAAGCAACCTGCTCAACAAAAACAATTAAACCCCCCCCCCCCCCCCCTTCCCCGTAAGAAACAGACACAACCCACCTACACAAATATCCTCCTATCCCTTCCCTCCTAATTAAGAAACTTTCTCCCAACCCTTCCCTTCCCAATCCCCAAACCCAACAACATAATGATTAAGGTGATACAAGTAAACCTCCAGCACTCAAAGGCAGCCTCAGCTGCCCTTTGCCAAAGATTCCTCTCTGGGGACCTGGACATCGCCTTGATCCAAGAACCGTGGGTGAATAAAACCACAGTAATGGGGCTAAACTCGGCAGGTAAGATATTAAGTAACACCTGCGGAGTGAGGCCAAGAGCATGCATGCTCTTCAAGAGAGGCATAAATTACCTCCCGATCCCTTCTCTGTGTACAGATGATGCTGTTGCAGCGTATATAGACCTACCCGGGGGGAAAGGTGGGGAGACATTCATAGTCAGCTCGATGTACCTTCCCGGTGAGGACCAGGATCCGGTGAACAAGGTGACGCCGGTAATGGAATACTGTCTGGAGAGAGAAACCCAGCTGCTGGTGGGTACCGACTGCAACTCCCACCACACATTATGGGGCAGCTCCAACACGAACGCCAGAGGTGAGTTACTGTTTGACTACTTGCTCACTAATAATCAATTTGTTCTTAACGTGGGTAGCAAACCAACCTTTACCACACGTTCTAGGCAGGAAGTACTAGACATAACTTGGTGTTCAGGTAATCTTGCACACCGAGTGACCAATGGACAACATTTCAAAATTACTAAGCTCTGAAACAAAAAATACTAATTCTTTGTTTACTTTTCCGCTGCTCGAATATATATTTATTCATTTTTTATATTGCTTATTTACTGAGAAAAAAATTAAAAACTAAAAAACGTAAGATGACGTCATCGGACGGCAGAATGTAAAATATTTCTTTGCTTAGCACATTATAGTTTTAAATTTACGTAATGCCAAACTCATGACATGTAACTGTCAAAAAAAAAGACAACTTGTCAACGTTGAATGTATGAATGACGTTGACAATGTTGACACTAGTATTATTTACCTTTGACAGTAGTACCTTTTTTTTATTAAAACAATGATAAGCAAAGGAATATCGCTGTATTCAGCCGTCCGATGACGTCATTTGGCGCTTACGTCTATTTAGAATAAAAAGAATTTCAATAATTATTTTATGCATGAAAATGGACAAATTTTGAAAAAAGAAAAAATATGGGTTCATTTTATGTCTACTTTCATATAAAAAAACAATATGGACATGTTAAAAATATGAAATGTTGTCCATTGGCACGTGTCAGATGAGCCGTCCATGTCCGACCACACCCACATTAGGTACGACATACTATGCTCGGGAACAAAGGAACCGAACACCTACCGTGACCCCAAGGGAACAGACTGGGAGGGCTTTAGGAACTCCCTTAGGTTATACCTTGGAGATTTTAAATACATCAAAACTGTGGACCAAGTGGAAGCCGCAGCAGAGGACTTAGGCAAAAGCCTAATGACTGCGTATCTAGAAATTTGTCCTCTTAAGACCACTAAGAGCAACAGGAACGCGCCTTGGTGGAACAAAAACCTGGAGCATCTGAGGCAAAGGACCCGTGCCTTATTTAACAAGGCAAAAAAGACAAGAACTGGGATGCTTACAGGAAGGCGTTAACACGTTTCAATAGGGAGCTCAGGAAAGCAAAAAGAAGATCCTGGCAAAAACTCTGCGGGTCCATCAAAGACACTGCCCAAGCTGCCAGGATCCATAAAATACTATCCAAGACACCTGAATCCCATCTAGGCCTGCTAAGGAAAGCGGATGGATCTTTCACAGAATCTCCGGAGGAAACACTGAGACTGTTTGCTCAAACGCACTTTCCGGAATCCGTGTACATTAATAACGAAAGAGAACTCCAGGTCAGTAAGTCTCCGGACAGGAGACCGAGGAATGAAGACTGGAGGAGAGCTTCCGTTATTTTTCGTCCCCAGCAGATAAGTTGGGCAATTAGTAGTTTCAAGCCTTATAAATCTGGTGGGGTCGATGGTATCTTCCCGGCTTTGTTGCAGCGGGGCGAAGATATCATCATCTCTACGCTGATAAAACTATACCGCTGGCCATAACTATGCAAGCTTTGCTTGGAGTTATCTGCCATCAGCGTGGACTCGGGCGAAGGTCACTTACATTCCCAAGGGAGGGGACAAAGACAAATCGCAGCCCAAGTCCTACAGACCGATAAGTCTCACCTCATTCCTATTAAAAACGATGGAAAAGGTGTTGAACAGTCACATCAGGGCAACATACCTCGTTGAAAAACCCCTGAGTGCAAGACAACATGCCTACCAAACAGGCAAGTCCACGGAAACGGCACTTATTGACCTGGTGGACAGAATTGAGAAAGCCATAGAAGACAAAGAAATTGCACTCTGTGCCTTTATCGATATCGAAGGGGCATTTGACAACATCAACTTCGATGTTATAACACGTAGCATGGTGAATCGTGGAATCGACGACACCACCACCAGATGGATGGGATCCATGCTACAAAATCGGACCACCACCAGATGGATGGGATCCATGCTACAAAATCGGACTACAACAACAACGTTGATGAACAAAACCCTTCATTATAGAGTGACCAGAGGATGTCCACAGGGCGGAGTCCTATCACCCCTTCAATGGTCATTGGTTGTTGACAGTCTCATCTGCGAGCTCAATGAAGCCAGATTTCTGACTCAGGGTTACGCAGATGACATAGTAATAATGGTCATAGGAAAATGCCCTAGCACCATTTCCAATCTTATGCAAAGGGCCCTACGAATAGTAGAAAACTGGTGCACGAGACACGTGCTAACAGTCAATGCACGTAAGACGGTCTTAATCCCGTTTACCAAAAGAAGGAAACTAGAAGCGCTCCACGCCCCAACACTTCTTGGTACGAAGCTATGCTTGTCCAACGAGGTCAAATATCACGGAGTCTTTTTAGACCAAAAACTAACATGGAACAAGCATCTCGACTACATCACTAGAAAGGCAAAAATTGCGATGGGGGCAAGCAGTAGGTTGGTGGGGCTAAAATGGGGGCTACGGCCCATGGCCGCACTCTGGATTTATAAAACCATAGTGAGGCCGATCGTCACTTATGGCTGCTGTGTGTGGTATAAGAAGACGCACCAACTTAACTGCGTAGAGAACCTCAGCAAAGTTCAAAGAACAGCCTGCCTTATAGCCACCGGCGCGCTTTCGTCCTCTCCCTCTGCAGCACTGGATGCCCTCCTGAACATTCCACCTCTGCACATTCACGTGCAGATGGAAGCGAGGATGGCTATCACGAGAGCGAAAATCAGAGGGAGGACGAGATGGCAATCTAGGGTCATGAGAAACCTCTACAACGAACTAATGAAAAGTCCGGTCATGGATATGCCCTCTGACTCCATGGTCCGTGAACACCGCTTCGATAAGCGGTTTACAGTCTTGTTACCGAGTAGACAAGACTGGGAGGCTGGAACTCCCGGAAATGTTAAGCAGAATGACATCGTTTGGTATACGGATGGCTCCAGGAAGCAGGGCATATCCGGGGCGGGATTTTGTAATGATCGCTGCGGAATACGCAAATTCGCCAACCTGGGTCGCTATACCACGGTGTACCAAGCGGAAGTCTTCGCAATAATTGGCTGTGTCCAAGAGAGTCTACAAATGAATCTCCAGAATAAGAAGATATTCATCTTCTCAGATAGTCAAGCTGCCCTCAAGGCGTTAACATCCTGTGAACTTGACTCCAAACTCACTAGCGAGTGTGTCCTGCTCCTAAACCAGCTTGGCAATGCCAACATCGTAAATCTGATTTGGGTACCGGGACACTGTAATATCAGAGGCAACGAGGTCGCTGACGTGCTAGCAAAGGCCGGGGCAGAGAGCCCACTACTCGGACCGGAACCAATATGTGGCGTTCCAGCCTGCATGGTCAGGTTCGAGTTAAAAGATTGGGAGAAAAAACAAAGCACTGAATTCTGGAAAAGACTACCTCGACTAGAACAGTCTAAGGCGTTGATACAGGCGTTCGATCAGAGACGAGCTGTAGAGATAACAAAACTGAGTAGAGGACATGTTAGGGCACTCACTCGGACCCTCACAGGGCACTGCAAATTAAACAAGCACCTGCACAACATGGGCCTTACAGATACCAAAATCTGCAGGTTCTGTCGCGAGGACGAGGAAACGATTATCCACGTCCTCGGCGAGTGCATGGCGCTGCTCCGCTGCAGAAGCCGGCACCTGGGAGCACACATGATCTCGGCTGACGAGATCAAGAGCTCCCCCATCAGCTCCATTCTCGGGTTTATCCTGGAACTGGGGCTGCATGAGGTGCTGTAATAGGTTACGGGGCTGCCACAATAGATCATCTACTGGTCGCAGTGGCTATGAGACGCAGGGCTCACCCCATTTCTATCAAATAATAATAGGCTTGGACTTGTTACTACGAGCGGAATCAAACGGCACATTTTATCTTGACCTTTATATTATTGAGTTTAGAGTCAACATTTCTCTGGTTAAATTATAGTTACGTCATTAATAGGTTTTGAGGTGCATTGACGGTATTCTCCTGCTTCCTCCAACATGATGGACACTGCTAAAACTTTTGAATATGATTAGTTGGTTGGTCCAACGATTAATATCTTTACTGGTTTGGTTCACAGGTGCCTCCCAGTGTGTAAGTAGATTTGTATTTGAGAAGGATTTAATTGGAGATTTTTTTGTGATTTAAGGCAGACGGACAGATGGACCACCTGACATGGGTATCCACTGGCATCAATTAGTTAGAGTCTCTGGAACTCAAAGGTTTTAAATTAGTGTCTAGTGGTACACTAAATGTACAAATTTGGTGTTAATTTGTACAGTGAAGTGCCGCAAAGTGATCCTTATAATAAGAATCGTTGGATTGTGTCGTTTTTAACACTGCTATTGTGTGTCGCGTGAGTTGTCTCGTGACAACTTGCTTGGACCTAATAGAGTCTTAAAACCCGCGATTGCATCTACAGTGATATCCGCTGAATCCGTAGGTCGATAAAACGTAAAACATTTATTCAGTGACTGTGACTTTGACTGACTTTGACTGACTTCGACTATTGATCGCCTACTTATTCTCAATAAGTTACTTGACATTGGCAAATTATCTTCGGGTTAGAATCATTAAAAAAAATGCGTTAAAAATAACAAAATCGTTGGAAAATAAAAATGGTTACAAAATAACAAATTCGTTAAAATTGACAAATACGTTGAAAATAACCAATTCGTTGAAATAACAACTGTGTTAAAAATAAGTAAGTAAGTAGGTAGATAAATAATGCACTTAAAAAAATTCAACAGTCTTCGGGTGGGACTCGAACCCACGATCCAACCGGGCAACTGCTTTACCTACTAAGCTACCAGAGACCATGGTATGTCGACGATTTTTGTAAGTGCTTTTTCCTTCGGCGTGAGTCGGTTCACAGTGTAGCAAAAACACTTACAAAAACTAAATTATAGGTAAAGCATTTGCCCGGTTAGCAAACGATCGTGGGTTCGATTACCACCCAAATCCTGTTGAAATTTTTTTAAGTGCATTATTACCTTAAGAATAAACTGCAAAAAAATGGTATCCCCAAAAAATTCACCCTGTTTTCTCGTGGTCCTAACATTTTGTTCCATTAATGGGACATACCTAAGTAGATAGTCAAGGAGATGAAACTGGACATCACCTTTTTATTATTTTATACCTCGATCACAGTATAACAGGAACTTTCCTTAAACGCTCTTGTGTGTACCTATCTGTATTGTGCATTTACTATGCGTCTGTCATAAGCGCATCGCCCACACAACCAACAGCCGGACAGCGCATAAGCGACGCATCGTATCTAGGATTTCTTCATAAATAGGGTAAGCGTCATAATTAAATATAAGGGTCGTTCTTCTTTTCTATAGACAATGAGCCAAACTTACAAATCAACATTTAACTTTTATATAACAGACTACAAATGATAAATAGTATGCCCTAAATATTCGTTAATGTAACTTTTTTACAGATGGACTATTACATGATGTAAAATTTAATCGATAAAGAATACTTTTTGATTGAAATGAAATTTTGACGGCACCTCCGTCACTTCCCCCGAAGCATTTCGGCAAAGCGCGAAGCGGTGTGACCACGAGTAATAGAAATTACTTGTCACACCAGTGTGACAAACTTGGTGTGGACACGAGTCCGGCGGGGAAATTAGTGCCATTTACACCTCTGTCACGCTATATATATTTATACATAAGTAGTTAAATCATGCTAAAGTACCCACGAGGTGATAAAACAATGTCTTTATTTCATGGTAAATTAGGAATATCTTGATGGTGTAACGTATATTTTTTTATATAATTACTTCATAAGTTACTGATGACGGGCTCATTGTCGATAAAAGAAGAACGACCCATACCTAATTATTCTTAGGAGTGGCGCTCGCGAGGAGCATGGTGAAGTCGCGTCTCTTAGACGAGGTGTAGACGTGGCGGCGTTTAAGTTTAGTGTGCCTGGACCATGACATCTCTGCCATTTTGTTATTTCGTGTGCGTAAGTATGTATCAATGGATTAAAATGAGAAGAAAGTATAGCCGCCTGAACTTCGACCAATCCTAAACCGTGCCTCGACGCAACACCGCCGCCGCCACGACGTCGCCTTGACTTACCAGTGGACGACTTCCCTTAGGTGCCCCGCGGTGCTTTCACATGTTGTCATCGATACAATGGTTGACAAGGTACGTGTAAAGGGGATGGCCTTGTTCCCGAACAAGAGGATTCGCATGGCCCTTTCAAATGGCCATACAATTTTCCTGACCTTTTCATGTCCATTATACTTACCTAATTAATTTGATCCTTTATTAAATCTTAGTTAAATACTAATGGCTTTCTAGCATAGAGTTTAAATATGAACATGCTTGCCATTTACTTTTCGTACAAATAACCACAACGAACATATCTATGTAATACTAGCTTTTGCTTGCGGCTTCGCTCGTGTGGTAGCACGGTTTCCCTTTCCAAAAAAAGATGCACGAATTTTAGCCCTTCTACTATTAGAAACGCGGAATGCTCCATGCTGCGATTCCCATTTTGCGGATGTGGGGGTCAGAAAGAGACAAAAAGTAGCCTAAATCCATAGACTTAGGATGCCGCCCTAATTCTATGCCTTAAGGTAAGGTAAGGTAAGGTAGGGCACACTAGCGACGCCAATCGGTTTAAATTTTTAGCTACTAAACCGGATCTATTTTAAACAATTTCGGGGTTACAATATCTCGGAAAACACTAATACTATTTATTAAAATAACCATGCACAAATGATGTGTCCGTTTTTGTACGCGAAAAATTGATTCACGCTAAAAGTGGTTTAGCGGTAATCAATTTTTCGCCCGAAAACCCCGAAATTGTTTAAAATAGATCCGGTTTAGTAGCTTAAAATTTAAATCGATTGGCGTCGCTAGTGTGCCCTACCTCTCACTTTAATCACTCTCCTTCCCTTAAAGTGTCTCCACTTACAAAATCGTCAATTCGTCGCCGCTCCGTTTTGCGCACACACTTTCCCATATTTTATAATATTATAGTCCAGTCAGTATGTGAAGGTGAATAGAACAGTTCTATTTTGACATTAAAAGGTAGACGCTCCTTTTAAATCTAACCGATATTTTTAATCGAGAATAATTTCTTTACAAATCTAATCTTTTTATTTGTTTGATTTTTAATCTTAACCAACATTTTATCTACGAATTTGAACTACCTATCTGGATAAATAATACACTTAAAAAATTCACCGTAGGGCTCAGGTGGGACTCGAACCCACAACCTTCCACAGTCCGGGTGGCTGCACTAACCATTTATGCTATCCGAACCCCTTGCTAAGACGACGAATTTTGTAAGTGCTTGAATCGTCATGAGCCGACGATAGTCTCATCAATATTGTAGGTATACTTTACAATATCCAGTGGAAACATTGTTACAAATATTTGACCACCAGTTAAGATGAAACTGCTAAACGAATATTATTGTGTTTGGTATAGCAATTCTTTGCAATTTATTCTTAAGTAAATAATACACTTAAAAAATTCACCGTAGGGCTCAGGTGGGACTCGAACCCACAACCTTCCACAGTCCGGGTGGCTGCACTAACCATTTATGCTATCCGAACCCCTTGCTAAGACGACGAATTTTGTAAGTGCTTGAATCGTCATGAGCCGACGATAGTCTCATCAATATTGTAGGTATACTTTACAATATCCAGTGGAAACATTGTTACAAATATTTGACCACCAGTTAAGATGAAACTGCTAAACGAATATTATTGTGTTTGGTATAGCAATTCTTTGCAATTTATTCTTAAGTAAATAATACACTTAAAAAATTCACCGTAGGGCTCAGGTGGGACTCGAACCCACAACCTTCCACAGTCCGGGTGGCTGCACTAACCATTTATGCTATCCGAACCCCTTGCTAAGACGACGAATTTTGTAAGTGCTTGAATCGTCATGAGCCGACGATAGTGGGTTCGAGTCCCACCTGAGCCCTACGGTGAATTTTTTAAGTGTATTATTTACTCAAGAATAAATTGCAATGAATTGCTATACCAAACACAATAATATTCGTTTAGCAGTTTCATCTTAACTGGTGGTCAAATATTTGTAACAATGTTTCCACTGGATATTGTAAAGTATACCTACAATATTGATGAGACTATCGTCGGCTCATGACGATTCAAGCACTTACAAAATTCGTCGTCTTAGCAAGGGGTTCGGATAGCATAAATGGTTAGTGCAGCCACCCGGACTGTGGAAGGTTGTGGGTTCGGGTCCCACCTGAGCCCTACGGTGAATTTTTTTAAGTGTATTGTTTACTTAAGAATAAATTGCAAAGAATTGCTATACCAAACACAATAATATTTGTTTAGCAGTTTCATCTTAACTGGTGGTCAAATATTTGTAACAATGTTTCCACTGGATATTGTAAAGTATACCTACAATATTGATGAGACTATCGTCGGCTCATGACGATTCAAGCACTTACAAAATTCGTCGTCTTAGCAAGGGGTTCGGATAGCATAAATGGTTAGTGCAGCCACCCGGACTGTGGAAGGTTGTGGGTTCGAGTCCCACCTGAGCCCTACGGTGAATTTTTTAAGTGTATTATTTACTTAAGAATAAATTGCAAAGAATTGCTATACCAAACACAATAATATACCTATCTGGATTCTGAATACAATATGTAAATATTCTTAGTGGTACACACACAATAAATCATTAATAATAATAATAATTATAATTCTCACAACATCTCATACGTTGACCTGATTCCGTACTAAGTAGCTTAAGCACTTGTGTTACAGATATCAGACAACGGAGGAACACAAGTAGGTATATACTTAAATACATATATTACACCCAGACGCCGAACAAACACAAGTGTTCATCGCACGAATGTTTGTCCAGGGTGGGGATCGAACCTACGACCTTTGGCGCAAGAGGCAGGGTCACTACCAATTGCGCCATCCGGTCAGAATAATGAAATAATCTTACATTAAATCAATTTGATTTAATCTAAGAACCTAACCTAACCTAACAACAAACTCGAGAAAATTCATATTCTGCTGCCCTCTGATCTTTATTGTAAATGTGAAGGAAAATAGCACATCACCTACTCGTATCGCTTTTATTAACCGACTTCAAACAAAGGAGACGCACTCGTGGGGTGCGAGTATAGACGCAGATAGTGTGAGAGCGAGAAGTGAATAGATGCGCCGCCATTTCTGATCCCATTCTTTATCCGCACAGGTTGTAAATGAAATATCGGACCTTTTGTTTCGGAAAATAGCAAACCCTACATAAATCAGGAGAAGTAGGAAAATAGACATTTTTTTGTACCTGGAACAAAATTGATTCCGAAAATACTCGTAGAATTTGTCTCAGTTAATGATAAAGCTAAAGTGTACAAGAAAATATTATAGGACGGTCCTACCTCATACTTACTAAAAATTGTTTATTTGAAGTCCACCTCAAAGGTAAGGTTGTCTAGGTAATTTTATATGTAATAACTCAGAACTATGTCTTTTGACGGCAGCATAATAGCATACCTAACGAGTAACAACAGGGGTCAGAAACACAGACATTCTGTTTGCAACTGAAGTTCCCTTATACCGTCCTAGCAAATTACGTTTCTAAAGTATTAGTAAGTTAGCCTGGGTTTCACGTGTGGTTTTGGTATAACCAGAGTATCATTACCTTACTCTATGGATATACCAAAATATCAACCAATCGAGTCGATATGCGATGATGTAGTAAAACTACCCTATCACACCATAAAAGGTATCAAGGGAGACATTAGTCCGAAGGGTAATATCCTGCCAAAAACATTTTCTTGTAAAAAGTCGAGACTGTAGGTACGTATAACTTGCAGAGCTCAGCAGGTCTACTTAGACTCCTCCTAAAATGTACGGTAAGGCTCAGTTTGGCTGCTTCGCTTCGATAGCGAAGTCTATCCATCTTCACGAGTGGGTATAACAAGGCATATGTACTTTACAGTAAGTTCATAATAATAGTCCGTTTTATAATCATCATCATCTTCGCTAATTAAGTACGCATCAATCACGCTAAGTAGCGTCTCAAAATGGCGCTTCTTCCCTGGGGCACAGATTATATTGGCTTGGGGTCCGCATATTTTCATTAGGACCTACATATTTCATTAATAACATTAGTTCATAAAGTACCGATTGATCCAGATCCTCTCATCTTAGCGTGTAAATCCCAGTAGCGTCAAAAATGTTCACTCTGTCTTCCGGGGTAGGTATGCTTGAACCATGATTCTAAATTTGGGGAGTTTGATAATTATAATGAAGCGACTGCCGTCTGACCTTAATCATGGTAACACGTTTCAGAAACCATCCGAAACGTGCAGGTTTCCTCACTGCGAAATACGCATGCTTACGCATACGAATACCAAATGGTCCAGATTAACGCTTGATCAGAGTATATTGGTATTAATACCCAAGAAGGTTATAAGTAGATGAGATAACTTCGTGGTATTACCCTTAGGTATTACCTTACTCTATGGTCCAAATCAAGAAAGTAACTAACTAGGTACACATTTAATACCTAATTACCCATAGAGTTAAGTTTCTCAAAATTTTTGTATTTAGAATTATTTGTCAGCGCCTTGTCACGCGGTGACAAGTTATCAAAATAATTCAATATTATTTTGGATAGTTTGTTACAAACTGAATGTACCTTATATTGCGAATGAATGTTTTATTATAATGGTGTAAAATTCACATTTAGGGATTTTTATTATGAATCTGTTAAATGGTAGCTGTTTATCTAGATATAGCAGGATAAACTTTTGGTCTACTCCATGTTGTAAAAAGGCTCTAAAACCTGCTCAGTTGGACATTGTTCAAGAATATTTCAAATTGCAATCATGTAAAAAGTCTAAAGAAGGAACCCAAGTCACACCATGTATAAATTTTCGAGTGCCCACAGGATTTTTCAGCACACAGGTGCGTTTCCAAAAATCCCCTCCGAAGTTTCATCGTGACATAGAATTCCCTAATTTTGACGCTCACAGAAAAGATGATTACACGGATGTTAGAAGAACGGCGTGGGGCGCCGGGGACGGTAAGTCTGGATACACTTATGTGATGGGGTTCTTCGGTTACCTGTGCGGAGCCTATGCCTTGAAAACGGTTGCGTATCAATTAGTAACATTCATGGCAGCCCCGGCGGATGTCCTCGCGTTAGCTGCAATAGAAGTGGACATTTCTAAAGTGGCACCAGGAGGTACTGTATCTTACAAGTGGAGGGGCAAACCACTTTTTATCAAGAATCGTACTGCTGCTGATATCGCATTCGAGGAAGCGACACCGATGTCTGCCCTGCGGGACCCTCAGACTCAGGAGCAACGTTGTGTGAAGCCAGAGTGGCTCGTTGTGATCGGCATCTGTACGCATCTGGGCTGCGTGCCGATCCCGAACTCCGGCGACTGGGCGGGAGGCTTCTACTGCCCTTGCCACGGCAGCCACTACGACAACATGGGAAGAGCGCGGAAAGGACCTGCACCACTGAATCTAGAAGTTCCACCTCATAAATTTCTCAGCGATACATTGATACTCGTGGGATAGCTTTTGTCAATTTACTTCACCGGCGTATTATAACCCTTTCTACTCTGATGTCATATTTTATTACCTCATTTCTATTTTAGCAAGTATTCCTATTTCATTACCTCATTTCTATTTTAGGAAGTAGGGAAGATCGATAGATGGTCCGCCCACTGAGTTTCCATGGCTTTAATCTTCGTGTAGGTAGCTCTGACAGCGCTCTTTCCTTATTACAAGGGATTTTCTAAATATTAACAATTATATTACTCATCCTATTTTTTATGTAAGGACCAAAATAAAAATATTAGTGCTACCAGCATTTTTCAAAAATGTTCGTTCAAGGTTCAAGGGTGCACCTTTTGCCATTCGTGGGACGCAATGCTGTGGACAAGTTTAAAGCTTTTGCGCACTACGCCCAATCATAGTTACTGCTTACCGTCATCCGGCATCGTTAGTTTGAAATATGATAACACCACAATATCAAAACTTGGTGGGGACACGAGCCCGAGGTGCCTGGTCTAAGAGCCCGATTCGGATTTCCGTCCGCGTGCGGAATAGCAGACCTGCTTGCTGTGCAGCCCCACAGGCCAGATTAGGTAGGTACCTTTTATTGTACCTAGGGCCTTCTTGGTATGAAACTAAAATACAAATTATAGGCACAACGTGTAAAAAAATGAGCTATAATACTTAAGGGTGTAGAACCCGAAAAACAAAACGGTATAAATCAATTGTTCCACATAACAAGCTGTCGTACAATTTCGTCTCCCGGCGGCTGCATGTGAAATCTAATTAAACATGCTGACGATGTCCTCAGCGCTCGGTGACCTCGCCACCACAATACTCCGTCAAAAGCTATTCATCTGCTGAATAGTTATTTATTGCGTTAGTTAAGGCGTCGAGTAGCTCTAACTAATGACACCAATCGATTTAAATTGATAGCTACTAAACCGGATCTGTTTTAAACAATGTCGGAAAGGCAGTCTCTAAAGAAACATATACTATTTATTTAATAATTGTGCACTACTTTTTGATCGTTTTTTGCACCCGAAATTTGGATTAACGTCCTAAGTGGCCGTTTTTGGCGGTATTTAAAATTTAGAGTACATAATCAGACCTAACCGTTAAGTATAAGTATTAAATAAATAGTATTAGTGTTTTCCGAGGGGCTGAGCTTCGAAATTGTTAAAAAGATATCTGGTTTAGTTGCTAACAATTTAAATCAATTGGCGTTGCTTGTGTGCCCTACACATTCGTCGTCACCTTAATAAAAAGATTTACGTGACGCTTACAGTGGTGATGGTGATAAATGTCGATAGCTTTAGATCAGAACTAGAAATCTCTTGTTAGATACTATGGCTATAGTGTCAGAATTCGATCCTGATCAAGTCCATGGACTAATTATGTAATTAGTCCACGTCAGGTCGTTAAATTAAAAGTGCCAGTTGAGAGCTAGGTTATATAATTTGTTTACCTCACCCTTGACAGTAGGTATAGTGGAAGGTGCCAGAGTAGGGGATGAGCCCAGGAAGGCCTTTTGCCACCTTCTCTGAAGAGGTGGTGGCAGTGAAGGAAGCGGCGGAGCGCGCGCGGGAGCAAGACCCGACAATATGCGCGTCTCCTTCCTTTCCATGGAGGTGGTCAGCCGGCGCACGGTACGGGGATACCAGCGCCGGTATTGCACCGGTCCCTCCAGTGCTCGTTAGGAACTCACCCTCGGCTGTCCCTAACGCCCCCCGATCCACCGTCCTGTTCGCCGTAAATTCGGGCTCCGTCCAGGCGATTGTGCATTTGGTTGCGTGCCCGTCAACACAGCCCCCTAACTATGGAGGATGAGAGGGTGCCGACGGGTTTTAGTCAGTAGACTGCCCGCCTTCTGTGGAGAGGATTCCGACATGGATTATGTCGGTTAAGCATACACGTCCGCCGGGAGGCGGATGAACCCATCCGCCTTCCGGCGGACGTGTATGCTCCCGGCGTATGTATGCTTAACGCATTTCCCCTGGAAAAAAAAAGTTAGGTCATATGTTTGGTTTTAGAACTAGATGACCTTTGATCAACACAATAGATAGGTATATACGCTAAAGCAGGTATATCTACTGTGAACCAAGTTGAGCGAAAATAGTTGAGCTGAAGAGTATTAATATTTCGGTAATAGAAATTATGTCCGACTGCTCAACTGCTTAACTTAAGGCTTAACTGGTTGAGCAGTGGGGAAGAACTGGTTTGATAACAGAAACTATGCCCGACTGCTCCACTGCTCAACTAGTTGAGCAGTGGGGAAGAAGTGGTTCGGTGAAAGAAACTATGTCTGACTGCTCAACTGCTCAGCTAGTTGAGCAGTGGGGAAAAAGGGCGACGTCCGATATTACTAAGCTAGGTTACTCTGTGTTATAACTTACTGGATACAGCCATGCCTTGGACATATTAGATACTACGGCGATGCTTAGACCTGAATACGTGGACGTCTAATAACTTATATAGCTCAAATCAAAAACGCCATGATAACTTTTCGCACTGTACTGTATGTATCATTTCCCTCCGAAAATATCTAACCGGAAATCAGAAGTGACGGTGATAAGGCAGCGCTATGAGTGTTAAGAATCAGAACTAAAAACTGAGGTAATAATAATGGAGGCGTATCTGTGATTATGGAATCTTCTCAAAGGTTAGTTGCTTTAATCTAAGGTTTTAATGCGTCAAGAAAGTCGTTGCATAGAATTAGAATCATCCTAGTCTAGACTCGTGCGTGCGTGAAAACGGATTTTTGAGGAACTACTAACATAGTTACCACGTTTTATAACCAATGGGGATACCATACCCTATGACGTAAGCGGCAGTGGCGCCGTCAATAATTTTTGTGACTTTATTGACAGAGTATAAAGCTCTTTGAATGTTGATACCGATTCAATAAATTCAAGCGCGATTTTCACGGGACTTCTTTAGTGGCGCGGAATCTAAATTCTAAAATTTTAGTTTCATGTTTTGCCGCGGGACTTCTTTTGTGGCGTGGACGAACGTTAAACTAGTTCGACTGAAGCTATGTCAATGTCAAACATTATTCGTACTCGTTCGTTGAAATAATAATAAAATCGACCCTATAGCGTGCCGAATGCGTTCGACTTTTACCCTTTTTTAAGTGTTTTGCAAAATTATTTGAGTTTGTGGTTTTATAAACAGAAAGTAAACGTTTGTGATATTAGAAGTTACTCCCACACATCTTTAATATTCGATGAATCTCATTAACCCGTGCTAACAAGACATACTATACCGTGGATCTTATTTTAAAACTCTTCAAATCTAGATCTAAATAAAATTTACAAATGTTTTGGAAAACAACCTTTTAAAGTTTGAATTTGTCGAAAGGAAAATGGGCAAAATTAACAATTCATTCCTTTGGGGAATCCTGATAGCTTCAGCGACGTGGAGTATTTCGCTTTACTTGTACTGGTTGCTGAATTCAAGTGGTAAGTGCGCGTCAAAACCTCGACTTCCGTAGAAGTGCTTGCTATTAGATCACACGCACATTTAACACATACTAGTACCTAATGAAATAGCTGCCATTAATGATAACTTTAATTCGAACAATTGTTTTGTATTTAGTTAATAACACATTTCTACTAATAGACTTGTATCATTCTCTGTTGCTGCCTTTGCGTTTTATTTATTTAGATAATAACTGGTGCTGCATCAACCTTCTAAAACCTGTTATATGACCTATGACATTATTCTGAATGTAGTGAAAGGTTTGTCATAAGTCTAATGGCCTCTGTGACAGGTTGACTTGAGTAGCTATACTGGATTAGCTTGAGTGGCTATACTGGATTGGGAGTCAATTGGTTTGAATGCAGAGATTATGTTTAATGAGAGTGACATTATTTTGTTATCAGTTTAGTAGATTTTTATTTCACTATACCCCTCCACTAATGCTGTTTTAAGACTAACATAATTGTTATTGGGTTAAAACACTAATTCATTGATTCAGCATTGCTTTTACATTTTTAGTAGTGCCTAAATTTTATATGAATCTACTCACTTATTTAATTTGGGTTTTTGAAATTGATGAACTTAGTATATCTAAAACAATAATTAAGGGTAAGTATCTACCCAGTAAATTTGTCAACGAGTGATAAATAACTAACCAATGAAACTATTGGTTTTAGGCGGAAAAGTATTAGGGAAGGAAAGCAAAATCCAGTACAGGTTAGTGAACACGGATGAAAAGGATAGAATTAAAAACAATGACAAATCTATTGCAGCATTAGAGGGCAAAAATTTACTTTTCGATAGCCCCAGAGTGTATGATAGATTTTCGGCAAACAAGTGGAAATCAGTTTAAAGCCAAATCAGACTATCAGAGGAAGATACTCCTTAAAGAAAAATTTGCTAAGCAACTGGGAATGAAATTATCTGCTCGTCCTGATAAAAGTTTAGGTAAGTGATTGGACCAAATTTATTTAAATACACTACAATAATTTAACTAATGCATGCTGCATGGTGGTACAGTCAGCATTAAAATGAAAATCATTTTGATGCTGACTGTATCAGTGTTCAAAGCTACCAATAATATATGAATTTAACAAAATCACTTTAATCACAATACTGACCTTTGTTCTTAAAGAACAAATGAAAATGCACTTTGGTCTATACTGACATACAGTTGTGGTTTGTCAAATGCTCAGAAATTTTTGGTTTTGTAGGGTAAGATCATTTCGATGCTGACTGTATAATATATATATATCAGTTTATTTCATTTCTTAAGAAACAATCTAGTTTTATTAATTTTATGAATAAAAATAAAAATAGTTTTTCTGATGTTTAATACACTAGATAATCAACTGGGCATCATCCGCAACGCAGAAGATGTAAGAATTCGCGAGAAGGGTTATAATTTGCATGCTTTCAATGCACTAATTTCTCAACGAATTGGCAATCATCGAGGACTACCAGATACAAGAAATAAATTGTAAGTATAATTTTATGTGAATTTTGCTAGACAAGCTGATGGACTGACATTCTGATGCTAAGCGATTGCATGTGAAATCACACAAGCGCTGCCAGCCTTTTCCTCTTTCCCCCCCGAATTTGATTCCAGTCAAACGATTTTGTGTCTTCTATTATTTTAATAGAAAACACTAAATCAACTGGAATCAAATCGAATTTTATTACTTTAAAATTGTTTGGGGCACATTAAATATTAGTCTTTGATGTATTTTCACTATTTTGCAGATGTCGAATACAAAGATATGCTGAAAAGTTACCAAGAGCTTCTGTTATTATATGTTTTTATAATGAACATTTCGAAACCCTTATGAGGTCAGTTCATTCAATCTTAGATAGAACAGATGCAAAGTATTTAAAAGAAATTATATTAATAGATGACTTTAGTGATTTAGAGAATTTAAATAGTGATGTGGAAAATGCAGTATTTGATCTCAATAATAAAATGCGCAAAGAAGAAGAAATGTTGGAGACAAATAACATTGATGAAAATGTAGTTGATTATATTAATGATGACAATAATGTAGAGAAAAAAACGACTGATAAAAACTATATCAAGTTGTCTAAAAATGGATTAAATATAAGATTGCTGAGGACGAGTAAAAGAGAAGGACTTATTCGCGCAAGATTGTATGGAGCTGATAATAGCGTTGGTGATGTATGTATTTTAGTTTTCTTTTATTTAGATTAGGTGTATGTGTGGTGTGAGGAATTAATTTATTTAAGGTTAAGTGCACTTATGTACTTTATAACGTTGGCACCCACAGTGACGTCCCTTACTTTCTCTGGACTCCACAAAAGACCAGCGCCGGGGTTTCCATTAGACATTGCTACACATCCTGATTGGAGCCCATTTCAATGCCATTCTGATGTTCATTTCTTTCTATTTTGTTATCTGTATGTTTGGCGCTGGGCTAGTATTATAATATCAGTGGTGCTGGATAAATTATTCTTAAATCAATGAATTTTGTATAACTTTGCTGTCTTTTTGTAAATAATGTTTTCATTATCAAGGTCCACTTGCAAGTCTCTTACACTTGCTACCAGCCTCTTTATTTCTCAAATAATATTTTTTGGATTTTGAACCGTCCTCATGTATGAGAAGCACTTGTTTCTCAGACATGAGGACATTTTTGCACTCGACCTGACACAGTATGTTCGTACAGGAAGGTGACTGAATACGCAATGGAAAATATTAGCAAACATTTTAACAAGCCAATCAAGAAACTTCGCGATACTAATGAAACGTACTGGGAAGACACTTATTCAATTTGATGGGAGCAATTTATCACTGACTTGTATGCCTATTTTTACATGTGCCTACATTTCAGGTTTTGGTTTTCCTTGACTCCCACATTGAAGTAAACGTTGACTGGTTGCCGCCACTTCTCACGAGGCTTGCGGAGGGCGTCGACGGGGTCCACGTGCGGTATTCCTCGCGAGCCGTTATGCCAGTTATAGACGTGATCAATGCCGACACATTCGAGTATAACGCCAGTCCGCTCGTGAGGGGCGGGTTCAATTGGGGATTGCACTTCAAATGGGACAATCTGCCGAAAGGAACATTGAAAAGTATGAAGCATTATAATCAAATTCTTTACGCAGTATTAGAATAGAAAAGATATGTACAATTAATCAATCAATGTATGTGATGTTTTGTTTAAAAAAAAATAATAATAATAATAAAAAAAGAATTAGTTCGGTCCCATATGGAATACTGCTCCCATCTCTGGGCTGGTGCACCTCAGTACCAACTTCTTCCGTTTGACCGCGTACAGCGTAGGGCTGCTCGAATTGTCGGTGACTTGACTCTCTCTAGTCGACTTGATCCTCTAGCACTGCGGCGGGATATAGCCTCCCTCAGCATTTTATACCGCATCTATCATGGGGAGTGCTCTGAGGAACTGTTTGATCTACTCCCTGCAGCTGAATTCTTACATCGAACCACACGCAAGCGATTGTCATTCCATTCTCATCATCTCGATGGATGGCGGTCGAATACTGTGCGTTTTTCGCGGAACTTTCTACCACGTACCTCAGTTTTGTGGAACAGTTTACCTATGGGAGTATTTCCCGACGTCTACGACTTAGGGACCTTCAAGAGAAGAGTGTACTCCTTTTTAAAAATGCCGGCAACGCATTAGCGATCTCTCTGATTTCGCGGATGTTAATGGGCGGCGATGATTGCTTTCCATCAGGTGACTCGCTTGGTCGTTTGTCGCCTCTAGCATAAAAAAAAACATTATACCAGATACAAGTTGCTTAGATTTTAATATAAATCGTTCGATTTACTTCGAAGCTTGTTAACTCACCCACAATTCAATTCAGAACTGTAATACGGAACAATCAACTAAATCCTCCGCCATTCTATTTCAGATGATGAAGATTTCGTTAAGCCGATCCGTTCGCCCACGATGGCGGGCGGTCTCTTTGCAATTTACCGCGAGTACTTCAACTATATCGGCAAGTACGACCCTGGGATGAACGTGTGGGGAGGAGAGAATCTAGAAATATCTTTCAGGGTATGTATAATGAAATATAAGTACACCTGATCCAGTGTAAATTGGACCCTGTTCAGACCGCAGTAGAAACCATCCCTTTCCACCACTCCACATTATGGGACTATGGTTTGCATTACATTAACTCTACGACTAAGTTTGTTACAAAAGTTACGTTTTGAGTTTAATTAACACTCTTGGCCGTAGCCCCGTAACCTCCGATGCGTGGTGGTAAGTAATGATTCGTCAAAGCATGGACGATAGAGTAGAGCTAGAAATGAGTTAGCGAGCGTAGGTAAGCGAATGTGGAGTCCAAATAGCTACGATTTTAGACCAAATCCACTTGTCGCGGTAATTTGATGAAAGGTCCCAATTTTTTATAGCATTGAGATCATGTCCCTACCTACAAGATGGCAAAAGGTTATCGAACAAAATGGTACATACATACTTTAGTTAAATGTAAATAAAATATATTAAAAAATGTTTTGAATTTTCTTAAAAAATGCGAAGAAACTTTTTCCCCAACCTAATATAAATGATCTATGGCTAGAAGAGAATATTTCGCTAGTACTCTGCTTCTTCTACGCCAGCAGCATGGTCGCCGTGCCTTCCTCAGCGGAGGTATGCTACTAGTAGGCTGCGTTTTTACCAGAGATGAGTGAGGATGTAGTGCGTGGACCGTGTTTGTCAAGAGCCAATAGAATCGCTTCACTAAAAGAAGCTAGGTAAATGAAGCAATTCTATTGGCATTTAAAAATACATTCTCGCAAGTCTGCTGGAAATGCAGCCTAAGGGCCGATTCGACCAATCTTATTCCGATACTAAATCTCTGGTGTACCACTGTCATTCTATACAAATCTGACGTTATACCATAGATTTATCCACGGATGACGATTGGTCGAATCGGGCCTAAGTGCGATAGTTATTATTACCGATTATCTATTGAACCTCTGTTTTTAATTTCTCGGTTCACGGCCACGCACTAACTAATACTTTATGTTAAGGGACCTCAAGGGCCAATCAATATCTGTTATGTTCCAGATCTGGATGTGTGGAGGCAGCTTGGAGCTCATACCTTGCAGCCGCGTGGGTCACGTGTTCCGCAAGCGCCGGCCCTACGGCATAGCCGACAAGGAGGACCATATGATGTACAACTCGATGCGGATGGCTCATGTCTGGATGGACGAATATGTGGTGTGTATTCCATGATGGTTCGAGTCTGTGGCATAGCATACTAGTGTTTTTTTTGGATCATTGCAATCTTGAATCTCTTGATTGTGCGAATGAAGGTTCTGCAGTTTGGAAACCGCGTTTTCCCAGCTCCGATTTTTAGGATTTGAAAATGGTTCTTTCTTAACGTTATTCAATTTTATGTGATCCAAGTCTTGGTCTCGCTTTTATTCCACAAAATCCTGGTTTCTATTTACAAATATTTATAAATTTATCTCGATCAAATTTGGAGCCCTTGAATGACTTGAAACTAGGGGGCTAAGGTTTATTTGCCTACATGATAAGGCCAATTATATTTCTGGGTATTAGATGTTAAACCCTGTGATCATTAGACTTCGCTTGATATAATGTATAAGTCGCAAATTAGATTATAATAATTGACTGTTTTCTTGCTTTGCGTTTTACTTTTTTTATGCTAGAGGCGACAAACGAGTATGCGGGTTACCTGATGGCAAGTCATCAACACCGGCATGAACATTTGCGAAAGTAGAGAAATTTTGTTGCTTTATTCACTTTTTTCCCTCCAATTTTTTATTAATGATTTAGTGACTTATATGCGTTGAGTGAAGCATGTGCGAATATTACTTATTTTAATTAAAATTGTTTTGTGTTGAACAGTTAGTGATGAATAATAATTAATGCTATTTGGTTATTTTACTTTGACAAATAACTTTTCTTTAAGTAACCTTCACTTTCACACAAGTTGTTTTATACAGATGAAGAAATTAACTTGCTATGTATTATAAGTATGTATTTACAAAAGCAAAGTATTATATGTATATATTTGTAATCCCACTGTTGATTCTGATATCCGTAACACAGGTGCTTAAGCTACCTAACTCGGAGTCAGATCAATGTATGTGATGTTGTGAAATATTTATTTATTTATTTATAACTATTATACTCAAGTACTATTAACACTATTATTTAAGTTGATGATGATATGATTCAATTTGTCCATAATAAGTGCTTCAAATGCGAATTTTGAATAAGACTTGCGATTTTAAAATTAAGAGTATCGAATACAAATAAAAATATTAACGAAGGTCGATTTCACAAAATAAAACATTTTAGCTCTAATCGTTATATAAAGTATACTTACTTTGTATATTGCATGTAAATCCATGTCGGTCTAGTGATTTAAGTACTGGTCCGCGGTCTCGGGGTCCCGGGTTCAATTCCCGGGGCGAGCAAAAAGAAGTTTCGAATTTGGCGAGCATAGGTCGGGTTTGTGATGATCACCAATACGCATCAGACAAGCGTGGTGGTTAAGCCTAAATAGTAGCCCATAGTAGCGAAGCCTTGATTTCTATTTTGGAGATCTTTGCTCTGCAGTGAGACAGTAAATCGGCTTATACTTTTTACTACTTTGTGTATTGTATCTGCAATGCTGTAATTATATTATCCATTATACACGTCATGTACATATCTGTTTCATATGCGAAATAACCAGTTGATCGTGTTTATGTAAACATTCAAGCAAACATATTTCGAGTAAGCAAGTTATAATTTAACACAAATCTGGCTATTGTGTGTGCATTTAAAACATGGCAAGATTGGACAAAACTGATATAAAATTTCTTCGATCCGTCGAACGTTTTCTTCCTACTCGGTTTGTATTAATTTGGCGAGTAATTATTAAGTATTGGTTCGTCAAAGCATGGACGACAATTGAGTAGAGCTAGAAACGAGTTAGCGAGCGTCAGTAATCTGGCCGTGTGGTCCCCGGCAGAGTAGAATAGGCCACCCTCACTCTTACCGAGGTGTCGTAAAAGGCGACTAAGGTAAAGCTGCTGGCATGATCATCAGCACCCAGAGAAGGAAAACTCTGCATTTATATCAAAACCCTCGCCAACCCGTCTGCCAAGCGTGGTGAGTATGGCAATTACCCCTCATGCGATTGAGGGAGGCCCGTGCCCCAGCAGTGGGGACTTAAATGGGCTGATGATGATGATGATGAGCGTCAGTAAGGGAGTGTAGAGTCCAAATAGCTTGGGTGCTGGGCTACGATTTAGTTCTGATTAGGGTGTCTGGTTTCTCAATTTTTTTAATTGGCACCAGGACTATCGAGTAGATATTGATAATGATACCTGGAGCTTCTCCAGATCTCGGAAGGAACCAATTGAACCATTATAAGGTCATTCTGTGTCTGTCTCGTGAATTTCCATGATCATTATTCAATTTTAATCTCGCTTTGGCATGAATAGGCCGCTTCGACCGGTGTGATACGACGGTCTGACAGAACACAGCTGTTTCGCTGCGTAATTGAGGGTACCGGAAGAACAGTCCGAGGAAAGGCGTGTTTAAAAGTTGGCAGCGCACTTGTGCGGCAGCTGACTATCAGGTGATCCGTTGGCTGGTCTGCCACCTATCACAGAAAAAATGTATAGCCAATTAGTGACGAAATTAATTGTTATTAATAAAATCTACAACTATGCCAATGACGATATTATCCGACCGCCAAGCTTGTAGGTAGTACTATACCGCTGCACAGTGTGTTATAAAGCCTTAAGGTGACGGGTAGGGCACACTAGCGACGCCAATCCATTTTAATTTTTATCTACTAAACCGGATCTATTTTTAACAATTTGGGTTAACAACCTCTCGGCCAACACGTACACTATTTATTAAATAACCATGCACAAATGTTGGGTCCGTTTTTGTACGCGAAAAATTGATTCACGCTAAAAGTGGCCGCTTTGGTGCATGGTTATTTAATAAATAGTATAAGTGTTTGCCCAGAGGATGTAACCCCGAAGTTGTTTAAAATAGATCCGGTTTAGTAAATAACAATTAAAAACGAATGGTGTCGCTAGTTAGGGCTACCCGTTGGCTTAAAATCGGACGCCCGTCGCCTTAAAGTCCGATTTTAAGAGTTTATAATACACTGTGCGCTGAGCAAGATTGCTACAAATTAGTGCCGAGACCAACCGACACTGTGAACAGCCAACAGCGAACAACTTTATTGACACAAGATTTACGTCTTTTGTAAGTTTTTTTGGCATAAAAATAGTTGATAGATCGCTCGCCAACGGTAGAATTCCTATGCTGGCACTGCTTATGTGAACGAACTAAAAATCGTTTATTCCTGAACCCCCCATCACGAATTCAAAACAAATATGTAGCGGGAACTGCAGAACTTTTTTGGTTACGATGGGACATAGCAACTCATTTCTTGTCACCAGTAGCACCCAAAGGGAAGATTCCACTAGTCCTGATCTTTTTTTCTCGATGTCCAGCAATGGTGGGAGACATCAGGAATAAACGTGAAAACCATACCTTCTTTTATTCTTGACTGAATTTTGCAATTTGCTAATGGTTTTTCGTATCATCAAGTTTCGTATTATCTTATCCACAGAAAAAAGTGTATGAGCAGAATCCTTCCGCTGCTCACATGAATGTTGGCGACATATCGGAGAGGCAGGCCGTCCGCCAGAGCCGTAACTGCAAGTCCTTCAAGTGGTACCTGGACAACATCTACCCTGAGCTGGAGACAGGGGAAGATTCTGCCTCAAACAAGAGAGTGGCGGCGCTTAATGACCCCGAGAAAAATAAGTTCCAGCCGTGGCATTCGAGGTAAGTATTATCGTCACGGCGTGAAAAGGCAGGCTCGTCCGTAGTGATACCACAGAATTACAGAACACTGCGGTGATTCGTCGAGTGAGTGAGGGCACCGGAGGCCCAATCGAGGAGGGGGGTTAGCCGATTTTTTGAAAATTACAGACCAGTCCTTCCCTTGTCAGCAGAAGTAGTCCATAAAGTTCAGTATTTTTTTCACTGTTCCCTAAAAATACAGAGTCAAGACTCCCCTCCCCCTTTGATCATACTTAAACGCCCCCGGGAAAGGTTGGCAGCTCATTTGTGACTCCGCTGGTGTTGGGTAATCCTGGCAGGCGGCAATCGTTTAAAATTAGGTGATCCGTCTGTTCGTATGTCGCATATCACATAAAAAAACTATTCTTTTGAGATAGGAAAGATTATATAAAAGTCCAATCCAAGTAATTGAAAAAAAAATCATTGACATCGTAATCCGATGTCATGTAGTTGATCTAATCACCTATAAATGCTAATGTTTCTTTATATTCAGAGTGGTAGTTGCTCATTGAGACAGATGTATGTATAAATTTCCAAACGTTTTTCCCTAAAATAACTAAAAATATGTAAGTACCAGTTTTTGACTATCTTAAACGTTATCTATTGAAGCAATAGAGAATGATGATAATTTGAAAAGTTTTTAACTTTTTAGCAGAAGTAACGGATGTTTGGCCCATAGAATTAGAATGTACAAGAATGAATGCACATGTGTGCGTGAACTAGTGTTGTCTACGCTGTGAATTATGACATCGATTCTGTAAAACTGCTGATAAAATTAAAATACAACTTAATTTCCAAACTACTACTTTAATACTACTAATCCCAAACTAATCCTTTATATAAATGTACGCCTATATATATATAGAGGTACAGTAGTTTACATAAATAGGTGAAAATTTAGTAATACAAAATTTTATTGAAAACACTATTTAGTTTAAAAATGCTTTATTAAAAATACATTTCTCATTAAAATGTGTACTGCATACATTTGAAATTATTACTTGCAGTTTAATTAGATCTTTCAATAATGATATACACTTGTCCAGTAATTCTGAATTCTTTGGTAGCCTAAAAACAAAAATGTATATATTTATTATGGTATTAAAAGACATATTCATTGGGTTTTTTATTTTACTTTATTTTTTATATAATGGCTTATCATATAATGGCATATCGACATTCGTGACGTCATCAGTTTGTCAAGCCCTACCGTAAAACAACATTTTCATATTTTACTTAAATTAAGATCAAATTAGGGCTTGTTAGAAGAAATATTACTACATATTGCAAGGGAAATTAATATACTATCGTCAGAACTGTTTTTTTAGTCAATAAAGGTATACAAATAAACCAAATTTTATTGAAGAAAAATTAGATGATGATATCGTATTTACCTGTGAAAAGTGTAATTTTCTGGATTATTGCAATTTATCACAGGACTACCATTTACGGAACACTCCACCGTGTCGTCTGATTCCATGTGTAATTAAAATAATAAATGGATTATCACGTATAAGCGCAAAATATTTTTTCCTGATATCAAGCCGGGCCGATATGGCCAGCTATTTGAAAAAAAGTTGACACGCCTGTTGCATTTTCACCTGTCACTTTTTGTCATAAGCAGTGTCCATAAGATGGAGTCTTCTCATTCCAACGCTCTGTTGGTCTTTTAGCAGGGTGGCATCCTTTGTCTATGGTTTTGCCATACCAACACTGCCGCTTTTGCATGACCTCGCAAGGGATAACATGAGTGCCAATAACCTCACTCTAGTGGGCTCTGTAGCGCCAGCTTAAGACGCAACCGGGATTTAACGCTAAGATGATGTTGACATATTGAATCATTTTTTTAAGGAAAAGAAACTACACCGACTCGTACCAGCTCCGATTGAAAAACACCACCTACTGCGTGCAAAGTGCGAAGGACATCAAGACCAAAGGGAGTGGACTTGTGCTCGCTAGCTGCATCAGGACATTAAACCAGGTAATCGCTTTTTTTTTTCTTTTTTTTATGCTAGAAGCGGACAAACGAGCAAGCGAGTCACCTGATTTAAAGTAATCAACGCCGCCTATGAACATCCGTGAAATCAAAGAGATCGCAAATGTGTTGCCGGCCTTTTTTAAAAAAGAGTACGCTCTTCTCTTGAAGGTCCCTAGGTCATAGCAAATACTCCTGCAGCCAAACCGTTCCACAAAACTGAGGTTCGTGGTAGAAAGTTCCGTGAGAAACGCACAGTATTAGACCGCCATCCATCTAGATGATGGTGATGGAATGACAATCGCTTGCGAGTGGTTCGATGTAAGAATTCAGTTGCAGACAGTGCATCAAACAGTTCCTCAGAGCACTCTCCATGATAAATGCGATATAGAATGCTGAGGGAAGTTATATCCTGCCCGCCGCAGTGCTACAGGATCATGTCGACTAGAGAGAGTCAAGTCACAGACAATTCAAAACCCTATGTTGTTTGGTTTGGCGTAGTGGTTAGTGGGTCACACTCTAAAGCGACGGCTGCCCAAGAGGTCCCGAGTTCGATCTCCGGGTTGAGGCAAAAATTTGTATCTTAAGTTTTCGGTAAGAAATTATTAGTGTCAGCCCGGAGTCTGAAATTTGGGGGTCTTGTACCCCTGTGCCTCGGAAAGCACGTTTAGCTGTTGGTCCTGCCCCCGATCCCTCTCCGGTCGTGTCACGCTGGTGTCCCATCGAAATATGAGGGCAAGAGAATAGAGAGTGCACTTGTGTTTGCGCACAGAATTGAGTACAACCTGTGTGGATAAAGAATGGGATCAGAAATAGCGGCACATCTATTCACTTCTCGCTCGCATACTATTTGCGACTATACTCGCACTCGTGGGGTGCGAGTATAGACGCAAATAATGTGCGAACGAGAAGTAAATAGATTCGCCGCCATTTCTGATCCCATTCTTTATCCGCTCAGGTAGTACTATAATATATCCTGCGCACGTGGCTGATCGTTGAGGTTGGTCGCCGTAGCCGTAATCGGCTCGAGGATATTATTATTGTCCAGCCACCATTACTCAATATGATGGTAATAAATAACCATCATATTGAGTAATGGTAGCTGGACAAGAACGCGCCTTCCAACCGGGGGTTCGTGGTTAAAATCCGAGCATGCACCCCTGCCTTTTATGTGCATATTTCTACCATTAGCTCAGTAGTGAGGGAAAACATCGTTAGGAAACCCTTCACGTTTTGAATAGTTTATGAAATGTGTTACCGTGATTCAGTAGGTCTGGTACTCTGTTGAAGAGTTGCGAAGGTCAGAAGGAAGTCGCGCTTCATTGTAATTACCAGACTCTCCAAATCCCGAATCATGGTCCAAGCGTAACCCGGGCTCCAGAGCGACAGCTGTGGACGCAACCAGGAATTACACGCTAAGATGAAAAGGAGGAGGGGTTATTTTATACCATCAAAGAAAGGAGGTAAGTTCAAGGCTCTACAAATCAAATAATAAATAATAAAGGCAAATATTTTTTGTATAAAATCCAACAAAAAAATAGACAAATTCAAAATGGGGAGCAATAAACTGACTGACGCAATAATTGTTCCATACAAACTTCAACAAACTTCTTAGAAACCCTACACTCTTCATCTTAGCGTGCAATTCCTTGTCGCGTCCAAAGCTGTCGCTCTGGAGCCCGGGGTACGCTTGGACCCTGATTCATGATTTGGGGAGTCTGGTAATTATAATGAAGCGACTGCCGTCGGTGTTGCCAGTGATGACATACGGAACCAAACCGTGAGCGCTTACAATATGCCGATTAAGGAGGCTCAAAGTCACCCAGAATGGAGAGGGCTATGCTCGGAGTGTCCTTGCGTGGTCGTATCAGAAACGATGAGATCTGCAGGAGAACTAAGGTCACAGACATAGCCCAAAGGATTGCATGGCTCAAGTGGCAATGGGCAGGGCACATAGCGAGGAGAACAGACGGCCGTTGGGGTTGAAAGGTCCTCGAGTGGAGGCCACGTACAGGAAGTCGCAGCCGTGGCAGGCCCTCCACAAGGTGGACCGACGATCTGGTGAAGGTTGCGGGAATCCATTGGATGTGGGCGGTACAGGACCGATCTAAGTGGAGGACATTGGGGGAGGCCTATGTCCAGCAGTGGGCCTTTATTGGCTGAAATCATGATGACTACCGTCTGACCCTCACAACCCTTTAACAGGGTTGTGAGGGTCAGACGGTAGTTTTTTAAACTCCCTCACAACCAGAGGGTTGTGAGGGAGTTTAAAAAACTATCCGAAACGTGCAGGTTTCCTCACGATATTTTACCTCACTGCCGAGATATTGGTAGAAACAGGGATATAGATTTGAAAAATCCTGAGGTGCATGCGCAGATTAGAACCACGACCACCCGTACCGAAGGACGGAACCCGTTCTGAACCACTACCATCGCGTCGCTCTCTCTCGCTTAGAAACCCTACACTACCCTATTCTATCTCGCGAGGGACACAAAAATAATTTGCCCATTATAATTTCTTAGGGTGCGTCCACATCTCGCAAATGCCGAGTTTGCGAGCGGCTCCCGGGCTGAGCGCGTGCATTTCATTTAGGTGCGAGCGGCGCGCGAACGGCTCGCGAGATGCACATACGCGGCGCATTCCTCAGATGTGGACACACCCTTATTTAATTTCTATAATCTTAAATCGTATGAAATTGTGATTGTGTGTAAATTAATGAAATAACCCTAGTGTCTGTTGATGAGTGTAACTGCCCAGGGCATCCAGTTACTTTATTGATCAAAGTTTACAGTCCTAGTTTACAATTTATTTTTTCAGATTTGGTTCGAGACAGACCGTAGTGAGTTGGTGTTGGGGCGTACCCTGTGCCTTGACGCGTCTAACAACGTGGCTCCAGCGCTGGGCAAGTGCCACGAGCTTGGCGGCTCACAGGAGTGGAAGCATAAGGGATCTGTATGTTGAAACAATAAGATATAGTTCAATATTCAAAAGCTTCTATTATTAGGAGGTCTAACCCCGAGAAAAACGAGATGCCACCTTTTGCCATGTGGTGTGCCAACCTGTCCCCTTTGCGGCCGAACGCTTAATGCTAATGTTGGCTTTACCAGTCACTGGAAAGTACACTAGAGGATGCAGGCAGGATTAATTTAGTCCTCCGGACGTAAAAAATAGACGGAGTCTTGTCTGATCATGAGTGAGGCGCAATAATTAGCTTAAGATTTTTTAATGAAAAATAGGTGAACAATCTGATGGTAAGTGGACACCGCCGACCATGGACACATGCAAGCCTAAATGAGTCATAAGTGCGCTGCCGGCCTTTCGCATCCATTGTAGTGAGGTTATTGGCAAGCATGTCATCCCTTACGACGTCAATCAGGACCCGGCGATGGTGGTATTATTTAATAGTTGTTGCCTACGTAGCTAAAACTTAGCTAGCTTTGGGTAAAACAACGTAGTCGTATAACGAAGGTTCGAGAAAATTATTATCGTACAATCACATAATGACTTTGTCTTTTTTCTGTCACGGTGGAATTCATTCGCATGTACAAGCTCCCTAAGAGGTCTTAGAGGTTGAATAAAAACGAATGTTCATCTTTATTCTCAACAAAGCTCCTTTCTCAATCATATGTGCTAATAGTTTAAGGACCGGGCCGTGATCTCGGAGTCCTGGTTTCGATTCCCGGGTCGAACCAAAAGTAAGTTTCGAATTTTTCAAAAATAGCTCGGGTTTGTCATCATCAATCCGCATAAGGCAAGCGTGGTAATTAAGCCTAATCCCATAGTAGCGATGACTTGATTTCTATGATGATAGGCCTTTGTCCTGCATTGGGACAGTAATTCTCACAACATTTCAAACGTTGACCTGATTCCGTACTAAGTAGCTTAAGCACTTGTGTTACAGATATCAGACAACAGAGGAACACAAATATATACTTAAATACATATATTACACCTACAGTACATGGGCATATACATACAGTATATGGGCTGATACTTTATGTGCTTATCTGATTCCAGGCTGGCAGTCCAGTGTACAACACGGCCGCTGGTATGTGCCTCGGGGTGGAGCGAGCGTATCGGTCGGAACCTCTCATCATGGTCATTTGCGACAGCCAGCCGACGAACCAGTGGGACTTCATTAGATCGTAAGCACTTACCATCTTTCTGCCTTTCTTGGCCTAATGGTATATAGGTTTTGCAATTCATGAGCGTGCGTAGAGCTTCCCTTGTGTAGGTACCTATTTACCCAATGCGTTAATGTGTGTGCGACGGAAATTAGAATATGCGTTCTTAGAGAATTATGCAATTTGTATGAAAATGATGTTTCTACTCGCAAATGTCAAACTTTCTATTTCAACGTCCGTGCGTTGAGTTTTTTCCATCGAACCAGTAAACGCGCGCTTTTAACGGAATGTGCCAATTTCGCAAAAAACGTCACGGATACCCGTATACGCGGTAGAGAAAGAACATCGCCCATCACGTCACCCCAGTACAAACGGTTTTTCAAGTATGGCTTTCTATGAAAAGGCACAGTCTTTTTACACACATACAGACCGACCAAGTTCAGAAGGCACATCAGTGACATTGACAGGGACAGACTTCAGGGACGACGATGTGGCAATAAGGTTACCAGTATTATAAAAATATTTTATGTTGGTAATTATTAGGATAAATTTGAGAAACCTGTTTTTTATTGTTACGAAATCATGTTAGTAAGAACAGTTATTCTATGTAAAACGGAACATCTACTACTTGAAGGAAAGACTGGCTTCGCTGGTGACATTCGGTGATATTTTTGATCTATTTTTCATTCGTTTCCACTTTTGCCGAGTGCCAAATGATTGTGATCGGACTATACAGATAACAGATAAATCCTACACACGACCTAAAGTCACTCGCAGCCATGGAATGGAAGATCTATAACTGAACTATACACTACTTGTAAAAGAGAGTCAGGCTCTTTGTCCAATTCTCTTTAAGTATGTAATCGGTATACGTATTATCCCAGATCTTATGGAATTTTTAATCTATATATATATATATATATATATATATATATATATATATATATATATATATATATATATATATATATATATCACTCAGATTCTCTTTTTATGCATATATATATATATATATATATATATATATATATGCATAAAAAGAGAATCTGAGTGACTATGTGACTAGGAATGCACCCACAGCCCAAACTACTGACCCTAGAAACTTGGGTAGGGGGTTCCATTAATAGTGAAAGTGAGCACTAAGAAGTGATTTTTGAAAATTCAAGCCTCGGTTACGGTTAAAAGTTTCTATAGAAGTCAATCATCTCTGATGTTGGAAATGTGAAAATTTGTATTCAGACTAACAATTTGAAATTAAAAGTAACCCATTTAACGTTTATTGATAATCACCCTTAAATGCGGTAAAATAGCGGAAGAAATGCCAGTATGGGGGTTTAGCCATTTTAAAGTGAGAATCTTGAAAATCGCTATATGTTCTCCGTATTTTAAACCAAGCACAAGTTGTTTTAACATTTTTATAAATTCAACCCTTAAGGGGGGAAAAGGGGGTTTGAAGTTTGTATGGAAGTTCGTCATCTTTGATGTTAGGAAAGTGAAAATTTGTATGTATATACGTATTATTAAAATAAAAAGTAATTCACTTCAACGTTTTTGGAAAAACACCCTTTGAGTGGGTAAATTAGGGGATGAAATGCAGTATGGGGGATTAGACAGTTTAATAGTTAGAATCTTAAAATTGATGTTTGGGCACCGGTTTTGAATAAAAAGTGACGTTTGAATTTTCAACCCCTAAGGGGTAGTTGAGCGGGTTTGAAGTTTAAATGAAGACTTTTGTAATAAAGACTAAAACTGCGTGAGTAACGCCGCAGGCGCAGTCTAGTATTTACATAATATTGGGAAGTACAGGGAGAGTCTTTTTGTAACAAGGCATATCGACGTTTCGAATGTTTTATAGTCAGTTAAGAATGTGCTTTTTAAATGCTGCGATAATGTAGATTGTTTGTAAATATTACAAAATATTGTAATACGTGGAAGTTGACAGCTTAGGATTTAGTGATGTAATCACTCTTCAATTATGCAATCTATACTTGCTTGGCGATGTAATGAACCCGTGGTGCTTGCAAGAGTTTATGATGTGATATGGTTTGGCAGGCTCAGTTTAATTCTTATTACTGACTTTCCATACAAAACGTATTAATCATTTGCTAAGCGATCTTCAAGACATCTCCGTACCATGTTGGGAACGAATGGCAGGAAACGACAGTTCGCTGGCCACGGAATTGTATACCGGCTATCAAACACACATCTCACCAGTTCTACGTGAGAGAATAAGGCCGAAGGTATACTTGAACTATTGATGATGACGCCCATCTGCATTGGTTTATACTTTCAGAAACTTTACGATAATCGCATAAGTAATACATTCTCATTTGATTGGAAAACTCAAAGACGTAATCCTCAGATAAATACTCGGTCTTTCAGGTAAATACAATATTTGACCATCTTTCGTTTATGGTATTATACATCGCACGGGTTACTTATAATTAATAAGCAGGCCGCGGCAAATATGTCTAGCGGTGAACTTGAGTCCGCAGAAATCAATTTTATCAAGTGCGCAAACATCCCCCCGACTACTTACGCCGAGCATTAGACTTACGTGCCATGGCCTGTAGCTTCAATCCTTTTTTTGTTTTAAGTCAAGTAATCATTATAAAGTATTTTCTACCTGATGTCATTTAATATATGCATAATTAGCTATAATGTTTTTATTTTATAACAATTCTTGTTTTCCATTGAAACAGTAGTACCTTTTTTGTTTGTTATTATTTTACTGTTCAATATCTATAGACTATATCTTTAATATAATAATACGTTGTTTCTGATTATTTATAAAACCATTTGTTTAATTAGTTAAATAATTGTATCTTCTTTAATGATTGCATCAATAAAAGTATTTCAATACACGTTGTACCCCGATATAAGGGGCCTCTTATACGGTACGAGAGATCGTGTACTATATCGCAAATGACTTATTGTAACTTTTCTTCTCATTCACTTGCAACGTGTTATAATGATAAAAGTTCAAATCTTTGATCGTAAAGAGCGAATGCACAGTTTATTCATTCTTACGATCGGTCTTAAGCTACTGACCTTTAACGATAAATCGTACCGTAAAAGGTACCTTTACTGTTCTTGTAAATGGTATTTATTATTTATACACCGCCACATTATATTCATTATACTTAGGTACAGCTGTACCACGTTTTTAAGTTACATCGGCAAAATTCTTCTACGCAGAAGAGCAAGTTAAATCCGATAGATTACGATTGCGAAAGCAGTTGGAATTCAGACTTTATTGCGCTACGTTAAGATAAAATACAATAATTCCAGAGAGGAATTCTATCTCTCTCTTAACCGCACTCGCACCGAACATGGCGCTGACGCATCAACCAATAAGAAAATATAATTTTTGGCGCGCGTAAATGGAGCGTTGTGATTGGTTAAGATTTTGTTGCAGTTTTTGAAAATAAGACTTCTGCACAGGTATATTGGTGTACCTTATAAAATTGGTAAAACTGTATACGAAATAGTTAAACTTCACTCTTGAGTGACGAGTAGTTATTATAAGCCGCTGGGTTCATTCTCGTGTGGGATTATTTATAGTAATTTCTACTATAAAAATGCTTCATATTTATGTCAGTATTCATCATAATTATAGAAATCAGGTTTTTTTAATAATAGCTTTGCTTTTAAATAAAAGAAATAGATCGTGTTACAGTAGTTTATGTGACTGTCACATAATTAGGGTTATTAAAATACGAGCGAGATTTAGGCTTGGTGAGTTTATTTATAGTATTCGCGAGTATTTTAATACCGACTTATGTGCAGTCTCATACACTACTTTATCTACATCAATGTTTTCATCTTCAAAGTAAGACATCACAGGGAAACTACAACAAGGTTTGTACACATACCTGATAAGATAACCTAGAAGATTTTCCTAGCAAAAGACTATTAAATTCGAAACTCTTGATGGTGGTGGTGGTGGTGTGAAATCCTGAAAATAATGTTTCGCACGCTCATACTCTAAATAAAATAGATAAATTCTAATCTAATAGGTAAATAAATTACAAAACAAAATAACGCGAAATCATATGTGGCCACAGATAACTAAATTGTTGCGCATGCATGTTAGTGTTTTTGGGGTTTCAAATTCTAACTTTTTTGGCAGCATAATTGATGATAACTTTGTCATTTAAGAAATTTGCCTGCTGCATAATGAGGGAGCTGTTGCACAAAGTGCATAAAATTAATTATGAAACAACCTAACTTTTACCAGTAATAAACATAGGCTTGCCGCCCCGGTCCTCAGACTTCATACAATCGGTATTTCTAATCGGCTTAAGTATTAAGATATTTAATAAGCTACCACAAAATGTCATTAACCTATCACTGGATAAGTTTAAGTCTCATATTAAAACTTGCCTAATGAATTTTTTTTTTTTTTTTTAAAGGTATATAATAAAGCCAGTCAAAATGTGTTTACTTTTGATTTCTTAATTTGAAGATTATGACATGAGTGTAGATAAATATTATTATGAGCATGGCATATTATTTAGGAGTCTATTTTCATAGTCACTAATAGCTACCTAAAACAGTTTTTTTGTTGAAGTGTAATTTGTAATATTTGTTAGCATTTGGTGTGCTGAGCTTTTCCGTAAGTTGTATCTATTATAATTTTAATAGCAATAAAAAATATTATTCTGTTTGATACTACATATAGTTTATGTGTATTATAGATGGTTATTTCTCAGTATGAAACAAGTACAAGTGTTTTTATAAGTTGTGAAATATAAAGTTGTGATCGATCAATAGCGAGGTTAAAAAAAGAGAACTTAGAAAAAACAGTGGCAATTGTTTTCAAATAAAGTCGCAGGTTATTTTTGATTATGAATATTAAAATATTTTGATAGAAAGCGAGCACCTAATCTCAATATAATTTTAATTGTTGTATTTTTAGATGGCCCGGCGAACTCTGTTCCGACTTAGAGGTAATAAATAAACAGATTTTATTAAGTTCAGGAAATATAAATAAAATATCGAATATTTTAAGGTTTGTTCTTTGTTCAAATATTAAATGAACAGTTTTGCAATCACAGCTTGCAAGCTTTAGGCTAAGCACCTTGTGATTCAAGACATTTTTTGTTTTATTGTCAAGATCAAGAACAAACATTACAGATGGTATTCAGACCCCTGAAAAGATAAATGTTCAAATGAATAGCATGTTTATTCCAGATTTAAACAACAAATTTTCAAGGATTGGCCTTGTGATTTGTTGGCGAATGACCATGGCGAATGCAGGGTGCATAGGAAATTGAAGTCATTTAAACTCAAACGGCATATCGGTTGGGATCGTCGGGACTTTCGGAATAAGAACTTCCTCACCTTCCAATTTTCCTTTTAGTATCTTCGCATAAATCACATTGTTCATCAATTCTTATCACTTTCTTACCACCAACCGTTGCACAGTTTTTTTTGGTTATGTATGGTTTCGAAGCAAGATTACTAGGGAGCCAACCTTTACGTGTAAATTGTGCGGTGGTGTAAACCAGGTGCCTACATCCAAAGAGTTTGGTCACTTTATCTTCACCTGGCTATCACACACACAATAGATTTGAACAATGGATTGTTCCAATGATCTCATATTGAATTATTTAGTTTAGGGCATCTACATCTTTATTCTTAGCCGCTAAAATTGCTCACCATTCATTACTTTTGTAGTTAGGAATGTTATTTGGAAATACTATGTCAATAAGTTCATTTTTCAATCAGACATATTTACAAAAAATATGAGGAAATGAAATCAATCCGCTCGATTCCTGGACTAATTAGTCCATGTCGATAGTAAGCGAATGCTTAGAGAAATCTTCAACAGATGTATCATTAAGCAATGCATTTCTCATGTTTGTTTCAGCTAAAGATTCTTCACATAGCCATAGATTTTATGATTTCGGGGTAAGCGTTTATTTCGTCGCCAGTCTTTGATCTAGAAATTATTGGCAGTGTTTCACCGAAATCGACAGTAAAATCAGTCAAGATCATTGCGTCGATCTTTTAATGTTCGGCTAAGTGCTTCTAATGCAAGTTTATATTGTGCATTCGTCCTAGATGATCATTTTCGATGCCGATAGAACTCAGTCCATTGCTGAGTTTTTTTGCAATATTACATGTTGGTTCTTCAAAAGTTTGAAGATTTAACGGCAATTTTAATGCTGAATGAGTCGTTCGCCATTCTTCTAACAATGTGGCTGCTATTTCAGAAGATGTAACTGCTATCGAAATGTTAAAACTCGCACGAGACGTGGCTACAACTACTGACATGGGGACTGTCTTACCAGTTCCACCAGGGACATCAGGAAATATAAATCACCGTTTCCATCATCAATTGCCTACATTATTGTATCATAAACTTACTTTTGTTGGGGATTAAACAGGAGTACATTCGGTTGAACTACTAAATCTAATGCCTGGTGAATCACGTTCTCGTTCCGATTCTCTTAAAAGCGTCATTCATTTCGTGATTTGGCTCTGTCATTCCTAACCTGACTAATAAACTACCACACATGAGGTAACACATGTCTTCTGGTGGATTCAAATCATCATCATCATCATTTCAGTCGATAGACATCCACTGCTGGACATAGGCCTCCCCCAATTTTCTCCACTCCCATCGGTCTTGTGCCGCCCGTATCTAATGGGTTCCCGCGAGATTTACCAGATCGTCGGTCCACCTTGTGGAGGGCCTGCCACGGCTGCGACTTCCTGTACGTGGCCTCCACTCGAGGACCTTTCCGCCCCAACGGCCGTTTGTTCTCCTCGCTATGTGCCCTTTGCCACTTGAGGCATGCAATCCTTTGGGCTTTGTCGTGGCCTTAGTTCTCCTGCGGATTTCATCATTTATGATACAAATCATCGTGATCCGGATGATTTCAAATCAAGATCCGGAGAATTCAAATCAGCACTTGTTAAATCTCTTCGAAAATTATTTATTTGTAGATTCCTGTTGTTAGCTTCACTTTGCTCCTGTGATTGAGAAGCACAAAGTCGTCATTTCTCCATTAGTCCTTGCATTCGCAATGTTACGTATTGCATTACGGATGTCTTGAAATGATTTGATCGTCTTGGTCGCGGCATTGTTATACGAATTCGATTGTATTGATCGCGACATTGATGATGATCCTTTTAAATAATTTTAGTTTTCAATTTTTAATTCATTTTTTTCATACGGGATAAAACGTATCCTATGCTCTTCGCCTGGTTTTAAGCTACCTCCCCACAAATGATAAGCCATATTCGTTCAGCCATTCTTGAGTTATAAATAGTGTAATTAACACGTCTTTCTTTTATACTATAAGGTCTCGCCCGCATCTTACAGGAAACTGACATTTTTGGCGATAAAAGTATTCTATAATCTATCCTGGTTCAAAGCTACCTCTGCACCGATTCTCATCCAAATCAGTCCTGCCGCTCTCGAGTTATAAATCTTGTTGTAATTAAAACGACTTTGTTTTATAAATATTGATACATAGATTGAACATAGGCTGTAAGTCGTTTAAATAATACTTGTGTAATTTCATGATTTTGTATTTTTTACAAGCAAGCTTTATTGTATTACTACTACGTCAGATCTAAAAACAAAATCTTTATTTTTTATATAGTTATATTAAGAGTTAATGTTTTTATCTTTTATATCCGACAGAATTAAGGAAAAGCTTGTTGATGTAGGTTTGCTATTCGATTAGCAGTCGAAAATGTTAAAATGAATCTTCGTAGAAGATCATTTCTGTATGTATGTTTTAATGTGTATGGTTCTCTATTAGATAAGTTTAAATAGAAAGAGAGATCTGAGCTGATATAATAAAAATAAAATTGCCATTTGAATTAGAAAGATTTGATACAGCGATACTAGCGACGTAGCGTGGGTGACGGCTGCCCGGAGTGGAAGACTAACTTTACTTTTTTTTTTTACTAACTAGTCATGATTTACTAAAGTACTCAATAGTAGGTCGTTGCAGGCGTCACAGGTTTTTTATGTGGCCTCTCTCTCTCTTTTACCTATCTTACGCTATTTTGATTTATCTAGCCAACTGATAATTTTGTTTATATTTTTTGCTTCGTCATGTATTGAGCATAAATGTTTGTTATTGGATGTAGCTACGTAACCATAGCACTAATCCAGAGAAATCAATTCATGGTTACAACTACATTGATAATATATCATGAATATGCAGATGTTAAGCATCAATTATTATAGTATTTTTTATTAACATTATGTGAACTAACTGAACTGATTAGACTGAAACTCTGTTACGAATTTGTGTCCTTAGTAAATAGTACGAATTAAGAAAGCCACAGCAAAAATCATACTTTTACCTAAAACATAAAGATACAATGTATGTAGATATTTTAGGGATTCAAATTATTGCTGTGATTAAAATGTTTAGCGAATAGCATCATTATTTTGCAATTTATTCTTAAGTAAATACCTTAAAATTAACTGACTAGACCTGGCGAAAACGTATCGTTCAAAAGATTGGAACATTTGCTTCTGGATCAGTGTTGAGATGCGGAACAGTTAAACGCTTCATTTGGAACATCGACTCTCATAGATCCGTGATTCATTCCGCTCATTCAGATCATATTGCTCATTTGGATCATTCGGCTCAATGGATCATTCCGCTCATTCGGATCATTCGGCTTACTCGGATCATTCGGCTTACTCGGATCATTCGGCTCATCGGATCATTCAGCTCATTCGGATCATTCGGTTTACTCGAACTCGAGTTCCATTTGAGTCGAATGATACATTCGGAGCGAACATTAGAAATTCGGAACAGTGTATCATTTGGCTGAGTCGGATCACTGAGGCGTTTCAGCAAAGAGTTACTCACCACGACTATAATTGACGGTCATCGGGTGACGACCCCAAGAATTTACTTAAAAATAAATTGCTGTGATTTTGATCATTCCATAAAATATTTTGAGATGCGAAATGAGTAGGTATTTTACGTGAGCTCAAAATTAATTATTTGTAGATTACTTAGTTATATATAGCTCATATCTAAAGATTGTTTTGTAAAAACAATATTAAGGTTTTGATTTATGGACAGAAATTCTCTTAAGCCCGATTTGACTAATCATAATCCGAGAATAAATCTATAGTATAAGGTCCGATTTGTATGGTATGACAGCGCTATACCATAAATTAGTTCTCGGATAAAGTTTGGTCGAATCAGGCCTTAGTGTGTGTTATTTTTTGTCTCATTGTTCCCTCATGTGTATCTTTTTTATTGTTATTCATATTTCAAATTACTTCAATCAACAATATTGTATTTTTATGATTATGAGACAATTGAATGGAACATGGAGACGTCAATTTGTGAATGATATGAAACAAGCAGCTATTTTACTGTTTATATTTTAAAAGAAATTATTTATTACGTGTATATATTGATGTTGTAGCCTAAGAAATTTGATTACTAGATTTTAATAAATGGTATTTAATGATCAAAATTGCTTTTTATTCCTGTTTCTGAGAATAGTTAGTAATGGTGCACCCACAACGTAGAATGTAGTCACACTGCGAAATGTAGGTACATACGTATGTGTACCTTAGAACCTTGACACAGTATTATTTCTTCCGTATAAGAAAGCTGAAGTCAGAAAGCCAGATATTATGGTAGGGTACAAATATGTACTTAAGTATAAAAAATTTACTGTGCATCTGCCAATAAGTAATATTAACTAACTTTTTTTACCTTATTATAAAACGAGATCTTTAAGTTATTACCGCAAAGCTAATGCCAATCTAATGAGGGTTTTCGCGTGTCAAAAATCCGCTAGCAGGCGTACAGTTAGACTGAGGTCCAACATCAACCGCATTGGTTGTCTAGTTTGTCAAATTGTCATTTTGACAGATCACGTTTAAAAATAACTAATCACATTGTATAGGTATGAACCCCACTCCTATAGTACTCCATCTAGCGGATTTTTCACACGCGAAAACCCGAATTCCAACACGCAATGTTACAAGGGGCTGGAACGAACTTTGTTTCGGAAGTATTAATAGATTGCGTTTTGTAATAAGTTTAAATTACCATTGGGTTTGATGTAGAGTGTGTGACATCCTGTTGGTCTAGTGGTTTAAGTACCGGGCCGTGATCTCGGGGTCCTGGGTTCGATTCCTAGGTCGAGCAAAAAGTGTGTTTCGAATTTTTCGAAACACACTTTTTCACTTTTCACACACGAACATAGCTGGGGTTTGTGATCACCAATCCGCATTTTTTTTATGATGGGATAAGGCCTAATTATCATTAAGCCTAATCCCATCATAGTAGCGATGACTTAATTTCTATGATCTAGGCCTATGCCCTGCAATGGGACAGTTATAGGCTGACTTTTAAAGGGTGTTAAAATGAAACAACATTATTTTGATATGTTAATCAACATTTATTTTAACATTTAAAATTACATAAAAAGAAGGCATTTTGCCTTAAAAGTCTTTGATTATTTATTATGTACCTACAGAATTGATTTCATTTATAGAGTGATTGATCAGTGACAAAGTAAGTAGAAGCGTCAAGCGAGAACATGTTTGCATTGCCGTTTCATTGTTTTGCATGTTTTACTTTATCATGATTACTTTCAGATACATAACTCATGATTCAGTCATTTTAATTGGGTTCGTTTACACATATTTAACGATAATAATACGCCAATTACATTAATTACAGCAAGTACTCTTTTGGTTAACATGTTCAGACATTACGCTAGAAGAGAGATAGAAAATATATAAACAAGTGGATATGTTTGACGTATTCAATAAAATCCTTCTTTTACATCCTGCAATTTACGTAATATCTTAGAAAATATGTAAGTTACATCAGTATATTAAAAATTACGATATCCAAACATCATCGTTTAAAATTTAGTGAACATTTAAGATGACCAGAACACATGCGGACTGACGCGCTGCGCTTAACATGTCAAGTTGATTCTCGGCAATTACATTAAATGAGCGAACATTACGATGATGTTTATATTTAGGCTTGGCCGTTAAATGAAACTACTAATAGAAGAATATTGTCTTTAACGCGAACTTCCTGGATGGGTCGACTGCGAGGCCGCCGCCGGCGTCCGCGCAGCCGGCGCTAGCCAACGAGTGGCGATATCCGATTGTGTTTCATTGGTCCCAACACTTGTAAAGGGGTCATTTCGTAGGCCGACCACCGACTCCAAACCCTTACGTGCCACGATGCCACTTTTCGTGAAAATGACAAATGATATAACTATAGCTTTAACAATTCGAACTAATTTAGAGGCCCACTAAAACGCCCCCTTTTCGTTTATTTTACACGCCCAAGGTAAAATCAGTAGAAATACATATAGAGTAATAAATATAGTTCAATAACTTTAAACATGAAAATACATTGAGACGAAATTTAGACACGAGGTTTTTGAGAATGATAATAATGATGATATGGCGACAATCATGATAAAAATGATCAGATGACCAACCTGTTGTTTACCCGACTTTTGAAATAATTATGTACAATCAGTGCAATAGATGTAAGTTATATTATTCTAGCAGTGATGTATTATGTGCCAGTCTCTATGATGCCGCTACTATGTCCGTCCAAGTACAGAATCAGCAAACAAGTCCTATACCATTGCATCGAGGAGTGAGACAAGGGGACGTCATCTCCCCGAAATTGTTCACAAATGCAATGGAGGATATGTTCAAGACGCTGAACTGGAAGAGACGTGGCATCAACATCAATGGCGAATACATCTCTCACCTGCGATTTGCTGACGACATCGTCATAATGGCAGAAACGCTGCAGGACCTACAACAGATGCTGAATGACCTGGCTGACTCTTCTAAATGCATCGGCCTACGGATTAACTTGGACAAAACCAAGGTCATGTTCAATGAACATGTTCTACCGGAACCGATTGCAATTCACGGTGCCGTTCTTGAAGTTGTTCAAAAATACGTATACCTCGGGCAGACTTTGCAATTGGGTAAAAACAACCTCGAGGATGAGGTGAATAGGAGAATCCAGTTAGGTTGGGCAGCATTTGGAAAACTACGTCGTGTCTTCGTATCGTCGATACCACAGTGCCTAAAGACGAAAGTCTTCAATCAGTGCGTCCTACCCGTCATGACATACGGAGCCGAAACGTGGACACTTACGGTACGGCTGGTCCACAAGTTAAAGGTCGCTCAGCGGGCTATGGAACGAGCAATGCTCGGCGTCTCTCTCCGAGATCGAATCCGAAATGAGGTGATCCGGCAGAGAACCAAAGTTATCGACATTGCTCACCGGATTAGCAAGCTTAAGTGGCAGTGGGCTGGCCATATTAGCCGCAGAACCGACAACCGATGGGGTAAACGAGTTCTGGAGTGGAGACCGCGTCTTGGCAAACGTAATGTAGGGCGCCCTCTGGCTAGGTGGGAGGACGATCTGCGCGGGATGGCTGGCAAGAGCTGGATGCGAGAAGCCATGGATAGATCACAGTGGCGAACAATTGTGCCATGTTATTCTATGAGATATGACTTTAGGCCCGAAGTCGAGTGAACGCACGTGGTGAGATCTTCGGAAAATTACTCTACGCTTTATATCTTAATAACACGAAAGTGATACCACTCTTAAATTAATCAAAACGAGGACATAAGATGTATTTATAAAATTTAGCGTTTAATTTAAAATTTACTCTTACTAATAAAACACGTAGAAGCACAGTGAATTGGATAACATGTAGTAATTGATACATTAAACAAATACCAAACACATAATTATTTATGTCTACGGTCGTGCACGCCTCTTCGGAGCCCGGCCAGTCGACCCGGGCCGCGAGCGCGCGTCGCGCCGGGGCGCCTAGACCGGCTCTGTACACCTAGTCTCCAAATCACTCATCGAACGAATGCAATCATCAAAAACTTTTACTCACCAAAATCTTGTAAACATTCGTTGTACATAAACCTCAATAAACTTTTGCTCGACGTATATAATGTTAAAATACAATAGTTAATATTAATTTTAACTCTATAAATTGAAATATATTCTTGCAGGACTTACTTACTCTAAGATTTCCTTAGCTTACCTGTTTTCTTTTAATATAGTAGATATAAGTTAAGTTACACCATGAGGGTTTGTTGAGAGCTAGAGGTGACAGAGAGGTGCATATACTCGTCGATGCATACAAACGATGTATGGCATTATATTGCAGCTTAAAATTACAACACACAAGTGTATGCGCATAGGTAACAGTAATCATTAAATTTAATTACACATTTCTAAGCGACATTTACTATACAAATAAGAATCGATTAGTACGATGACATCTAGTACATAGTAAAGAAAGTCGGAAATGCTCCTGGTATATAATGTATCATTACTGCGGCTAATACAATAAACAGTAACTAACCTAGTATCAACAATCATTGGTTATTGTAAACATCAAATAATTATATTTAGTTTTCTTATAATAAAGCTGTAGAATCCGTCATTTAACTATAATTATTTATTGACTCTAGCATTATATTTATAAAATAATTGGGTGGCATAAATTATCTTGGGTCCCAGAATGTTCGCAAGCCATCCTCCAACACGCATCAGGACATAACATATTCTGGTGCTTCTGATATTGATACCACCCTACATATACATTCTGTCGCTAATATAACTAGTATAAACACAACAAGAAATACAGTAATACAAATTTTGAATTGCAGGAGCTCTTTTTCTCTAACTGCAACCTTATGTACAAAGTCCAATGGGGGTAGTCAAATATCTTGCAGTCTGCCTTCGGATTTGATCATGCGAATTTTTACACAAGGTTCTTTTATACCGCAAGATCGGAACTGTAACACCTAGATAGATTAGGTAGAATGCCAAAGAAGAATTTTAATGTCTATGAACACCCGAACCCCACATCCAGCCATGAATCCAGCTGTCTCGTGTATGTTGTCTGTGATATCGTTCAGCCAGTCTGATACAATTAGGTCGAACTTCGAATGTAAGTAGGTACTATAATAGCCAAAAAATGGAGAATGTTCACTTATTACATTTTATAACTCTCCGTAAACTCGGTTGAAAATAAAAAAGACGCGAGAAAAAATTATAACAATACGGCGAATAGTTTTCGAGATATTTAATTTCAAAAATTTGAAATGTCGGTTCATTCATTATAGGCAATTGGTATTTTTCAATGAAATAAAAACTACATAAGTGGACAGTCAATTTTGAAGCTGATGTTAGCTATGCGTTTGGAAAATACCTATGTTACTCAGTATTGAGAAAATTAAGTTTTTTTTATGAGATAATTTAGGTACTTATTTAAAATGGCTCATCTTATATCTTTGTTGGAATGATAGGTAGTTAGTTATATATTCTTATAAATTAGCGTTATTGTCTGCGACACAGTTCCGAACTAATGCAGGCATTATCAAGATAATAATATTTGTTGTTACTGTGTTATTAACGCCAAACAAAGATATTTTCTTTATTTTTATACTATTTTATTAGTATTAAGCTAATGAACATGTCAGAGTGTATCAATTTGCAAAATTTCAGGTGTACGTTTCAATATAATGTTCTTAATGTATAGTGTGTTCAATTTGCAAGAAACTTCGTAATGTTACACTATACATAAATAGTATCTTCATTCCTGATACCCGTTCCTAGTGTTGACAAGAAATACTTAAGTGAGCAATTGCAAAAATGTAATAATCCCATTGATATAGTAAAAATTTTTCACCCTACAGAGTAGATACTATTTATTATTACAAAAGTCAATAACTAATATTTCAAGAAATCAGTTCTTTGCAATTTGAGCGCACATGAGCAATTAGATGTTCATAAATATTAAAAAAAACTCTTATAACTTCGTCACTCTAAACGCTTATTATTTTTTAAGAGGTTACTCTTACCTCTGATTTTCAAAATAGTTACTGTATCAATATTTTATTTAGCACATATTGTTTATAAGGTTGGCGTAAAATTGCATGATACTCTCCATGATAATTAGACTGCAAAATATTATCATAAATGATATTACTGCATTCATTATTATGTTTAAAAACATCGTGCTATGTACAAAATCTATTTTGGTTATTGCTTTATGTGAGAATAGCACGTACTCGTAAATTTACAAAATATAAAATTAATTATCAATTAACTTATTATAATAACACATAGGTACATATAAAGCAGTTATATAAACACTTGCAATCTACATCGAGAGGGCCGACTATAATAGAACTTGATGGCATCGACTTATGCGAAAGATCTCATGCCGGAGATCGCGGATATTATGTATACACCTCCTCTCCCCGCCACTAGCTCAGGGTACACCAAGGGGACACATCAATCTATAATATACCTTACCTGTACGAAGGAACAGTAAGCACCCAAGTTCATCGAGTTACGTTAGTAGGCCGGTGTGGTTTGAAGCGATTTGCGGCTATTTGTTTTAATGCGGAGGTAACTAATTCTTCGAACAAATAGTGAAGTTATTTACTTTATACCGGTTTTGAGAGGCTAATTTTAAATGGGTTCATGATCGAGGTTCTAGATAGCCTGTACAGTGTCGTACTGTAGTTGGTTAGAGTAACTACCTACTTTAGTTCTACGATTGGGCGTGAATATCAATTGCCTACGATACTGGATCCGCGGATAAGAGGGGTTTATTATGGATCTGGTTTCACTCCTATTTTGTAAAATTAATTAGATACTTTAGAATATTGCAGGAGCCTATGTGATTGTGTCTTGTCAGGCTGATGACGCCTTGTGATTTTGAAACATTATTGTTTTTCATATAGCAAGAACATAATAATTATAATACTAATACCCCGGTTCGATGTTAGATTCCGAAATCTAATTTCTAAGTATATTGGGGATTAAATGCCAACAGTTTTGATATTGAATGTTTTATTTTTTAACACTTATGTTCACTTGCTTATTTATGTTGTACGGATTTGTTTTACTATTTATGTCGTTTTTTATTGAAAATGCCAAATCGTGCAGATTGGACTAGGTACGTGATTGTAGTATTTTTTATTGTTAACTTTGTAATATTTAGGTGCTCAACAACCAAATTTAATTCATGTGTAGTGTTTGTTATATTTAATTAAAAGTGCGTCGATGAATTGGGAGTCACTGGGTTTCTAATTCCTGTGACAACAATTACATTGTGATATTTAAACATTCATATATAAGTATTGTGTAATGTATCCTTAACTATTATTACGTTATGTGGCCATACGGCTAGATCAAGACTAGAGTAAGTTACACGAGTAATTCGGCTTTAGTCAACCATACTAAGAGGCGCGGCCACTCTGCGCTTCCGAAAATATTCACTTTCGGCTATGACACTCTTGTCCATAACTGGGCCGGTCGCCGCGGTCTAACCGACCGCTCATATTATAATATTCTCTCTCAGGTAAATCGCTTCGTCACGAAACATTTGCGGAGTCGCTAAGGTGGCCGCGAGCGCCTGGTCGAAGAAAACAAGAAGCACAGGGGGCCAACACCGCCCAGGAGGTGAGCCTCCTCTGAAGTATACAACCTTAACATTTAAAACAGGTTAAAAAAATAGGAGTAGATTTTGGATATACTAAAGCACGGAGGCCGCCCCTATGTGGAAATTGGAGTGGGTCTCGAATCGCTAAGCGATGTAGTTATTTTGGTATCTATCTTTGTTGCTTTGATCTGAAATACAACATTATTTGATTCAGTTCTTGTCAAAGAAATAGGTTGATTTTCGAAGTCGCTTTGATAAATCTTATATTGAAATTCGCTTTGCTAAAAGTTAGAATCCGTTGCCAGCAAAATATTACGAAAATGGTCAAATGAGAATTTTATTTAATCAGGCTTAGCAACATCATCAATTACTGGTTGTTCTACATACGCCCAGCCTCCGGACTAGGAGGCCGCTACTTGAATACACGAAGGCAATTATTTGCTATTCGAGGGTCGCCATTGGCTATTTTTATTAGTATCGAGTGGGGGCGACTAATTAATCTATTCCGTGTACCAGAGTAGAGCCTAAAGGTAGGGGTTTTGCCGTATAGGCCGTGTAGTGGAAGATCGTGGGAGCGCTAGGCGAAGGGCGCTGGGGATAGGCGCGAAAAGTACGCGTGTAGAAGCCTCTGCCAACACCACTATGGGAAACGTCCAATACGGACCAGTACACTCCGCGATGCCAGTGCGACGTATCAGCCCACGTACACACAGCGTCACGTGGAGTTACTTTGTTGGACTTTCGACCGTCCTTAAGTTAAAGTGCTGTTTTGGGGTAACTCGACCTGACGCAGTCGGTACTATCGTACTAGACCGGATACGTCGCAACGCAGAAGCCAAACGTTTACCATTCATCATTTAACTCCATAAACAATGTTGACAGCGACCCCCAACGACTAGAAGACACATTTATGAACAGCATCATTAAGAAATAAGTAGCAAAATGTATTTACAGATGTTTAGCAAATAAATCGAGGCTGTTCAGAAATGCTTCCCCTCCTTATTTTAATATATCGACAGACACGACGCGTCCATCGATATCTATCTACTTGTTACATCGAGTAAGTTACATTATACTGCGTTGTATTTTCTGTGAACTTCCTGACACAACTCTGGCAGGTACCTACGAGTGATCCAAAAGTTGTTCAGTAAGCGGACAGAACAATGAAGCATGATGTAACTTAAGCATGCACTCTAACTTAGATGTAACTACGATTTAAATTAATACTTAATAATACTGGTTACGTTTAATCGTCTAAACATTACATGAATCAACACTCGCAAAGTGCTTCTGTCAGTGCTTATACTTACACATGTCTGTATTTCATCTTTAGATGTGACAGGTCTTGAGACGGCGAAGTTAATGAATAAATATCAATAGAGAAGTACGTACACTTCATGACAGCCGGAAGTTTAATCTTTGTTATGATCTTTAACCACCTTATTACAAATCACGACTTTAATACCGTACTAAAGTTCACGTCATCCTGTTCCAACTGGCACTGATATTATTCCGAGACAATCCTTAGTTCGCGATTTGCTATAAGAGGGAAAAGTTAGATAGGCGAGTCTAGTTTGAAAGTTCTAAATTAATTTATCCATTACATGTGTTGCAAAATTTAGTTATCCATTACATGTGTACGGGTGACGGTGTGTTTCTATAGAATAACAAAGCCAACAAAAAGTGATCTGCGAATATGTTATACATACCTATTTACAAGCGCCGATCTCAGACAATTTGACAACCATTTTTAACTACGCTAATTTGTCCCATACACGCCTTTAGCAGGTCGAAACCGTAATACTATTGTAAGATACGTATTCTTCACGCTACGTGCACCGGTTGAACATTATCAAGTGTAACATGCATCGTGTATGTAAATAAATACCTATAGGTATATGGTACAATAAACAAATAAAAAACAGTATTTTCAAAAAAGGGAAATTCGTTAAATTAAATTTTATATGTAATAAAACTCATTTGAATTCAAATAAATATATAAAACCATCTTGTCCATATTTGCTCCTAGATATAGACCTATATGTAATCTACTTTAATAGTAGTGCTCAGCCATCGGTTAATAACAATATTATTAACTATATTTTACCCTTCGAACGAAGGTTAAATAGCCAGTAGGCTAACACATAACAAAAATAAAAATAAAATAAAATCTTTGTACATATTTACAAGATGATGTTCGTGACTACTGAGTACTTCGACTCTATAATCACAAACTGGTCAATATTGGAAACAAATGTAATCATAAATTAACAAGACTAATTAAATAGACTTTATTTCTTATAATTATTACGTTCTGAAATTTTAATGAACATTGTATAGTAAGGGAAAACAGTGCTAAAACACAAAACTAATTTAACTAAATGTACTTGATACTGTTATACAAATCATTAGTTTTGATAAAACGTAAAATATAAGATAGAACCTAAATAAACACTACTTGAAAATAACAGCCAACACAAATGGATAAGGAGCGAAGATATTTTTCAGAGTAAGTAGAAACTCGTTTTTACAAATCTGATCATTTAGTGATTTGCACAAATGAATTTCTAAATACCATCTGCGCTCAACTACGCTCGCTTTGAAAACGGCATTTACATAGCGATTCCAATCTTGACACAAGTAGCACGAATAAATTGTTTGAATCAAAATATAATATTCGAAACAGAAACAATACAACAAAGTTAACTTAACTAATGTTATAATACAGTTCTGAGATTCGAAGACACAAAACTGTTTCCGATCATAATTTTAATAAAACGATAAACTGAAACATTGCTTACCTATGTACACACTTAAAACTGCCTGGTGAGAACTAAAATGTAAAATAATAACCCACCACAACCTCCATGAATCGCTGTGATCTGTTATTAGATAACGCATTCCGTGATGGCGACATAATAGTCCACAGCTAGGACGGCAGAGCGACAACTCGAAAGGTGACGTCCACTTCTATACTATATTTACAATTCTCAGTGGGAGTCACTTTTATGCGTCACCCAAGTAAGTCCAAAATTGGAAACCGCTGATTAAGTCAATCTAAATTGTTTCTTAATTCATAAAAAAAAGAAACAAATTTTCTTAATTCAATCACCGGTTACAAATCGTTTAACTGTGAACTATTTTAACGTTAACGAAATAATGATAATACTTGCCAATTGGAAAAAAATCCATTGAACTAAGGAAATTTTGCCCTCCCCATCCCCACCACTGTGGTACCGCCTCGTGCCAAGGCAAGTACCCACAGTGGCCACGGCTATCGACGACTTTGAGCAAAGATTGTCAACCTAAGTCAGGATGCGACCCGCATTGATTTATTTAGAAATTATATTTTTGGTCTATGACTACGACTAAATCTGTCCTTGTTTGGAAAACTAAAGTTTTACGCAATTACGGGACCGTTGCGCGTAATGCGACATGCACTTTTTTATAGACGCACCGGTTGTTCGTTATACTGCATCATAAAAAACCTTGCTCATTGGTTAGGCCTGCATTCTGCAAAGATCTTGGTACGTATCTAATCTGTAATTTTATTGAATTACTAATGCAGGATTATTTATAACACGTGTCAATCTGCTTATTTGTTGTTTTCTATTACAGAAACTAATATGCATGCATCCCATCGCCAAAATCTAATGTATGTAAGACAAAAAGTTGAATATAGGTAGGTCCTACTTACTGATATGTATTATGGCTTAGTAATTTTAACCTGCGCAAGAACAGATTTTTGATTGCATTAGTCTTTTACTTTACAAATTCAAAAAAAGTTAGAATGTAAAATACAACCTCGAAGACCTAATATTGTGTACACATGGCTTTGTTTTTAAATTAGTTTAACCTTCTTAAACTTTTGTAAAGCCACGAAGTCACAAGGCGCATTGAAATAGTATTTAAAGATCGTCAAATTGGACTTGTAATAAATCTTGGTAGCTAGGAAACTAGTTTCAGATGTCTTAACAAATCTGTTAAGTGATTTTATCTTATTATAACTAAACAAACGGTACTAAACCTATCTACGTGTGATTCTAATGGATATGAAGTGTTTCTTTGCTCAAGTCGATTAAAGATTTTGTGTCTCATAGATTATTAAATTTTTACAATTGCTCACGATAAAAATTATGCTTTACATGTTAAGATTTGTCTTAACTTTATGATTATCTAAGTTCCTTTCTCTGTATCATACCGTGTCTGTTTCACTTTCTCCGATTCTAAATTAGTTATGAATATCACTATTTTTATCAAACAACCTATTATTCATATCACTTCACGTTGTTAGGGTTCCCGTAGATAAATACATAAGAACCCCGATTCTTACTAAGATTATCGTGTACCCTAGAGTTGTTTTACTTTTAACTGAGTATTTTAACTATAATTTCAATATTTACAAAATTACTTATATGTTTGTCTACTGAGCTCGTTCCACTTGGACTTATCTAAATACTTATCATTTAATCATAAATGCAAAATACTTATGTACGTACGTTAACGAATGGTAAAATATCTTTGAGGCAAAATAATGTATAGCTATTAAAATTAAAAACAGTAAATAAATCAAATTAAGTTTGCAATTAGATAGTGTAAATAAAACGACAATATCATAAACCAAATTACCTGCATAATAGATATGTTTTATTTATTAAATCTATCACTGTTTGTGTAAAAAGTTTAGGTGTTGAAGCAAAGCAAAATGGTTGCCAAAAATACCTAAGATCTTTTGCATCAGTTCGTGACTTAACATCAGAAATGCTTGGTCTAGAAACGATTGCGCGGGCGGCGGACGACCAGCCTTGCTTACTGCTGTCTCTTGCGCCAGTTCCAGTTGAGCATGCTCGGGTATGAACCTACCTCCTGTTAAGGCCCTCGTTCTTATCCACTAAGCTACCATCGCTACTATGGACGTCATTTGGTATAGCATAGGTGGCACAAACGAAGATGGTCGGTGGAAAATATGCTGTAGTCTCGATCCTGAGTCATCACACGCGTGGTCACCAACGATGGCGTGTTGCAGACACAGCACGAGAAGGCATGTGCATAAAACATTGGTGGTCATGAAAACAGCTGGTCGTTAGCCACCGGTGGCTATGCGTTTGGTTATGGTCCGTAGCCCGTTAGAGCGGAGCCTAAGCAACTATTCTGAAGTACGGAACCGAAAAGTAAGTCGAAAAGTAAGTCCACTCCAAAATTATATTTTGAGAATTTCTAACATTCATTTTGACTATTGTTATTAAAATTTTATTTACTGGAAGGCGAATATTCTTTTTGTTATTTAATGTCGTATTTTTAAAATATGTACTTACATACACGTTAACAAGCATGTGGATAACTTTATAGCACAACCTACTGAGAATATCAATATTTCATTATCAAATTCCGAACGAAAACAAATATGTTCGTGGTATTTATATTGATATGATTTAAATGTTACTTTGTTATGATTAATATTAGCCCTGAAAATCCAGTCTAGGTATGCTGTAACTTAATGATGGTATCTTTTTAATAACGTACCTTTGAATAAGATTGTATGTGTTATTAAAAAAAATAGTATTTTACTTAATGATGCGTCTAGAAATTGAACGTAAACTAAAATTGTTGAAATTCAGCATTAAAAAGCAGTCGGACGGTTATATATACAGTCCTTTGTTCATTTGAAATTATGATTCTTAAATGCATACAAATTTATTTCCTAACAACACTAACAATTAGTGATAATATGATGTTGTATTTATGACTTACGCTAAATTACCTAGTTTATTAAAATTATATTTATTTTAGCATAATTAAGAAGTTGTATACCTACGTGCTTACTACGTTATGGTTCCTTACATTATAACACTTTCTTATGCTATTGTGTCGTGGTATTCGTTATTTTAACTTGTATTTAATATATACATCGATTACTTAAATCTGCATAATATATTCTTAAAGTATATAATTTATTGTAACCGATGAAGCTAAATGACCGGTGCACTGGCGTAAGGAATACGTAGTGGACACGTGCAATAAATGTGCGATGTCAGCTCTACTCCCATTAGAACTCGAGCGAATTCCACGCGGGGACAGATGGGAATCGACCGTAAATCCACAGCGAATTACAGGCGCGACGGCTGGCCGGGCAAATCGTCGAATCAATAAAACGAAGCACCTACCTGCTTGGTATAAAATAAAGTACAAGTTTTTCTTTGAGTATTGAAAAAATAATTACATCTTTTTTTACTTCTTTTGTTTTTAACATTTTAAGTTCAAGTAGTTAAAATAGCCACTTATTTTATGTTGTGTAATTTTTGTAAGCCTGTCAGCCATCGCACCTGAATCCACCTAAAATACATATCATAGCTAGAAAATACATAGAATACGGGCGACAAAGGGCATACCCCTGGAATATGCACATGATGCGTAATTCATAATCCGAGTGTAACATTAGTGTTAACGGTTAGCGGGGGGTTTGTACCCGTGGCTCATGCGGTCCAGGAAGCGGTGCAGGTCGTGGAAGCGCGGGCGCTGCGAGGGCTCGCGCCGCCAGCATTCGTGCATGAGGTCGTACAGCTCGCGGCGGCAGCGCGGCGGCGGCGCGGCTGGGACCCGGGCGCCTCGACCGCCGCAGCGCCATTCGCTAGCGTTCGCCACCACCTAATGCCGAAGTAAAATAATGTCATACAACATTTCCCACACCTGTCCGACGCGATATGAAGGCGGGCCACTAATAAACAGATAAAATGTAAATCTGAACCTAGTCAAAATACACTAGTATTTTAGATATCCAAGATAATCCAAGATGGTCCAAGGGTTGCGGGTTCGAATCCCGCACAGTACAAACATTTGTGTGCATGAACATGTCTGTTTGTATTGGTCTGGGTGTTCCCTATGTATTATAAGTATGTATTTACAAAAAAGAAAAGTATTATACGTATATATTTGTAATCCCACTGTTGATTCTGATATCCGTAACACAGGTGCTTGAGCAACCTATCTCGGAGTCAGATCAATGTATGTGATGTTGTGTAAAAAAAAAAAAAAAGATAAATTCTTCAAGCATATCTCGGCCTTGTCCTTATGCAATATGCAGGAGATCAGGACCCGGTACTTCCCACACCAGATGTAGGCGGATCCAGGGAGGGGGGATTTTTTTATTGTAGTTAAGTTGGCCCCCTGCTCCCTGACTTAAAAGCTGGATCAGCACTTGGCTGAGATTGGTGCTAAATACTAAGTGCTTAGAAATCGTTCAGGACGAGCCCAGCACAGGGTAGATTATGTATGTGTGAAACTACTTAGGTATAAAAATGTTGACTGCCTCGGTGGCGCTGTGTACCTATGTTTTCAGTAAGAAATTCTTAGTGGCAGCCCGGAGTCTGGAAGTTGTATTCTCGTGCCTCGGAAAGCACGTTAAGCCGTTGGTCGTGGCACAGGTGGTGTCTTATCGGAATATGAGGTAATGGAATAGAGAATGCGCACACACTTGGGCGCTATAATATATCCTGCGTAAGTGGCTGATCGGTGAATCGGTTGAAGGATATTATAAGAATGTCGAATAAATATCGACTCTTTGGGCCACAAGGAAACTTCACAGAGGTCAAACTAGCAAAAGATACCCATCTATAGCCCAGTCTATAAAGTTCAAAACTAATTTGCTTCTCGTGTTTATAATCAAGATCAATTAACGAAGCGCGTTCAAAGAACTGAACGTATCGCGTCCTATTCAGCTTCACGTGTCAGGTGAATACAGCGCTGACATCAAACAGGTTAACTAGGGCTGGCGAAAAAAGAAAGTTCAGTTTTCAGCCTGTTCCCGGCAAGCAGCACGGATGGTCTCCATGCGAAAAAATTGAAGTGCTTATACATATAATCTTTAGCAATTTGTATGGTTTGGCTTTCAGATGAAAGGGTAAAATATGGGGTGATTCCTATCTTTAATTATTATTATATTTATCTTTTTTTAATTGATGACCCTAAGAATTGGTCGACCCTCAGTATTTAACTTACCAAATTTTATTCAAAATAATTTTTGTAACATTTCATTCAAATGACGAGAATTTACTGCTAACTAATAATTCTATGCTGCTAGCTCAGTGACATTCCGCTGTGCCGCTGGAACGCCATGACAGTTACATTTCACATACAGACGTCATGTCAAAATATGCTTGTTATTGACCCGGAATTTGCTACCCGCGCGTCTATGGGGACTGTCGCGTGCGAAAAATCCGCAAGATGGCGTACTATTAGGCCTGAGGTCCATCTACAAGGTGATTGGGTACGTGATATGTCAAATGGTCAATTAACGAATAAATCAGCCAATGATGTTGAAATTGGACCTCGGTTCACAGGCACGCCATCTAGCGGATATTTCATACGCGATAGCCTCCATTATTCAAGTCGCATTTGGTGCGCCAGTTGACACCCATAGTTGATCACTAAGTCAATGACAGTCAGAACCTCGGAGTCCGAGCGATATTGGTCGTATTCGTATGTTTGTGTCGATCAAAATCGTGCTTAACTGACCCGCTGTGCTCCCGGACCACAACAAGTGGTTTCAATAACTACATTTGGCCGCTAGTTGGTAGAGATGTGAGAAAACAAGTCATTTACCTGATCATCGTCCATTTCTTCAAACGGCTTCGCTAAGCAGTATGTGAGGACCTCCCACACGGTCACTCCAAATGACCACACGTCGCTGGCCGGTGAGTAAATGCCCTGTAACAAGACGGTCTGTAAAGTAATTGCCTTTTGTAGAAGACTATGAGAAGTCTGAGTAGACTATTAATTCATTTTAAGCTTTGATATACATTGTGTTTATGATGAATTTCTATAACTAATCACTAACAAAGATAAACATAAACAATTTTGTCTAAGACACATGGGGTGAAATATGAAAATAAAAATTCGATTGACGTTCCTAATTTGTAATAGGATGAGATTTTTTACATAAGGGAATTCGTCATAAATACGTTGTGTATACCTACAAGAATGGACTTCTGAGAGCACTAGTCGGTCAAATCGGCGGCGAGCCTTTGGTTTATGTGGCATTTTTAGGTCATATGAGGTTACTTGATTTACAACCTATAATGCAGACCGTATGCCGCGCATCTTAGCACGTCTGGAGAGCCCAATTCTCGTGTTCGAGATATTTATTTTCATACGACATATATTACTAAAACAGTTTTTTTAATAATGGTTTTCAGGTGATATCCGCCATGTTTTCAAAATATCACGAGCACGAGAATTGGGCTCCTGGGGTGGAAATTAGGACCACAACGTTTCGATCATGTATATGATCAAAGCTACAGCAACTGCATGAATAGCGATCTGTAATAGTGATGTACACTCGAGAATTCAGACTCTTTGCACGAATCCGTTTGTTTTATCTGTGAACCGACACGGGCTCGTTAGAAAGAAAAACTGGAACTCTGGGTCGAGTTTTTTATCCACTCTGCAGTATCTTTTTTGCGTTCTTAGTGACTAACTTATTACCTGTCTGTCCATGTTTCAAAACATGGTAATATTGGAGGTTCTGGATAGATATAAAGTTTTGTGAATCGAGTGGAACGCGATAATAAGCGAATTCTCAATTCAAATTACTTGTCGAAAAACTCGAGTTCTTTAGTAGGCTCGAGTTTTTTCTCAGACAACTCGTGGTCAACTATACTCATAATTCCTGTTTATTTGTACTATAATTTCCATCACTATCCCCATTGGACAATACGACAAAAAATATTAACATTTTTATACGCTATTCGAATAAAGAACGCGAAAAAAGATGACCCATATTTTTTTATATCATTAAATGTGTGTTTTTATTAAAAAAAAAAAATTAAATTAAGGTTTAAGGTTTAAGATCTTTATTCTCATTAAGAATTACATACAAATTCACTTAACATGAGAACATAAAAATTTACAATAAGTACAATTTATAGGAAAACGAAAAAGTTGGGGGTAGGAAGATAATGATTTGCATTACATCTCGGGCGAGCGTCTTAACTCGTCCGTCAGACGTGATAGCGAAACATTACTATGAACATGGATATAAAGACGAACCACGCTCACTGCACACTAGAAGCGGCACCAGGCGGGCCGGTTGCTAGTGATTCAGAAAGGGTGGGACAGTATAGATTTTATTAAAATATTTTTATACAATTGTATTTAATATGTGGAATTTTAGGAGTTTCTTAAAACATAGGCTTGACTGCTATTCTTTGATATCTTTAGGGAGTTTATTGTACATTTGTGCTCCTTCAAACATAAGACTTTTTTTCCCGTAGTTAGTTCTTGGTTTTCGTAAAATAAGATCGTTTGCATTTCTTAGTTTCATTTTTTGGATAAGCTTTTTCTTAGTAAAATTAATTTGTGTATGAATATCTTTAGAGATAATTTTGCGAATTAGTAAACAGGTAAAGTATATGTACGATTGGGTTATGTTTAAAAGTTTAGTTTCTTTGTATATTTTCTTGCTTCCTGTTAAATATTTGTAATTAAATAAAACTTTTATGACCTGATTTTGAATTCTTTGAACAGGATTTAAGTTAGTTTTTGCAGCGGACCCCCATACCTCGATTAGGTAATCTATGTGGGGTTTAATAAGGGAGTTATAGATCAGGTAACGGGTTGTGCGGAAAACTTGGAGCTATACCTCTTAGAGTTCCAGTAATTGTTGAGAGTTTGGATTTAATCTTTTCAATATGGTTTGTCCATGAAAGTCTTTCATCAAGTATCAAGCCTAGATATTTTTCACAATGGGATCTTTTAATTTGTTGGCTATTATGTGCAGGGGTTCAAAATCTATTATTTTCTTATTTTTCGCTTTAAATATGATTATTAATTAATATGCCCGAAGTGACGTTAGTCCTGAGGCTCAACGTATTGTGATGTCGGTGCTTTATGTCCAATAAAAAAATTAGGTGACTTTTAGCTACCTACTTACTGTCAGTACTTTATTTTGTCATTATTTTTATGATCAGAGATTTTACTTTTTTTTGTAAATCAGCGTGAGCAAAAGCGTTATTAATTAGACATGCCGAGTGATGACGTCACAGGAGGATTTTTCTCCTGACTTTCACCTGTGACTTCTTTGACGTGGCAGGTGTCCATGGGCGGCGGTAATCGCTTACCATCAAGTGATACCTCTGCTCGTCTGCCCCCTATATCATAGAAAGAAATATTTTAATAAAAGAAACAAATATTTTTTTTCGCTTTAAATATCTGTTTAAAAATGGCAGTTACTTGTTTAAAAATGGCATTGTGATTAGTAGACTTGCCAAATTATTGATCATAGTCTAAGGGGAGACTGGGCTCCAAAGCAAAGCAACCAGGAATGAATTGATACAGTAGGTAGTATAATGGGATTAAACTTACCATCAGCAGGCTCTCCCATGACATCCAGCGCAGGGGAAGCCGGGAGCCGTCGGTCATCACGTGGTAATCTCCGACGAATTCCTCACAGAACATCGCGTAATCGGCCACTTTAACACCTAGTTCGTCACTCACTGTCACGTTTCTGAAATAAATGTTACACTCTTCAGTCATCATTATCAGCCTACAGAAGGGACCGGGAAACCCCTTTCAGAGTTAAGCCTATCAAAGAAATTCCCGCTGTCCACCATTTCTCAGTTGAAAGAGGGAGTGGACAAAGGGATTTTTTTTAACAATTGTTTCTCTGTTCACCTGGGGTGGACAAGTGGAGGGTGGACAGCGGGAATAAACCTTGATTGTGTAATATTATTGTATTGGTAGCTCTATTGATAGGGTTACAACCGTTTACCACATAGTAAGGGTTACCCTATTGATTGTCTATCTCTTTTCCACGTATTTGAGTGGTGGGCGGGTCTAACCGGAGACTGTTGATTTCAATGTCAGTTAGCGAGGTGCGCATTATTGATCCAAATGCTTTGCGCGTAGAGATTAAAATAGCTTCTAAAGAATAGAATTCTAAAACCCTATCTTGATATGGTAAGCCTATTATAGGGTTTTCCATGATGATATAAGCATATTGATGAGGTACCTAAGCCAATGATAGGCTTACCTTATTTATAGGGATTTTAAAAGAAGCCTATCGTAAACCCTAATAAAGGTAACCGGTTCCGCTCCCTGGAGAAGTTCGCTGCTGAACATAGGCCTCCCCCGTTGACTTCCAGAGTGTCCGGTGGAAGGTGGGCTGCGTCCAGCGAGATCCTGCGACTATGAGTCGCTGTGTTTCATATATGGCTTCCACACTCCACAGTATTGATACCAGAACCTTTTCATCCCAGTGGCCTCACAGAAAACCGGTGTGAAGCAGTACTGTGATGTGTTTAGCTTCGTGAGGGAGGGTACCGGAGGCCCAATCCGGGGAAATGGGGGTTCAAAGATTGGGAGCGCACTAGTGACTCCACTGGTGTCGCGGGTGTCTATAGGCAGCGGCTATCGCTTACCATCAGGCGATCCGTTTGCTCGTCTGCCACCTATCACATAAAGGCCCGGCTATTGCCACTTCAACTTACTAATCCTATCGGCTATGTAGGATCTCCTTACTTCGTCTGCAACTCTCCTCATTCCTGATTTGATCACAGAGACAACCGATCATATCTCTCTCCATACTCTCCATGCCAAACTCAATCCTGATCCTTCTCTACTCCTTTACTCTACTCATCCCCTTTCCCTCCCAAAATACAATTCTGGTTAAACCTCTTAAATGACCCACAACAAGGCAATACACAAGGAACATGACAAGGAAGTATTATATGGATAATACCCCCCAAAATCTTAGCCACATCTTCTAGAGGAATGTTGTTGTTGATACGTTATTTATTGATAAGTTATTGTGAATAGGTGTAAAGTAAAATACTTATTGTACATTGGTAAACTATCGATAGTCTAAAAGAATCGACATTTTCGATCTTTTTTCCTCAACAGCAACAATAATATCGATCCTATTACCTGTTTCCGAAATATCGATCCTATCGGTATGACGCAGCCTATCGATATCGACTATCAATCGGCAACACTACTTTCACTAGTTTGTAAACAAGAATTCTTGAGCAGGGTTCCTACCTAAGTTTAATGGTTAAATACTTCATAAGTTAAAATACTTGGCCCCGAGTATTAGATATAAAATGAAGAGAGATACAAGTATTCAACCAAGAGCGCTGTATTTAAACTATAGGTGCTTAACTACTTTCCTACAGTAAAATACTTATTTGAGAAAACAAATAGTGTAGTGTGTTTGCAATGTCGATGTTTTTTTATTTAGATATGGGAACAGGGATGGTTTTAAGACCAAAATCGACCTATAGATTGCCAAATCGAAGATATTGGCGACTATACCTGCACCACCTTATTACAAATGGTGACCTTTAGTAATTACCGTAAAGTTCATGTCATCCCGTTCCAACACGCAATGTGAAAAGGGGCTGGCACGAGTTTTGTTACGGGACTATACTTAGTTCGGGATTTACAATATGGGGGATGCAGATACAAGATATAAAGAGATACAACTAATCATGTAAAACTTATGAGATTATTTCGATTAAGTAAGTAATAACAGTGAGGCCCAATTTGACCAAACTTTATCTGAAGATAAATCTATGGTATAATAATGCAGATAAACGCAATATAAAATTAAAATTCATTCTATCAACTGCTTATCTAATAGATAACATAGAAACTCGTTATACCGCCAATTTTGACAGAATAACTAAATATCTAGGGATAAAATTATGGCGTTATCATCGTCTAAACTGGTTTTGACATTACCTGTATAACTTTATTTAAAAAAATATCCCGGTGTCATTACGATGAACCACAGAACAATACTTAATTTTGTCGGTTTATAATGTCACTCCTTCATTCACTCCTGAGACGTGGTATAGCTATACCAGATTCGGTCGAACACAATTTTCTTTATCCTAGAGACGGACAAACGAGCAAGCGAGTCACCTGACGGAAATCGCCGCTAATTAGCGCCGCCCATGAACATCCGCGAAATCAGAGAGATCGCTAATGTGTTGCCGGTCTTTTTAATAAAGAGTACGCTCTTCTCTTGAAGGTCCCTAAGTCGTAGCCGTCGGGAAATACTCCTGCAGCCAAACCGTTCCACAGAACTAAGGTAGGTACGTGGTAGAAAGTAACGAAGTAAATTATTCTTTTATTATTGTCATGTTGGTGGAATCGGCTCTTAGTAAGTAAGTAATAACAGTAAGTAACTTACCGAGCCGCGAGATCCCGGTGCACTAACTCGAACGATTCCAGGTACTTCATGCCTGCTGCTATCTGACAGCATATGTGAATCAAACTGGAATAACTGTAAATAAAGGAGTATAATTTAAAAAAAGAACAACCGGCCAAGAGCGAGTTGGACTCGCTCGCCTAGGGTTCAGAACCGATAAACGACGCTCTGTTGGTCAAGTGGTTTAAGTCCCAGGCGATTCCCGGGTCGAGCAAAAAGTATATTTCGAATTTTTGAATCTAACATAGCTCGGGTTAGTGATCACCAATCCGCGTTAGGTAAGCGTGGTGTATAGGCCTAATCCCACCATGGTAGCGATAACTTGATTTCTATGATGGAGCCCTTTGCCCTTATGACAGTATAGAGGTTGATACTTTTATGTGCATATTTCAACCAGCTCTACGGTGAGGGAAAACATCGAGAGGAAACCTGCACATCTCGGATAGTTTCTCTAACTTGTGGGTGGATACACAATATTTTTCATTGATTTCAGAATCTTGTAACCTAAACGTGTTACCGTGATTTAGTTGGTCTGGTTCCTCTGTCTAAAGGGATGCCAAGGACAGGTCGGCAGTGATTACATTTTAATTACTAGGCTTCCTTAATCCTAAATCATGGTCCAAGCGTACCCTGGGCCCGACGTACGCCCGGCATACAGCGGCTTTGGACGCAACCAGAAATCGTACACTAAGAGGTACTTACTTCAATTTCCTGTCCAGTCTCAATATCGTAGGCAGTGGTACGGCATTGCCGCGATCTAGCGCCGCACACGGGGGCTCTAGCAGACTCAAACCCAGCACTCGGGCGAGCTGCGGGTGCTTCAGTCCGGCGCCCCATGTGGCTTCGCGGGCAAACGCCGCCCTGTAAAACAAATTCTAGTAGTGGGACAGCCACGCTTCATAATTCGAATGGGCCGGCTTGACCAGTTACTCTGGTCAAGCCAATGACTTTCCAGAAAATCAGGAAAACAGCTTCTGTGCTGTGTAAATTGGCAGTGAACTTCTGACTCCACTAGTATCCATGGGCGGCGGCAACGCCTACCATCAGGTGATCCGTCTGCTCGTCTGCCACCTATCACATAAAAAAAATCGCGCGTTTATTTATTACTCAGTAGTATTTTATACTTTCGGAACTTTAGTCACAGCATTACAAGAGCTATAGAGCTCTTCTACTGTGCTTTTGTTGGGTACTTTTGATATCGACTTGCCAATACGTAAGTAAGATGTCAAGAAAATGATTAGCATATTAGTAGTTATTTTATATCATAATAAAAAAGACCAATTGCAGTAGGAAATTGTCATCATCTCTATTAGGTATATAATATGGATTGTAATGATAGATCAAGTAACAGTTGACTAGTGATGCGTATAGCGGCAAGCGATAGCTATTCCATTTGTTCGGCTAATATTATTTTTGACTCAGAAATATACAAACTTGACGTCGTTATGGCACCCGCGCCACAGGGTCTTGACAACAACAAGGCGGCGTTGTACCCCATTCGGGGAATCGTCGTCGTTCAGCTCCTCGATGCCATCCGTCTCGCAAATTTGGAGCTGTCGATAAAAAGTCAAAGTTAATTGCATTACATCACTAGTTTTGGTTGGTCGATCACTTCCACACTTATCAAACTATAAGGTTTCTGTAGCCATCTGATAGTCTAAAATTTTTATTAAGTTTAAATTTCGATGTTTAAATTAATGGTTTTAGGATTGTTTCACAATGTTCTGAGAATGATTTGTTCACACAAACGAACCAATCTACTTATGTTGTCCCTATTTCTGCGATAACATCCTAAAATTCAAAACGTCGTTCTGGTTGTTCGTTCAAGGGCACACATTTATTAAAGCGAGGCAAAGTTATAAAATATATCATCCCGAGTTTTCAGTACGCCATAAGCGTTTAACCAAACCATTACAAGTAATGTTTTAAAAATAGATAAAAAAGGATGTTTCAAACTCGCATCTTTATTCCGAGGCACGTGAGAACTTTCCAAGGAAATAGTTCTTAAGCACGTTATATAGTGAGGGTGGGTAGGGAATTCCGTGTATATTTTGCAAAAGCCTACTTTGGCCCAGTTTCTAAGTTTGCCGAGCGTGGAAAATGGCTTCGCGCGTAGCGGATTTGCAGGCCTTGTGAAAAAGCCTACTTATATTAGGGATGTGAAAATATAATCGATTTATATTGAATACGTCACACCAGTCCCAAACTTGGGCATTAATATGAGTACTCGATAATATCTTCCAGATCCGAGGTAAGGTTATTTCTTATATTCGTGTAATCGGACCTCCTTCCGGCGTTAATATTTACAGTTAAAATTGATTCAATATTCTGTATATTGTGAACACACATGTTTTCAGCAGTGTGGGAACCATTGAATAGGATACGACTTTTATCTATATAATATTTGGGTTTAAGATCACTTTGTCCTTTATCCAATTTATAATACCACAGAGTTAATGTCATCTAATTCTAATCTAAAGTCATTTTCTTAAAAAATAGGTACCCACTTAAAACAATCAGTTGCTAAGCAGGAAATCGATTAAAACAATCGACTTACAAGAAAAGTCGATCGTTTTAATCGATTTCCTGCTTAGCAACTGATTGTTTTAAGTGTGTGTGAATGTCACATTCCTACTAGCTTAGACGAAGGTGCGCTTCAATGGAAATTGAAATGTTTGAAATTGAATGTATCTGTACGTGAGGCCAAGTGGAGAGAGATCAGCGTTAGAGCCTCCTATGCACACTGCGCCTCATCGCGTTTACTTGCGTTCACGCGTTTGCACCAAGAGAACGCGTTTTCTTTAATTAGTATCTTGTAAAACGGTCATTATTTAAGGACTTATGTATCTACTTTATATCTCATTCAAAGAACCTATTGATCAAGTCAGTTAAAACATACATATACCTATTAACGTCCAATAGAATATTCCAAACATTTCTACACTTATATAACCTGCGGCGTATCAGCCGCCGTGTGAGAATAATAATAATATCGGCAAGATAAATCATGTGTAAAAAGCTTTCACAAGATCGGTTTTCCATGAACATAAGAATGTAACATAACATACTAACATACAACACAAAGAAAACATCTTACTTACGAGTACTTCGATTAGGCACATTCATATTCGATTCCCATTAAGCACTACGGACGTAGTATCGTAAATATAATAAAAATGTGAAAAATAAATGCCGAAAGCTATTAAGGAGTTTGCGGCGGGTGCGAGCGAGTGGGGGGTGGGGGAGGGGAGTGGGCAGATTGCATTTTCTTGCTACGGCCAGTAATCAATTTTTATGAGCATTTTTGTGGACCAACGCTCCGCCTCCCCTCCTGTGTAAAACTAAAACCATATACACACGCCTAGGGTTGCCTTTTTTAAACAGAAAAGTCTTACAATCCCAGACATTTAGGTGAAAATCACCCTGTATTTTACTTAGTTTTTCACAAATTTTGCCGGATATCAATTAAAACGCCCTATGTGTCCAGCTTTCCGGTAGGTTATGGTTGCCTGGCAACCCTACCAGGCCACTGGAGCATGCAGGTTAGTGTTGATCTGTTTTTTGGAATATGGAGTTTCGCCACGTTTTTATATTGTCGTCCCAGTATGAGTCTGGAAAATCTCAGAGAACTGTGATATGGGTTGGTTGAAATGAATTTTTGGTCAAAATATTCCGCGTTGAGTTTTTAAAACTTGGATGATATCATGGACTATTATACAATTAGTCCATGATGATAATAAGGTTTTTAAAAACATTGTATAACAAACAAGTTCTATAGGAAGAAAATCAAGACATATTTATACTTCTACCGTGGGAGAGTCACACTTTGGCATGAATTGAGTGATACCACGGCCTCACAGAAACGGCGTGAAGCACAACTGTGCTGTATTTCGCTGCGTGAGTGAGGGTACCGAAGGCAAGGCCCAATCCGGGGGAAAGGGGGGGTTAAAGCTTGGCAGTGCACTTGTGACTCCACTGGTGTCGCGAGTATCCAGTGCTTACTATCAGATAATCCGACTGCTCGTCTGCCACCTATCACATAAAAAATATGTTGCTTTAACCAGACATGAAATATAAGACTGTCCCGTGTAAAATAAGATTTCTGGCAACACTGAAATCGAAGGTGGTCGTCAACCTTTTGCTGAAATCCAATGTCAATATCGATACGAAGGGCATCTGAGAAAATATCATTTAATCAAGCTCGATAGTATATTATTTGGCGTGAAAATATTTTTATACATATAGTAATATTTTCAAAGTGAATGATTTCATAAAGAGCATATATCAAGTAGGTACAGTTAGGGTGCGATTGTATTTTCAGCAACAGCAAAAATGTGACGAAGGTAAAGAATATATTATATGTTTATTTAAATACAAGTTCTACGAGTTACCTATGTGAAAGCTTAAGCTTTTTGCTTAATTTAGCTACACTATATACATCGTTAGAAGTTATACTCATAAAAATACAGGTTGTATCAGTAAACAGTTGTCTTACTTTGACTCTTCCCGTCGTTTAGAACAACTTTTATCTGAAAACTTTTTTGAAATTCGCTCAAATTGTTACTGTACAAAATTACCAAATACTTAGAATTGCCCGGCGCCGTTACTAAATAATACCTAGTCCATATGCTTTACATTTTAATAAGTTATATTCTAGCTACCATTATGTACAGCGTTGCTTAAATAATTTCTGCGTAATTTTCTCCACATCAATGCGGTTACAGTTTTTGTATTTATACAATAAGGCACGCAATATTTTTCTTGAGAACCCGGCGCGCGTGCCGCGGTAAGCTTAGCTTGTTCAGAATATATGGTTTTTGTTTTATGGGGTGCCTGCACGCCCTAATAGAAATGCAGACGACGACGTGGGGGCACGTGCTGCTGGCATTACTTGCAAATAAAATTGTTTAATGGCAATTACTATGTGTTACTTCAATACCTGTAATGCTTGCCTTGTCTCGTTAATCTCGGCAGTAGTTACTTAGATTTATAGTCAGCTGTCTGAAGCCCTATTTAGTTTATACCTAAGTATACAAGTATTCATATTCTTTATTGTTCCATGTAGGTTTTTTCATGACATAGGTGGTAGACGAGCAGACGGATCACCTGATGGAAAGCGATTGCCGCCGCCCATGGACACCCACAACACCAGTGCAGTTACAAGTGCGCTGCCCACCTTTAAACCCCCTTTTCCTCCCAGATTGGGCCTCCGGTACACCCAGTCACGCAGTGAAACACAGCACAATGCTGCTTGGGTTTTCTGTGAGGCCGTGGTATCACTCCGGTCGAGCCGGTGAATTAACTTTTTTAGGATTTGTAAAATGGTTCTTTACTTCGACAATGGTTTCAAACAACGACCTGTTGTCGTCAACCTAATTCACATAAATAGGTAGGTATTTTCGGCAAATATAGGCGACATATTTGAACACCTTGTCCACGTGTCCAACAATTTAAAAAATCATATATCTGGAAAAAATGAAGAGTTTAACTTTTCGTTTATTTACATTCACTGAAGCAATGATATCTATGTAGATACGTTACTAGCGTCTAAAATGTGGCACAAGAAAACTGAGCTAATTGGTAAACCATCGAATGTGAGAAAGGCTGTGTGTGCGCCGATAAGTAAGTAAATTTAAAAAATGCTGTCATTTGTTATTCGATCGTGTAATTTTTTTTTATGATAAAATCATTTCATTGTGGCTCACTTAAAGTGGAGGTTGGCAGGACATGTCCCTGCAATGAAGCATCTTCGTGCAAGCGTCTTCTTGAGTGGGGAAACAAACGCCCTCAAGGAAGACATCAGATGCGCTGGAAAAACGGCGTAAAGAGGTCTGCTGGCTCAAGCTGGATGCAAAAAGCTCAATGCCGGAATGAATGGGAAAAGCTGGAGGAACCTACACTCAAGTAGTTGAAACATGCGAAAGAGGAAGAGATCATTGCATTAAAAAAGTTAATTAAAGTATAAGTTTATTCTTATACTACTGTTAAATAGTGCATTGACGGTCATCACAGCATAGGGTAAAAATATAGGCACTTAATGTCACTTTTCCCAGCGAAACCTACAAAGACTCCGTTCGGCGACCGGATTGGCAACGAGCGCTTACCCGCCCTACCGTATTGTATCATTTTAATGCAATAGAAACATCTATAAGGCAGCGAGAACTTTATTGTACGTTCCTAATGACTTGGCGCAATCTAATAAAAATAAAGTTTTAAAACTAAAACCCGACTACCAAAAAAAACACGCTCTAAAAAGTACGGAAAAAGGAAATTATCTCTGCTGAAATTAGTATGCGGCGGGTTTTAGTTTTTAAACTTTATTTACATTTAAAATATTTATAGTTATGTAAATAAAATTACGTATTTAAAATGTGCTTAAAAAGCTCTTTCATTTGATACCCCACAAGGTACCGTCAAGCACTTTTTTTTTAGTTTCTTACTCTTAAGTCCCCGCGAGTGCGCTGTACCTAGTCAATTTAACGTGACTCCATGTCGCCTATAACCAGGGGGGCGGTAGCGTCCTCCCCGTCGTTCAGGTGGGCTCCGTCCGGGGGGTTGTGCACATGACTTCGTGCCCGTCACCACAATCCCCCACTTTGGACGATGAGACGCTCTCATAAGCCCAGGCGTTTTAGTCGGTAGACCACCGCCGACAAAACCCGTCCACCCCCCGGCGGACGTGTATACGTAATGCATATCCCCTGGGAGAACAAACAAAATAAATAAACAACCCGTCACCGGTTGAACCGTGCGTAGTGCGTGTCAACGACTACGAAACGGTCGGAGTTAGGCCTCCGGGCCGTGTACGCAGATGGTGATATTGATGGTGATGATAAAAAATAAACCACGATGATCTTGAGCCTGGTTTTATTTGTAGTAAAGGATATACTTAGTAAGGTATGGATAAATGAACCCGTGTGATGGGTTCCTTTTATTTATCGTACATAGAAATTTACTGCATTATTACATATTAATTTTATGATTTTAATCCTGTTGCTCCTGGTAGGTATAGAGCCATGTATAAATGATGAAAAATTTACTAAATAGGACACATAAATACTTGTAGCTGCCTGAATACCTATATTTGCTCAAAACTACGAGTATTCTCTTGTAGTAACTTTACACACAGTTTTTTATTTATCCATGTTTTCTATTTCTCTATAAACATTACTAAAATAAAACCATGCTATTCATTTACGGATCACAAATAAGAAAACTTTCCTAAAACCTTTTAGACTTTCCTCTCAATACACCTAACGAGGAACAAGCGATAGAACCAAATAGTTTTCAAATAAGTACACGAAAAACTTTTGTCGCATTTGGTTGAAACATCGGAGTGAGCGGGGCGTGAGGTCAGTTCACAACTTTCTTGATCGCAGAACTTCTAAAAAAAGGAAGCTTTTCATCGGTTAAGAAAAAAAATCCTTTGCATAGCCGCCAACTCGTTATCAAAAGTGGTTTCTAGATGGCATGTAACTTAATTTTATTCAACTACTATTTTAGCATAACCATTAATTAATTTTTATTTATTTATATCTCTAACGATTGCTACATCAAACTAGGTCCTATCTTAAATACTAATGCTTATATGCTGATCGCACGCTGACGCTGACAAGGTCGCCATAACTTTCACTGTAAATGCATACTTTGTCATAATTAAATTTAATTGTTTATAATTATTAAATTTAAATATGGATGTAATATCTGGAATAAATTATTTGAATTTGAATTATGCAGTTTTCTGTATCTACGCTATCACGTGTGAAAAATCCGCTAGATGGCGTATTGTTGGACTGAGGTCCTAAACAAATATCATTAGTTGTTTAGTTAGTAACATTGACATTTTGACAGATCACGTTTAAAAATAACTGATCATATTGTACTTATATGGACCTCGGTCCTAAAGTACACCATGTAGGGGACTTTTCACACGCGATAGCTACTATTACAGCTTTCTAGAACCTATGCTAGAACTAAGAGTCTCCAAGCTAAGCTGCGGACGGACATGGCGATATTGTAACAAAAAAGAGTACCTATTTTATTATAGTGAAAGAAAGCGAAGGGCTTAAAATGCTGATTTATTATTGGGTAAAAGCGATTTTCTAAGATGATTGAGGAGTCGGGCGATTCGCCATTTAACGTTAGGTGAGTTGAAGTGAAGGTCAACCGGTATCGAATAAAACACTTCATCGATCACGTAAATGGGTTTGCCTGAAACTATGGACCGAATTTAGAGGCACCCTTCAATAGTATTGCACAACAAAGATGATTGTTCAAAATTCTTACGTAGGTATTAGTTACGTTTAAACACGTGAATGGCTAATATTGAAGTATTGCGAATTGTTTCGACCAAAGCAGGGAGTGCTTCTTTTCATAGTGATAGTATATTTTATGAATCAACATATATATGTATTAACATGTAAATTATTACATAAGTACTTATAAATAGTCTTAAATCATTCAAATGTATGACGATTTGTAAGTGCTGTGTACAAGCCTATGCAAATAAATAATTATTTGATTTTGATTTTGATGATATAGGTGGCAGACGAGCCGAGGGATCACCTGATGGTAAGCGATTATCGCCGCCCATGGACATCTGCAACACCAGTGGTGCTATAATAAAGTGGGCAATTATTGCTATTTTGAGATAATTTCAATATCATGCTACTTGCAATTGCTATGCTATTATGATTATTGTGCTAATATGAATTGGCGTGCTAATTATCTATGAATTTTCGCAATCATGAAAATTAGTAACTTCTAATAATTATTGCTATTCATGAAATAGCATATTACTTATTTGCTATACCTAATTATTTAATTACTATGTAATGATAAATAATATTTTATTTCAACAATATTGAGACCAAGTTGCACAAATATTGTTTTCAATTGTTAAATGATGTATTGTGATGGTCAATAAAATGTTTCTTTCTTTCTTTTAAATATTCTTTGAGATTTTATCTAATCAAAAAGCTCTATTAGAACGTTCTTGAAAATGTAATGTCGTACTTAACTAATACCGATTTAAACGTACTTTTCTGCGACTAAGGATTATCCTTATAGTCCAGTCAATTAGACATTAATTCCCAACCAGCTGGATTTTTGAGCAGGCCTTGAATACGTCATTACAAATGATATGTCAAAAGTCCATTATTTATGACCCTTGACCTCGAATAAAAAACAACGCAACGCACAAGCAGGATGGATGGGGACTTTTGACATACATATCATTTGTAATGACGTATTCGAGGCCTGCACAAAAATCCAGCTTTTTGGGAATTAATGCAAATTGCAATCATAATTTAGTCTAATTTGACTGGACTATTATGACTTTACGGTCTAGCTGTCTCTCTTTAATATCGTATGGTACAAGACTGAACCGCGAGCATCAAATCTGGAATATTTAAAGCTACCAAAATTATCTGAGCACATTACAAAAGACAACTGTATGTTTATCTCCGTCAAGGCGACTTTTCGTTTGTTGTTTGAGAACTGGCTGGTGTAGTTCGTTGGTATGAGGATTTGAAGAGATAAGATGACTTTTTTGATAAACTAGGTACCCAGGTGCGACGCAGGCGCCGGTGCGTATGCGCGTAGCTATACATATAGTTTAAGCTACATCTTAGACAAATGGCCCGTAATCACACGCATTCGCCTCTGGATTCGCATTATTTTTAAACAGACACAAATGTTATTAGGTACGTGGATAAGAGACAAGGTAAGTTATTATTCTACTTATTAATAATTTATCGTTAGCTTTAACTAAATTACAATATTTTTAATTTTATATTTAACCTTTTAGTTTCAGGTACCTATCGTTAAGAAGAACAAATAACAGCAAATGAACGTAAGTGGCTAAAAGTGATTTCTGTCAAATGTCAGATACCTACCTATTTTGGTAGGTTTAAGCGCTTAGATCCATTGATGCTGACTAGGTACAGTCAGTACAGTATTTCGCCTTCACTGTCAACTCGTTTATAAATGCACGATTCTCTTCGAACATTTCGACAAATAAATTCAGTTGAAATAGCAACCCAAATCTCGCCACTCAGTAATAAAATACGCTAGTTTATTCGAAAGCCCGAAGTTCTCACGATCATTAATGTCATATGAGAGATATATGCTTCTCGAACAATAAGTGATGATGTAGTTACGTAAATGAAATTACACATTTTTAAACCATACATTTTATTGCCAAGTACACATAATACATTTTGTATGGAACAGCTGTTTTTTTTTCTCTCAATCTAACCTTTTATCAGTTTCATCATCAAATTGGTCACGTTTGACGAATATCTATTCTCTGAGCTGGTATCATAATTAATTAATGTCATAGGATCCACACTTTTTATTAGACTAAGCTAACAAGTAAAGAAGACCATTAATTAAATAAAAAACTTACAAAAATGTTTTTTGAAAAACATATTTTGACGAAAATTTGCTCAAATTAGACACCAAACAGCAGAATCAAATATCAACTGACTTACGTTTGACATAACTAGGATGGATCTTGAACCAGTAAGGCATGGATTTATCTAAGTGTGATAACACTTTACTTGGAAAATTTGTTAAAAACAATTCCAGACAGAGTTTGTCACTAAAGCAACTATTGGTTTGTAAATACGAGGACCTAGCTACGTAAATTGTGTTAAAATTAATGTTTAAATGAACTTTTTAAAGTAATTTATCTTAGTATTATTATTTAAGGTGACGGGTAAGGCACACTAGCGACGCCAATTGATTTAAATTGTTAGCAAACCGGATTTCTTTTTAACAATTTCAAAACTGCCTCTCGAAGAACACTTATACTATTTATTTAATACTTAACTTTTGGGTCTGCTTCTGTACTCGAAATGTGCATTACCGTCAAAAACGGTCTCTTATAGGGTTAATCAAAATTTCGAGCGCAAAAAGAGATCAAAAGTAGTGCACAATTATTAGGTGTTTGGTTTGAGACTCCCGCTCCGAAATTGTTTAAAATAGATCCAGTTTAGTCGCTAGGTAGGGCTACCCGTCGCCTTAATATTTTCTTCTGTATCATATTTAGTCTCAGACACCTCTGAAGAACTGTAATTCGACACAGTCGAATCAATAACCCCTTCCTTTTGTGTCTTGAAGACGGTTAAAAAAGATTTAAACTTCATTACCCCTGTTTTTGTTTTTATTTGAGGGGCTAATCGGCTAATTAGAGATAACTACTTATTGCGTAGAAAAATTACCTTATTCGCTCCCCCAAAGAGAAACAGACAAGATCTTAAACAATCACGTTTATTTATTTAAGTAGTCTATTGAACATAAACTCGGGAATTCGTGCTCTATGCCTTTGTGGAAGAAACCATTGCATCGCGCCATTCCGTATTTCCAAAAGTCGTTAACGTAAAATAAAATGGTTTTACGGCGCTATCGCATCTGAAAGAATTCGCGGACGGGCGAGGCAGGTTGGCGGGCCCCTGTGGCTTAGTGCTGCGACTCGACGCGGATTTTGGAATTTGAGTCATATTGTAATCTGTCAATGAATAATTCTTAACAGTATCATTAAGATAACAAAATATAGCGCGACCAGTTCCCACGCGTAGCTATCGCTTTAAAACGCGACCCACTGCGCTCAAAGTCATTAAATTGAACGAACGCAGTCATCATTATAGGTCATCCGAAAACACGAAGTGCTTGAGCGATGTAATCGACACCAAGCGCCATCTAATGGTATAAATTGGAACTAATGTCCACGTCGTGTGGTCCCCGGCAGAGTAGAATAGGCCACCCTCACTCTTACCGAGGTGTCGTAAAAGGCGACTAAGGTTAAGCTGCTGGCATGATCATCAGCACCCAGAGAAAGAAAACTCTGCATTTATATCAAAACCCTCGCCAACCCGTCTGCCAAGCGTGGTGAGTATGGCAATTACCCCTCATGTGATTGAGGGAGGCCCCTGCCCCAGCAGTGGGGACTTAAATAGGCTGACGATGACGATGACGATGAGTCATCATTATTCTCGTGTGGATTTAATGTTTTCAAATCGGACCTAAGACCGTTTGCCCCGTCTTTTGCCGCCATGATTCTTTTTTTCTTTAAATGTCTTAAATTCATCACAAATAATAAATGTAAAGTTTGTATATATAAAAGTAATTTAAATGTATCCACTTCAAGAGGCGGTGTTACTATTTCACGCATTAGGAACTATGGGGTAGCTTCCAAAAAAATATTGAGTGTCGGTCGAAAAATATGAGACTGTAACAGTGGAATACTTTTTTCATTATGTTGTAAAAAGTATATCTTTCATTAAGTTAGTAATTATAATGTCTATTGAAAGCTCAAATGGTGATTAGTAGAAGTAAAAACCAAATTTGCATGCTATTTTTAAAGATAAATAGGCTTAAATAACATTATCTAATTTTTAAGATCTACATTAATGTAACCGCCCTATTTATTGCAAATAAATTATTTTGTATTTTGTATTTACCTTCCGAGAAGAAGTAAAGTAAAAGAAGAAACGGCTTATATTATAAATGGTACTGGAGTCTACATAATGATTTATTGGGAAACGTCTTTATTCGTTTACCTACTTGGCTCAGCTCAGCTCTTACGGTTTCGTTTCATATTTATTTATTTTTTATTAAAAAAGTTTATTCCAAAAATGTACCTATATTATACAATAGACAAATTTCAACAATATATATACAATAGGCAACTTTAATGCCAAGAGCTATTCTCTGCAAGTCCTTCGGGCCATACAGAAAGTATAATGATGCGGCGAAAGGAGATTACGAGATCGCAGAAAACAGAAAACTAAAAACAACACAAAAAAGTATTATAAATAAATATGTATACTAACGACTCTAAATGTAAGTAAGTAAAACATTTTTACGAATACAATTACAACAAGATGTTAACAATAAAACAGAAAGGAACAAAATATAATAAGTATGTCACCTGTGTATTTACCCATGTAATTACTTACCTATCTCTGATCTCTAAACTCTCACCTGATCTCATAAAACCTTATAAAATATACCTATTAGATCTGTTAAAGAACATCATAGATATTAATAAATAAATAATATTAGTCAATACATAATTCGATGTAAGTATAAGTATTTTGTTAATTTTAGATTTATCAATGTTATTTTGTCATACCAACACCATTTGCGCGCCTGCTGGCAGGCTGAATACCGTGACTCTGATACTTTTCATACCATCTATGTATCAAATGTGTATTATGCAAATAAATAATGTTTCTGTTTCTGTTTCTGTGGAATGAAAAACAAGTGGTCAACAAGGCCAACCTCAGCATATGCTGCAACTGCTTGAAGCTGCTGCAGTGCACTGCATGTAGGTACCAATGAAATACACACATATACAACCTGTGCGGATAAATAATGGGATCAGAAATGGCGGCGTATAGACGAGTATAGTGCGAGTAATAGTGTGCGAGCGAGAAGTAAATAAATGCGCCGCGATTTCTGATCCCATTCTTTATCCGCACAGGTTGTACATAATAATAAATATTCTTAAAAATATAATACGCTTTTTCATGTTAGGTACTCGAGTCACAAAAAATCGAGTCGAGTCGAGTCGTGTCACTACTGAGAATGGACAGTAAACGATTACACCGGTTCATTAGTTCAAAATTTAATCACGCCGGGCTCGCTCTTGTCGATGTCTGAGAAAAAATGAAAAGGGGGTGAAGCCACCCCCTACTTTTAATCGGGTGATATCAAAAACTGCCGTGTGCAATGGACAATACGACAAAAAATATTAGCATTTTAATACGCTTTTCAAATAAAGAAATAGAAAAAGGAAGACCCATATATTTTAATTATCATTAAATGTTTGTTTTTATTAAAATATTTATTTTTTAAATTATCAATTAATATGCCGGAGGTCATGCTCAACGTATTGTGAGGTCCGTGCTTTAAGTACAATAAAAATGTTTAGGTGGCTTAAGTTACTCACCGTCACTGTCATTATTTTGTCTTGTCATTTTATGATCAGAGATTTAACTTTTTTTTTTAAATCAACGAGAGCAAGAGCGTTATTACCGCGTTCGGGGTAAAAATAATAATATATAAATGTCGCATACACTTTAATAAATTGTCCCAATAGCCAGCTTTATATCTTACACGAAAAGAACCTACCTATAGTATTGCTACAAATTATTAAAGTGCAGTATTTTTACAGCTGGCTGTAGGCACAGAATAGCTGTTTACATAAGGATATTTAAAAAAAACAACAATAATAGCCATTTTACAAATTATTGTAAAAATACTTAGTCCTACAAACTGCTGTTTGGGCTATTTCGCAAGTAAGTTTTTTAAGTGATAGGTGGCAGACGAGTGTCTGCTCGTCCGATCACCCGTGATCCGTCTGGATCACCTGATGGTAAGCGGTTGCCGCCGCCCATGGACACCCGCGACACCAGTGGAGTCACAAGCGCGATACCTATCTTTAAACCCCAGTTTCCTCCGGGTTGGGCCTCCGGTACCCTCACTCACGCAGCGAAACATATCACAGTGCTGCTTCACGCCGGTTTTCTGTGAGGCCGTGGTATCAGTTTGGTCGAGAAGGCCCATTCATGCCGTAGAGTTACTTCACATACTACGTTCTGAAACTATAACATTAACCCTTTGGATAATAAAAGTATAAAACTAGAAAACATTACTAACCAACATTAAGTAGAGTTACTAGGAGTCTTAAATAAATAGGATCTTAGTTCTGCTAAAACTTAAGTTTACACGCGAGTCTACCGTGGGAGAGCCACGCTTCAGCATGAATGGGGCGAAGCGAACAGAGTGATACCACGGCCATACAGAAAACCGGCGTGAAGCAGCACTATGCTGGGTTTTGCTGCGTGATAGTGGGTACCGGAGGTCCAATCCGGGGAAAGGGGGGTTTCAAGGTTGGGCGGCGGCAATCGCTTACAATCAGGTGTTCATATAAAAAAAAACGCATCGTACTTGTTATAGTCCACGTTTAAAAGTTCACTGCATTTTAATTATTGATTAAATAACAGCTCTTGAAACAGCTAAATTCAAACAACATCTCATACATTGATCTGAACCCGTTCTAAGTAGCTTAAGGTGACGGGTAGGGCACACTAGCGACGCCAATCGATGTAAATTTTACCTTTTAAACCGGATCTATATTAAACAATTTTACTATTTATTAAATAACTATGCACAAATGTTGGGTAAGTTTTTGTACGCGCAAAACTGATAACCGCCAAAAGCAGCCACTTTTAGCGTGAATAAACTTTTCGCGTACAAAAACGGACCTAAATTTTGTGCATGGTTATTTAATAAATAGTATAAGTGTTTGCCGAGAAGTGGTAACCACGAAATTGTTTATAATAGATCCGGTTTAGTAGTTAAAAATTAAAATCGATTGGCGTCGCTAGTGTGCCCTACCCGTCACCGTGTATTACGGATATCAGACAACAGAGGAATTACAAAGCTTAAATACATATAATTTATAATTTAACCCAGCCATTTTGAGATGTTGTGAGAATTATTATTATTATTATATGAGGCAGAGTCATCCGGCCTATCCAATAAGTATCCACCCATTAAATGAACATTTAATTTTTCTCTAAGGCCCAACTAAAATATTTTCCGAGAATTAAATCTATAGTATACGAGTACGCCACTCTACGAGTCATATGTATAAGCTGCGGTATACCATATACTTATTCTGAGATAAAGTTTGGTTGAATAGAGACTAGAGTGTTAAACTTTTTTTTGTTACCACTGCCAACAGGACGACATTATAATCAGAAGTTTATCTACATAAAAGTTTATCTACATAGAAAGTGCCCTGGCAGTTTCTAAGAGTTGGTAGCTCAGGCGCCGAGCGTGTATGGTCTTCGAATTTGTATACTAAAAACTTGCCGAGTTGACTTGTTAAACTACTGTTTATTAGGTACTTATACTGTGACTAGGATCGCTTCGACATTCGCGACAGCCGGCTGCTAAATCACCCTTGGTTATTATGAACCTTGTATACAACATTTTAGATACTATTTATGTATAAAACAGTTTGCTGTTTACGACCTTTTGTATATTTCCTTTGTTCTAAGTTATCAAAATCTATTCTAGATCTAGAGTAGTATGCTTAGATCTTATTAATGCAATTTAGATAGATTATATATTCTTTATTACACAAAAACAAAATACGAATATACTACAACAACAACGGACAGTACAATAAGGTGTTCTCGCTTGTAGCAATTTCTTCCAGATAACCTTTGGGTAGAGGAAAGAAATAACGTATTCTGAATGGGGGACGCCAATGTAAAGTAGTTAAATAAAATAAATTAAATTGATTTTGACATTTCGACAATAATCGCGATGTACCTATTATACGAAGCGCCTGCTTTTGGAGTTGTTTTGATTAGTTTAATGGTTAGCATAAATACAAGCTGTAGTCTCCATAAAAAGATATAACGAATGCTGCAAATCCAAACAAAAATGAGTGGCCCGACCGCAGCGGTAAATAATATTAACGCTGCAGCTGCGGCATAGGGCCAAGGCTTCACTGCCAGCGGCGCGGTGGGGCCACCAAGACACCCATGTTGCAACTATTCCTCTGGAGGGACAGAGAACAGTCAATGTAGAGTTTGCGGCAGGTCGTCTCTGAACTCCGTAAAGAGAAGTGCTACCCGCATCTTCCTACATCACGACAACTAACGCGAGCTCTCATACCACCCACAGAAAAAAAGAGTTTTAGGAGCAAGAAAACATTGAATTGTTAGAAACTTTACAGCTCTGGCCCAAGCTCTAATGATTTCTGATACCTTCCCCATTCAAAGATTATCGTCACCTGAAGAAGCTGTTGCATTTTTCAGTTCCATGGCTGTAGACGCCTACAAAACGGCATTTTGAATACCCCAACTTTAGAAGCAAATGCTTTAATAATTGGTTCCATCGAATAGGGCACATAGCGAGTAGAACAGACGGCCGTTAGGGTGGAAAGGTCCTCGAGCGGAGGCCACGTACAGGAAATCGCAGCCGTGGCAGGCCCCTACAAGGTGGACCGACGATCTGGTGAACAGCGCGGGAATACATAGGATGCTGGCGGCACAGGACCGCTAAGTGTGGAGAACATTGGGGGAGGCCTATGTCTAGCAGTGGACGTCTATTGGCTGAAATGTTGATGACGATGATGATGACTTAGAAAAACAATAAATAGCTTTTCCACTTTTAATGATGTACCACTTACTTGATTCCTATAATTTTCCGTGCCATTTTTTTTCTTTATTTTCCCTTTTTAACCAAATAGGATCTATGGAAGTTACTTGAGGAGTGATGAAACAATAGCACCGCCCCCAGTCAGACCTCCTCCGGGACTTTTGAGCTCTGTTTGCGCAGCCCGAGCGCGGACCTACGCAGCGACAGAACTACTGAACAAACAATACTTTAATTCCATTAGTTCCAAGATTTATAGAGATTTACTTTTATCTATTCTGTGGTTTTGTAAAGGAATATTCTTTTTACTCACTTTTTAACACTACCTATACAGGGTATATTACCCATCTCTTCAACCACGTTCTAACAACCATTCTAAATACCATTATGTTCTACGTCTTTTAGAAGTCCTGTCACGAGACTTGTAAGAAAAGTAGAAAAAAGGGAATTACCAAAAGTCTTAAAACAAATGTTCAGATCGGTGGTTGGTAGAAGACCTAACTAAAGGGATGTCAAGTTTACTGATATCCTGTTTAATCAAACTTGAATTTAACTGGCCTCATGGCGCATTTGGTACAGCGCGCCTCATAATAAGCCTACGTGTGGATTCGATCTCCAGACTGGACAAATATTCGAACTTACCTATGAATGTTCAGTGTCTGGGTATAATCGTATGTGACGGTATTTATGTAGTGCTGTTTATTTATCTAATGTGATATGTGTACAAGCTGAAACTTGTGATGTTAATTTTTGTTTTGTAATTGGTTAAGCTTGCGTTTAAGGGCCAGTGTTGGAAAAGTGTAAACGCAACCAATCATCTTTTATCTGAAATCCCTATGGCGATTTCTTTCCTCAAATATAACCTTCATCAGTTTTCTATCCACACATGGATTTCAATATTCCTATAAACAGTCGTGTTCGTCTTACCGAGCTCTTTACTTCTACTTTAATGCGAGTATATAATTTTAAACTTAGTTTCTGAGCGAAACTAGTGGTTTTTAATTAAACATTTAAGCCACAAGCGCTTTCCCCTACGCATTAAGAAATATAGTACTCCTGGGACCCCGGTTTCATTTCAGGGTATAAAAAATTTACTAGACGCTCTGGGTACGAGCTTTACCTACATATCTATTAATGTGTTTTAATTCCCTTGCGGGACCGTTTGCTCTAAAATTGATATGGTTTAGGCACCTGCACGCTTTTGGTCTGGTTTATAAACTAGTTACCTCGACTATTTTGTCGTAAAATAAATCAAGGCCTAAATAAAAAAGCACCTTAGTCTATATTTGACTATTATATCTTACTCTATGGTCTACACTTGGACTAAATCATAGACTACTATTGTATACTGGGACTAAATCTTACAGACAGCGGCAACGCTTATAGGTAATCCGAAAACACGAAACGCTTGCGTGATGTAATCGACACCTAACACCATTTATTGGTATAAAGTGAAAATAATGTCCCGAAACAAAGTGAGGGCGGGTCATTAGTTAGATATAAAATTGGGAATTCAGAACTTTGTAATAGGGCGTTACATAGAATTGGGTGCTTAAAATTGATGATATGTTAAAAAAGGGTTTTTAGTTGAAGTTCCTTACCTTAGGAAGTATGTCAAATTAAAGAAGAGTAAGTAAAAGAGAGTCTGTTCGAATCGAAAGCCGTTCAGCTTGGAAATCCTTGTGAGGCTTATGTCCAGCAGTGGGTTGGACCTTTCTTTTGGCTGAACATATGATAATGGACAGTGAAATTCTACTCGTAAAATGCAACGCAGACGGTAAGTAGACCGAACCATAGATTTCCTTGAATTTTGTTGAAGGTTTGAGGTCATTGTAGTTGTCACATTACTAGAGAAATGGGAGCAAGTTGCGAAATTCTGAGATCCATGGTTAACGATTTCATCTTTACTTCGATCAACACGTACAGGTATTCAATACAAAATATCCACCTTAAAGCTAGCTGTCAGCAATTCTCAAATCGCTACCATTAACCCATTTTCTCAGCAATATATTTTACATTCAAATCGAATGGGCAATAAAAAGTCTCCATAAAAAGAAATACGTGAAATGCTAGAAGCACAAAAGTTTTGCACGTCGTAACTTGCAATTGATATCAAGTTGGTGCAATTGTGCCGTTCTTCCAATTGAAACCTCCGATAGATTCGCGGAACAAAACCAGTCTGAGCGTTTGCCACAGTATATATAGAAAGAGGCGGGACGTATGAGCTGTCAGGGCTGACGCTGAGAGATCGAGGTAAAGAGGACCGTAAGCCTTCGCATTCTTCACCCTCCCGGACCCGTCCTTTTGGACAGCAGTCTCAGCAGCGCGTAAAATGCTCGATTCATTTTAGGTAGCATTTACAAGGCCGTCCTATTGGTGAACGTTGAAATGTTCCACACTAACATTTGACGACCCGTTTGGAACAGTGGTAGTGAACGCTGCCTTTGGTCCAAGGGTTGCGGGTTCGATCCCCGCACAGTACCAACATTTGTGTGCATGAACATGTCTGTTTGTATTGGTCTGGGTGTTCCCTATGTATTATGAGTATGTATTTACATACCGTGCGTATTTATATGCCGTGTGGTCCCGGCAGAGTAGAATAGGCCACCTTCACTCTTACCGAGGTGTCGTAAAAGGCGACTAAGGTAAAGGTGCTGGCATGATCATCAGCACCCAGAGAAGGATAACTCTGCATTTATATCAAAACCCTCGCCAACCCGTCTGCCAAGCGTGGTGAATATGGCGATTACCCCTCATGTGATTGAAGGAGGCCCGTGTCCCAGCAGTGGGGACTTAAATGGGCTGACAATGATGATGTATTTACAAAAGAAAAGTATTATACGTATATATTTGTAATCTCACTGTTGATTGTGATATCCGTAACACAGGTGTTTGAGCTACCTATCTCGGAGTCAGATCAATGTATGTGAAGTTGTGAAATATTTATTTAAAACAAAAAAAAAAATAGTATACTTAATAGTGAGTCCTTCGTTGCCTCCCACTGAATGCGGCCGCACATCCTCTCGGTATCCTCACAGTTACCCAAAAATTACTCTTCTCGCTCACACAAGCATAGTACGCGACCACCTGCATAAGTTTATATCTTTGTAAAAACCCGCGTACTAACATCGATATGATCCAAGCGCACTAATTACAAAAATATCGAGTAGTACGCGTTTTTCTCATACATATTGGTGCGAGGTCCAAGGTGTGATGATGTGTAACTATGATTCAGTTGGTGTGGTTGCCTCTGTCAAAGGGTTGCAAAGTTCAGACGGCAGTCATTGTAATTACCGACCGGATTTGACTGACCGGATGGCGCAATTGGTAGTAACCCTGCCTCTTACGCCAAAGGTCGTGGGTTCGATCCCCACCCTGGAGAAACATTCGTGCGACGAACACTTGCGTTTGTTCAGTGTCAGGGTGTAATATATGTATCTAACTATATATTTGTGTTCCTCTGTTGTCTCATATCTGTAACACAAGTGCTTACGCTACTTAGTACGGAATCAGGTAAATGTATGAGATGTTGTGAGAATTATTATTAATAAAAAAAGTACCAGACTCACCAAATCCTGAATCTTAGTTTGAGCGTATCCCGGGCTCCAGAGTGACAGCTTTGGACACTACCGGGAATTACACGCTAAGATGAGGGGATATAAGGTGTAATGTCATACTGGGTACTCTGATACTACGGTAGCCGATCCGCCGATGATAGCTCCACTCGGCCCGACAAACTCTATTCCCCATCGCATGATTGTGCCCGCTTGTATTTTCAACCCATTCGGTTTATTTCGACAGCCGGTTTTTGAATGCCGCCGATGGTTTAAATGTTTTAGTTTTTCGCCGTGTTCCAGTAGTTTTGACACATTTGTACATCTATAACATAACATCGACAGTTAAACCTATCAAAGCCATTGAAATCTGCATAAAATGGATGGATATTTTATACATGTTGTATTTTTACGATGGCACAGACGATGGTGTCACTTATGGGTGCACATGTAAAAAATATAGTAATTTTATGATATTACTAGTAGCCCGCCCTCATTTCGTTTCGGGACATTCATCATCATCATCGTCAGCCCATTTAAGTCCCCACTGCTGGGGCACGGGCCTCCCTCAATCCATATGAGGGGTAATTGCCATACTCACCACGCTTGGCAGACGGGTTGGAGAGGGTTTTGATATAAATGTAGAGTTTTCCTTCTCTGGGTGCTGATGATCATGCCAGCAGCTTTACCTTAGTCGCCTTTTACGACACCTCGGTAAGAGTGAAGGGTGGTCCTATTCTGCTCTGCCGGGGACCACACGGCGTGGACATTAGTTCTAATTTATACCAATAGATGGCGCTTGGTGTCGATTACATCACTCAAGCGCTTCGTGTTTTCGGAGTACCTATATGCGTTGCCGCTGTCTGTAGGACTTAACTCTTTATAATTAGTAGGCATAGTAGATAATCACGGCTGTCTTTTAGTAGCTAGTAGTATAATATAGTGTCAAGAGAATTAAATTTTGTTATAGACGTGACGAGCCTTCACCAGTACATACGTACGAGTATGTCAACTCTATTAACAGTGTGTGATCTAACACCATAAAATTAAATATGTAAATAAATAAATACATATTTCACAACATCACATACATTGATCTGACTTCGAGATATGTAGCTCAAGCACCTGCGTTACGGATATCAGAATCAACATAGGGATTACAAAAAATACATATAATACTTTTCTTTTGTAAATACATAGAAAACACCCAGACCAATACAAACAGTCATGTTCATGCATAAAAATGTTTGTACTGTGCGGGGATCGAACCCGCAACCCTTGGACCAAAGGCAGCGTTCACTACCACTGTTCCAAACGGGTCGTTTAAAAATGTTCATTAAGATCTAATGTACTTGAGGATAGTTTTAAAATTTTCAACCCTTTATTTCAATAGGGGTATATAATAATAATACAGTTATGTAGTTTATCATTTAATAATTGTTAACCTATAAACTTAAGGTGACGGGTAAGACACACTAGCGCCGCCAACCTATTACATTTTTATCTACTAAACCGGATCTATTTTAAACACTTTAAAAGTGGCCGATTTTGGCGGTAATCAATTTTTCGCGTACAAAAACGGACCCAACATTTGTGCATGGTTATTTAATAAATACTATAACTATTTGCCGAGAGGTTGTAATCCTGGAATTGTTTAAAATAGATCCGGTTTAGTAGCTAAAATTTAAAATAGATTGGCGTCGCTAGTTGACCCTACCCGTTGCCTTAAGTTTCGAACATGATATTAAGGAACTTTTTCAATCGTCAAAAAAGGCCGGCATAGTCACGTGAAAGAAGTCACAGGTCCGCACCTGTGACTACTTTGACGTGGCAGGTTTACCACCAGGATTACCACCGCCAATGGATATTGGCGGTGATAATCGCTTACCATCAGGTGATACGTCTACTCGTCTGCCCTCTATATCATAAAAAAAACGTCATCATCATTTATCTGTTTGTAGGTTCAGTGTATGTTATACATGAGTTACTCGAGGTATCCTCCAGGGAGGTAGTGACCTGCACTTTGATATCACTAAAAAACCGTGAGAAAAATGGTTTTAGAAGATATAATGAATGAATTATGAACACAGCCAGAATACAGGGCACCCGCAACCCTTGGACCAAAGGCCGCGTTAACTACCACTGTTCCGAACGGGTCGTCAAATTCATCTAACTATGATATGTGACCAAACATCGGATGGTTTAGGTCAACCAAATGCTGTCAATGGCTACCGTGCATCACAGATTTTCAGGCTAAGGCGGCCAATATCAACGATCAGCCACTTACGCAGGATATATTATAGTGCTTAAGTGTAGTGCGCAAACACAAGTGCACTCTCTATTCCCTTGCCCATAATCCGATAGGACACCAGTGTGACACGGCCGGAGAGGGATCGGGCGCAGGTTTAACGGCTTAACGTGCTTTCCGTGGCATGGGGGTAGTGACCGCCATCAGGCTGATACTAAAAACTTCTTAACAGAAAACTCGGGTACAAATTTTGGCCCGACCCGGGGATTGAGCCAAGGACCCCAAGCGCAGCCGTCGCTTTAAAGTGCGAAGCAACGCCCTACCCACTGCGCCAATGAAACAGTTATCATTTTCAGTTTATATTTTATGCAATAGCCAATTCCGCTAATCTTGTCATCGTGCCTATTCCCCTTGCTGCATAAATTGTACATTGTGTCTCTGTATACCTAGCTTTTAAGTTTTGTATGTTGTGCAATAAAGAGTATCTATCTATCTATCTATCTATCTATAACTGGTATGTGCCAGTTTGGTGGGCAAGATCTTGTTAACATCCTAAGTAGTGTTGCGGATATATCCTGGTTTGACTACAAATTTCCAAACGAAGTGTGAAGTAAGTACCTTGTGGGCAAGTACCATAATGTTGTCAAACTCAAAAGGAAAAAACGGAACTCTTATAGGATCACTTTGTTGTCCGTCTGTCTGTCTGTCAAGACCCTTTATCTCAAGAATCAACTGCCATCGTGGACGTATCAAGCTGAAATTCACATGAAATGTCAAACTTCTAAGCCAAACCAACCAAAAGATACAGCCGATTATGTCGATATTTTCAACAAATTTTTGACACTCGCAAAGGAATCAAAACCTACAGGGTACTTCCGGTAAACTCAGAATCTTGAAATTTGGCATGAAGCATTGTCATATAATTCAAATATAGGGAAAATTGCGAAAATCACATTTATTTTAGTGATATAACATATTAAAAAATATTTATAATGTTCATCTATTTTAATTGACGGTACTTCCCGTAACTCGAATCTTGAAATTTGCATGAAGGTTGTCATATAATAGGAAAACTTGCGAAAATACATTTGTTTTATTATATAACATATAAAAATATTTTATTAAATCAAATATATTAAAAATATTTTATTAAAATGAAATAAACGGCGGAATCCTCGGTGCGCGAGTCAGACTAGCTCTTGGCCGGTTTTTTTTTTGGTCGGCTTTTATACTCGAAATTTAAATTACCGCCAAAAACGGCCTCTTATGGCGTTAATCTAAATTTCGAGTGCACAAAACATATCACAAAGTAGTGCACAATTATTCAATAAATAGTATAAAGGTTTGCTTAGAGATAGGAGCTCGAAATTGTTTAAAATAGATTCAGTTTAGTCGCTAACAATTTGAATCGATTGGCATCGGTAGTTTTTTTTTTATTTATTTTACCATATTACAATAACAGTATTTAAATTAAGAGTGTCATAAAAACTTTGCCGGTTTGTCCTTGACACGGTTACACATGAGTGTCGCTTTTTTACTACATAAAAATAATAAAGTATAACATAACTTATTTCTAATATATTATTATCTAGACGACCGCGCGCTGCGAGCCGTTTGCGAGTTAGTCGCTTTAACAACCGATCGCCCGCGCCCGCTCGATCGAGCGTTTCGAGCGCAATTGTAAAATGACTTGAGTTGAGTGACTTGTCTGTACAAACATTCGAGTAGCACCCCTAATCTCACGGCAGAGGGCACCTGTGATAGAATTGAATAACTAATCCAAACACGACAATCCGTTTTGCCGGAGTGTGTAATTATACATTTAGTACGAAATTACTTCAAGTGGGACCCTGGCTCATCGCTGCATACATTACAACCTAATATTAAATGTAAACCGACATCCAAAATGGTCAAAGAGGAGTTTCTAAAGTGATAACATTATAATTGATATTTTTTTATAGCATTCTTTTAAAATTTATTCTAAAGTAAATAACACACTTAAAAATTTCATCTCGCGTTCAGGCGGGACTCGAACCCACACCTTCCACAATCCGGGTGAATGTTCTACCGATTAGGCCACTGAACGCGTTACTAAGCCGACGAAATTTGTAAGTGCTTGATTCGAGATGAGCTGTCGATAGTCTTATCAATATTGTAGGTTTTTGATAAACATTATAAATTTAGGCGAATGACATCTATATTAAAATATTATTCTTGATAAGGATGAGTTTCTTCTAGACTACGGAACCATCATAATTACTTATTAATATAATACTTAGCGCACATTGTGACTGCTCTGGTGTTCCTTGTATCCATAGGTGTGATCGTTTACCATCAGGTGATCCGTCTGCTTGTCTGCTACCAATCTCATAAAAATAATGTAAAAGCTGTCGTTATAAGATTTTTAATTTAACTGAAGCAGTACGATCTAAATTGTTAAGAGCTATGTATATGTAAATATAAATTGAGAAAAATTGTATCAGAGAGAAATAATTTGACTTAAAAGATTTGACATGATCTGAAATCCGCGTGTTAAGGTGACGGGTAGGGAACACTAGCGACGCCAATCGATTTGAATTTTTAGCTACTAAACCGGATCTATTTTAAACAATTTTGGGGTTACAACCTCTCGGCAAATATTTATACTATTTTTTAAACAACCATGCACAAATGTTGGGTTAGTTGTTGTACGCGAAAAATTGATTCCCGCTAAAAGTGGCCGCTTTTGGCGGTAATGAACTCGCGTATGCAGTGGTCTCAACATTTGTGCATGGTTATTTAATAAATAGTATAAGTGTTGCTGAGAGGACAACCCCGAAATTGTTAGTTTAGATCCAGTTTAGTAGCTTCTTCTAAATCGATTGGCGTCGCTAGTGTGCCCTACCCGTCACCTTAATGTTAGTAATAATAATTCTCAAAACATCTCATACGTTGACCTGATTCCGTACTAAGTAGCTTAAGCACTTGTGTTATAGATATCAGACAACAGAGCAACACAAATATATACTTTAATACATATATTACACCCAGACACTGAACAAACACAAGTGTTCATCGCACGAATGTTTGTCCAGGGTGGGGATCGAACCCACGACCTTTGGCGTAAGAGGCAGGGTCACTACCAATTGCGCCATCCGGTCAGTTAATGTTATTTTATCAGGAGGTAAAGAACGTAATCACGAGTATATCAACTGGTTGTATCAAGTTTACAACCATTAGAATAGGTATCTATTATGTAAATCATAGTCATGTGGTTGTCTGTACCTCTAGGTACCAGTAGCAATGCTAGTACCAATTTAAGATAGAATAAACTGACACACTCCGCTTTCAAAGTTATAGCCTACAGTCAAGCTGAATACGTTTCGGACAGCCGAAAAATATCAGGCTTTTTGAACACATCAAACAAGATACGCTATTCAGGTGACGGGTACCTATCACTAACTAGCGATACCAATCGCTCTTCTGATCTTGATCAGGCTTTATGTATTCGATAATTTTGTATCTGTTTTGTTATCTTCTGTATTATGTATTCGATCATTTTGTATCTGTCATGTCAATATTTATATTTCTTCTAATGCAAAGGCGTCACCCAAGGTCCAGCCTGAAAACCAGCGCTGCAGCTGTTTGTGGCAGTTGCAGCATATGCTGATGCTGAGCCTTGTTGGCCGCAACTCTTATGCTCTGTACAGTTTTTTTTATTTTATGTATTATGCGTTGTGGTCAATAAATAGTTTTTCTTTCTTTCTTTCTATCGGTTTAAATTGTTAGCTACTAAACCGAATCTATGCAGTCTCTAAGCAAACATTCATACTATTTATTTAATAATTGTGCACTACTTTTTTATCTGTTTTTTCACTCGAAATTTGGATTAACGCCATAAGAGGCCGTTTTTGGCAGTAATTCTAATTTCGAATACAAAAGCAGACCCAAAAAGTATAAGTATCAAATAAATGGTATACGTGCTTACCGAGGGGCTGGAGCTTTGAAATTGTTAAAAAGATATCCGGTTTAATTGCTAACAATTTATATTAATTGGCGTTCCTAGTGTACCCTATCTGTCACCTTAACGCAAAGTACCGTGCAAACGGAAAATACTATACTATTTATTCAATACTTGAATAAATAGTATAGTGTTTTCCGAGAGGCTGCAGCTTCGAAATTGTTAAAAAGGTTTAGTTGCTAACAATTTAAATCAATTGGCGTCGCTAGTGAGCCTTACCCGTAGGTTATATACCTAGGTATAAGGTTCTCTGCTGGCGCAACGCGAGCGGACCTAACTAATATACCTGGCTGTGTGTTTTAGTTAAATCGCAAACATTATGGATGTGGACACGGGCTACGTGTGAAAGGCAAAACAAACAGCGCCACGTGTCACTGTTGTAGTTTCATCAAGGGCGGCCAAACAGCGAATTAGCGAACCGCACCCTCCCGCTCCTCCCCATTGATTGCTTGGAGTGTTTTTTGATAAATACTTGCTGACGTAAAGTAAAAAGATGAGTAAGTACAATGATATGTGAACGACCACTGATGCGCAAACGTAGCTTAATCTGGGAAAGCAATTTTTAAGCCCCAACAAAGCTAAGGATCTCAGTCCCAAACAACTAATACACTTTCTGAAAAGTGTAGTGCTTGGGACTGATATGTAGCTCAGTGGCGATCACAATAGATCAAACTGGTCGCAATGATACTGGTCTAAATAGGGCCTGCATAGCGGCCCGCTTAAAAAAAAAAGTACAATGAAGTTATTATCATTATGAAGTCGGAAAATCTTGCTTTATAATAATTTACAAGGCAATTTACTGGCTAAAAATTAAATGCCCTGTTGGTCTAATGGTTTAAATACCGGGCCGTGATCTCGGGGTTCGATTCCAGGGTTGAGCAAAAAGTATTTTTCGAATTTTTCTATGCATATTTACATCGCGCTAGCAAAGCGTGCTACCGAAATTAAGACCTCGAGCCACCCGCCTAGCCTAGTCAGTTCAAAACTCCGCTAGGAGTAATATTGTTCTATGGTTCAAAATCCGATACCAAACAGTGCAGTGTGAGAATATTCGTGAAGTGAATCAGACGGAATAAGTGCTTTTATTGCTCTGTCTCCCTGCTTGGACCTCAAGAGTTCCTCTCTAAAATATTTTTTACATTATTTAGTTGATGTAACATGCTATTAAAATGGTTTTATTCATATACCTATTACGTTGGCTTCTGCATATAAATGTAAAAGTAATGCGGTTTATGTGCTACGATGGACTAATTATTTTACTTTATTTATAACTGCAACTTTTATTTTACAGCCTCATAAACTCAACATGTCTAAGAGCAGTGGGCATAACACCCCTCGTTAATAATTCTGAAAGAATCTTCATCCGTCCATTTATCATTCATATCTCCATCTTTTAGAAACAAACTGTTCTAAAATGATTTGGCAACTGCCGTTCTAGGTAATTATCTTTCTCATGAATCTATATCAATTAGGCGGACACCAGTCGAGATAAGGCAGAGGGCTTTAATAAACCTTTTCGCGAGTTAAATAAATCCTGTTTCATCGTAGCTAGTTCGTTAGTCACTTGCGACCAACTTATTTAAGGTGACGGGTAGGGCACACAAGCAACGCCAATCGATTTTAATTTTGAGCTGCTAAACCGGATCTCCTTTAGACAATTTCGGGGTTATAACGTCTCGGCAAACACTATTTATTAAATAACCATGCAAAAATGTTGGGTCCAACGCGTACGCGAACTATTGATTCACGCCAAAAGTAAATGCTTTTTTTTCGCGTACAAAAACGGACTGTATATTCTGTGCGTAATTTCTTATAAGAAACAAGCTTTACTATAGTACAGGTCGATTCACCAAAGATGACCACAAATGGCCAGTGCATGAAGTAAAGACTTAAGACAAAAAAACATTTTCAATCAAACGTAGAATGTGTTTAGTCTAAGCCCTTATAATGTGTCAAATTGAGAATGAGCCATTTCTTCATGAGATAAGATGCGTAGACGGTCATCATTTGTGGTCATCTTTCGTGAATCGCCCTATAAGTAGTTGAGATGTGGTACATAGGTACATAGGTATCTACCTATGTAACCTATTTTTGTAAACCTATAAAACGCATGTTTTATTACTAATATACTCAGTTATTATTCAACATTCAGTCGTCTCATTTGTTCTCTCTATCACAACAGCACATAGGTAATTTTAAATTTGATTTAGAAGGATATGAATTCAAAATGTTTTATGAACTTATTTCTATCCTGACGCAAACAAAAATACTCTACCTACTAGTACATAATGATAGTCTAATTACGTTAATTAGATGTTTTTTATCAACATCTCGTCTCACAGGATTACCTGTTTTGGTTGCTACCTTACTGTTTCCTGAGGGCGAAGGCTTACGTCTCCCAATTCCGTGTGTAATCCTGAACCGGAGATTAGACGTGTGTAACTCTTTAGTGAAACAAATCAGTGATCCGACTCAGCCAAATGATACACTGTTCCGAACCTCTAATGTTGTATCATTCGAATTCGAATAATCCCGAATGTATCATTCGACTCAAATGGATCTTGAGTCCGAGTAAGTCGAATCATCGGAATGAGCTGAATGATCCGATGAGCCGAATGATCCGAATGACTTTAATGATTCGATGAGCCGAATGTTCCGATAAGCCGAATGATCGATATGAGCTGAATGATCCGAGTGAGCCGAATGATCCGAATGAGCGGAATGAATCACGGATCTATCTGAGAGTCGATGTTCCAAATGAAGTGTTTCACTGTTCCACATCTCTGCACTGATCCAGATGCAAATGTTCCAATCTTTTGAAAGATACGTTTTTGCCAGGTCTATCGGAGTTAATATAAAAAACAGAGGCTCATTGTACGAAGATGGGTTGGATCTGTAAGCCTATAATGAAACCGTCCGGGAAAGAACGAGAATATACCTAACTAACTGTCGCATCCGAACAAAAGAAACGCACAGAAAGAACGCGCGTGAAAGGGACAGAGATAAAGTGTTGGTGGTGAATTCTGTTTCGTTGTATGTCCTCTGATTCTTTAGTAGTTAAGAATCATACCCAAAAGTGTGAGTGAAGTGTTTCTCCCTATGAACTATATTATTTGTAAGATCTGTATTTATTTGGACCACCACAATTTTACAATAAAGTACAATAATGCAGTAAAGGGAGCGTCCCTGGGACGTCCTAATGGGCGAAGAACAGTCGGCCGTCCAAGATACCGCTGGAAAGATGAGGTCGATAAGGATTTGCGCGGACTCTTGGCGGATGACTGGCAGGAAGTGGCGCAAGACCGACCGAGATGGAGGCTCTTATTATCGGAGGCCAAGACTCACTATGGGTCGCTGCGCCAACCTTGTTAGTTAGTTACAATTTTACAATAAAGTTTTTACTTAATAAGTTTATTTCTCTCACAGTACAAGGTCATACAGACAGTGGTAGGATACTATTTTATGTGACACTCAGACCTTAACTTTGTGAGAGACTGGTGCCTGAAGTAGGTTTACTCGCAGACGTAAAAAGCTCGATTTGCTTCCAGGTTGTGAAAAAAGGAATAAAAGTATCTATCTACATAGTTTTTAAATCAAATACCCGAATAGAATAGGTAGTTAAAAATGGCGAAATAAATTAACATTCTCTACTGCAGTCATTATAAAACCGTGGCGGTGCCCACATTTCTATGCTCAAAAAGGTCGACAAGCATTAGGTAGTTGTGTTTAAGTGCAGCAGCGTGTGGTTACACGTTTCAAGTAGTACCTGTTAATTTTAGTTTCATTCGAAAATTACTGCCGCCACATCTGGCCCCGAGATTAAGCTAAAACCATTCGGAATTAACGAGCGGGAACACAGGGGGGCAGGAGGTGGGGGCGATTAGGAAGGTATGATTCATTGTAAACAAATGCATATCGGTTTTTGCAAGGTGTTCGGTAAAGGGACAAACCGAAACGGACTTAGGCAAATATGTACATGCCATGCCTTTAAACGTTTTCGGACGGTTTTGCCCGTGTGGTCCCCGGCAGAGTAGAATAGTCCACCCTCACTCTTACCGAGGTGTCGTAAAAGGCGACTAAGGTAAAGCTGCTAGCATGATCATCAGCACCCAGAGAAGGAAAACTCTGCATTTATATCAAAACCCTCGCCAACCCGTCTGCCAAGCGTGGTGAGTATGGCAATTACCCCTCATGTGGTTGAGGGAGGCCCGTGCCCAAGCAGTGGGGACTTAAATGGGCTGATGATCAGAGATAGATCGTCGCCAGGCAAGTCATCCCAGTACTGACGGCTTCGCGCGGATTTTCAATAATATGGTTTCCAATGAATAGGCTCAGACTCTTAAACAAGTGTTAAATTGTCTAAGCTCAGACTGGTGAGGGTGCACGTCTGTGGTGCAGTATTTTGCCCCACTTTACGGTAATTTGAGAAAATACAAATAAGCTATTTTTAGTCCTGTACCTAATAAGAAATCGTAGATAAACTATTAAAGAAGAAATTATTCCCTTATTATAGAATCGAAAGTAGAGATATAACAGAGGTATATATACGAACTCTTTACGAACTCCACCAAATGGAAAAGATATAGAAATGACATCACCTCTGATTATGAGTTGAAATAGAAAATAGTTCTTCTGACAGTGTCAATCGAATCTAAAAATGTTATATAAAATTCTTTGTATATTTTACAAAGTAAAATTCTAAAAATGGATAGTTTTATAAAAAATATTAAAAAGAAACTCTCCGTAGATAACCTCGTGGATATTATGAAGGATTGTAAGGGTTTTCCTTATGTTTCTTTCGTATACCTATTCAGAAGTACGATGTTGCATCAATTACAAGCAATTTTTATTTCTGCACACCTTGATATTCGTAGTATTGAGTCTGAGTATACGTAGATTGTCTTTTATACTTGTTTGAATTAATACATTCGGACCTTTATGGCAAACATTGCAATTTTATTAAGAAAACTTGCACTTAAGTACACAATTTCAACTCTAATCAAAGTCAAAACCACCTGCTATGTTTCTTGACCATGACCATTAAAGTCTAAAAAAACTTGTTTATTTTTCAGCTGAAGTAATAGACGAAGACAAATTCAAAGAAGAAGACATAAGGCACACTCTCAGCAAGTTGGATCCCAACTCTCTTATAGACGTTGATGATATGGCCGGCAAGCTTAATGAGCTAGCCGAGGAAAAAAAGCCTAAGGAACAAGTACCATCGTCTACCAGCAAGAAGATTATAGACGCTGCCAAGTCCTTACATAAATCCCACGAACCGGTGCAGAAGAAAGAGCCTGCCAACACAAGCGATGACTACCTGAAAGCCTTAGGTCGAGAGGAGAACGTATTCAAACTTGTTGATGACTTGTAGATGTTTGGTGATGCTGCACAAAGTTTATACTTTTACAGATTTCATTCATACGTTATAATGTTATAATCTTTTAGGACATTTAGAGATTAAAACAGTACATAATGTTAAAAGTGTCTTATTGATTGAATAGATGTACGTAAAATAGTGGCACTTCATACATACTTACACAACATGTTTTTATGTTGTGTCGAGATTTGTGGTCGCTATGGTCTGAAAAGCGACAAAACGCCGTTCGCCGATGCTAAAAGTGTATAAGCATGACTGCTGCAAAAGAAATATCAGAGGGTACTCACACTCCCATGTGGGCCCTCGCCCAAGAAGGTAACTGGTCGCATGCGCCCCCGCGGGAAGTCCAGCAGGGGCGCCACTCCGTTTGGGGGCTCAGCTTCTGGGAGTTTGATGGACGTGAAGAGTCCAGGGGTGGGCCTCTCACGGCGGCATGCGCGTTCTTCTGGGTATGTCTGTTGAAGAAAGGAGAGTTTCAAGACACAAGTTGTTATATTTTGTAATTGGTACCTAAACAGACCACCTACCTAACCAAACGCTCGTTTCGCTTGTCGCGATATTGGACGAAAGTAAACTCGCGAATCAGCTACGAGCGTAGATGTGGCCCCCGTATCCGAGTTTCCATTTAAAACATTTATTTATTTTTTAGGTCCACTTACAGTTGCCATTATTTTTATTATTTGATGGAACGGTTCATTATAATAAAATTATATTACGAAATAAAAATATGTCCTTTTTAAACACCTTTCCTAATATATTTTAAATTATATTCTTCGCTATACAGCTATAAAAGCCGTCCGCTATGATAATCTATTATCTGTGCCGTGACGTCACTGTTTTGTAAGCCATACGCATGAATGACTGTCATAACCTTTTTATCGGAAAAAAACTATGGCTTTGCGTTTTGTTGTTTACAATAATAGTGACGTAGAACCATGGCGGACGGTGTTTTGAATCAAGAGAAAAAAAGTAAAAATATAACGGGTGTAAGTTTAATTTTTACATAAATCCTTTATTAATATTTATTGAAGTTTATATATTTCGAACCCTTGTACGGCATAATATTTGAATTAAAAGTGATTTTAATAAATGGTGACATGAGGCAACTTGCCTCTTTATGCATTATAAAATATCTTACTACATTGATTCTTAAAACTTGCTAAATTCTTAAATTAGTTACAAGTAGACACTTCATACCTTAGACAATTAAATTGTCTAAGCTTCATACAATTTCAGTGTACTTAAATCAGTTACATTTAAGAATTAGGTGAAATAAAATAACTGTAGTAGTAACAATACATATAAATATTTGATGTACGGACACACCACAAAATATATAAAATTGTCAAATTACTTCAATCTACTTGAGAATCAGGCACTTGTTTTCAATTTTACAGATGTAGTAAGCTGATGTGGTGTTATCTGTAAAAACTAACCAGTCTTTAAAAATGAGGAAGTGGCTTTATGTCTTTGTCCTTATTTTAGCATTTGACTGTTCAAAAGCCTATAATAGGTATTTTTATACACATTGTAGAACAAAAACATTTCATATTCACAAATACAAGGCAGTGAAAAAGTGAAGTAAGGACGTCCCGTAACCTGTCGCATCAAAAAAAAGTGAAGAAAGGACGTCCCGTAACCTGTCGCATCAAAACAAAGTGAAGTAAGGACGTCCCGTAACCTGTCGCATCAAAACAAAGTGAAGTAAGGACGTCCCGTAACCTGTCGCATCAAAACAAAGTGAAGTAAGGACGTCCCGTAACCTGTCGCATCAAAACAAAGTGAAGTAAGGACGTCCCGTAACCTGTCGCATCAAAACAAAGTGAAGTAAGGACGTTCCCGTAACCTGTCGCATCAAAACAAAGTGAAGTAAGGACGTCCGTAACCTGTCGCATCAAAACAAAGTGAAGTAAGGACGTCCCGTAACCTGTCGCATCAAAACAAAGTGAAGTAAGGACGTCCCGTAACCTGTCGCATCAAAACAAAGTGAAGAAAGGACGTCCCGTAACCTGTCGCATCAAAACAAAGTGAAGTAAGGACGTTCCGTAACCTGTCGCATCAAAACAAAGAGAAGAAAGGACGTCCCGTAACCTGTCGCATCAAAACAAAGTGAAGTAAGGACGTCCCGTTAACCTGTCGCATCAAAACAAAGAAGTAACATAGCGCGTGTGAGAGGGAGGGGAACTCCGATTCGGTCGTAACGTCCGGTTCACGCTAAGGCCCCTAAACTGAACTTTTTAATCAATGATTTATGTACTCCTTTCCCCAAATTGTTAATTTTACTGTCCAACAAAACCGTTTTTAGCAATTTCCACAGATTTAAAATTCCGAGAATTTTATTTGATAGGTAAATAATGAGTCACTCTTCCAAATCGTCAATCAAATATTCATTACTACCAATCATCATCAACCAAATAAATGGCTTGCTTAATAATATCTTAGTATTGGGGAAAGTAATTAGAATCAGCTACTTATTTCAAAGACGGCGGAATTAAGAATTTATAAGAAAGGAATTAGTGAAGGAGAGATGGATATTCCCCAGCGGACGGGGCAGTTTCCTCACAATGGATATTTGCTGGCGACTAGTGTTGCGACTCGATTCGACTTTTACTCGCTACTTGCCCCCCAACTTTTAGCCATCGAATCCGATCTTGCAAATAATTCGACCTGTGGTACACGGATACCACATGTGTGTGTGATATCATTTTAATGAAAGATACATAAAAATACTCTTTATTGTGCAAAGGTTACAGAACTGAATACTTTGATTACATGTAAAATCTCACAAGATGCCAAGAGTTAAACACGTTGAGACATTGTAACACACGTAAAATAATTAGCCGTGGTACCCCACGGGGGACTAGGCTTGGGGACCACGACAAGATAAAAGAAAAGACACTTTCTCTTAGATAGAAAAAAGTATATCTGGGTAAAAGGAGGTACCTAGTAAGTGAATTTGACTTTGACTTCGCATAGTGAGTCTGGAACTGCAGCCTGGGATTCGGCGGGTAGGGCTAAAACAAGCCGCGTTAGCTGATGCAATTCAGAGGTTTTTAAGTTAAATTAGTGTCTAGTGGCTATATTTGGTGTTTATTTATGCAAAGAAGTGCCGAAAAGTAATCCTAATAATAAGAATCGTTGGATTGTATCGTTTTTAACACTACTATTGTGTGTCGAGTGAATTGTCTCGTGATAACTTGCTTGGACCTAACAGAGTCTTAAAACGCGGTCCACGATTGCTTTTAGAGTGGTATCCGCTTAATCCGTTGGTCAATAAAAAGTAAAAACACCGGCGTCTGTTACCCTGACTGACTTCGACTGTTGACTACCTCCTTATTCTCAATAATTACTTGACATTGGCAAAGTAGCTTCGGGTAGAGCCATATTAAAGAAAAAAAACTGCAGCCTGTTAAGTGACGGGTTTTTTAAATTTGTTCCGTTAAAGCCCCTTTATTACTCAAATGTAAAGGCGAGTGTGCGAATAATTAAGATTTCCACAAAATCTCGATTAACAGTTCAGTTTTATTCGAGTAAAATTGCTCGTAAAGAACTCTGTCACATTACTACTGGCGACTGTTTTGTTTGCCTTACCCGAAGACAAATGGTGATGAATTATGTAGAGGAACCTTAGAGTGACTAATCCACCAGGGAGGACGTAGCGACGGCCTGAAATTGTTCAGAACTTGTCTGTCACGATAGTAAAGTGAATTGTATATCATGATTGGGTTGTTCATGGGGACAAATATTTTATATATTTAAGTAAAATGTTGTGAAAACTTGGAAGTCTTATTACTTAATAAAACATATTTTTTTCTGTAGTTAGCGCTTCGTACTGTTTCTATTTGAAGACGCCTTGGCAATAATCCTAGCATTAGCAAGTCTGGGTTGAGGCGTCAGCAATCTAGCCTTTGCAGCCTTGTACAATACAAAAGCAGACCTCAGTATTACCACAATCAGTTATAAACTAGCTTCAGACGTCCTATGAAATAATCGTCTCATAAACATAGACCGATTATTATGCAACAAGTAAATAAGAAAAGAGGATTTAATTAAACAGTCATTAATAATCTGATAGGCATTACAAATATTGAGGTAAATACATAGACATGCACCCTACACAGACTGAGCCTTTTCATAGAAAGTCATACTTGAAAAACCGTGCGAAGCCATTAGTACTGGGGTGATGTGCTGGGCGACGTTCTTTCTCTACCGCACCCGTATAGAATCTGTGTCAGGGTTGGTTGGATCTCTTTCACACTCTGTGACGTTTTTTCTCAAAAAAGAACATTCCGTTTTTTAGTTCCATGGGTAAATACAGGCAATGATCACGAAGCTCCAACCCTTGAATTTATGAATCACATAATTGGGGTCCTGGAATAAAGTGAGTTCAACCCTTAAAAAATAAATTTATCGACAAAAGCTGGAGTTTGAGTCCGTCTATCAGATGGGAAATAGGGTTAAAGTTTGTATGAATACGATATACAGTAAGTAATGATAGACCAAAATCTGCGATAGCAAAGCTGCAGGGTAACGCGCGTCTTAGACATTTCCCGATATAGCGTACTGTGCTGAAGTGGCAGAGGGCAGGCCACGTCTGCTAGAGGGCCATCAAATGTTAGAACGGACATTTCTTGTAGTTGAGGTAGCGATTATGAGAGAACATCGTAGAAAGACCTGCCAGATTACTGACTTTAGGCAGGACTGGGCAGTGACTGGATAAGGTATAGCTGTGATATAGTTATATTGTGATGCAGAATGAAGGAGCCTACGTTCAGTAATGGACGGACACAGGCTGTTGATTGATTGACGCGAGAAAAGTCTATATATAATATAACTTGATTAATTACAGACAGTGATTGTGCGATGATTGCAGAAGGAATTGGTCATCCTCACCGCGCGGGAGACGTGGACAATATCGATTAGCCGCGCTAGATTACACCGTTAATAATGTCCGATACCATATATTTTATATGAGCCAGTAAATAACCGTGCTCCTCCGCTTAATTGCTATTCCCCTCCCAAGATTGTGCTCGTATAAATTATACTACACGATGAATTATTATTGGTCACCTGTACATGTGTGCGCTGATGTGTGCAGCTGCAAATAGTCGTATATTTCACACGAGAACCGCGGGGATTCGTGGCGTTTATTGCCAGTGGTCTCGAAATTTCTAGAATCACTTTTCCTGCGCAATCTATAACAATTTGCTCTGAAAATTCGCACAGAAATAACAAGTAGGCACGTACAAAAGCCGCTGGCTTACTCATAAGCCGTACAAAGCTATACTAAAACATTAACAAAACACCGGCGGGCGGGCAAGTCGGTGTTCTCATAATACCATCCTATACTCATTTATCATTTTGCAAACGGCCGCATAATACCCCTAATGAGTAAAATCCAAGCATACCTTAGGCGATACCATTAATATTACCGACTCCGGCCTCTCCCCTTTACAGATGCGCTGCGGATAGTTCCAGCTTGTTTGCTTAGGTTGCTCTCTAAGTACAAATTATATTGCGGTGGTCTGGGAGATTAAAACAAAATATCCACTTAACACGAGTAGCTAACGAGCGGCTTTGTTCATGAAAAATTGAGAAGTCTTACAAATATGTTCTATAGTTTTAATAAGTATGTTGATCTCTTTTTGATCGATCTCGATCTAGACGTGATGAATTATTTCGAACACTTTATTAAATTTTAAAGTTCTGCCCAAGATAGTGCAAAGAGGATGAGTCGTTGTAGGACCCTGGGCTCCAGACCAAATAGTATTTTGGGAAACAACCTAGACAAAACGCTAAGATGATGATGACTATTCTCTTACAACAAGACAAAAGAATTCATGAACGTGAAGACAAACCCCATTCAACACCATCTGAAATCAAGTAGAAACGATTCGTTTCGAACAGGTGCGCAATTTGAAGCGAATGTTTCGTTAAAAAGTAGAAAATAAACATTCGATAATGCACGTTCCGGGCATCGCTTTAGCCCTCGTAACAGCGTGCAGCGCCTCTCCACAGGCACTCCATTACGGTAACACACGGCAACGTGTAGCCTACCTACTGTAAGTACCCTCGGGCGACGCGGGAATATGTCATATGTCTAGGGCTGCCACGGCCCAGCTGATTTCCCGAATACACATCCATTCCACACGACATTGTACAGTTATAAAATCATGTATGTATGTACGTAGGTACATCCTGTACAATCACAACTCTCAAGTTTAAGGTTCATTTTAGCATAGCAAATACTAGTAATTGCTAAGCTAAAATGAACATTGAACTTAATAAAAGCCGCTAAAGAAAGCAGTGCGGGCTGAAAAGCATGTTTTTGACAAAACGGAGGCAACCAGACCTCCCATGGACGTCTCCTACACCAAAAGGTACCTATGCAAATGACTTACTAGCCAGTTGTGAATAGGATACTAGAATGAAGAGGTGCGTAGCGGAAAAACAAGGGAAAACGGTATAGATGAAATCCCAGTTTACGTCGAGTCGTAAGGTAGTTTTCACAACGGTTATTAATCGAAACAACTCCTCGGATAGCATGGTACTCACCATGGTAGATGCGGTGCACTGAGATGCAACTGTCCTTCGCAGTAGAATCAGGCCATAATGGGGCGGTACTCAAAATGGCAGCCCTGCATATGTGTCGCCCCCGCCACAAGGGTGTCGCGCCGCCGAATTAAATAATGGATCGCTTTGCATAGCCGCCGGCATTCGGCTTCGGCACTTACGCCGAAGTATAATGCGTCAAGTCGACCGGCTACTAATACTTAGTGGAATTGAAATATAGCTCATTTCGGAGGGTTCTGCGCACCTTTTACTGTAATTAGTGTATCCTGAAGGTTTATTACAAAACTGACTCGTATAGGAGGAGAAAACGAGTATACCTGTCCCTTCCAAAAATCGCGTGTGAAATGAAAGGAGATATGATTAGGGCGTAAAATGGCAATTGATTAATGTCGTATCGGCCTTATAAGTTATCACATTTTACTCTATAATGATGGGTTTGACACGTTTGACAGGATTATTTCCAATGTCACCATCGCTCCGATATCCTTACTAATATTATAAAGGCGAAAGTTTGTTTGGATGGATGTATGGATGGATGTTTGTTCCTCTTTCACGCAAAAACTACTAAACGGATTTTAATGAAACTTTACAGTAATGTAGCTTATAGATCAGAATAACACATAGGCTATAATTTATAAAGATATCTATAAGACCTTGCTTTTATTCGAATTACACGCAGACGAAGTCGCGGGCAAAAGCTAGTAGAAAATAAGTGACTCGGACGGACATCAAACAGGGACTCACATTTATTCCAAATACTAACTTTTTATTTCACCCTATGAAACATTACAAATGATGCCACTAACCAATACATAAATAATAAATAAAATAAATAAATAAATATTTCACAACATCACATACGTTGATCAGACTCCGAGATAGGTAGCTCAAGCACCTGTGTTACGGATATAAGAATCAACAGTTGGATTACAAATATATACATATAATACTTTTCTTTTGTAAATACATTAGTACTTATAATACATAGCAAACACCCAGATCCATACAAACAAACAGGTTCATGCACATAAATGTTTGTATGCGGAGATTTGAACAGTGGTAGGGACAGCCTTCACTACCACTGTTCTAATCGGGTCTTCAAATATACAGTGTGGTATTTATCAATATTTTATATTGACGCCTCATCATTTTAGGAACTCTTCAAGGAAGCCAAATAACAAAACAAAAGCGGTAGAGAAAGAACGTAGCCCCGCACGTCACTCCAGTACTAACAACAGCTTTGCGCGGTTTTACAAGTAGGTATGGCTTACTATGAAAAGGCTCAGTATGTTTAGGGTGCACGTCGGTGATTGTGATATAAATGGTGACTTTTGTAGCTTAGGTACTTAGTTGGTTTGGTGGCCAAAAAGCAGGCAGGCGAGCCCTACTGTCTACAAGAGCGCGAGGCAAAGCGCAAAGGAGCGCATAAAGACTTCGTCCTGAGATGGTCTGTCATTCTCGGCAACGTGGAGTTTGGCCGATGGACTACGGATGCGCTAGCTCCGGTCTTATACCTGTGGATAGAATGACCCCATGGATTCCTCTCGTTTCGTATGGTGCAGTCATTTGCCGTTGATAGCAATCTTTCGCTCCCAACTATAGTTCGGGCAATGGTCTCCAGAAAACCAGCCTTTACGGCGTTTGCCTCTTTCTGTGAGGACGTAATGTCACAGAAAGAGGCTGCTGAGTGACTGCGAGAGGAGGATCCCCTCGCCAACCCTCGCAGAATGGCAAGGAGGGGGAGAAGACGCCCAACACCAGGGGTACCAGTGTTGGCATTGCACAGGCCTCCTTCTCAGCTCGGTAGGGACGGCTTGGCGCTCCCGGCTGTCCCTATCCCTCCCCCCAACCCATCTGGGGGAGTAAGTGTAGGGCCCGCGATGTAAGCGGGCCACCGCCTGGGAAGGAACGTGTAGTTAAAGTTCATTAACTAGTGCACATGTCTCCTTCCCACTCTGGCGAAGAAGGTAGCGCCGTCGGGGGTTTAGTCGGTAGGCCTCCGGCTTCACCGGAGGAGAGCCCGACATAACCCGTCCACCCCCCGGTAGACGGTTATGCATAACGCCACGTCGACCCATTGCACTACGTTTTCCGTCGGGGGAATGCGGCCGATTCCCCCGATGGAAAAAAAAAACAGGTGCTTAGTTGCTTATTTGGCACGTGGCATATGTCGGAATGAAAGCTGTTTTGACATTTTTTTCCATGGAAAGGCCACGTCGGCCCACTGCACTACGGGCCGGCCGCATTCCCCCGACGGAAAAAAAACAGGTACTTAGTTGGTTATTTAGCACGTGGCATATGTGGGAATGAAAGCTGTTTTGACATTTTTCCATGGAAAAAATGTTGTACGATGTTGCAAAGTGCCTGATCGTGGTCGCAGTGTAATTTGATGACTTCAGTGCTGTTACTTTTCTGTAATTTCAAATGTTTTTTTGCCCGTACCTTGATTCTGTAAAGGCAAAACGACGCGTCTTTCAATTCTCTAGCGGATGCATCAAGTGAAATAATCCCTTTATCCATTAGGATCCACTATTTCGATCAACCAGTGGATTGATACGACAATAAATTACTTACGTGGTGATAGAAATTAAAAGACGGTATTATTAAAGCTTTGTTGTTGCACATTCCAGTAACGGTTAAGTTCTAGCTTTGGGCTCTCGAGTCCGATCCCTGGGTCAGATAAAAATTTGTTACCTAAGCCCGGTAAGGTAGAAACGACGTCGTCCGACATAGATTTTTTTTAGGTGGCAGACCAGCCGGCGGGTCACCTGATGGTAAGTGATTGCCGCCACACCCTCGACACCAGTGGTGCCACAAGTGCACTGCCATCCCTTAAAACCCCCTTTCCCCGGATTGGGCCTCCGGTACCCGCACTCAAGCAGCGAAACACACAGTGCTGCTGTACGCCGGTTTTCTGTGCGGCCTTGGTATCACTGCGGTCGAGCCGGCCCATTCATGCCGAAGCGTGGCTGTCCCACGATGAGCACACTCTTCCCTCTCTTCGAAAATGTGTGCCCGATTGGTAAAAATAATCGAGACCGTTCTCAAATCGCGATGCTAAGAGGTCACGTTTTGTATCATATTGCATGTTTTGAATACATAATCCAGAAAAAGTAGGTTAGTTAGGTTCATGACTTAAAAGGAACCAACTAAAGTGTACTGTAAAAATGTTTTGAATACCAGGTACGAAAATTCCGTACGAGTTTCAACACGCGCCTGTAAGGCGACCAATTATGTTTCAAGAGAGCCAGCTTGAATTGGGTTTTTGGATTATTTTCGGAAAGACGTATTTGGCTGTCCCTCCTTTACGACTCGGGATCTTCTTTAAGACTGTTTAAGACTTGGGAATCGTTTTTGGCACTTTTGTAATAAAAAACTTTTTAAAATAATTTTCAAATTTTGAAATGTACTAATCGCTGTATCTACGAGGAACCGGTAACCGACGAAACCTTCATAAAATATCTCATTCATTGACGTGATTTAGTACTAATTAGGTTGTGTTACGGATATTACCGATAACGGATTAAAAAATACAATAATAATAACATAACATTATTACAACCTGAACCTAACAAACATATTAAAAATGTTCCTCATGATGGATCATGGGGAACATTTTGACATGGACAGTTCGGACATCAATAACTTATGTTACGCTTAAGTATATAACACACTCGCGTTCAGGAGAGATTTTTAAGTGTGTTATTTACTTAAAAAGACTGGTATAAAAATATCAACTATTGATTTAGCAGTCTCATCTTAACTGGTGGTCAAATATTTGTAATAATATTTCCACTGGATATTGTAAAAATAGCTACAATATTGATGAGACTATCGACCGCTGATGTTGAATCAAGCACTTACAAATTTCGTCGGGTTAGTAACCTGTTCAGTGGTCTAATGGGACATTCACCCGGATTGTGAAAGGTGCGGGTTCGAGTCCCGCCTGAACGCGAGATGAAATTTTTAAGTGTGTTATTTTCTTAAGAATAAATTGCAAAAGATTGCTATAAAAAAATTCAAATATTATGTTACGCTATTTAACACCGTAATCGGGTAAATATTTACATGTCTATTTGTCACCAAAACCTTTCGTCTCTCTATCAAAGTTTGTAAAAAAGAAGTGAGTCCAAGAGGTATTAACTAGGTTTTGAAATGGAATCGCCCAATTCTTAGGGCACAAAAACACCGAATAAATCCTAAGTATAATCTACGCAAAATGTAAAACAAACCACAGAGTAATATTTGTAGCGGGGAATGAATTTTTAAACCGATTAATTAATGTCGGACGGGCCTGCCTTGGATTACCCGCATTTACACCGGTGATACCAACCTTTTTTACTAACTTCGTTTACCCTGCATTGGTGTAACGACGCTTTTTACCCCGTATTATACTGACAAATGTAAGTTGTTATTTCTGGGGCCTTCCTAGATTCTGACATCTACTCATGATACCTACTTCTATCGTGTAATCCTGGTGAGGGAGGGGATGGCAAACTTCTTAGTCAGTTTTCAAGTCCCCTCCCCACTCTGGCGATAACCGGCTGCTCATTACCATTGAATAAATGAATTCATGGACCTACTCATACATTACCCTGACTTCGTACTAAATGCCTTAAAATATAAATATATTTGATCTGACTCCGAGATAGGTAGCTCAAGCACCAGTGTTACGAATATCAGAACTAACAGCGGAATTACAGATATATACATTTAATACTTTTCTTTTGTAAATATATACTTATAATACATATATAACACCCAGACCATACCAGAGGTAGCATTCACTACCAGTGATCCAAACGGGTCGTCAGAAGTACTTACTTGTGACGACTTGTACTTGACTTGACTTGTACGCATATCAAATAACAGAGGAATTATAAACACATATATTACACCCAGACACTGAACAAACACAAGTGTTCATCACACGAATGTTTGTCCAGGGTGAGATCCCCTTCACAACCTTTCGCGCCTGACAGGCAGGGTCGTTACCAAATGCGCCATCTGGCCAGTCTGTATTATTTTGTATTGGCCGTTACCTTTATAAGAATAATGACCGGCGTACATAATGATGGTCATTGTAATTATCAACATCTTTAACATGTTACAGGTACGTACCAACATTCACACAATTAACCGTATGGTGTTGAATTTTATCTCTATGAACGTGCTAACATTGTGCAGTTATTGTGAGGTCGTTTTGCTTACCCTGCTTGGCTTATCTTAAATAACTTGAATTTGAAGAAAATGAATATCAAAACATAGAAAGAGAAAATAAATACGAGATGTCAATTAAGTTGCACTGTTTCCAGTAATTTATTATTCGCCTGGAATCAAATCGCGAGTTATCATTGAATATTTTATTTTCTCCAGCGTTGGGTAAAATATTATAAGTTGGCAACAATAATACGCCGCTACCTGGGCTGTGTGCAAAAACAACTGCGCCTCAACTATGGACCTTAGTCAAGTACGTTAAGATTTCTTTTGTAAAAATATTAAAAAGGCGACCGTACATAATATTTAATGAAGGTTTTCTGTGGAAGAGAATTTCAGTAACTTAAAAATACATGAAGGTATAGGTTTTGCCTGGATTACCTACATTAACATTATACATAACAGGCATACCTGCGTTTTCCTGCATCTTAATTTAAACACTAAGTTAGAAGAGACAACAGACAAACAGACGGATAAACTGATTAGAGTCTAGTAATAGAGTCTCGTATTTTGGCGAGGGCATCTTAATAAAAAAACCGGCCAAGTGCGAGTCGGACTCGCCCATTAAGGGTTCCGTAGCAGCAAGTAAGATATTATAAATAATTGAGTTGACTAAATGGAAGGTAAATTGCGGTTTACGGTTTTTAACGTAATAAAAAAAATACTTACTAGATCTAGTTCAAACCAATTTTCGTTGTTAGTTTTCATGGTAATGGCATACATGTTTTTTAGTTTCATAATTATTTTATTATAGAAGTTAGAGGAGGGGGGGACGACACACATTTTACCACTTTGGGGGCGTCTCATGCGCAAAGCATTAAGTTTAAAAAAAATTATTAGAAACCTCAACATTATTTTTAAAGACCTCACCATAGATACCACACGTATGGGTTTGATGAAAAAATTAAAGTTTCAGTTCTATTTATGGGCCAAAATTTTTTTTTCCTATTTTTGTGTAAAAATCGTAATGCGGTTAACAAAATACTTCTATTCACCAAGTTTCAATTGTATAGTTCTTATAGTTTCGTAAAATAGTGGTTGTGACATACGGACGGACGGACAGACAGACATGACGAATCTACCAGGGATCTGCTTTTTGCCATTAGGCTAGGGAACCCTAAAAACGGTATAGATATTTGTTTAGACTGTATAGCGCGCAGTCAGACTGCATTTAAACAAATATGTTTGAGGGAAACCGCACGTGGGTCAGTCTTTATTTGATGCTAAATATTGATGAGCACATTGACAGCTAATTACTCAATAACATTTAACCGTCCGATCCATCACTTAACGTGATTGTTGAATATTAGTAAATCCAATTCCATCAATGGCACAACATTTCATGAACAGAACAAATCACGGTTTCTACCTCTTGCCAGACATGCCTAATATTAGTAAAAAAAAATTACGTCAGACGAGCCGACAGATCACCAGATTGATGGTAAGCGATTGCCGCCGCCTATGGACATCAGCAACACCAGTGGAGTCACAAATGCGCTGCCAACCTTTAAACTCCCCTTTCCCCCGGATCAGGCCTCACGCAGCGAAACACAGCACAGTGCTGCTTCACGCCGGTTTTATGTGAGGCCGTGGTATCACCCCGGTCTAGCCGGGGTGATACCATTCATGGCGAAGCGTGGCTCTCTCAAATGAATAAATTTTGCAAAGCATACCATTTTCATTTCAATAAATTATTGTTCTAAGATAATTGACTGACTGGCTCATGGCTGTGCTTCGGGTTCGATCCACGGGTCGGGCCAAAATTTGTACCTGAGTTTTTCTGTTAAGGTGACGAGTAGGGCACACTAGCGACGCCTATCCTTTTAAATGTTTAGCTACTAAACCGGATCTATTTTAAACAATTTCGGGGTTACCACCTCTCGGCAAACACTTATACTATTTATTAAATAACCATGCACAAATGCGGACCCAACATTTGTACGCGAATAATTGATTCAGCCTAAAAGTGGCCGCTTTTGGCGGTAATAAATTTTTCGCGTACAAAATCGGACCCAACATTTGTGCATGGTTAATTAATAAATAGTAAAAGTGTATGCCGAGAGGTTGTAACTAAACCGAAAATGTTTAAAATAGATCCGGTTTAGTAGCTAACAATTAAAAACGAATGGTGTCGCTAGTTAGGGCTACCCGTCGCCTTAAGAAATTCTCAGTATCAGCCCGAAGTCTAGAACGTTAAGCCGTTGGACCTGCACCCGATCCCTCTCTGGTCGTGTCACACTGGTGTCTCATCGGAATATGAGGGCATAGAGAGTGCACTTGTGTTTGCGCACGCATGTGAGCACCAGATCGTCAGTCCACCTTGTGGGGGGCCTGCCACGCCTGCGACATTCTGTACGTGGCTTCCACTCGAGGACCTTTCCGCCCCAACGGCCGTCTGTTCTCCTCGCTATGTGCCTTGCCCATTGCCACTTGAGGCATGCAATCTTTTGGGCTATGTCTGTGACCTTAGTTCTCCTGCGGATCTCATCATTTCTGATACGATCACGCAGGGAGATTCCGAGCATAGTCCTCTCAATTGCTCTCTGGGTGACTTTGAGCCTCCTTAATCGGCACATAGTGGCGGCCACGTTTCGGTTCCGTATGTCATCACTATATCATAGCCGAGATCGGTTGGAGGATATTACTTATTACTTATAAAATAATAACTGCGATAATTAGATGTAAGGAAGCAAATATACAACTAAACAGACTACTGCTACGACGAAACGGAATTCACAACCGAATCTTTATCCCCGTCCCTTTCACACGCGCTGTTATTCTCAGGTAATATTCTCTTTACGGGACGAGTTCGCTGTAGGCTCTGTTTAATGTTTTATTATATCACTAGATTATCTTAACCCATTTTGGTTGCGTGAGCAAAAATTACCCAAGTGTTCGCACATTTTCCGGTTACCGAATGTAATTAAACTAAACCGAGATTGTATAGTCAGAAACTTCAGAAGTATGACGAGAAATACGTTAAGAGTTAACAGCCGTGCAAATAATTACCAGGATTAGATAACCATTGAAATCTCTGCAAGTTGTATTGATGTTAAACAGTTACTGGTAACTCTGTTTACGGAGAGTAAACATGCTTTGTAAACGGGTTAACAAGTTTGGTTAGAAAACAAATTTGTGCTCAAGCCCGCTCCAGACTTAGCCCGCGAATCGCGCGCGCAGCCGCGAACGCGAAGTATGGACATTGGCGTATCTAGGGATTTTTCTTAGCTTAGGCCATGGAGGGCAATGTTTGCTTAGGGGGATTCCCCTGGTGGCTCTTCATTTGCTACGGGAGAGTCCACCAGTGACTCGTCGTAGTATCATTTGCTACGACGAGTATATTTATCTAGGGGGGCCCACAGGTTACAAGGGTGGGTGTGGAGCAGATTCACATATTCTTCGCGACTATTACCCTCTTATTCCGTAACGTGGTTTAAAATAAGTGGGCGGATTAATACTAGAAATTATTGAAGAATTGGAATAAACATTATTACAAAACTAAGTTTAACGTTGGTTAGTATGTCAACTATAATACTAATGCTAAACCACCCGGATCCCTTTTTTATAATGAGTAATAAAGTCATAATCTCAAAATATCGATTCAGTGACAGTGACAGTTTATGCAAGTGACAGTTCATTCCGTTTTACGCTAAGTTATTTGTGAGAAAGTAGTCAACTTATTTTTTTTGGTATTAATCCCAAAAACACAAGCAATTCTCAATCTTACTGGGACACCTTAGTAAATACAATATTACAATCTGTTGTTGCCTAAAAGCATTAAAATATTTTCACTTCAGACAATAAAACAAGTTTATGTAAAACGAAACGTCACTGAACGAATGATTGAATGATTCGAACAATTTTGACACTATCCCGCGGTAATAAGTCGTCTATGGTTAGTCGAGGATTTGTGATAATAAATTAAGAACTAACGATATTTCGTAATAATCATGAACTTGCTAGATTAGGATTAAAGCCGGTACCTATCAGTGTAATAAGAGGGCTATTATCTAGTGTTCGCGCCTTCGCATCACGAACCGCGGACTAAGTATGGAGCGGGCTTTACTCGGTGTGATGCGAACTTCAGTCCACAGCGAAATTGGACGGGTATCTGGCACAGTATAAATCTAATAGCATAATGATGTTAATTATGTGACGTAATTAATCGCACAGTAAAGGGGAGGACCGTAAAATAACTGCTGAGTCAATGTCCCAACTTCAAAAATAATGTAACAATTAGATGGATTTTATATAGTACTGTTACGGCTTACCTTGGTAGATTTGATCTGACATGACTTATTAGATAATAATTAAAATTTGATTTTCACAAGACCTTACTAAACGCCTAATATCGAGGCAATTTGTACAATATTTTCTTTTTGTTTCGTTTTACACACACATTATTTCGTTCGACATTATTTAAAAATATCCAACAAGTATGTATGTATGTATCTTAGACAATTTAACACATTGTATTATTTTTAAAGTCATACTGTGCTTTCTTTGGTAAATTAGCTAGCCGCCCTCCTAGCATTGATATTATAATTTTTTACACACACAAGTATGTAAAGTATCAGCCCATAAACTGTCCCACTGCAGGGCAAAGGCCTCCATCATAGAAATTAAGTTATCGCTACTACGATGGGATTAGACTTAATGACCACGCTTGCCAAATGCGGATTGGTGATCACAAACCCGAGCTATGTCTGAAAAATTCGAAACTTACTTTTCGCTCGACCCGGGAATCGAACCCAGGACCCTGAGATCAAGGTCCGGTACTTAAACCACTAGACCAACAGGGCGTTCACAAGTATGTATTATAAATCATTGCGCAGCTATGCTAGCCAAGCTAAACTAAGTTTGATGAGAAGCCCACACCGTTCCTCATCTCAGCATGTCATTCCCAATTCCATCCAAAGCTGCTGTTTCGGACCCAGGCCTCTTTTATTTAAACGAGGTTTGAAAACAAAGAGTTCTTCCTTCACGGTAGGCAGCGGCATGACTGTGCTCCGGCTTTGCTGATTTCTATTAGCTGCGGTTACCATTTACCATCAGATGGGCCGCATGTTCGTCTGCCTATTTTTAGTAATAAAAAAAAAGGTTTAAACCATGATTCTGAATTTAGGGAGTCTGGTAATTACAATGAAGAGACTGCCAAAGTGGGTCGAACCACTATCCACTGCTCCATTGATGCAGTCAAAGTACCATAACAGCACTACTAGGCAATCATAGATATATTAGGGTTGTACAAAGTATTTGAAGAAAAACTACTTGATTTATTTTGTATGGGAAAACGGAAAAATAAAACTTCGCATTTTCCGGGCTTAGACCTCGACATGTTCTTCATATACATGGTCTGTACACGTGTGTTTCGATATGTTATACCCATTACCAAACACTACTGACTATAGTGATGACGTCGTTATACCAAATGCGACATTAAACAGATACAGTTAAATAAATCACATGTGATTCTCTTTGGTCGGTGCATTGATGGCCTCCGGACATGCACGGCGCATTGTTCACTGCCTACCTGAATGCGTTCGCTAAATGGTAATGTTTAGAAACATGCTGAAGCGAGCGATATTAATACTTTCATGGTTACTGTAATTAATAAAACAATATACCGGTATTGGTATAAAGTTTTGTCCAATATTTCAACGATTTATAGTGAACAAATATTGACTTGTGTATTTTGGTATTGCATATAATCGAATAGAACTATTTTTAGATTGCTGCATTTAATTGTTGTAAGTTTTATAATATTAAGTATAGGCGATACCAAAAAATTAATGGACATGCGTGCGTAGACTAGTGTTGTCTACGCTGTGAATTATGCCATTGATTCTGCAAAGCTGCGGATCAAATTAAAATACAACTTTTTGTCAGTCGATTGTCATACACGTTCGGTGAGGAATTTTAACACTTAAAATTTAACAGCAGTATATAGTCCCGTTAACAGCAGTATTTACGTCTAGACAAAGTTTTAAATGAATGAAGAAGACCGAATGCAGAAATGATGCAAGTCAAATAGAACATGATCTCATATTATTTATTATTTTTTTAGGATAGCTAACAGCCTTTGATTAAGCTAGCAGCTTTAACATGAAAAAATAATAATAACAAAAATATCAAAGAGCTTGTTGAGGATCGATGGCTTTTGATAGATTATTTTTTTGTTTGTAATCTAGTGGTTTTTGTTCATGCCTGTAACTGTAAGCCTTTGAAAAATACCAGAAACTACACCATTGATTTGCCGATATCATTGATCGCCAGAGAACTATTGACAAGCTACCACATGTATAATTTTGCATGTACTTGAGCTGGTTTGTACAGCTATAGTAGTCCTCGACACCAAGAAGAACTTATGAAATACCTAATATATTACTAAAACTACTACGCGTACTACAAAAAAATTACGTTCACTGATCTGGTTTTCCCGTTCTTGTGACGTCACGTCAGCTTGAGTTATTAGATTGTAAAATGACCTTCGGCACCATCAGCCTTGCATCCTACTAATACTACCTGCACTCTGATATTGATGTCAAGAATTAATCTGCTGCAATTTTTCTGAGGTAACATGAGAGTGGAGTCTACCCTTATAATAATATTGATCATCAGTGAGCGGATTTATGTGAGGAGTTTTTGAAGAAATCTTAACATGGACAGTCCAACGGCACATGGATAAAAGTGAGCGACGATGAGGTCAAGGATGATACGCGTTTGCCTAAACGCGTTTTCTTTGTTTGTTTCTTGGTTTTTGTTTCTTATAATAAATGTAACATTTAAACTTACTTAAAATATTGTTTTATTTTTTAATTTCTGATAAGAGAAAATGTAATATAAACGTATAGAACATTTCCGAAATCCCGCAATCCCACGGGCGTATCCATACTGATCTAATGTTTGAGGTCGTTGACCCTAAATTGCACTACCTATTCCGATCACTGTTCATCATTCATTAGAGTACTGTGCAAACAAATCGCCATTACTTCGTTTGAAGAGATAAGTTGCAACTTGTACCAATAGATGACGCTAGGTGTCTATTACGTCGCGCAAAACGTTCGTGTTTTCGGATCACCTATAAGCGTTTGTAGGATTTATCGCATTATAAATATAGATATAGATGTACAGGGAGATTTTTTTATATGATAGGTGGCAGACGAGCAGATGGATCATATAGTGGTAAGCGATTGCATGGGGTGTTCATGGGTGGCGGCAATCGCAACAAATATGGATGGAGTCAACCTTAAACCCCTTACCCCGGATTGGACCTCTGGTACCTTCACTCGGCAAAACACAGTGCAGGCGCTTCTTTACGCCGTATTGTTTGCCTAAGTGTGGCTCTCCTACAAACTCAAGACAATGGCAAGTAGGCTTTATTCAACATTTAACGTAGTAACATTTGGTCGTATTAATGCCAAAGATTTAGTACTGTGAGCAAGTTAGAACCAGAATACATTAATAATTTACATGATACTGAAAATTAACTGTATATACCTAGATGAATGATCTTGAATCTAATAATGAATGAATACCTAAAGCGATAAATGATTTTTGATTTGATTTTTAATACAGGGACACTTGAAAGACGAATAAAGAAGTAAGAAAGTAAGTAAGTAAGTAAGTATATCATAAAAAGTAAGAATATCCCACACTAAATGTGGTAAAATAAATTTAAGCACATATTTTTTTATTTGTGGCTGTGCATTTGGTACGAGATTCGTAGTCATGGTAATCCGTGATTAAAAAAGTATAGTATCAGCTTATTTTATTGTCCCACTGCAGGGTAATGGTCTCCATCATAGAAATTAAGTGATCGCTAAATTCAATTAGGCTCACTCACCACGCTTGCTTAATGCTGTATGGTGATCACAAACCCGAGCTATGTTCGAAAAATTTTAAACATACTTTTTGTTCGATCCCAGGAATCGAACCTAGGCCGACGAGATCACAACCACTTAATCTATTTAACACAAAATGGCGTTAATCTGAGGTTGACATTAATAGAATTAAAATTTTAAGAAAATACCTAAGATTAAGTAAGCCAAAATAATTTAAATGTTTGTTAACTAAAACGGTGTTATAAAGCAGTTCTCATTCTTTAGTCGACCATTTTGTATGTTTTTTTGTTCAAACGTCAAAACGGCTCTCGATAACACCGTCTTAGATAACAAATGTTTATTGAACGTTTAAGAATAAAGCCCTAGAATCACGATTTGAATTTAACGTTCTGTCTAAACTCAAAGCTAAAATCACGCTGAGTTTATATTTCTTTGTAGTGACCATCTAGCCCTCTCACCCTTCTCGCCCCGAGCCGGTTGTGATGTTAAAACCGCTCAAAGGATACGATGGAATCACTTTTGGACTTACCTTTGACCTAAGCTTACCTCAAAGGCCAGTTGCACACCGCTGGAAACGCTAATAAGACAGTGATCAAGGATGTGGAAAGTATCGATTCTATTTTAATTAAATCTATTCTTTCACTTCCCTAACAATACAATTTAAGACCGAGAATATATTGTAAGCTTGACATGGTACCATAAAGATTAATATTATGATTACATACATACATTTATCTACCCCTGAAGAGCAACTCTTCAGGGGTTAGATAGTTCAAGGGTACTCGTAAGTAAAACTTTCAAAAATACCTTATATTTAGAAACAAATATAAAATAATTTTGATTGATGAAATTAATTTGTTTATTTTATTATACTTCAGGGCATTAATGACTAGATACATACACATATTGAGTGAGACACTTGAATGTTAAAATTGCTATAATTTGGGGTGGCTAAGCTAGCGCATAAAGTACTATTAAGTCAATGATAGAATGTTCCTCAAACAAATCGATTAAGAATTGATGATTTCTCACGTAGAATATTACATCCCTACGGTGAATAAAACGACGAGCAAGTCGCGAACTGTGGCGAAGCATAATAATGTTAAATCAGTAGGTACTGCGAGTACAAAGAATACCTACTTGATTGTTGGGAACCTTCAGCAGAATATCTTTTAGTGTTTATTTGTATAATAATACAGTGAAACCATTTTCAAAAGCTCTACAGGTCTTCCGAAGTTTTAACCTTAGTTTTATACGAGTATTAAAATTAATGTTTTTGTATTGTAAATCTTATTACAGGTTTTTAATAACACAGTATTAAGTAATCAACTAAAATCCATGAAAAGTATGTATGAACCAAAATAAACCGTATTATTTCATTTTGTTATTTTGCCGGAAACACTTGTACCAATCTCATCTTATATTTACGAACTAATCAAAATGCCGAAAGAGGAACAAACCTTTAATAATATAATAATTGAAAAGGGGAATAACCTTTTATTTAATATTATTACTATCGCAAAAAGTCCATGTTATTGCTCTTAGCCGGTTACATTATGATTTAAAATAATACTGAGGAATCTTTTTAGTATATTGTCTCACAAATAAAAAGAATTATGTTACGGAACGCAGGGAGTCGTCTTCCGGAAGTTTCGGGGATGGTTACATGCTTTTCTATATTTTGTGTAGCCTGAAATAAATGGATGGAGGCTAATACAAAATAGACGTGACGTGTCATTCAATGACAATAATTTAGGGACATATTACTCAAAAATTGATCTTTATTTGTAAGTAAATGTTGACATTGTAAAAATACTTTTTTTAAAGAGTAAATGCTAAGTTTCTTGCTGGTGTCTTCTTGGCAGAAAACTACTTATATTCCGAATGATGAAATTTATAAGTGTTCTGCGTGGACCTAAATAGAATAAACTATTTTCATTTTTCATTTTCATTATTTTATATAAAGAAATATTGTAAATTAACTTTTTTTTTTGGGTTGGTTAGATTCAATAATAATAAGTAAATCTAAACGTGTACAAACAACTATTTCACTGAAGCTGTTCTAAAGAGCATTATTTATGCGCATTTTAAGCCAGTCTGTGTGTACCGGCAGCAGCGTCCAGGGCACTCCGTACTCGTAGAGTGGCAAACCGACTTTCCCCAAGGTTTCTCAAAGTAAACATAGCTTACCCAGGTGTTTGCCATTCGATGGCAGGGGTTAAGCGAGTACGTAATGGGCGGCTGGACAGCTGGGAAGCGCGCTCCACCCCCCCTCCCTCCCCTCTCCCCCTCCCCATACTGTGTATTGTTCGTAACATAAGCGAATGAAAATTCTGGCGAGTAGACGTCTGCTTTCCAGGTGCGAGGGACGTCCATATTCTACCTACCTTTTCTTTGTTTTTAACATCTTCAAATTCTAGAATGTACTTTGTTGCTGATATATAGATCAACAGTATCAAAAAGTAACATTCATATTTGGATTGTGAACGCTGCCTCTGGTGCAAGGGTTGCGGGTTCGATTCCCGCACAGTACAAACATTTGTGTCCATGAACATGTCTGTTTGTATTGGACTGGGTGTTTTCTATGTATTATAAGAAAGTTTTTACAAAAGAAAAGTATTATATGTATATATTTGTAATCCCACTGTTGGTTCTCATATCTGTAACACAGGTGCTATCTCGAAGTCAGATCAATGTAATGTGAAGTTGTGAGCCAAAAGCTGGCAGCTACCTCGCCCAGCGAATTTCCATCGCGATCGAGCGGGGTAATGCTGCCAGCATTTTTGGGACACTGCCACGGGGACCTACTTTGTTTTAACTTTCCTTTTTATTTACTTTTAGTTTAATTTTATTTCTTAGTTATTGTCTTAATTTTCCTGTTGTGAAATATTTATTTATTATTATTCTATATACTCATTCGAAAAATATTTAAATACTGTATGTATTGTAGATAGTTTAGTCCTGTTTACCACACATATGAATAAAAAAGCATTCTTTAGTCTTAGGTGAAGAAATTTTCAAAAAAATTTTTTTTCTTATATTAGACAAAGTCCAAAAAATCATTATTAGAAATACACCATTACCTAATTTCCGTGACATTTTGTTCAGTGTCTGGGGGTAATTAAGGTAAGCATTTAAGTATTATATTTATAATTCCTCGGTTATCTGATTATCCGTAATACAAGGGCTACAAGCTGTAAGGTAAAAGGTGTATTAAAGTAAAATGAAGGTATGTTCAGTTCTGATATAACTTTTGAATATAACTTTAAACTTCTAATAAAAATCTGCACATTGTGTTTTTGACTGATATTAGTAACTGTAACATTTGCGTATGTACAGTCTGCTGCAAAGAGATATATGCACTTTAGTACCTTGTCACATTAAAATCTGCTGCACCCGTGTAAGAAATTAGAAGTCAGATGGTAGCTGCTATTGTGACAAGGTACTAAAGTGTATACATTTCTTTGCAGCCGACCGCACGTAGGGCTATAAGTTTGAGAGACTCCCACCAGGGCGTAATTAAAAACTAAGCGGCAGCCTCAGGTGTGCTCAGCGGAATACATTAATTAAGGTCTGGGAAAAACCTTCAACGACCGGTGTAGAACGCTACTAATTTCGTTGCCGTGCGTGGCGGCCACTTCACCCACTTGTCATTATTTATCGGCCGAGATGGAAAGAAAACCAGACGCTAGGTAATTTCTTTTAGTATTTAAGATACCGTACTTAAAAAGAGGTAAATCTACTTTTCTTATATTTGTTTATTTGCTTTTTTTCTTCTCTCATAAAGTACACTTACAAAATCTACTTAAATACTATTTCATACATTTAGAACTTATCCAAATGTATACATTATTTTGTTACAATGCATATTTTGATACAACTTAACAGAACAGAATATAGCAGGTAGTTAGGAAAACTTACCTCCCGTGCTAGTTTTAACTGTGTTACGGCAAGGTAATAAAAAAAAGCTCTCGTCCCATGCCTGAACATCTCCCACAACTTGCAATCTTTTTACTTTTTAATACTATATATAAAGCTGGGTGTGAAGTAAACAAAAAACTACCTATTAGTCTAGTAGTTTAAGTACCGGACCATGATCTCGGGGTCCTGGGTCGGTTTTCGGGTCGAGCAAACGTCGAAAAGTATGTTTCGAATTTTTCTAACATAGCTGGGGTTTGTTTATTAGCCCAGGGTGGTGATTAAATCGAATACTTTCATAGTAGCGATGACTACATTTCTATGATGGAGACCCTGCAGTGGAACCACAGCTTACCTACTTTTATTTATAGGAATAGTAAATGGTAGCTGGTAAATGTAAAAATATTAACTGTGGTTATTTATGTCATAAAATACCTAAACGTTTATCTGTGAAAGCTTTAATGCCTAATGTTGAACTTCTTTAATTCGTGTTATGTTAAACATTTTAATAGCATACAAAAGCTTTGCAATAGACTGTATACACGGTATTCGACTTATTTTTTTAAATTTTGTAATCAAAAGACCTCTCAATGACAGAAACATCGTTGAAAGAATTACTTGATTCTGATTTAAACTTTTAAAATGGACTTGCCCATGCCCATTTCAATCTTTGAATGACCATAAAACCGGCTACACGTTGTATTTTTAATTGAGAATTTTTGCTATTAATGTGATAAAATATTTATATTCTGTAATATCTCGAACTTTCAAGTCTCGAGAGTTCGAGGTTTTAGTTCAACAGATTTAAATTTAGTAGTCACATTCTCTCTTATTACAAAAAACTGCTCTGGTACCGCTTTTAAGCCTAAACTATCAAGTTCATGATTATTACGGAATAATGTTAGCTCTTAAATTTTTATAACAAATCCTTGACTAACCATAGACAACTTAGTACCGCAGGATAGTGTCAAAATTGATCGAATCATTCAATCATTCGTTCAGAGACTTTTCATTTTACATAACCTTTTTTGTGGTCTGAAGTAAAAATTCTAAAGAATGGTTTTTAAGCAACAATCAATTAAAATATTTACCTAAGTAAGGTTTTTAAGTAATTTGCATAGGAATTGCTTATATTTTTGGGATTAAATCCCAAAAATAAATTAACCACTTTCTCACAAATAACTTTCGTGTAAAACGGAATGAACTGTCATAGGGATAAGTTGTCATGGTTACTGAATCGAAATTATTATTTTTTGTACTGAACTGAATTATAACTAACTGAATTAGAGGTTATTATTTTAGTACTCATTTTAAACAAGGGGTCCGGGTGGTTTAACTTAAGTATTAAAGTTGATATACTAAATAACGTTAAACTTGTTTTGTAATAATGTTTATTCTAGTTCTTCAGTTATTCCCAGAATTAATTACACTACTTATTTTAAACCACGTTTTGGAATAAGAGGGATTAGGAGCCCAATTCTCGGGCTCGTGACATTTATTTTCATACGACACATATCACTAAAACATAGTTTTTTTGTATGGTTTTCGGGTGATATCCGCCATGGTTTGACTACGGCGAATTAAGTATGCTACGACCTGCTACGACTACGAAGCAGATTTGAAGCTGCTACGAACAGCTACCGTCATCTAAGATGGCGCTATGAGACAAGGGGGAAATGAAATTCATGACCAAATCTTTATCCTATGGTTTGGATGCAACTGGTATATACTGTCATTCGTTACGGGATGGTTTCGTTGTATGCCCTGAGGCCTAATTCTCGTGATTGTGCTATTTTTTGATACTCAAAATACCTTTATCGAAAAAACATGTTTTTTTGATAAAATATGTTTTATCAACCCCCCTTCTTATGTTCTCATTTGGTGCTCGTGATATGGTGCGGATAAAAACCTGTGTGTAAATTACAGATTTGTAAAGCTACTACGGTACTTGTACAAAAAAGTAAGACCAATACCACAAGTCACTAGGTACTCAGCTCTCCAAAGAGCGGGACGGGGTCTGTCTTGCGAGATCTAATCTGGTCCCAAAAAGCAGGAAATGCCGCCAAAAACCGGATATCCCGTTACTGTGTCATTTCTTACGGTATTAAATATATGCTGTATAGTTAATACAATAGTATTAAGGTTGGTTTAATAGTAGCAATATAGCTGAAATTAACTAACGTTGAAGTTAATTTTGTAATAATATTTCTTCTAGTTCTTCAGTAGTTCCTAGTATCAACCCCACAACTTATTTTAAACCACAACAACTAAACCTTCTTCAATGTACTTATCTCCGCTTGACATCATCATCGCACCTTCTTCTTCTTTTCCATTCCTATTTTATGTTGTACACTTACGGTGTCATCACTGTCAGATTTCTTCAGTCGAATCTTAACTTAATGTGTGACAACCATGTGTGATATTGAACCAAAAGTGTCCTCAATCGGTATAGACCGATTGAGGAATTTGACAGATAGTTGTGACCTAATATGTGGCTGTCTGTACAAAATGCATATTGAATTAAGCAGTGCTTATAATTATTATTATCATAAATGTTTGTGGTTTCTACTCAAGGAATTTGTTTTACATTGTTCTACGTGAAGATTGTAGATTCTAATTCCATTTTCTGTAATTATAACATGCTATACATAATAAATGCAGTGGGTGGTCTCTGATTACACATCATTCGACATGATAATGTAGAAATACTTAATCTCATTCGCTTTTTCTTTGTTATTACTGATTTAGTATAAGCGGTGGAAGTTTGTGATTGGCTAGTGTATTAATTTAATTTACTTTAGCATGTAAAGTGCATTTGAAGCTGTTGAATTTTCAAAATAAATAAATAGATAGAGCCCGCTCAATGGCAAAAGCAGGCAGCGCAAAGATCTAAGTGGAAGCATCTCGTCCAAATAAAAAGAATTCGGCGGGACAATATATATATGTATCCACCGAATTATTTATTTGTCTTAAACTTGTAGGTCATCATCATCATCATTTCAGCCAATAGACGTCCACTGCTGGACATAGGCCTCCCCCAATGTTCTCCACACAGATCGGTCCTGTGCCGCCCGCATCCAATGGATTCATGCGATCTTTACCAGATCGTCGGTCCACCTTGTGGGGGGCCTGCCACGGCTGCGACTTCCTGTACGTGGCCTCCACTCGAGGATCTTTCCGCCCCAACGGCCGTCTGTTCTCCTCGCTATGTGCCCTGCCCATTGCCACTTGAGGCATGCAATCCTTTGGGCTATGTCTGTAACCTTAGTTCTCCTGCGGATCTCATCATTTCTGATACGATCACGCAGGGAGACTCCGAGCAAACTTGTAGGTACTTCTTTGTTATATGTGTTGTTTTTACTTTTGTTGAGATTTCCCAAGTTTGTTTTTTTATTTGTAATGTTGTGTGTCGTGTGGGTTGAATAAATAAATGTCTTTATTTTCATCTAATTCTTTAACATTCCAGGACATCATCTTCACAACCCCTAAACAAGTTCAAATCTCATGTCACACTGCGTCAGCTCAGTCCCACACGTTACTCTAGCCACGTAGCCACCCTTGCCGGGGAAGTAAGCATTGCCGCATTTTTCAATTCAATAGCAAAAAAGCAACAGTAATCGAAACATATTACCCATTCTACTTGCTCGGATTAAAAAAGATGTAAAAAGATGGGTTTGCTCGTTTTGCTGAACAAAGTTGGAGCTAGTCGCCTTTTACTCAAGGCTTTTCATCTTTTTTAATCATATCAGTGGAAGTTTATTCGCAGTGGGATTAGCCACGGATATTTTCTATTTCGAAAGATACTATCGTTTATTATGAGTACATTTTAGTTGTGAAAAAGTTAGCGAGATAAAGCTTTCTAAATCTGACCAGCCATTAATAATCTATGTGCGTATTTACAGCAATGGCTCGTTGATGGAAAAACATTTTGGTGTCTTGGCGCAAACAGCATGGTTTGACCATTATATACCTACTTTAGATATTGATTCTGAACGTGTCACATTGACATTTGATACAGTACTCCGTATAAAAGAGGAATTTAATAAGATATTTTTTGAAGGAAATTACCTACATATGTAAATAGTCATCATCATCATCATCATCAGCCCATTTAAGTCCCCACTGCTGGGGCACGGGCCTCCCTCAATCACATGAGGGGTAATTGCCATACTCACCACGCTTGGCAGACGGGTTGGCGAGGGTTTTGATATAAATGCAGAGTTTTCCTTCTCTGGGTGCTGATGATCATGCCAGCAGCTTTACCTTAGTCGCCTTTTACGACACCTCGGTAAGAGTGAGGGTGGCCTATTCTACTCTGCCGGGGACCACACGGCTATATATATATGTAAATAGTATGAGAATATTATAACAAGAGCTCTTGTTATACTATAGTATAAGTATAAATTTAACCGTGGGAGAGGCACGCTTCGGCATGAATAGCCCGGCTGACCGGAGTGATACCACGGCTCCACAAAAAACCGGCGTGAAGCAGCACTGTGCTGTGTTTCGCTGCGTGATTGACATGGTACCGGAGGCCCAATCCGGGGGAAAGGGGCCTTTAAAGGTTGGCAGCGCACTTGCGACTCCAGTGGTGTGGTGTGTATCCATGGGCAGCGGTTATCGCTTGCCATCAGGTGATCCGTCAGCTCGTCTGCCACATATCACATTAAAAAAACTGAAACTAGTTAGTCGTCAGCGTGTCTTAGTGTTTTTAAGATTGTTTTTTGGCAACCAGTTCTGAGGATGATTTAATTGCGATTCTTGCATATCAATCTTCGGTAAATTATTGTCATCCGAAGTATATAAACATAATATACAGGTATGATATTGATCTATCTACAAAAGTAAGTAATTGCCACGATTCAACGTTATATTTGGGTGGGCCGCCCTTCAGGCCAGCGTTCCATCACAATGCCAGATCAAGCCGACCATCGGGGCCGACAAGAAAGAAAGATTTCCCCCAACAAAAGGCAGCGTTAGGGGTAATCCTCGGGCGGGCGAGCATACGTCGGGGAGCTCCCGGTGTCATTATAAAATACGGGCCGCACTCTGGATCTACTTTGAGAAATGTAGAGCGGCGTGGACGCACCTGGGTCCCCGGCTATCGTTGTACAACCAACTGTCTCCTCCTTTTGCTGGAAAGTCACTTGCTTTACATTTATCTCTCGGCACGTTTTAAGGGATGAATTTGTTACAAGGTGTGGCGTGACGTGGATGTTGTAAATCAAACCAATTTCTCTTTTTTGTTTGATGAGGTAGCATATTGGGAGTTTCACTAACAACATTACGTGGATGTTGAATGTAGGTACTTAAAAATCCATATACTTCGCTTTCTTTATATTTATTGTAAAAAAAACTTTCTTAGTTTTAAATCAGATAAAAATTGCAATATTTTATGCATCCTGACATATAATTAATATTCTCAATTGACTTATCTATCTTTCTTTGACTTGATTTTTCCCAAATTGACATTCTCATTTAATTATTGTCTTTGATTTTTTTTGACATTGTTTTAAATTGATTAAAATTTATATTATTTTATTTTATATAATATTCAGTTTCATTCATGCCACGGCTGTGACTTCATGTACGTTCCTGTATATTCTTCATAACAAAAAATTAATTCTAAACAATATGGCGCATCTCTGTCCCAGGAGGTAATTTATAGCAGGAAACACGTTTACGGTCTCGATAATTACCTGCGACCATCCCATAATATAATTTCTGTAATGTCTCCCTCAGGCAGCAAAGTAAGCCAGCCTGCCCTCAGACTCGCGTCACGTTTTGTTTTTTGTCAATATTTTCATGTAACATATGACGGTGATTACTGGCTAATGTGCAACCGATTACGGTCAGAATCGGACAAATGAAAATATAATATAATAAAAATTGAGGAGCAAAAATTATATGCGTCTAATCTGAATAGATCAACTTCGTAGTAGATTTTTTTTCAGTTCAGCGCACTGTAGTGGCAAAGGTGGCAAACCAGCAGACGAAGCACCTGATGGTAAGCGATTGCCATCGCTCATGGACACCCGCGACGCCAGTGGAGTCACAAGTGTGCTACCAACTTTTGAGCCCCTCTTTCCCCCGGATTGGGCCTCTGGTGCCTTCACTCACGCAGCGAAACACAGCATAGCGCTGCTTCACGCCGGTTTTCTGTGAGGCCGTGGTATCACTCCGGTGGAGCCGGCCCATTTCATTCAGAAGTGTGGATGTCCCACGGTCTCATAATCTCGGAGTAACGTAAAAATTTTACTATAAGTTAAAAACCTATATTCACATATCGCGACATTTAGTCTCATAGAAAGATGGGAAGAGCTAAGAATAAGCTATGAATTCACTATTCATAAAATTCTATTTTGACATTTCAATAACAACATTTATTTAAATAAGTAGGTACGGACGCGGTTACAAAATGTTTACCACCTTAAGGATCATAATCGCACGCACACATGTAGGTGATAAGTTCTATATGTCTATTACATAATATTGATCATAGATATGGTATCTTTTTAATGACATGACAGCTGACAGTTTTATGACAAATGTCATGTCATTTCAAAGATATTAGGTTTTTTTTTGTGGCCGCTTCTGTGTTGTATCCTCTTTATGTGTATTTTTTAATTATTTACTTTAAAAAGGTAATATGTAACTTGATATGGCATTTTTGACTTTAGTGCAAAAAGTGTGATATAGAATCAAATTTCAAAACTGGAAAACACTTTTTCACCGCCACTGTACATACTATATTTACGATTTTGACGAATGTGACTAGGACAAACTTAGTGAGAGTTAGGTTCGAGAATATACAGTCAGCGACATGTCAAGTTTCTTGTCACGCATAAGTTTTTTTTTTATAAAATAAACGTTATTTCACTAAATAATAACATTTTTCATCTACATATTTTGCGACAGAAATAACCCCAAAAGACAATAGGCGATATCGTGGTACATTGACACGTTCTTTCACGAGCTTGGTTAGTGTTGTGACAATGATAGAAAGATTGAATAATTAATATCTCACTATTTTACTGTTTTTATGTAACTACCAGAGCAGATGGGCTTTTCTATTTACTCAACTGTATTAGAAGGAGGTAAAATAGAAATTGAAAGAAAAGAGACAGAACGACAAATGCATTTAAAAGATACTGGTCGTTGTGAGAAGTATTGAAGAATAAATACAAGAAACAGCAATAAAAGTTATTCCGGCTAATTTGCTACTGGTTATTGAAGAGTCACTTCGGTTTCCCTAAGATTTCATCATCAGATCCTGACATGGTGACAGGCAGGAGTACATTCTTTCAAACAAAAAATATTTAGCAAATTTTCTACTTTAAATGCATATTACATTTTTACTAGAATAAACTGCTAACACTGTATAGATATACTTACTTTATTGCACAAAATAGACAACTTAAAAAAAGGCATTACAGAAACTTAAATGTCTTAAATGGCTGTATGACTGTTTCAACAATCCAACCCTTTCACCATCTTGGTGACCGCCCAGACCACTTATCTACCATTTTTGCTGCTGTGAGCAAGTCATTTCTAGACCATCACTAAACTTCCCTTCCCCCCGCAGATTTTGGCAGAATTTATCAAAACTAAATTAGCGCTTTACCACGTCCCGAGTTAAATTGTCTATGGATTGTACTGACAGAGTTGATAATAACGAATTCAAAGGTAAATGTTACGTAAAGGTAGTTTACGTGACATTATGATCAAAGCTTGCTGAAACAATGCCTCTCTTTATTACTGGCTCGGGGCGCAATCTCAAACGTATTAGTGTGTTCATTGGTACATTGTTCGCGATCGAAATAGATTGTAACAAGCTACGATTAAGTAAGAGCGATAGAACTATAGCGCCACAATTTGTATTTTTTTCATGTGATAGGTGGCAGATGATCAGAGTGATCACCAAAACGATTGCCGCTGCCTATGGATACACGCAATCCCAGTGGAGTCACAAGTAGTGTTGCGCAACTATCGATAGTTGCCCTATCGATAGTTGACTCGAAAATCATTCAGACTATCGAGAGTATTATTGATAGTATTACTTTTGGTCAAATCTGTCGATACTATCGATAGTAAAATTTGATCAATACTATTAATAACGCCAATACTATCGATTGTTTAATGCCTGATACTATCGATAGTATCGATAGTTTTGTACTATCGATAGTCCACTATGTTTCGATAGTATTGCTGTCTGATTAAATGTGTCCGATAATATCGATAGTATCAAACACCAGCAAGAAACTCAGTAGTTACTCTTTACAAACATTCATTCTGTTACAGAGTTTCAATTGATAAGAGAAAAAAATATACAACAAAGTTAACAGATTACTATGAATAACAACTCAATGACTAATCGATTAACATGACCAAGAATCCTTACGGCACGCTTGGACCATGATTCAGGATTTGGGGAGTCTGGTAATCACAATGAAGCGACAGCCGTCTGACCTTTTCGCTACCCTTTTACAGAGGAACCAGCTGAATCATGGTTACACGTTTCGGAAACTACCCGAAATGAGCAGGTTTCCTCACGATGTTTTCCCTCACCGCCGAGCTAATGGTAGAAATACGTATATAGATTTGGAAATCCAGAGGTGCATGCTCGGTTTCGAACCACAACCCCCGGATGGAACGGTTCCGAACCACTGAGTTCGCTCGCATAGTTCAGACAGTCCGTTTAGGAAATACCTATGATATTAGAGACAAATTGTGATTAATTATCATAGATTCATTTATGAACAATGAACGTAAATCCAATGGCGGCACTATTGGAAAAAGAATTACACTAATACGAAGGGACACCAGCGATTTGGATCGCCTTATGGTGACTGGTAAAATCGAAGGTAAAAGACCTTGAGACATAAGTCCCAATAGCTGTTACTTATTAGTGAAGCACTCCACCAAATTACAGAACGGGGCCGAGGGAGACAATTGGTTGACGGAATTAAACGGAGCCACGATCCTCAGCAATGAGGGACCGACTGAAGAGAGAGAGTGAGAGGCACTATTGAATAAACGTTTAAAAATATTAAAGTAATAAAAATAATGGTGGGGCTAGTTTTACTCCCCCTGAAGACATTTCCTGTATGGGTTAATTCCGATGCTAGGTTTGTGGGTGGCTGTAAGTGGGGGCTTGAGGAGGTGATACTACCAATTAATTCGTTTCACCTAATTGCCGAGGTAATAACCAACTACCTACTGTCTCACATACACTAGTAGGTCTTCGATGTGATTGATTGGCTACTGGCTAAATTAATTGGTAAGTATCAAATGTCATGAAGGTACAATAGACCCCTCCCCCCCCCGCCCCTCACCCTAGCTACGCCCTAAATACAACACTACAGAGTTTTCTAATCTATGTTAGTTTTTTTTTATAGAATGGCCAATCAGGATGACCTCACTCCGCCTGATGGTAAGCGGCCGTGAAATCCAAAAATGAGGCTGACAGGCACAGAAGAACTAACAAAGTACCCATTGTGTCTGCCATCCTCACCCTAATGGCCTGCTGAGATGCCGTTTAACGCCCCGCCTAAAAGACCCCGGATTGTATGAAGGAGGAAACACATGAGCTGGGAGGGCATTCCATGCCTTGATGGCTCGGGGCAGGAACGAGGAGCAAAACCTCTTGGTGCGCGCCGCCATTGTCTGGATGGTATGCGGATGGCAACGCTGTCCAGCACGTGTTGTTTTCAAATGCGTTTATAGTTCATATAACATTAGTCTTTGAAAAACCATTACACAGGAAAAACAGATATTCGTAGATGATAGTAAATGATAAATAGTCCAGTTCGACAAATGGTAACAGCAACGAACCAAAATAGTTTCCATATACATTATTGTATCATTAATTCACTAACAATTTGCTCCTATCATTAATTCAGGAACACGGGATGGTTAAAGTTTGATAGACATATCGGTGGGCGAAATAATTAATCTTCACAATATGAATAACTGTAAGCGTAATTATTGCCGTGCTCTCGCACAATTCGTGGGTGCCTTCATTTAATAACAATATGTCCTTTGGCAGCCAAATAAATACATGTTAAATGGGTGAAAAATCCTTTAAGTTGCGCATTTTTAATAGTAAGCACTATTATAGGTATTTTTTATGTGATAGGTGGACACCCGCGACACCAGTGGAGTCACCAGTGGGGTTCACTGGTGACTCTACTGGTGTCGCGGGTGTCCACCTTTGTGTCCTTTTTCCCGGATTGGGCCACTGATACCCTCACTCATGCAGCAAAACATGCTGTGTTTCGCGAATGCAGCGAAACATGAGTGAGGGCTTCACGCCGGTTTTCTCAAGTAATTGTGATGTTTACAATATTTTTTTGTACATGGCTGTATGTTGCCTAAAATAAATTATAAAAAAAACACTGCGTAAATAACTAACAAACATTTGTCGAACGCCCTGTTGGTCTAGTGGTTTAAGTACCGGGCCGTGTTCTCAGGGTCCTGGGTTCGATTCCCGGGTCGAGCGAAAAGTATGTTTCGAATTTTCGGACATAGCTCGGGTTTGTGATCTCCAATCCGCATTTGACAAGCGTGGTGATTAAGCCTAATCCCATCATAGTAGCGATAACTTGATTTCTATGATGGAGGCCTTTGATGGAGAGTTTATAAGCTGATTTAAAAAAAAAAACTAACCGATGACGCATGTGACAGTGCTTTATTCGAGATTTAAAGTGACATGGCACGTTATTGAAACTGTTGTCTTCACATTCACAAACCGACATCAGTTTTTAAATAAAAAAGACTTAAATATTGTAACACAGTTAGTAGCCAACACTGGTGTACATTTGAGACCGACGTTTTCATCACCATTATAATCCTCCCCAAAACATGCAGCGATCCGTAAAAGCGGATTAAATAGGATATTTTCTCAACGAATCGCGAAACTGAAAACACCGGCAATCAAAAAAGTTTTCCAATGGAAACGGCTAAATTCAGCCCCAACTTCCCCGTTCTCAACCCGTGCCGTTGGTCTCACAGTTTACTGCAGTGTTGAACCTTATTTCATAAAATACAGGGGTCAACAATGTGCAGTCAATTGTGTGGCTTTTGTAAATTACCATTTGCCATTGTCTGTCATCGCGGTAAGCAATACGGTTTATATTATGTTGAAAGCTTGGGTAAGCCTGTAATTAGCAATGATCGTCGTTGCTGGATCATAATTCATTTTTCCAATGTTATTAACAACGTTATTGCAATAAAAATGAGATGTGTTGCTTTGTAACTGTCATAGAAATGTGTGGCAGTGTATTCAAACTGTACAAATAGAAAATTCAAATCGCGAGCTTTGTTGATTGACCTCAGTTTTTTTTGCCTCGATTCCATAGCAGAATACGCTTCAAACATAGAATTATTTCTAATTCTATAACTTCAAAGTAACGCAGCTGCAACCATCCATCCATCATGGATATATATTAGTTCTCTAGATTTTTGCGTTGCATTATAACAACGGTTAATAATATTTTCAAGTACAGTCAGCGTCAGATCAAGTTACGTCCCTGCAGTGGAAAAATAGCACTTGTTCCCCAGACATACAGTCGCGGACACATCAAGCTATACAAAACTGTCAAATTTCTTCATTCGATTATAAACCTTATTTTGATACACATTGAGTTCGAAATCGATTGAGGAAATTTGATAGTTTTGTATAGCTTGACCTGTCCGCCACTGTACATGATTTCTTTATTCAATTTAGGTCCATACAGAATACTTATGAATGTTAAAATAGGTACAATATTATCATCTACCGCTGGTTCGGAATGTCGATTTCTACTGAGAAGATACCAGCAAGAAACTTAGTAGTTACTTTTTTCAAATATTTATGATATTACAGAGTTTCAGTTGAGAAAGAAAAAAATATACAACTATCAAATTTAACAGACTACTAAGAATAACAACTTCAATCTACGTACGTCGCCCAAGGCTCTGCCTGAAAACCAGCGCTGCAGCGGCTTCGGCCACTGCAAATGCTGAGGTTGGGCCTTGTTGGCTACAGAATTTGTTATAGTTGTATTTATGCCACTCATGTTTGATTTGTGTTCTGTGGCCAATAAAGAACTCTTTATCTTCAATCACTAATCAATTAACATGACCAAGAATTCGTATGGTACGTTTGAACCATGATTCAGGATTTGGGGAGGCAGGTAATCACAATGAAGCGACTGCCTTCGCAATTCTTTAAAAGACAAACTGAATCGTGGTTACATGTTTCAGTAACTTTCCAAAACGTGCATTTTTCCTTAAGGTGTTTTCCCTCACCGAGCTAATGGTATACGCTCATAGACTTGAAAAAATCTAGAGCTGCATGCTCAGATTCGAAGCTTCCATAGGCCATTGATATACCCGCCCCCCAAAGATATTCATCTCTCTAAATATATTCATTGGATATAGTAAGTCCCAGTGCTATACAAATCGTAGTGTGTATCCGTACGTATCTACATTTCCATGAGGTTTATTACACGCTCGTAGGTATGTAATTGTATCTAAAGAGCCGGGGTCCCGTAATGAACGTGGTAGGTAGCTGCGAGCTGCAGTTATAAATTCCGCCGACGTCGGGCCGGCCGGTTTATTCTGCGCGGCGATACTGAAACGATATGGCTTTGAATACAAATGCTAATGGAAATCACTATTTTATTGGTTTATGTAGCTCTAGGCTAGGTTGGCTTCTTCTGTCCAAATAATATAAAAGTTTCGAAAAAGATTGGACGCGGTAATGACATGCCTTTTTTTCTCGTGTATTTATAAGTACCAACATAACAATTCATGGTAACAACACAAAAATATTAATTTTTAAAAAATTTTTTAAGAAAAAAAATATGTTTTTGAAAAAGGCATATTTTTTAGTTACTATAATTACCTACATAAACCGTTTGTTTTCAATTGTATCAGATACATTGTGAAAGTTTGCTGTTTAAAACAATTACAGAGAATCTAGAAAACGGCACTCGTAACTTGTAAGAAAGTCATCCACGGTTGCATCTAAAATCAAAATTTTAAATCGAAATCGTAACTTTATCGTTTTCCGATACCTACATCCCCCCACCCCCTACCTGCAGACGACACGGCGCGATGCGACACGTGTACCTGAGATCATTTTTTATCTTTTTAGATTCGACCAAGTAGAACGGCGTAATATGTTTCGATTACCAATGCCTCGTTAATGTGTCTGCTAGTGTTGTGACACGAATGATTTGATTAGTAGGTAAGTAACTACATTATGAGTTAGTTCCAGAAAAAGATCTATTGGATTTCTAAATTTGAAAATGTATGTAGGTATGTAATTTTTCAATGAATAATTCAAAATTTATTAAAAATGTGTATGTAAAAAAACACATGAAAGTATTTAGGGATTAGTATAGGTAATAAATCCACTTTCCATAATACCGGCAAGAAAAGTAAGGAGACATTGAAATGTATAAAAATGTTACGAACTACTTATTAGTGTATTGTCCAGTATAAATATAGCTACTTTTACTTGTTCTCAAAATTTGGATGCTCACAATATTTGAGATATTGATTTTAAAAGTATAATCGTGGTCCAGTTGGTCTATGACCCTGTCTATGGTTGGCGAAGGTCAGACGGCAGTGACTTTCCAATTCTTGGATCATGGTCCAAGTGTATCCTGGACGGGAGTCAAACACTCCGCGTGGGCTGATACAATCAAAGGTTTTTAACTTGTATCTAGTGGTTTTAGTGAATAAATTTGATGTTTATTTGTGTGGTGAAGCGCCGCAAAGTGATCCTGATGATAAGAATCGTTGAATGATATCGTTTTTAGCACTGCTATTGTGTGTCGAGTGAGTTGTCTCGGACAACTTCGTTACGACACTATGCTGAGTGGGAACTTTTTTAGCAAATAGAAGTACTTAGTAGTTACAAGTTTAGTTATATAAGCATTACGTTATTTATTATTGTGTGCTGAATAACTACCTGAGTTCTGTGGAACGGTTTTGCTGCAGGAGTATTTCCCAACGGTTCGATTTGGGGACCTTCAAGAGAAGAGCTTACTCCCTTTTAAAAAGGCCGGCAACACATTAGCCAACTCTCTGATTTCGCGGATGTTCATGGGCGGCGTTGATTATTTTCCATCAGGTGACTCGCTTGCTTATTTGTCGTTCTAGCGAGTGTTTTATACAATGTAGTAAGATTCGTTTTCCCACATCACTAGTTGGCTTGTAGGTACTCAACGCCACGCTTTCCCCACGGCTGGGGGCAGGCCTTGTGAACGCGTGCATGCGGCAAAGCGTGATTTTTGAGAGGGATCTCTGATCCGACGACCCCAGTAATATGGAGCATGTAATATAAACAGCCTCACAGTTGACTACGGAATAAAATTCAACATTGAGCAGTTTAGTGTATGACTTTATGGTATGTGCATATTTTGCCCGGCGGTCAGGGAGGAGACCAGGGTGTCTCGGATAGTTCCTCATATATGTGGGTACCTTATGATATTTGAGATAATGATTCTGAACGTGTAATCGTGATCCAGTTATTTGGTTCCCAGGTACGGCAGTTCGTACATTTTAATTAACAGACTTCCCGAATCCTGGGTACCCCGGGCTCCAAAGCCACCAATTTGGACGCATCTTGGAATTACATGCTAAGATGAGAAATTTGTTTCATCAGCTTTCATTAATTTATATAATAGGTGGTGAGTTGGTTTGTAGTGTTAGCTTTGTAAACGACGTTAATGGTGCATGCCGCTTGTGCCGCGTTGCTGCCACGACGGCACTCATATTTCATATTAGGTACTATTTTTTTTATATACCTAATTGTTACCGCCCCGGCGGATCGCCATTTTGGGGTTGTACTCGGTTATTTTTCGATGGTAGCCTTCGATGCCATGGATATTAGGCGCGCTGTGGCGTCGTTAGTGGCGTTATCTGTATAGTATACACAAGTTCTTGTGTGTCTGGAGATGGCTACCACCGCGTGTGGGACACTTTGCAGGAGATGGGACTGTTTGGGAGTTGTTCTGACTATCGCAACGTTCGCGAACGTCTGTCCCTGGGCTTCGTGGATTGTCAGAGTGCGCGATCCTTCGTCTGATCCGTACCCCTAGCTGATTCAGAGAGCTTTCTCGGCCTGGGTGTGAACGAGATACAGGGTTCTTTCGGACTTGGGTATCTGCGCATCTGAAAATCGTGTCCGCTGTAGGGACTTAGTTCGGGTGTTAGCCGAGTATATGCCACTGTAGATTTCTCTAAGGGAATACGCTAGGTCTTGTGGGTTGCAATAAGTGCACAATAACTCCTTTGTGATGTTGGTGTTTTTGTTTGGTCTGTTGTAGTATAGGGGAAAGAGATTGCAGCGGTCAATATAAGGGAGTTGATTGTTCTAATTGTCAGCGTAGCGTAGAGTAATATTAAGGTTATGTTGTAATTTATTGTTTTGACCTATTTTTATAGCCTGAAACACGCGGTATCCTAATTCAGGCAAAATGTCAAATATAAGTACTAATTTGTAAGATTATGACCGTAAGTTTGTAATAGATTGAAGTTATTTGCAATAAATATTTTATTATTATTATTTATTACTCGATTTTTTAACGTATGCATGATGACGAAATAGATTGAAATGAGATGATAATGTATATGCTATTCTATAAAAAAAACCGGCTAAGTGCGAGTCGGACTTGTCCATGAAGGGTTCCGTAGCAGCAAGTAAGATATATGGAAGGTGAATTGCGGTTTACGGTTTATAACGTATTAAAAAAACTACTCACTATACCTAGGTCAAACCAATTTTCGTTGTTAGTTTTCATGATTATGTACATCATATTTTTTTAGTTTTATAATTAATTTAAAAGACCTATCCATAGATACCCCACCCAAACGTAAAGGGTTATGAAAAAAAAATTTTGAGTTTCAGTTTCAAGAATGGAGACGCCCCATTTTTTATATTTTCCAATTTTTGTGTAAAAATCGTAATGCGGTTAACAAAATACATCTTTATACCAAGTTTAAAAGTATAGAAAAGTGGCGGACGGACGAACAGACGGATAGACGGACAGACATGACGAATCTATAAGGGTTCCGTTTTTTGCCATTTGGCTACGGAACCCTAAAAAATGACAACTTTTGTAAAAATAATTTTATCATATTTTTAAAATAAAATTATTTGTAATTAGAATTAAAAAAAAAAAATTAAATGGCCTGTATTGCAGAACGGGATTAAGACCGCCTTTGTTTGTACATTGTATCTTTGTTTACCTAGCTTTTAAGATTTGTTTGTTGTGCAATAAAGAGTATCTTTCTATCTATCTAACGGCAATTTCATAGGTAAAGAAGGGTAAAGACCTATTATAAACCCGTCACTTTTACACGCGCCATGTGTGCACTGTCACTAATATTCACAAGGTGATTACGATGAGGCAATTTCCGTCTGGGCTCCGCCACCCTTAGACAGAGGAAGCAGACCAACCTGCAGTGTTTACCCTGTGGTTTGACTGAGTACACGGCTGTTGTAGCTGTCTACCAAGTTCACTATCAACAATTAAACGACAGAGTGAGATCGATCACCCAGATAAACTAAACACACATACGAGTATATTGCGAGAGCATAAGACAAGTATATGAGTCTTGTAGTGTACGTCGTGTGAAAATAACCTAATATACACAAAAACATGTTGCAATAGGGTATATGACTAAGCTCGAGATTTTACAAAATATAAATTGTACAATTTGTTTTACATTAGCACTGTCAGATTGGGCGGTGACTGCCTGATACAGGTATATATTTACTTAAAAGTTATGTCGCCACAAACTTTGTGAACGATAGGATTTGTTAACAAATAAACTTTTAAGATTTTATACGGAACGGATGGTCAGATAGGGGAATGTTTCGTTTTTGGCTTACAAAAATTCCTTTGTATGCCAAAATGGAACCCTTAAAAATTAATCCCCATCCAATTACGTATGATTTTTGATTCTGATTAATATATATACAAAAAATCTCAATTGAAAATATAACGTCTAGCCAGTTTTATGGTCATTCAAATATCTATTTATAATTTAAAAAAAATCATACCATTGAATAACCCATACAATTTGCACCAACAAATATAAGCGAACCATTGAAATAAAAGAAACATTTGATATAGCTACCATACCAAATTCAAATGAAATGCTTAAAAAATATTTGCGTGTGAAGTCACATGCCAGTCGCCATTTGTATGGAGCGTTTTGGGTTTGCCCAAAATAATGTGATTTTAAAGTTGTGATATCTCAGGTAGTTTAAATGACAATCAAGTAATTCTTTCAACGATGTTTCTATAATTGAGAGGTCTTTGATTACAAAAATAAAAAAAAAACTGTCTGACAGTTTATTTTACCGTATTGTGATGTTATTAAAGTGATACACAAAGGCATTCTTAACTTAAAAACTTCACGTAGATTGGGTAATCCATATGTAAAAGGTTACAAGCGCACCTGAACCAACGTTGAGATGACACATTCTTTACCACCGCTTATTGGCCTCATCTTAGTTACATCCAAAGCTGTCACTTCGGAGCCCTGTGTGTGTACCTGGGTACGCTTGGACCTCCGCAACACTTACATATAGGAGCCAGATCAACGTTACACGTTAAGAATCATTATCTAATCATTCAATTTTGAGAAGTCATCGAGCTATATCGATCTTGAGACGTGCAGGTTTCCTCACGCCTTTTTCCCTCACCACCGAGCTAATGGTAAACTAAACAAACATACATACTCGTATGTAAGCGTGTTAATTTTATATGCACATAGAAGCATCGCTCAAAGCGAAAAAATATACGCCGCGCCGTGACTTTTTCTGTTTTCATGAGCGTTAAAGCATCAAGCTGCTAAGAAAAGTAAATGGTATTACACACTTATATTTCATTAATAAATGTTAGCATTAGACATAAATAAATATTACCAGGAATTTTCCAGATGATAGCCTCATTATCGGGAATTGGCTGCTTATATCAGATAATGTAATTCAAATTGTAATTCACTTGCACGTATACCCAGATTGGTTTTAAACATTTTATGGATTCTACCAGCTATTTGTATTGAGTACCTACAGTATCTTGGCTTCCATTTAATACTGAATGCATAAACGACAAAAACATGCCTTATTCTGCCTGTCTGTGTATATAAACTGTCTTTATTATCTTTTTTTTTTAAATAAATATTTCACAACAAGACATACATTGATTGAAACTCCGAGATACGTAGCTCAAGCACCTGTGTTACGGATATCAGAATCAACAGTGGGATGACAAATATATACATTTGATGCCTACTTTTCTTTTGTAAATACATAGGAAACACCCAGACCAGACCAAACCAGATTTTTTGCGTTTACTTAAAACACATGATCATTTATTATTGATTTACATTTTAATTGAGAATCTAATTGAATACTTTTATGTCTTCGTCTATTTATCTAGTTTAGACATAGATTAATAATGATGGTTCAGGTGCATACCTGACAGGTGAATACTGTGAGTGTGGTGTGTCGGAGTGCCTTCACTGGCATTTTATTTAGTGACAGTGTAAATATTGAATATCAGAAAGTTTCCGAAGATTCCCAAGCAAGGCGTAGCAGATGACACCGTACGTCTCCAGTCCGCGTGGGACCACGAATGTTGTAACGCGGTCGAGACGTCAACCAGTAAGTACTATAATGTAGATAGATAGATAGATAGATAGATAGATATTCTTTATTACACAAAAATAAAATACAAGCATGATACAACACAAAATTAATAAGATACCACAAAATGTCATTAACCTATCACTGGATAGGTTTAAGTCTCATATTAAAACCTGCCTAATGAAGAAAGGTTACTAAAGTGTACAAGACTATTTAAATGATAAGGATTCTTGGTCATGTTAATTGATTAATCTTTTGAGTTGTTATTCATAGCAGTCTATTAACTTTCATAATTGTATTTTTTTTCTCTTCTCAATTGAAACTCTGTAACATCATCAATATTTGAAAAGAGTACCTAACTACTGAGTTTCTTGCTGGTATCTTCTCAGTAGAAATCGACATTCCGAACCAGCGGTAGATATTATGTACCTATTTTGACATTCATAAGTGTTCTGTGTGGACCTAAATTGAATGAAGATTTTTTTATCTTTATCTATCTTTATCAACAGCAACAGACAGTACAATAAGCTACAAATAATCAGCATAATAAGTACAATAAGCAATAATGTACTTGTTTCTATCTAACGAAGCGTGCTTTACTTGCCGTATTTACGTGTTCTTGGGCCCACTTCTCTATAACAGACTTAACGCCATAGACGCCATATATCCACTGACCTATAACAGCGCTAAAACACCTTTAGGAGGTGCTCCTGAAGTTATCCTACGATAATACAGAGAAATTACTCATTGTCCCCAAATAACTATCACCTAATTTTAATTGTTAGCGTAGAATAAGATTAAGTTTAACTTGTAATTTACTGCTTATATGATTAAAGTTTCTAAGACCTACTTTTAGTCTGAAACACAGGTCACCCTAGTTCAGGCAAAATGTTAAATATGTGTATTATATAAGATTTATTGATCAAAAGTTGTATTAGACATTCGTTATTTGAAATAATTTTTTTTTTGTTTATTTTCGTCGCGTTTAGTCTCGATATATGATTTGTTATTTGGTATTAGTCTTAAATCCGCATCTCCGCCTCATTCCCGGGTGTGAGCTGGAGTGACCCAAGGTCAAGTAGCGGTGTCCAAACACCTTCAGTAAGTAAGTAAGTAAGTAAACATTTATTGACCAAATAAAATATTGACATACACAGGACACAAAACATAAGCATAATTATGGAGATTGCGCAGTAATACATAGGAAAAAATATTAAACAAAGACAAAAAAAAATTATTAATAAGTTAATATATAAACCAATGACCAAGGAAGAAGAAAAGGAACAAAGGGAAGTGGTCAACAAGGTCCAAGCTCAGCATGTGCTGCAGCGGTTTGCCGCCGCTGCCGTGCTGGTTTTCAGTTTGGACCTTGAGTGACTGGGGAAATCTAACAAGGAATGCGAGAATTAATCAAAGATAACAAAAAGAAAAGACAAAAAGAACGAGGATACAAAAAAGCGGTAGTAATTTTCTATACATATAATACAGTGATACAGTGATTGGCAGACCGCGCGCCGAGTGTGAAACGCGAACGGGATGTGACCGATCGTGTGGAGGTGCCGTCAGCTGTTTATGGACGTCACCTTCCAAGCAATAAGAAAAACAGAGAAAAAAAAAAGTCGTTCGTTCGGTCGTAAGACGTTCGTTCGTACACTAACGGGACTTAGAGCTGTGGTCCAAGAGTTGCTGGTTTGAAACAAATTCAATACGTAGCTTTGTCATTAGAAATTCTATGAGAGATGTCTTAGAGGGTGAAGTCTAAACTTGGTAACTTAGTAGTAAAATGGATTGTCCTAACTTTACAACTACTATGTACCTATTATATACAATTGAAGTAATTTTGTGTTGTTAACTGATTTTACAACCTGAGTATTCGCGAAGAGAAGATTATTACCGTGGGAGAGCCACACTTCGGCATGAATGGGCCGAATCGACCGAAGTGATACCACGGTCTCAAAGAAAACTGGCGTGAAGAAGCACTGTGATGTGTTTCGCTGCGTGAGTGAGGGTGCCAGATGCCCAATCCGGGGGAAAGGGGGGTTTAAAGGTTAGCAGCGCACTTGTGACTCCACTAGTGTCGTGGGTGTCCATGGGCAGCGGCAATCGCTAACCATCAGGTGATCCGTCTGCTCGAGCACCTATCACAAAAAAAAAATGGAAAGTTTAACTAAGTGGAAAATGGGTGGTCTTTATTCTTTGTTATGAACAAATATCTTCAACATTTGAACAACTTTACATGTGTGATAGATGATAAAATCTCTTAGCTAGTGAAGTCTGCTACTTCTTCGAAATGATAGCTTTAGATACAACTGGGAACTTCACGCTAAGATGAGGAGTTAAGCCTCCTTCTTCATCTTAATGACTTCTTAACTGATCTTCTTAACGAGTTCAATTCAATGATTAATGAGGACGATACAATGAAGCGACTGCCATCTGATTTTCGCTACTATCGATAGTATTGTTGTTACGCTAAGGCGTGTGATTCAGCTCATGCTTTGTGGAACCGAGGGAAAGCTTAGACCATGATTCACGATTAGACGAAGTCTGATTAATACAATGAAGCGACTGCCATCTGATTCTCACAACCCTATACCAAACCAACCGAATCATGGTTACACGTTTCAGAAATTTTCCGAAACAAACATGCAGGTTTCCTTACCGCCGAGTTATGGTAGAAATACTCGCATAGATTTAAAAGATTCAAAGATGCATGCTCTTTGAACAACGACCCCCCGGTATGGGAAGGGCGATCTTATCCACTAATCTCCGACACTCTGTTTCGCTGACAGACTGAGTCATTTGACACACTCTTTGTCACACTTTCATAACAATGTTTAATTAACAATGATTTTGGCGGTAGGAGCCAAACGCTCTGCATGTCCTAATGCAATTCAAAGGTTTTAAATTAGTATCTAGTAGTTTTTAGTGAACAAATTTGTGTAAAATGTGTTTATTTGTGAAGTGAAGTGCCGCGAAGTGATCCTGGTAATAAAAATAGTAGTAGTGAATTGTATCATTTGTAACACTTCTATTGAGTGAATAGTCACGGACAACTTCATCATCATCATCATCATCAGCAACCCACACTCGTCCACTGCTGGACATAGTTCTCCCCTAATGCACGCCACCGCTCCCGATTTTCGGCCACTCTCATTCAGCCCACACCAGCCAGCCTTCGAATGTCATCATCCCATCTTGTCGCAGGGCGTCCTACACTACGCTTACCGAGTCGCGGTCTCCACTCAAGGACTTTACGGCTCCAACGGCTGTCAGTTCTGCGGCTAATATGACCAGCCCACTGCCACTTCAGTTTGCTAATTCGGTGGGCTACTGATACGGACAACTTGCTTGGACCTAATATAGTCTTAAAACCCGCGATGGTGTTTAGAGTGCTATCGGCAGAATCCGTTAGTCAATAAAACATCAAAACCGTCGTTTTATTGAGTGACTGTTACTTTGACTGACTTTTACTGTTGACTACCCACTTATTCTCAATAAGTTACTTGACATAGTTTAAAAAAATATACATTTCGAATTGAGAACCACCTCCTTTTTTTGAAGTCGGTTAAAAATGCAGTTATATCACGGGTTTACAAAACGCGCGATATACTCTTAGTTACGAAATCGCAACAAAAGATGGACTACTACGACTCTCTCTTTTCAAAGTGTTCAGTCACGAGCATCAATTTGGGACCCATTTCCGTTAAACGTCGTTAGAACATTCATAATGCAATAACGTCGACACTTTAGTGCAATAATGTTGAATGTCAAGTTAACATAAATGTCTTATATAATCGACCCTTGAAACGATAACCTCTTTGCAAAAAGCTTTCTTTACGGTTTTCTAATTACGTGTCCAATCGTCCGTGTAATTCCAACCGTGTCAGTCCAGAAAATAGTTTATTGTTATATTTTCACAAATAAGTAACAACTACTCGGAAAACATCGGTAATGATCGTATGCCCTCGCTCAAGGTTGCACGGTTGCCCCTAGAAAAGTAAAGTGGTCGATGGTAAATATTATAACTTGGACACATTTAAATATTCTCTTAATATACTCTTAATAGCGATAGACACACGACATTCAACCTTGTTCTATGTGGGTTCCGAATTAAAGCTCGTGACTGTACCTACAAACTGAGTCTTTGTTAGTGCAATACTGACGTTCAAAGTTACAGCTCTCTCATTATAATGTAAACTGTTTAAGAGCGCTTGTTTGGTTCATTAGCATAGTAATTTTTTATGTTATACGCGGTAGGTCGTAAGTGGTGGCACAGGATCGATCTGTGTGGAGAACTTTGGAGGAGGCCTATGTCTAGCAGTGGACGTTTATTGGCTGAAATGATGATGATGATGATATGGTGGTTGACGAGCAGACGGATCATGGACACCTGCAATATCAGTGGAGTCTTTGATTTTTGTCATTTATTTTTTATTTAAAAGTGGTCATTTTTAACATACATTACGAATTTATTTAAATTAGAAATTTTGCTTTCTCCTTTGTACTTTTTTAAAAAATGTCTCATAATCGCCATAATTAATACAAATCTACTGGCAGCGCTAGCAAGGTCGATGCATCAAGTTATCACAGTTAATAAAGTGAAATAGTAGCGCTAATGAACCGAACATTCATCCCTAAGAAGGTAGATTCAAATTGTCTCACATGGTATTCATAAATCTGTAGTAAAGTAAAGTATCAGCCTATAAACTGTCCTACTGCAGGGTAAAGGCCTCCATCATTGGAATCAAGTCATTGATACTATGATAGGATTAGGCTTAATCACCACGCTTGCCTATTGCGAATTGGTGATCACAAACCCGAGCTATGTTCGAAAATTTCGAAACATATTTTTCGCTCGACCCGGGAACGGAACCCAGGACCCCGAGATCACGGCCCGGTACTTAAAATACTAGACCAACAGAGCGTATTTGTAGTAATAACTTCTAAAATAGGTATTACATCGGGACTTAGTACATAATAGCTGGACATTTCGTCCCGGTTATATTTACATTTTCAGATGGATATCTGTTAAAATATGTACTACAATATGTATAAAGTGAAAATCGCCACACGAGTTATTCAGTTGCGATTTATCATGACATCCGTTTTAGTAAACTGTCCTATGCAGCGTGCTACCAAATTCCGGATGATAGTCTTGGACGAGCCAATCCCCGTGTGGTCAGGGTAAATTGTAATGAAAATTGTTGAACCAGGGGCGTGAGCCACGAAGTCACATCGGAATTGCCTTGAACAAAACAACCGAGCCTTGTTGTCAGAAGGGGTTTGCAAACTTAATAGAAAGTGTTTTTTTTACCGTATGAAAGAGTTTATAATATTGTATATTCGGTTTCTTATTTTTTAACCCCCGACGCAAAAACGATGTTATAAGTTTGACGTGTCTGAGTTTGTATGTGTGTATGTGTGTGCGTGTTTGTGTGTCTATCTATAGCGTAGTAGCTACCGAACAAATTAACGCCTTAATTAACGAATTAATTAACCGATTTTGAATTGTTTTTTTTGTTTGAAAGATGAATAAGGGGGAGAGTGTTCTTAGCTATGTTGGATAAAAATCGATCCAAGATGGCCGCCGTCACAAAGCTATGGATTGTATTTTTTAACACAACTCCCACAATATGGGTATCATATAAATGGGCTTGAGTAGCAGAATATATTTAATATGACATATTTCAAATCCAAGATGGCCGCCGTCTAGGGTTTTTTAAATTTTTAATTTCATTTTTAATTTCATTTTATATTTGCCATTATGTTGGTATTGAATGAGATGGTAGCTAAGTGGTTCAGAACGCGCCTTCTATACGTCGTCGGGATGTCGTGGTTCGAGTCCGAGCGTGCACCTCGGGATTTTTCAAATCTATGTGTGAATTTCTACCATTAGCTCGGCAGTAACGGAAAACATTATGAGGGGGAACTTGCACGTTTCGGATAGTTTCTGAAACATGTAACTATGATTCAGTTAGACTGGTTCCCCTGTTAAAGGGTTGCTAATTACCAAACTCCTAAAATCCTGAATCATAGTCTAAGCGTACCCCGGGCTTCAGAGCGACAGCTTTAGATGCAACTGGAAACTACGTGTCAAAATGAGGAGTATGTTGGTATTGAATATATGTTGCCATAGAATTTAATATAGTGGAAAAAGTGAAAGTTTTATCCCGACTTCCTTGCGCTGACCCTGATCCTTGCGAGTATTAGCAGTTGAAGCCCACAAAAAACACGAGTTCCGCTAGACTGTTTCGCTCGCTCTGCAGATAAAATCAAAAACATACAGTCAAAATTTTTGTACTAGCTTCTTCCGATGTAACTGATAGTTTAATAGTTATAAAGGTATATGAATAAGCCGATGAAATCTTTCATCAAAATTTGTGCAGCAGTGTGCTTGTGAAGAATTAACATACACAACTATTTATTTATTTATTTCTTGCACCATATATATACAATATACAAGTTACATAAATATCATACATAACTATCGTAATACATGGACCCTGTAATGTAAGAGTATGACAAGAGTTAAGTAAGTATAGTATAATTACAATACGTTTTATGACAGATCATTACAACTACTTACTATCTATTATTAATACAATATTTTATTTATGCTAATCCCTAGAAGTGCTAATTTTACATCGAATAATTGAATTCAGACATGTTTTGTATTTTTAATTAGCACGATATTTCTTATGTGATACAACATTGTGTACACACATATTTTACTCGACGTTTCGGCTACGTTACAGCAGCCGTGGTCACGAGCGGACTCTAGTCATAGTTATAGTTATAATGCAACGCGAAAATTTAAAAAACTAACATACACAATCACAAAACTTTCGCTTTTATAGCCTAGGTGTGTGTGTGCAATATTAGACTAATGTAGTTAACTGTATCCGGTTGGCGTTACTTCTAATAAATCTAAATTAGCATTGTTTCCTTATATTTCTTGCTTGAGTGCTTAAAAGTAAGGTAGACGTTAACAAGCCCAAAGTGATTGATCGAGAAAACTTTTGACAAACAATAGATCTTCTTCAAAACACTCAAATAAATTGCAGACCGAATACCGGCGCATGATTGTAATCTTCAGATTGAAATTCCAGACACATTAGCTAATAAGATGGGCTATCTATTAAGGATGCTAAGGCATTCTGCATTCATGATCAATATCGCCCCTAATTACAAATAATTGGCTACTGCTTTACAGGATCATAGGTATAATTAACAAGTAACTACCTATATCTTAAATGTCTCTAACAAATGCTCGTATCTTTACCGACTTTAAAAAAGGAGGAGGTTCTGTGTTCGACCGTATAGTTCTTTTTTATTTTATGTATGTTCACCAATGTCTCCGTCAATTATTGACCGAGTTGCACAATTATTTTTTTATTTGAAAGAACATACTCCCAAATTGGTCCCATTGTCACGATGTCAGGAACTGATAATGCAGTCTGTCACCTTTTTCGAGTGTACGATTGTAAAATGTTATGTGAAGTGTATGAAGTGTTAAAAATATTATTATACACTTTTAGCTTGTGGTTTTAAAGGCGATTTTTTCATAGATGCTTTTTATATGAGCGTCTTTTTTACGTTTGGACCATGAAGTAAAATTTAATAAGTCTGGTAATTACAAAGAAGCGTTTGTCCTTCGCAACCCTTAGACAAAGGAACCAGACATACTGAATCATGGCTACTCGTTCAAAATTGCCTACAGCTTGTGAAACTATTCTAAACGTGCAGGTTTCCTCACGAAGTTTGCCCTCACAGCCGAGATGGTACATATAGATTTGAGTATTTCAGATACGTATGGTCAGATTTGAACATACGATACGCTGAGCTCCCATCGATCTCTTTACAAATCATAAGATTCTGTAGCTTTCGGCAAACTTTTATAGCCTAACTTTTTTTTTGTTTTTTTTTATTTAAGATTATTTTGTATTCACGGCGCATCCATAAAACTAGAGATCTCTAAATTCATTACTCACCTTTTGAGTTGCAAGTGATGTAAATATCACAACCTTGTTGGGAAAGTCAAAAAGAAAATGGTTGACATAATTTCTATCCATATGCGAATACCTATTAATAATTTATTAGTTATAGAAACTTTGTAACCATAAAATCATGTAAATTGATCAGTTAGTGTTCCAAATAAAATAAGATAAAAAATAAAAAGCACTTAGAACGTTATTCGTTGGCGGGTGAACGCGATTAACGCGAGGGCAATGATTTCATCCAGTGATTTGAAACATTGTTCTGCACACATGCGGCGGACAGGTGGGATATTACATTCACCCCTTGACAGGCTCCCGCGCAACTCTATTAAGATTCGGACAATGTCGCCCCAGGTCGAACTGTTTGGCGTTTCGTGTCTCATAAATAGGTGATTTGAAGATGATTTTATGGTTGGGTATATTATTGCCACTTCACTACCGTCAAATCACCAATTAATGCGTGGGTTTAAAAGCTGGTAGCGCACTTGTGACTCCACTAGTGTTGCAATGGTTTTTCATCAGGTAATCCGTCTGTTCGTCTACCACAAAAGCTCGTTCAAGTGGATCGCTCGTGGGATCAAAACGTTTGATACAACCCGTATGAAGGTAGTGAGAACACTACCTTCATACGGGTTGTATCAAACGTTTTGATCCCAGTATAGTTACTGGTGTTCCACTTGTACCATCCATTCTGAAGAAAACTTGTTCTACGACTTTTGGAAATTCGTTAGATTTTTCTCCGACTCCCAACATTGATGCAGTGTGAAAAGTTATTTTTTTTTATCCGAATTTCCAAAAGTCATAGAACAAAAGTTATTCAGAATAGTTAGTAGAAAGGTTGAGTAATGAAATGAAAATCTTTACCAATATGTATATGGCTCTATAAGAAAAGAAAAATCCGAAACAAAATGACATAAGTACGAATAAATAAATGTACCAGAAAATTAACAATGTTCATGTATGAAAGACAGCTTTTTTGCGATTCTGATATCATTAGTTTCCATGCATATGGTGGGATAATACATTTGTCCCTTGACGTCTGTCAACCCGCGCAACGTAGATGCATTTGGACAATGTTCCCACTCCGCTCGAACCATAAGGCATTTAATCGTCCATATCTTATTGAACAGGTAATTCTCACAGTACAAGTTATGTTACCTATCTGAAGTTGGTCCATAACCATATTAATTACGGCATAGCTAGCTTGATAATACAAGTAATTATGGCTACTTACCATTCGGAAAATTAATTACATTATCAGATTGAGTGATTAACATTGTATTTCCACTAGAATGTTTGAAGGAGCTTAAGACCATGATTAAATACTGATTGGAGCATTACAAATTAAATTGGAATTTTTGTATTTATTTTTGAAGGTCGAGTGTGTTACGTAGAATAGGTAACAAATCTAGTACAAAAGATTAATTTGTTTTTTGTACCCTAAAATACCTAGTTCTGTCCCAATATACATTAGGGACTTTTAAAATAAGTTATGTGAAGGTAGGAGTACTTGGTGTATCATTAATAAATTAAATATCATTAAGAAATGGAAATCGTAACCGGCGCATCGTTTCTTCCGTCCCGCCATTATGAATCTTTCAAACGAAGCGTGATTAAGCCTCCTGCGGGACAGTCTCTATTATATGGCAGTGCCTAGTAATACAAGTATGTAAGTAGGGGTATAAAATTAATGTCGCAAGATTTTTTACTGAAATCCATCGTTTTCATATGGAGTCACCGGTTTAGAATGCTCAACCAAGACAGTATTATTAAGCCGAAAGCAAAATATATATCAAATTAACAAAAAACGTGTTTATTCATGAACGTTAAAAAAACCTTCTTTAACGGTGTTAAAGAGCAATTTAGAAAGAGCATTTTGAAATAAAAATATGCTAAATTTACGAAAAAAGATTTGAAACCATTTTAGTTAACAAAGGTTTAACAAACATTTATGAATAAGACAATAAAATACATACATTGTTTTGCAAGACACGTCTAATATAAATTGACATGTTTCAACCTAATTTAACCAATGTTTTAATTTTAAGACATTTTCGTTTTGATTCGACATTATACCTAATTATAGCAAGAGTAGGTATTAACTAACGGCGTCATATATGGACCTTAAGTTTCTTCAATATGCCTGTGAAGTAAACATGGAGAGGGACACCGCAGAGAATCGAACCGCAGTGATTGCGTTCAATAAACGTTGCTATGTTTGTGTAACCCAACAGGAACATCAGTTGAGATTTTTAACTTGTTAAAACTACTAAATATAACTTAGAAAATTTATTATCGCACCGTCAGGGCTTGGTAAGTTCATATAAATTATAGAAGATTCATCAATCATCATTTCTGGACATAGGCCTCCCCCAATGTTCTCCACACAGATCGTTCTTGCGCCGCCCGCATCCAATGGATTCCCGCGACCTTCAACAGAGCGTTAAACAACCTTGTAGGGGGCCTGCCACTTCTGCGACTTTCTGTACGTGGCCTCCACTCGAGGACCTTTCCGCCACAACGGCCGTTTGTTCTCCTCGCTATGTGCCCTGCTTACTAACACTTGAGGCATGCAATCCTTTAGCCTATGTCTGTGGCCTTAGTTCTCCTGCGGATCTCATCGTTTCTAATACGATACGATATAGGAGATTACCAAATTATAATTGCTGTTCTTTGCACCACTACTTATTCTCGACAGATAATTTTTTTTCCAACCTATTGTACGTCTACTCTTCGTATAAAGTGGTCTCAATGTAAGGATGTACATATTTCTTTAATAGTAACATATAATAGGCTACCTACTCAAAACATTATCTATCAAGTCTCGAGCAAGGTAGATTCAAAATAAAATTGATCAACTATTTTGTACAAAGTTTTAAAACCAAATTCGAGTATGTTGGTCTGACACAGTTTGCAACATGTTTACAATATGTTAAAAGGATTGAATTGGAAACTGAAGGAAGTACTTTTACAGACGACAACAAAGAGAGGATAAAACTAGGAAGTTATAACAGAAGATTTATTTTTAGATATTGTACGCGAGTTATGTTTAGAAGATTGTTAAATATATATAAACACATTATGTAGATCAAAGGTGGTTAGCCACATTTGATCTACATGATGATTTTTTAATATTTATATTACCATCCGTCATAACTTAATTATTTTGATTAAAAATCTTAAATAAAACAAACTAGTTTGTTTCAGAAATAAAGTCAAAATTCATAATTCTCATCTTCCCCTTTGAGATAAAATAGTTGAAATGGAAATAAAATTGTTTATGCTCAATTGAATAAGTAGATAATAGCATAAAGCTGTTCGGAAAATCCCTGGACCACTTAGCATGTCACTTAAATACTCGGTAAACTTACAAGACCCGTCAAATGTGACAGAGATAGTAGTCTCGTCGTGAGAAAATACTCATTTTTACCGTTTATAGCTATGGCTTTTAAGCTTTTCTGTCTAGTTAGAGTATCTACGTATCTCCATAAATATACCATTATGTACCGACTTGAATGTCTCCCTGACTATCTATTTATCTATTTTTGTGTATTCGTTAAACCATACTTTTACTCAATTAGGACTGTTAACACTTTATATATTACCAATGTCACAGGATTACATCACCGTGCATCATGAATAAATAATAGCCCGCGCGTGGATCCCTCACGCGTATCCATATTTATTGTTTTCTAGTGATTACGTACGTTACATCATGAAGAAACATGCACGTTTCGTATCATTTCAGAAACATGTACCCATTATTCCAATGGCATGGTTCCAGTGGTAAAGGTAAGACAGCAGTCTTTTCATTGTAATTGCCTGATTATCCTAATCCTAAATCATGGTTTAAACTTACCCAGGAATTACATTCTGAGAATACGAGTAGTTGAACTGCGCCGATGTTGCATGATTTAGGGAAAGTAGACAAAAAGCTATAAGAAGGACGTTATATCCTTGCAATGGCGTTTGGCATACTTTTTTGTGTCAATCCGATGAGACGTCGCTACGCAGAACTAGTGACGCCTCAATATTATTGCACAAGTTCTAACCATTGCCTAGCTCCAAAAGAAAAAACATATTATTTTAGACCGTATGAAGTAGAGGACGTGTGGGAAAAAAGCGAAAGCTTTGACCATTGATGACGTGTTTTGTGGCGCATTTTTTTTTGCCTAAAAGCCCTGGCACACAGTCACAGGCACGGTCTTTGAAATGATGATTATATCGTAGATTAAAATTTATTAATAATAACACGCTTAAAAATTTCATCTAGTGTTCAGGCGGGTCTTAAACCCACAACTTCCAATAAGACCACTAAACGCGTTACTAAGCCGACGAAATTGTAAGTGCTTGATTTGACAGAGCTGTCGCCTGGACACGAGATGAAATTTTTAAGTGTGTTTTTCACTTAAGAATAAATTGAATAATATTTCTATAAAAATATTAACTAAAAATTTATAACCAGAAAGTGTACCTTAACTAATGCTATTTTAATGGTCATATCTGCAAGTGGGCGTTAGTCCCAATATCGAAATACCATGGTGTTAGGAGTCAATGTCACGTATAATCACTTGCCGTCCAACCCTAGTAACATGGCACTAAACGCGGCATTTGCTTTGGCAACTATCAACCATCCTATTTGAGATGCGCTCGCGTCGGCGTGTAATGTGTATCCTGATATACTGGGACGCTATCTGGTGCTTAAAATGAATGTCGCCATAATATAATGCATGGAGCACATAGAAATATGTAGGCAGTTTTTCGGCACAATTGATTACTTTTACTTTGACCCAGATGCTCGTTTGTCGCATATAAAAATACAGTATTTATCAAAATAGATTTTTAAAAATTGTTTAACCAATTGAATAATTCAAGTGATTTTTGCAGCAAGTGTAGCTTATTATATATATATATATATATATATATATATATATATATATATATATATATATATATATATATCACGAACTAACTAGATGAATGTTAATAAGATTACAATAGCTAGGTATATCATATTCATATTAGACTGCATAGCTATGAATTGAATACTCGTGTTATAGGTATCCGAATAAAAAAGGTAACTACAAAAAATAAAATTAGTAAACGTTTTCGAGCTTTGTGTGTATTTTTATTATAAAAATAATAGCAAGCCTTCGTCGACCGGATGACGCCACCCTACATAATCTGGGGTAAAGTTATGTGGTTATGTCAACAGTTCGTTTATGATTTACTAGTGGCCCACCCTCACTTCGTCTCGGGACATTAGTTCCACTTTATACCAATAGATGGCGCTAGGTGATAATTGCATCGCGCAAGTGTTTTGTGTTTTCGGATCACTTATAAGCGTTGCCGTCGTATGTAGGATTTACCTTTTTATAAATTGTATAGATATAGATATGGGTAGAACACCATGAACACCATGATGTAACGGCGTGAGATCAGCTGATCGCAAAGTAAAAAATGAAAAGTTGTCTTTTTGTGTATGTTAGGTATTTGTGTATTTTGTGCCTAAAGACTGCTTTATACAGTGCGATTTGTTTCCTAACCAGTAGACAGTTACTCGACTTATCATGCAAGTTACTTCCTCGTGCGAGTTACTCGTAAGTCTTCTTGTTGTGTCGTCCCAAGCAGTTTAAGGTTATAATGGCATCCCACACCAACTTAGAGTCCACTTTCGGCTTGGCCAATGCCTTCAGTGCCATTTGGCTGTCACTAAGAATGTATATAGTACGATTCTTTGCTTTAAGGTTTATGTTCCTCCTTACATATGTGATTATGGCATATGTTTCAGCTTGAAAAACTGTTGCCATTTCTCCCATGCTTTTACTTTCTTCGTAGTTTTGTCCGTAAGCGCCTGCTCCAGTACCTGTCTCCATCTTGGTACCGTCTGTATACCAAATCAGGCTGTCCTTTTCAGGTTTTGGTGGGTACTCGGCAGGCTGACTCGTACGCTAGCTCGCACTAATGTGTAAACCACTAATATGTAATGTATTTTTTTACTTACGTTATTACCGTACTAAATCCCACACTATGTAAGTCAGTATTTAGGTGTCCCAGTGAGAGCGGCGACACAGCACATATTGCGTCAGTTCGGATTGCGGTGCGGTTTCCAAATACAGCCATTTAGCCGACTGCGGCGAGAAGCGCGTGATGATTACATGCTAGTTCAATAGCCCGATATTTGTGCTTCGTTAGCGATCATTGGAATCATTGATTTAATTAGGCAAGTGGAATTGACCGCAATTGATGCCAGGGTAGGAATGCCGCCCTTCTACATATGTGCGCTGTTGAGACGTTGAGTCTTCTTCAAACATATGAGTTGAGTACTAGCTGACTTCGTACTGTGTACTTTGTTTCAGGACTTAATTTTGTAAAAATGTTTTTTTTTTCATTTTGGAAATGGCGTCGATGCCTAATCGCAGACTATTCTCATGCTAACTTTGAACCTCTGTTTTACCTTAGGGGTGAATAACCATTTCTTAGTACTCTCATATTTTTTATGTGATAGGTGGCACAAAAACAGACGGATCACCTGATGGTAAGCGATTGCCACAGTCTATGGACAATCGCGACACCAGTGGAGTCACAAATGCGCTGCCAACCTTTAAAGCCCCCGAAACCTCCGGCCTCCGGATTAGGCCTCCGAAACCCTCACTCACGCAGCGAAACATAACACAATGCTGCTTCACGCCGGTCCTATATGCTACAAACGGTAACCCTGTGCAAAATTTAATCTTTCTTACCCTTATAGTTTAGGCCTTGCGTTGATAGATCAGTAAATCAGTCAGTCAGTTTTCGTTTAGGTTAGGTACTTTGGAACTACTTCGCACATGCAGCGTTTGAAGTAAGGAGCGAGTATGTAGGTATAGGTATTAAAAAGTATGATAGTTGATAATACAAATGATGTGACGATAGAAGTCGCATAGAATTAAGCAGGGCGGCATCCTAAGTCTATGGTTCTTCATATGTGTTTACTCTGAGTATTGTCATTATATGTCTGTCAAAATATACAATAAGTTGCCAGAAGCATTTAAGGATTTACCAATAAAAAAACCGGCCAAGTGCGAGTCGGACTCGCGCACCAAGGGTTCCGTAAAAACCTGCAAGGGCAATTAGATCTAAGTATTTGATATGAATTTCAACTTGATAGCTCTACGCGTTCATGAGGAAGAAAGTAATAAGTTTATATTTATTAAAAAATATATATTTTGTAATGTAACTAAAAATTTAAGGTTTTCGGAATTTTACCTTTATGTGTGCTATAAAACGCTGCTTCATACCAAATTTCAAGATTCTAGGTCGACTGGAAGTACCCTTTAGGTTTTGATTCCCTTGCGAGTACTTCCGAGTTTCAAAATATGCAGCTTAAATTGCTGTTTCTTTTGATTGCGTTGACATAGAAGTTTGATTTTGTTACAGCTTAAAGGTATTATGGACTTGAGTATTTGGTATGAATTTCAATTTAATACCTCTACACGTTTATGAGGAAATGGGTAGTAAGTTTAAAATTATTAAAAAAAAAATATTATGTGATGTAACTAAAAATTTATGGTTTTCATAATTTTTCCTTTATCTATGCTATAAGACGTTGCTTCGTACCAAATTTCAAGATTCTGAGTTCACGGGAAGCACCCTGTAGGTTTTGATTCCCTTGCAAGTGTCGAAAATTTGCGGCATAAACGGCTGTATCTTTTGATTGCGTTGGCTTAGAAGTTTGATTTTTTCACAGCTTCAAGGGACAGTAGACCTGAGTAATTGATATAAATTTCAGCATCATACCTCCACGCGTTCCTGAGAAAAAGGGTCTTGACAGACGGACGGACGGACGGACAACAAAGTGATCCTATAAGGGTTCCGTTTTTTCCTTTTGAGGTACGGAACCCTAAAAATCAAAAATAGTTTATATAAATGGTTGTGTGACAGATGTTTCTACAGTATTAATGAATTTATGGAATGTAAGATTTAATTTTTTTTTACATATATAAATTATTTTATGAGTGACAAATTCTTTGTATTGATTTTTATTTTGACTATGTATTATTTTTTTATAACTTAAGATGACGCTAAATCTCTGTTATTGCATGACGATATTATTCGGTTACATGTGAGAATCTAAACGGTAATTTTATGTAACTTACTGTAACCACATTTACCACATGAAATGATTTCTGATTCTATTCGAAACGCTATGAATAATAAAAGATTACGAATAGTTTTTTTTTGTGCTAGAGGCGACAAATGAGCAAGCAGGTCACCTGATAAGTAAAAATAGCCGCCCATGATCATCAGAGAGATTGCTGATGCGTTGCCGGCCTTATAGAAATGAGTCTCTATTTATTTTTTTACTGAATAATCATTCATTCAAACAGCATTGAAGTTAAATGAAATAGTGGTTACAAGTAATTATAAATAAAGCAATATATTAAATTGGCCGGTTAAGTATCGTAAGTCCTACTTATAAACTTTGTTAAAGTACTTTAAGTTGAACATTAAATTGAACCTCGGCAAACAAATTTCTCAGAAGTGTATAAAAGTTTGTAAAATACCTTAAATTACATTCCCGTGATGACCCTCATTCATATATTAACTTTGATTTTTGAAAAATCCAAAATGAATAGGTACTCGTACAACCTAACATGTTTAATTATAGAATAGAATAAAATAGAAACATTTTATTGACTATAACAATAAATAATTTAACAATGAACATTCATTAGTAAACATAGGTAAGGTAACATTGACACATTAAAACTACAGACAAAGGTGAGTACCAGAACAGACGATAGGTAGGTAAATATTAATTAACTCTCCGCACAAAATTGATCAAATCCCAATAGTTTTTTAAAGTACATTTTGTAACACGCTGCAACCTCGTTCAAGAACTCCTTTCAATAGCTTGAAGACTTTCGCGTTGCATTGTACAGCATATAACAATACTATAATAAATCTTATGATTTACTATACGAAAATACCTGAAAATAAGTACGTACCAACTTAATGACGCTAAGAAAAGTTCCTCTCTACCACGAAACTTGCAGAAAAAGTAATAATCAGCAAACTCAATTACAAGTTCGACGCGGAAACAATGTCGCTCATTATAAATTAACGACCAATTGGCGTGCCATACCCTACGTGGTGACGGGCAGACCTCCCGGGAAATCACCAGAGCAGCGGCGCTGCATTACTATACAATACTTTATTATTTGTTTGCAGCTCTCCGTCGTGGGTGCGTTAGGTTATGTAGGTGCCTGCTCCGCGCATAGTCGAGGCCATGACTAAATAATGCAGGGTTAAGGAACAAAGCTATGCGATATACATAATATAACAGTCTGTGAACAATTGTATGTACACAATGGAAAATCATACACGCGCGATTGCTTCTACAGAGCCGGTTGATGTTGGGGTACCTAGGTGAGTACTAATGTTGTGAAACTACTCAGCATTTAAAATGCAAAAGCGTTCATGACACTCTTAAAAGCAATTTTAAGGCAAAACAGCACTTCGCAACCCTTAGACATAAACGGCGTAATCAGAACACCTAGATCATAGTTTTGCTAAAATCACATCACCTTTTTGAAATTTTCAAATCTACAATATACTCTCCGACACAATTCAACTGTTCCATACATTAAGGTGACGGCTAGGGCACACTAGCGACGCCAATCGATTTTAATTTTTAGCTACTATACCGGATCTATTTTAAACAATTTCGGGGCTACAACCTCTCAGCAAACACTTATACTATTTATTAAATAACCATGCACAAATGTCGGGTCCGTTTTTGTACGCGAAAAATAGATTCACGCCATAAGTGGCCGCTTTTAGCGTGAATCAATTTTTCGCGTACGCGTTGGACCCAACATTTTTGCATGGTTATTTAATAAATCGATTGGCGTCGCTAGTGTGTCCTACCCGTCACATTAAATTGGTGCGCAATAAGTATATGCATACTCATGATTGGAAGTAAAATTACTGAAAAGATTCAGCGTAGATGTACAAAAGCAGGTTTTTACTAACGTAATATTATTACATCCGATTGAACGTTATGTTCAATCGGAATCAGAAACCTAATGGGATGGAACGCTGGCTACGTATTTAATTAATCAAAATTTTCTTTATAGACCGTAATTTTTTTATCGTTTACATCCCGAAAACCTCATACTGTCGTATCGTACGTATCGTGAATGAAGTCCATTTAGCTGTTCCATACATTATTGCCGGGTGGATATTCTATTTTGTATGGAACATCTGTTTTTTTTTTCGCTTATTTTGTTGATCTAACATGCTAAATGGACATCAATTAAGATACCTTGTATGAGATTTTTGGGATGTATACGATTAAAAAATAACGGTGTATGTATTGAGAGAGGGTAATGTTGGTAATTTTTTTTTGCAGTATTTGACATGCATTTTTTTGTTTATTTGGAGTAAATTTAATTTTCCAAACATATTTGTGATATATTATATTAACATTAGAATTTTCACGAAATCTTACCTACATCAAATATCATAATCTTAAGTGGTTTTTCCCAAAAGTTATTTTTGTAGCTTTCTTATATAAAATAAAATAACTTATTGTACTGTATGCATTTCCGATAGCGGTTAAATTAAATTGTCCACTGAAAGTATATTTAAGTGAGGACTATAGTAAGTTACTTTATGTGGGAAACAGATTTTCGCTCGAGCGGAACTGCGTTCTACCTCTAGAGCTTATAAACTCCTACGTTGTGCTCAACAATATAAGTACAAGCCAATTCAATTTTATCCCTCACATGGACTGTATACCTTCCATATAGAGGTACTAGGGAGCCGAGTTCCGGCCGTAGCTCAATACCTACAATACGAAACAGATTTCAATGGGCCTCGATCGAAGGATCTTATTATGCGCTCTTCCTAAAAAGTTCTTTCTTTATTCACACCTTTTTTATTCCGAGAAGTTTCCTTTTCACACAACTGGCCGAAAAAGGAAAATAACATTTTAGTGTTATCTACCTACCTACAGTGCGATTACGATCAGAAGGCATTTCTGTAACATTGACACGGGGCGTTGCATAACATTTTGTCTATGGGAAAATATCCAAACAGCATTAGTACTGACTTTTGCCATATGCCAAATAGCCATGAGGCGACTATATATACATACATGAATACTATATTGTTAAAACCATGGACTTAGGATGCCGCCCTATAGTTGAAACGGTTTTGGGGGATTTGGGGAGTCTACTAATGGAAGCGTCGCGACTGCCGTCTGACATTTGCAACCCTTTTCTTCACCTCCGAGCTAATGGTAGAAATAGTTTCTGTTTCTTATAGAGTGACATATTTATTTGAAGGTGATTTTCTAAATATGTTAAATAAATACATACTAATATTAAATTTTGGAAAGTTTAGGTATCCGTCTTTCACGGCATAATGGACCAACGAATAGACGAGATTTTTTAAGTAGAGACAGTTGAAGGGATGAAGAGTGACATAGATTTTTTGATAAAGATAAAGATAAAGATAAATTTTTTTAATTCAATTTAGGTCCATACAAAACACTTATGAATGTTAAAATAGGTACATATAATATCATCTATAATGCTATTATAATGGTTCGGAATGTTGATTTCTACTGAGAAGACACCAGCAAGAAACTCAGTAGTTAATCTTTTCAAATATTGATGATGTTATAGTTTCAATTGAGAAGAGAAAAAATAGTTTAATTTCATAGTTAACAGACCACTATGAATAACAACTCAAAAGACTAATCGATTACATGACCAAGAATCCTTATCATTAAAATACTTACACTATAGTAACCTTTCTTCATTAGGCAGGTTTTAATATGAGATTTAAACTTATCCAGTGATAAGCTTATTAAAGATCTTAATACTAAAGCCAACTAATGAATTACCGATTTTTTTATAAAAGTCTGAGGACCAGGACGGCAAGTCAAGTGTTTATTTTTGATGTTAAGACTATGGCTATCGAACTTTTTTGGAAAAGTATGCAAGTTCTTACGTACACACATAATGCAGTCGAGAATAAATTGGGAAGCCACGGTTAAAATATTAATTTCTTTTAATATTTCCCGAAGTGAATTACGTGATCACGTGATATAATACAAAAATAGTTTGTATGTCAGCAGCAGACCCCCTCAACAGTAGACCAGACATTGTGATAGCTGAAATAAACCAGTCTTGCAGTCAGAATATCCGTCAGATGCCTAATTTTTTTTACTGCGTGCCAAGGCAGCAATATGGGGACCCCATCGCAATTTTGCATTTCCTAACACCAAAAACTACTGTGTGAAGTTGCATGCTGCATGGTGAATTTTACACATTTAGTTTTCTTTGAGTTAAGAAGTAATTTGTTAGTCGTAAACCAGTGCAATACCTGTGAGTGAGTAAAGTTTACGTCGTCACTTTATCTCCTTTAACCAATGCAAGCGAAGCCGCGGGATATTAGCTAGTTTAAAATAACAAAAAATATTGCAGTCTTATTAAATTACATAATAATCTAATTACATATAGGCATGGCATTGGTTCAGTATTAATATCTTGTATTATCATTTACAAATAAATACTGCATTATGTATAAAATAATATAGTATGTAGGTTCGCAAATAAGTAACGTTTTGCGTAGGATCCGCTCATAGGCTAAATAATTGGTCCCAAGTTGATGTTAGATTCTACTAAAATTATGACAGGGGTTGGAAAAACGGGGTTATCTGTATAGGTACTGAACAGTAGGCAAGTACGGCATTTTATAAAAAAAAAACTTTTTCATTTTCATTCATAATAAATTGTAAAGTGGGTGAAACTAATAACTAATTTTAGGGTTCCAGAGCTCATGGGAAGAGAATGGAACCCATTATAGGATTACATGTGTATCTGTCAGTCCGTTCGCCTGTTACACGTGATTTTCTCCAAAAATTGAAATCAATTCAAATAAACTGACATATGTAAGTCGGTGAATCAATGATACGCATGGGACGTAAGCTTTTTAAATTTAAACAAGAAGGTAATTTTTCGTTAAATTTAAAAAGCTACGACGCACACTATACCTATTGAATGACATCACAATGAAAAGGACGAATGTCTTACGTGAGGTACGTGTACAACATCATCAACTTCCACGTTTATACCAGAGGTGGTAAACATATAAAGGAAAGCATATGAGTAGTTAAAGAGCATGTTTGCACACTGCACACCATTAGGCTTGTACTGCATACTGCATATCGTAAATACTCGGAATATTTATAAACTGACAGATGTCAATGTGTCATTCAAACACATTTGCAAAACGCAAAATGTCTAATTAATAAACCATCTTAATAGGAGTAACACAACCGGACGTAGCGACACGATTCGCGCATTTATCAACAATCGTCTAACTTCAAAATAGCTTGTAAATTCAACTGAATTGTATGATTACGTCGGATGCCAGAGTCTTGCGGTCTTCGCAAACGTGTTCTGGATTAACGACGATTCCAGAAACGTCGAAACGTTGCCAACCAAATGACGTCACGCCGGTCGACGGCGGCGACCGCGGGCGCCGCTTGTTATCTTCTGCTTTAATTTACCAAAAGTCTCCATGAAGGCATTGACATGTTATTTAGTTTGTTTATTATGATCTAACGGTTGTATGCAACAAGGGTTCTTTAACCGCAAAATGGCAGTGACAGAAGGGTGTTTTACTACAATTTTGTAGTGAGGTTATGAAAAGTGTGTTACTATTATAAAAACTCACCGATGCGCTGTACTGATCAAGTGAAATCCGCAATAAGAAACCGACTGTGCCAGGCAGTGTGTAAGCAGAGAGAGATGGCGAGAGATCGAGAGGAAAGCTGTATCTGCCCCTAACACCAACAAAGACGCTTCAACATGAACACCATCGCTCTGGCAAGAACGCAGCGACAGAGAAGAGAAGAATATAAATCCTGTGTGTACGGAAACAGCAATGGGTAGGCCAATCTGTTGAAGAACTGATAACAGTTGGTGAAGATCGCGACTTGAAAAGCTCAGCTAGATGGACTGAAGATCTGCGAAAGGCGGCTGGCTTAGACTGGATGCATCAAGTCAGGGTGAGATGGGGTGATTGGGGGCATAAGTCCAGCAGTGAACTGAGATAGGCTGATTGAAGAGAATATAATCAATATACATTACAGGCTGATGATAAGGAATAAGAATGAGGCACTTAAGAATAGATAATTAGTTCCGATTTTTGCCATCGAAGAAGAATGTCGCTCGCGATCCCCGTCCACTCCCGGATGTTACGCAGCCATGACTTTTTCCTCCGACCCACACGCCTCTTACCAGCTACTTTCCCCATCATAATAAGTTGCAACAACTCGTATCTATCGTGTCTTAACACATGTCCTAAGTAGGCAACTTTCCTCTGCTTGATGGTCGATAAGAGTTCGCGTTTCTGGTGCACTCGTCGCTGAACATCAACATTTGTGTTGTGTCCAGCTAATGGCAAGTATCCGTCGATAAGCCCACATTTCGAATGCCTCGATACGCTTTCTGATGTCTTCCTTGATCGTCCAAGCTTTGCATCCGTATATATGAACAGGCCAGCAACGGAGAATCCTGATGCGCAGGGAAAGTTTCAGATTGCGATTACAGAGAACACGTTTCATGTTCTTAAAGGAGCTGCGTGCTATTTCAATACGTGTTCTTATTGAGCTGTTTCGCCTCGCTAGAGACCGAGAAGAAAATGCTAGATTGACGGCCAACCATCGCTAGTCGGAGAGGCACTTTAAAAAGAAGAAGAAGAATGTCGATCTTAACTTAACAAGTTTTAGTCAAAGCAAATTAAAAAAAAAATTGCTTGACGGTACCGTGTGGGGTATCAATGAAAGAGCTTTTTTAGCACATTTCAAATATCTAATTATATTTACATAACAAAAAATATTTTAAATAAAAATAAAGTTTAAAAACTAAAACCCGACTACCAAAAACCACGATCTAAAAAGTACAAAACAAGAAAATTGTCGTATGCCACCTACTGTAGCAAAACAGATTCATTATGTTTTGTACTTTTTAGAGCGTGTTTTTTTGATAGTCGGGTTTTAGATTTAAACTTTTTTCGTTCATATCAACAATATTCAACAGATCCTACCGATCCCTCTCTACTTTAAACCTTCCACTTTGGTCATTATTCCAAAAAGTTATGATGATAAAGTTGTACGAAATTATGATATGATTTGAAAGTACGATCATTCCACATACCGTTCGACATAGCACGTGTCTAAATTACAGACGACCCTGCCCATTAGGTTGATTCCATCCCCGTACTTCGCAGAACTGACAGAACACACGGTGAGGTGTTTTGCCAAGCACACCGCTGTTGGAAGGAAGCGTTTTTAATGGCTCCGGTAAAGATGAGTAGGTAGACGGTAAAGAAGAAAAGAAAGGTGCTTGTTCCATGGAACTAGAAGTCAGAGCGGAATGTGCTATTTTCGAAAAAAAAACACAGAGAGTGAAAGAGATCCAATCCGCCTTGACGCAGATTCTATACGGGTGCGGTAGAGAAAAACGTCGACCAGGACGCCACCCTAGTACCAACGGCATCGCGCGGTTTTTCATGTATGGCTTTCCATCAAAAGGCACAGTCTAATTAGGGTGCATGTCTATGTAGTACCTTTGAGTAAAGATGTAGTACAGCAGACCGCCTGTGTGTTTGTACTAGAAAACTTAGTTATTATGTCATAATGTTTAATATTTCGTAACGGCGCTATCACTTCGGTCGAGCCATTCATGCCGAAGGGAGGTTAGATAGACTTTTTTGACGTTGTAAATATATGCACTAGCGTATCAACGTGATACTTGGACTTGCTATTAGGTTCGTACTGAACGATTAAGTTGAAAAAAAGCCGTAGGCCTTTTCTCATAAATACGGAGAAGGTTTACTCGTAAGTAGCCTATTTACTCTAACTTAGAAAAATGATTTTGTAATGACTTCGGAAAACAGACGCAAGAACGGTGTTCCACTTCATGGCAATGCGCATCATTAATTAGGAGCGCTTTGCACGCAACTGAAGATTTACCACCAAATAACCCATTATACATAGCCCCATAGAATTATAACAAGACTATTATTTTATGCCTAGCCCCACTTATTCCAAAACGTGGTTAAAAATAAGTAGTGTGATTAATACTGAGAATAACTGAGTAACTAGAATACCTAAACATTATAACAAAATTAAGTTCAACATTACTTAGTATATCAACTTTAATACCCAAATTAAATTACCCGGACTCCTAGTTTAAAATGACTACTAACATATTAACCTCAAAATATCGATTCAGTTACAATGAGAGCTTGCCCCTGTGAGCTAATTCCGTTTTACACTAAAGTGATTTGTGAGAAATCATTAGTCAATTTGTTTTTTGGATTTAATCCCAAAAATATAAGCAATGTCTACTCCTTTTCATATTACTTGGAAACCTTACTTAATACAATATTTTAATTTATTGCTGCTTAAAACATTTCTAAAATATTTTTGCTTCAGACAACAAAACAAGGTTATGTAAAAAGAAATGTCACTGAATGAATGATTGAATGATTCGATTAATTTTGCACTATCTTGCGCTACTAAGTGGTCTATGGATTAGGATTACATTAGAACTAACATTATTCCGTAATAATCATAAACTTGCTAGTGTGGGCTCAAAGCCGGTATCACAGTAGATTTTTGTAATAAGAGGGAAAATGATTGTATTTGAAATCTATGTTTGTAGGTATGCTACCACCCGACCCAAATGCAATAGTCCTCAGACTAGAAGTACGGCGAGGGGCCTACACGGGGTAGAATGAAAAAAGGCTCGGCGTAAAGCCATATCTAGTCCTGCTTCAAACTGTTTTCCAGGGTGGACCTTTATAAGAATACTAGTCGTCCTCCCTTCGTTTCGGGACAATAGTTCCACTTTATACCAATAGATGTCGCTAGGTGTCGACAACATCGCGCAAGTCTTTCGTGTTTCCGGATTACCTTTAAGCATTGCCGCTAATCTCTTCATAAATAGTATAGATGAGTTGAGCGTGGAGATCGTGACTTCACCGAAGCGCGCCGTTTCCATAATTGTAGCGGGCGCGGGAGAATCCGTCTCCGTATGCTTGTAGCAGCCCCCCGAAACGAGTTTCGAGAGGTGTTAGATTCTAAATTGGTTATTTGATCAGTAGATCCGATAAATTAATTGAAGTGGAACGTTATCAATCAAATCATTGTTGTAACATTTCCGTTTTCATTAGTGTTTTGGGATTCTGTTGGTGATTTGCATGCGATATTCAGTACTAATTATAATTAAACCGGTCCAAGCCGATGTGGATTGGTATCGCGTGGCACACAATTTTATGTTTGTTATTATTGCTGAGCGTAAATATTTATGACAAATATTGGGATGAGTATTCATTAAAAGTTGGGTAGAGTAACTTTGAAATGTTTATCGTAATTTATGAAATAAAAACATGTTTTATCAACATGTTCTTAAGATTTTATTGACGCTGATTCGTTTTCTTCTGTCTTTGTCTTACATGCATCTATCGCAGCTACAATGTTTAATGAAGACATTTTTAGATAAAATAATTTTAAAATAATTCAAAGTAGGAATAAAAAAGTAGTCGCATAGAGTTCAATTCAGTGATTAAAATTCAAGTGGAATTCCATTTGGATCCATAATTTTGACATTAGCTGTTTACGTTACCGTAGTGGCATACCTACTATAGATTTATACTCAGTAGCCCGCCTTCACTTCGTTTCGGGATAGTTCTAATTTTTACTAATAGGTGGCTCTTGGTGTTAATTACATCGCGCAAGCGATTCGTGTTTCCGGATTATCTACGAGTATAAGCGTTGCCGCTGTATGTACAATTTAGTGTCATTTAAATTTAACGCAAATGTTTACAGCTTCGCTAAAATAACACTATGAAATTTTAATATTTATTTGACGCCGGATCAAAACAATATGTTTAAAAAAAAACTGAAAATGAGCGTAAAATTTGGTTTGGTCAAGCGTCAAATAGCGCAGGTATAATGTTAACCAGGTTTGATTATATATGTCCTATACAAGATGCAAAATAAGTATGAACTTCTTTCACGAATAATACTTAATTTAAATTTCAAAACCGGTAACCATTTTTCTTAAATAATAAAATGTACTTACATGGTGTATAATATCCGTTGCAGCGTAGAAACTTTCATGAGGGTCTGGTCTCTTCATCATATAGGGTCTTGGGAACTCCGGATCTTCGCATATTTCTGTAAAAAAAACACAACTATAATTTTCTATCCATTTAAATTGATAAAAATATAGTTAACGCATTTTTCTTTAATGAGTATCGGGGTCGTCATTATGTAGGTATATTCTATCGAAATGTTATATTAAAATAGATCTTACTGGCATTTGGCATGAAAATCCCAAAACACAATTTTGGATGAATTAAGGAACGTTTTCAGCTCGTTAAAATTATTCACGGAAAAGGCATATCCACTTTATTTTTTCGCTACCTTATCATTTTCGCTACCTTTTCATTCTGAACTTCAATAATAAGTAACGTACCTAATGAGTAACGTCACGAAAGTAACTTGTACTTTTTGATATAGTTACGTATTAATATGGGTATGTTTTTTTCGTTACTCTTACATCTCTATATATGTAGTATTTATCTTCAGTGTAGGTGAGTTCACTGGTCAACGTCTTGAAAAGAGTGCTATAGGCCCTAAAATAAGCAGCAGATTATCATCTTTAATAGATAGATAGATAGATATACTTTATTGCACAAAAAAAACACAATTTAAAAAAAAAAACTAGGCATTACAGAAACTTAATTGTACAATTTAATATACATACCCACCTAGTATCAAAATATTATATCACCAGATAAGAAATACATTCTAGCACGTTTTAAACTACTTAAAATGTATTTTTGGATTTTAATGGGTGGATATAAAACTCTTCTTGAAACAGCGATTGATAGCACTTTAAAAAAAACAATATTGTTTCATCCCTTATACGTCTTTGTAAAGAAGAAAATGGTCGCCTTCTTTGAAATCAAAGAAGGAATCCTATTAGTTTCGCAACTACAAAGAGAAAATGCACGAGATTCTAAATTCTTACAACAGTCAACCATTTTCTGTGTCGCTCTCAGTTGTCAGATGCCGAAGCCCGGGGCCCATTATCCTGTACTCAGGGGCATCATCTTTTCAATATGGCGTCTGAACAATGGCTGCCCTTCCGCCCGGATGTCCGGCCGGCATAACGAGCACGCCCCCTATCTTAGAGTTTTCTTTTCAACGGATTTCAGCCTACATTTTAGTTGTAGTTTAAAACTTATTTTCACATTCGTATCTATTGTTGCTTGCTCAATTAGGGAAAGCATTATCAGTAAGTAAATCATATTTTATGTAAATAAAATAAAGATAAACGAAACAAACTTCATCACTGTAAAAAAATTTGCGCTCATTATCATCAACCCACTCGTTCATTGTAGATATTTCAGTTCAAAGTTAAACGTGTTCAGTCAAAAAGTATAAAGAAATGGTTTTTAAAAATGGTCTCGTTAGGGGAATCATTAGGCCGTTTCGTTTCCAGCCATTCGAGCAGGGAGAGTGCCGGGGGAAGTAACAATCACGAGGCAAGTGCACTCGAGAACCAACGAGTGCAATCTAGGAGCAAGTCGAGAGCGGAGCTAACTAGCGCCAGTCGGGCACGAGCCGCAACCGCAAAGAATTCCGAGGTTAGTGTACCCGGTACGTTTTCAGCAAAATTATGTAACTGCTACATTAGTTAGCTTAAGAGTCGCTTCAAACAGGACCAAAGCTTTTGAGGTTGTGGCATGTTTTTGTAATTTTCTTTTGATTAATTTTCAGCGTCAGGAAATGACAGTACATATATGGTCAGCGCCGCGCCTGCTCATGATAGCCAGTCATTGCCATAAACAATGTCACACAGCAAGAAGTTGTTAGGGATCAAATTATAATCACATAGGTAGAGATTCGTCATCATCAATTCAGCCAACAGACGCCTACTACTGGACATACGCCTCCCCTAATGTTCTCCACATAGATCGGTCCTGTGCCCCCGCATCCAATCGATTCCCGCAACCTTAACCAGATCGTCGGTCCACCTTGTGAGGGGCCTGCCACGGTTGCGACTCCCTGTGCGTGGCCTCCACTCGAGGACTTTTCCGCCCCAATGTACCTTGTCCATTACCACTTGAGGCATGCAATCTTTTAGGCTATGTCTGCTGTGACCTTAGTTCTTCTATGAATCTCATCACTTCTGATACGATCACGCAAGGAGATTCCAAGCATAGCCCTCTCCATTGCTCACTGGGTGACTTTGACCGGCATCTTAATCGGCACATTGTAAGCGGCCACGTTTCGGTTCCGTATGTCATCGCTGGCAACACACTCACTTTAAAGTCTTTCATCTTGAGAGACTGCGGTAGTACGACTGAACATATGCTGTATAGCTTCCTAAATGCTGCCCAGCTGATTTGGATTCGTCGATTAACCTTTTTCTAGAAGGTAGAGATGGTCTAAGCTGTAATGACGCGCCGCACTAATTGATTACTTGGCTTGGAAGGGGTTTTAATAGATATTCTGACTGTATTTTTGAAATCGAACGATGCGTGCTTATACGTTTGAGTCTAATCGGTAACTGATAGTTGCATGTTCGATTTTTGAAAATTTCTTGTGTACGCAAATGCGGAGGTTTGGCGCGTAATTTCAGCTTAGACAATCTCTTCTGTGATTTCAAATACGAAATTTACTAGTATTTTATGAGTAGTATGAAATTATAAAGAATACCAAGTAGCGAAGGACGTATTGACGAGAGAAGCCATGGTGACCTAATAGTGATCGAAAAGTTAGGGATGACACATGAAACAGCGTGCTTCGGTGAGCACCGCAAAAGATACGGCCGTCATCTAACACGCTTGTAGCGTGTTCCTTTTCCAAAATGATCAAATAACCTTAACCATTTCGTGAAATGGGCAAAACTGTTTGATCATGTTCCCATATCTACATACGATAACTTACCAATAGTATGTGGTTTGGGCAGATCAAACCATTTCGTGAAGTGAGTTTACGAGTAAATCGCGAATCTCCCTGTCTCTTTATTATGTAATCACAAAACCGGCGGCGGAAGGAGAAAGCGTTACGAGCTTAAAAACCCAATCGGAATAAATCGATAAATAACACAACAATATACCCCGAAATTGGACATCAAATAAGCCTCGCTGTGTGTATGATTCAATAAGTTTACAGCTGTCAATCATAATAGATAATGTTATTTCCGTTTCTTTTATACCGTCTTCATCCTTCGCTGTCCCAAACCGTTCATATTTTTATCTAATTTCCGCTAACCCAACATGAAACTTGGAAGGACAAAGTTTGTGAAACAAAGACAACAGCCGACGGTAGTTTGCTCATTTGCCACAGTAGGTTGTGTACATTTAGGGTCAGACCCCATGGATTAAATGCTTCTGAGTTTATTACACTTTTCATCTTTTATGTTTGCCGCCGTTTCATCTATTTCACATTCAAAGCAACAAAGCCGCGGGTATTTTCGTAGAGTGCTGAATCAGTGGTGCTTAAATAAATGCTGTAATGGACGCCATATGTAAACAAACGGCGTTGGAAATTTCCACTTTCGTGGTTTCAATATCGAAACCAATTCGTTTTCTGATCGGCACATTGATAAAAATACAGGCAATAAACGTTGTTACAATGTATCAGGCTGATGGAGCAGAAGGTTTGGTCCGACTCCCAGGCAGGTCAACGCGGGTATTGTTTATTTTTAATTTGATTTGGGGTGGTTCCTAAGTAAACCACCCTAGAGCGACTCATTGACTCGCGTTTCATTTTAGAAATAGGTAAGCTTTCAAAGAATATTGGAACTTGTTCTATTTGTACTTATTTGTTAGGCTTTGCTAATTTTATCTTCATAGATTAAAAATAGGAGTAATTACTTGTTGGTTTATATATTTTTACACTTCTACACTTATGGCAAAACAGATGTAAAGACAGTGTTTTTTTTTTTTGTAAATCATCTTTTTTGCAGAATTGATTTTCTGATTAATACACCTACGAGTAAGGTTATAACTTTTGCTCTAATTTAATTTGTTCGTTACTTTTAGTCAAATAATATAGTAACGAACAAATTAAATTAAAGTATTGTAGAATAGTTAAGTTTCTAAATAAAGTGGGGTTAGATATTAAAACTTACCATTATATTCGTTTTGGTCGTGTGTTTCCCGCTTGTCGCGCCGTCCGAGAGTCTCCCTCCAAATGTTGTATGGCTCCCGGTAATCCTCGTCCACGACCGCGGGGCTGGAAACAAAGATATTTTTATTTTACCTAACACAAAAAACCTATTAACAGGCTCTCCTTTTTAAAGCGTGCTAATTCAATTAAAACACGTACGCGACCCGTTTTTTTTAACCTACAATTTAACACGTGTTAAAAAACAGAGCTTTCAATGATTGTTGATACTGCGATGGATTTTAGAAACGAAGCAGTATTTTACGTTAAAATATTTTTGGACATTTCGTCGTTTGTTAACATTGAATTGGCAGGCAAAATTGAATTGGTGAATAAATAACATACCTAGAATGAAAAACTAAGTTGATGAATATGTTTTTGTGAAATGGGTAGGAGTAGTTATCAATAAGTTGGGATTATATTTAAATGGAATTTGATAATGTTTTCTATTGGAAAAACTTATTCATCGTTGCTGTCGTGAAAATTAATGATAATGTTTTAAATGTTAACATGATCAATGCTAGTATTTTACTTAGAGATTTTCTTTTAAAAAAATGATCGTACTCGTAACTTACTTAAAAGTTACGAGTCATATCGCATAAGTTTGTGGTAGTTACATATCGCCGTTTGAACCAACAAACAGATTGAGACCCTAATTTTAAGGGGTTCCGTAGCCAAATGGCAAAAAACGGAACGCTTATAGATTCGTCATATCTGTCCGTCTGTGCGTCTGTGTGTCCGTACGTATGTCACAGCCACTTTTCACTTTCATAGTCACAGACGCAGAAACTATAAGAACGATACTATTGAAACTTGGTAAATAGATGTATTTCGTTAACCGCATTACGATTTTTACATAAAAATTGGAAAAAATACAAAAATTGGGGGTCTCCATACTTGAAACTGAAAATCAAAAATTTTTTTTCATCAAACCTATACGTGTGGTATATATATGGATAGGTCTTTAAAAATGATGTTGAAGTTTTTAACATAATTTTTTTCTAAACACAATACTTTGCGCAAGAGACGCTCCCAAAGTGTTAAATTGTGTGTGTCCCCCCCCCTCTAACTTCTATAAAAACGAAAATTGGTTTGAACTAGATATAGTGAGTAGTTTTTTTTAATAGGTTATAAACCTTAAACCGCAATTTACCTTCCATATATTACTTGCTGCTACGGAACCCTTCATGGGCGAGTCTGACTCGCACTTGGCCGGTTTTTTTATCAGGTGGTTTAAACCAAAGAGATTACAATCACTACGTTATAGTTTAAACCTTAAAAGGCGAATATCCGTATAACCATTCTTCGTTGGGAAACGAAGGAGAATCTTGATTCATAAATACCTTTGTAAACCAACTATCATTGTAATAAATAAGGATAGTGAACATACCGCAACATGTGTATCGGTGGGCAATTGGCCAGCGCCAGGGCTAGCCTGGGCGCCCTGCGGTTGTTCCTCGAATTCGCGTTCCCTTGCCGCAAGGAAGGACAGAAGGGTTTCTTCAGCATATTCGGTATCCTGCGGCGCGTGCGCTTCGTCAGTATCACGGCGGTGGCGGCGATAAACGCCCCGCCCCCCACCACCGCGCCGCACGCCAGGCCCACTGACACTCGGAGTGAGGAGTTCCGTTTCTTCCTAGACGACGGAGGTATGTCCGTTCTGTAGTATTCTTCGAGGAATTCTACGGACGCGTTCACTGTAGTTGGAACTGTTGACAAAGAATTTGATTTAAGATATTTAACTTTACTTCACTTAAACATTTATCGACAGTCTTCGGATGGGACTCGACCGGGCAACTGCTTTACCGACTCAGTTACCGGAGACCTTGGTAAGTCGAAAAATTTTGTAAGTGCTTTTTTCTTCACCGTGAGCCGACGATAGTTCCATCAATATTATAGGCATGTATCTACAAATATTTACTTAAGGTGACGGGTAGGGCACACTAGCGACGCCAATCGATTTTAATTTTTAGCTACTAAACCAGATCTATTTCAAACAATTTCGGGGTTACAATCTCTCGGCAAACACCTATACTATTTGTTTAATACTTATAGTTAACTGTTTGGTCTGCTTTTGCACTCGAATTTTGGATTCCCGCCAAAAGTGGCCACTTTTGGCGTGAATCAATTTTTCGCGTACAAAAACGGACCCAACGTTTGTGCATGGTTCTTTAATAAATAGTATAAGTGTTTGCCGAGAGATTGTTATCCCGAAATTGTTTAAAATAGATTCGGTTTAGTATCTAAAAATTAAAATAGATTGGCGTCGCAGTGTGCCCTCCTCATCAATTTACTCGTAAGAATAAATTTGCATAAAATTGCTATACCTAAAAAATCCATATTATTTTTCTCTTTATGCCAATGAATTGTTATGATGGAATATAAATCTACATGTGCAAATGCTCAATGGTGATAGTGATTTCTTCATAGTGCAAATGCTCAATGGTGATAGTGATTTCTTCATAAAGTTTTGCCCCTTAGAAGGTTCTACCTTTGTGTACGGAACCCTAAAAAGCATAAAATGAAATAAGTTATTCACTGCACAAGCACAAACAGAGATGAAACATAAAAATATCTCTATCCAGAAATTTAAATTACAACCTCATTAACTAACACCAGAGTTGAGCTATTTTTACATCAACTCGCAATACGCCAGCGGCTATTGAGCGTGAGAAAACAGCGGCACAGTGTGCAGCCAAGACAATACGGGGAAATGAATAGGTGTCGAGTGCAGAACTAATTGTTAGGCCACAATGGCGGGAAACTTAGGTATATCCCGGGAGGAGCGTTTTGTATCCCAATGAGAGCTAGCGACGGCATGACTTATGTCTTTTGTTTATGTTGATGCCGGCTATCAACGCGTGTTTGGGCTTTAGGTGGAAAGTGATGTTTTCGTAGAAATGTTTTTTTTTTAAATAGGTTTTAGATGAGCAGACGGATCCCCTGATGGTAAGCGATTGCCGCCGTCCATGTACACCCGCAACACCATCATTTCAGCCAATAGACGTCCACTGCTGGACATAGGCCTCCCCCAATGTTCTCCACACAGATCGGTCCTGTGCCGCCCGCATCCAATGGGTTCCCGCGATCTTCACCAGATCGTCGGTCCACCTTGTGGGGGGCCTGCCACGGCTGCGACTTCCTGTACGTGGCCTCCACTCGAGGACCTTTCCGCCCCAACGGCCGTCTGTTCTCCTCGCTATGTGCCCTGCCCATTGCCACTTGAGGCATGCAATCCTTTGGGCTATGTCTGTAACTTTAGTTCTCCTGCGGATCTCATCATTTCTGATACGATCACGCAGGGAGACTCCGAGCATAGCTCTCTCCATTGCTCTCTGAGTGACTTTGAGCCTCCTTAATCGGCACATTGTAAGCGGCCACGTTTCGGTTCCGTATGTCATCACTGGCAACACACACGCATTGAAGACTTTCGTCTTGAGACACTGCGGTTGGTGGGCCGAAAATATGCTGCGTAGCTTCCCGAAAGCTGCCCAGCCGAGTTGGATTCGTTGATCGACCTCTTTCTGGAAGTTGGACTTACCAAGCTGGACTTTTTGTCCGAGGTAGATGTACTCGTCTACAACTTCCAGTGCAGAGCTTCCAACCTTTACCAGAGTGGGTACGACATGGGAATGCAACACCAGTGGAGTTACAAATGCACTGCCAATCTTCAAACCCCCCTTTCTCCCGGATTGGGCATCCGGTACCCTCTCCCACGCAGGGGAATGGAGCACAGTGCTGTTTCACGCCGGTTTTCTGGGAGCCGGTTGAGCCAGCCCATTCATGCCAAATTGTAGCTCTTCCACGGTTATGCTTTTATTATACTGACACAGTATATTGGCCCTCCTCAGCCTGATGGTAAGCAAGAGAAGAGCCCAAGTTGCAATTACAACGCTACCATTATTTTGAGCATTAGATACCTTTTTTGGACAAAACCTATGTCTCGGCCTCGCATTTGAGTTTTGGGTTATAAACTTCGTTAACTAGCAGACCGAGTTCAGCAATAGCGTTTCTGACACAATTACGAAATATGCACCACGAGACAGTAATTATTCCTTTTGATGCACCTATACGGTTATAATTACAGTGGCTTTATAAAGGGAGCGTAAGCCCACTGCAAATGAGCTGTATGAAACTGCATTAGCCCAGTTTGGTACAAAACCGTAGTTATGCTACTACTAAGGTGAATAGGACCGTTCTATTTTTACATTAAAAGTGAGACGCTCCTGTAAAACCTAACCGATATTATTAAGAATCGAGAATATTTTCTTTAGAAATCTAATCGACTTTTTATTTTTTTAGATTTTTAATGTGAATCATTTTAACTATGAATTTGAACTATCTGGATTTGGAATAGGTACAATATTAGAATATTCTTAGTGGTACACACGCGATAAATCACAAATAGTTAAATAATATGCATCTTATTCATCTAAATAATAACAACACTCGTTTGACCTGTCGGAACCACCTTCGTCACCAAAAGATAGTTCTTGGTACCTAATGCAATCTATGCTGTTATATTTTGCACGAAACAATAACCGTGATTCAATGCTAAGATGGCCGCCATACCGATTACTGATTTATTGCGATTGTTTGTGTCAATCCCTATGAGCAAAATTCTGATTATCGCAATGCAATTATACATAAGATATTTTTTACATAGTTTTAAAGTTATTTTTCAAATTAATTGAGAAATATTAATTTGTTATTTTGAAAGAATAATAACACAAAAAAGTTATTGATTTTTACAACTTAATGTGACACCAGTGGAGTAACACACAAGTGCGCCAACCTTTAAACATACTTTTCCCCCGTATTGGGCCTCCGGTACCTTCACTTACGTAGCGAAACACAGACAGTGCTGCTTCACGCCGATTTTGCGTGAGGCCGTTGTATCAGTCAGGTCGAGTTGGCCCACGCCAAAGCGAGCTCTCCCAAAATAAGCAAATATTAATTTTGTCATAATAATAATGGGAGAGTGATATCTACAAAAGTGAATTGAAACATTTCAAGAATTTTGAATAAACCTTTAAAGGAATATTCCATTTGTATTTCAATTATCTGGCAGACGTTCCGCATTCTTCAGAAATTTACAACAGTACGCAGTATACCGAAAAGTTTTCAACCCGGAGTTTGCGAAGCAAATTCCGCTGGGTGTGTTACTGCGAGAAACATATACGTCTCACTCTAAATAATCACGAAGGCAGTCGCTTTGAACAATAGCGTCGGTTTAGCATTCAAAAGTTTTCAGATGAAAACTGCACGAGCCCCGAAATAGGTCGAGTAGTTTAACAAACCAGGTCTAAACTTAAACTGAGGTGAGTGAGAATGGCGGAGTGCCAGTGTAATAGAGAGTAGGTGCCAAGAGTCCGTTAATTCAGTGCTAATTCCTAATTGTAGTGTCGGTAATACGCTGTCTTGGGTCAACAGAAGCCCCGCTCGCGCCAGATTTGGTTGACTAAGTGCAGTCGCACACTGGGGCCATAGAACGTTGCACAGAAGAAGGGTAAGCCACCAAACGCAGTTACAATCACTAGAAGATGGTATGGCACCAACCTTTGTAGTACAATTTTTAGGTAGGTAGGCTGCGTTGGTTTTTCAAACCGCATGTACATCTTTCAGTGGGATGATATATGAAACAGAATTCATGTCTGAATCTTTATTCATGTCTCTTTCACGCTCGTGCGTCTAATTGTTTGGATGCAACAGGTGTTCTCGTTAGTAACGTGGTGGTTTCGTTGTAGATCCTACTTTAAATGGGCGATGAGATAGATTTATTCCTTATTATAAATTTTTAGGATATCGCGACTGAAATCTCAACATCGCCGTCATTTTATAAATAAAAGGGCACCAGATTCATTTGAGGATGTTGCTGGGTACGTTAATTCTCTAGCAAATCGGCGACAAAACAGGCCAAAAGGAGAATACAAGAAATGCGGTCAAATGTGAGGGGGTGACTAGCGATAAATCGTGGTACTTGAGGCCCTTGTCCAAGCTTGACAGTTAGTTCCGGCTCCTTGAATACTCAATTTACGCTTAAATGCTATTGTATCCAAATGAAAAAAATGTCCGCAACTAGACCAGTGTGCGTCAGCGCTTACGAATATACAGTACTACTACCAGCTGGTGATCGTAATATATTCCGCTACGAGACTAGTTTCGTATCTGGGCATGTTGGGAATATTACTCTCTCCAGGTCGCGTGATACCTTCGCATTCGTGTACGACAGAACCTAATATGTAATACAACATCGTGTGGTGTAACATATTTCACGTTCGTTTTGTATTTCTATTGGATTGCACATTTATTCTGTATTGTATAAATTGTAAGTACAATAGAGGAGAGCATCTTCGAGAGAAATGTAAATTTGAATACCTTGTTTCAAGTCAGGTAAGAAACATTATTACTTAAGTCTCCAGTCTTTGTAAGTCTAGAAAATTTAATGCTCTTGTAAACATTATATCATTTCTACTAATATTTTGCCCTTAAAAATAACTCAGACGTTTTCGAAAGTAAACCGAGAACAAACACATTTCTTGCTACATAGTTTTTAATTCCATAGAAAGTTTAGAACTCGAAGATAGGCAGAAACTTTCTTAGGTGCATTTGCGTCTTAAAGAACTTATAAAACTTTCTTGAACTTAGCTAAAAGGGACTAAGCAATTCTTCTGAGCTGATTCATTAATTTTTATGCAAATATTTTTTTCATAACGTTAAAATGTCAATATCATATTGATTTTAAAGTAAACAAATAGCGATATACGCATTCTCCTAGACTGTTGTTGATACCATTATATTTTTCTGTAAGAACATAATATTAAATTTATACCTAATCTTTGAATACAGGGAGTTTTATTTATTGTAGAAGTTATAGAAGTGTTCATAAAATCGAAAATATATTTCTTTGAACAAGACATAATACGTCGAAGGCCCAGTTTCGTTTCGGGTTGCTGAGCCATTGGAGTATGTAAGACCGTGTATTATGAAATTAATATCCGTAAAAACTGTTTTCTTCTTATTCCGAAATGTAGTTTAAAATAAGTAGTGGGGTTTATACTAGGAATAACTTAAGAACGAGAATAAATATTATTACAAAACTAAGTTTAAGGATAGTTAGTGTATCAACTTTAATACAAGAGTTAACCTTGACAACTGACGCCTGTGACATCATTCCGTGTTACGCCATAATTATTGGCGAAAAAGTTGTCAACTTATTATTTTTCGATTTAATCACAAAAATACAAGCAATTACTATTCATATTATTTGGACACCTTATATAATGCCATATTTTAATTTACTGTCGCATAAAACATTTCTAAAATATTTTTACTTCAGACAACAATGGCAATGACAAAGGGTATGTTAAACGAAACATTACTGAACGAATGATTGAATGATTCGATCAATTTTGACATAACTCTACGGTACTAAGCAGTTTATGGTTAGTCGAGGATTTGTAGTAAAAAATCAAGAACTGACGTTATGTCGTATGAATTGTGAACTTACTAGTTAAAGATTAAAGCCGGTACCAGAGTAGATTTTTGTAATTCGTTGGTCTGTGTCTGGATCTAAAGGTGAACTAGTAGAAGCGCTAATATTTTTCGAAGTTTAAGTAACTAGATGTAATAATATTCGGGCGACTGCGGCATAACATTAGTTTATCTACATAGAAATGTGCCGCTGAGGGCCTATTCTCATGCATTCTCATTGATGTTGAATAAGAGATTTATATGGACGAATGTATGAAATCTCTTATTCGACTTCAATGTGCTCGATAATGGGCCCTTTGGCGGTTTGAATGAGAGCGCAGGTGTCGGGCGCCGTTTATGTATATGTTGCCACGCACACATCAGCATAATATATGGGTGAGAAACTGCCACGCTTCGGCATGAATGGACCAGCTTGACCGGAATGATACCACGGCTTCACAGAAAACCGGCGTGAAGCAGCTCTGTGTTTCGCTGCGTGAGTAAGGGTACTGGAGGCCCGATCCGGGGGAAAGAGGGGTTTAAAGGTTGGTAGGGCACTTGTGACTCCACAGGTGTCGCGGGTGTCTATGGGCGGCGGCAATCGCTTACCATCAGACGATCCACCTGCTCTTCTGCCTGCTATCATATAAAAAAGAGAGCACTGTGCCTTGTAACGTGACTGTGCGCGGTAACAGTATTCAAGTATGTAGGTACCCTCTGCTCGTTCCTCTCGCTAAAGTGACAACCCTGTTTTTTCCGCAGAACTACCTCCAACATGGCTAGAGGTTTATGAACTAAAACCTCGGGGTTGTCTTTGTTTACGTCTAAGCGGGGAAGTGACACGAGAAACCGACTAAAGAGTCCCATCTTCGCGTGCCAAAGTGACAACCCTATCCCATCGCAAGAGTAGGCTGAAAACTCGCCGAGCGGCCTTAGCTACTACTACATATTACTTATATTAATAATAATAACATTCTTCAACCGATTACAGCTACAGCGGCTAATCTTAACGATCAGCCACGTACGCAGGATATATTATAGTGTTCAAGTGTGTGCGCAAACACAAGTGCACTCTCTCTCCCTTACCCTCATATTCCGATGAGACACCAGAGTGAAACAACCGGAGAGGAATTGGACACAGGACCAACGGGCGCAGAATTAACGTGCTTTCCGCTGCACGGGGGTACAAGACCGCCAACTTCCAGACGCCGGTCTGACACTAAGAATTTCTTACCGAAAATTTAGGTACAAATTTTTGGCTCGACGCGGGGATCGAACCGGGACCTCTTGCGCAGCCATCGCTTTAAAGTGCGACCCACTAACCACTGCGTCACCGAAGCAGTCATTACTTATACTGTGGCGGCGTCGCGTCATGTCCCAAATATAATTGAAGGCACGAAATAATCCAGATCAAAGATTTTCTTTAATTACAAGTTCTTCATTTAGCGGCCGACGATTTATCACTTAAGAGGCGATTTCCTCAAAAGAGCTGTGGATTAATTAGAGAAAGATAAAATTTGTGAAATAGCCAGAGGCTTGCGAGTGCTCTGAACAGATAAGGGAAGCCCGATGCCGAGTAATGGATCTATTAGCAGGGCAGGGCCGTGCCCTGCAGCCCCTTTTTGTTCGCGCGAAAAATCACCCAATCGTGCTTATGAATCTTTTCTGCTCACTTTTTCACCCTCGAATAATTTGTTTGTACAAAACTTTTGATTCGAAAAACTGCTTTGGATTCTCATCTGTGAATCTGCGCTGTTTATTTGGAGAATTGGGCTTCGATCGGACTGCTGTATCCGGGAAATTATCTCTAGGGCGACTTGATTGTTTATTTTTTAAGCATTGATAATAGGCTTGTGTACTTGGTTTTTAAATAGCATCGAGAAATAACGGTCAAAAGGAGCTATGTACAAAATTTCAGCTTGGAACCTTATCTATTATTTTTGTTATGAGCCCTCAAAGGCAAAGATAGGCAAGTAAATTTTAAGTCTTAAATTTACGAAATATTTATATAGCAATCGATATATTATATATATTCAATTTAAAGCATTTTTTGTAAAGAAACCGTTTTCATGAACGCACTATTTCATATAGCTATCAAACAAAGCTATCTCGCGATGGGCATAAACTAGTGAGAGCTGACATCATGCCTCGCGTCGCTGTTTATATGGAGCGTTTTGGGCTATTTTAAGTGATTTTCAATTTGTCCTATCTCGAAGAGTTTCCAAGCTAACAAATCCATTCTTTCACCAATGTTTTCACTTTTGAGGGGTTCTTATACTACTAATAAGAGAAAAAATAGGACACGAGCCTATTTGTATTTCAAGCTATTGAGGTTGTTATGATTTTTACTGTTTGTGCAGTCGTTCCTGTTTGACTGTGTAATTATTAATACTGTCGCAGTTATCAAAATGTTGCGTTTATATTTAAATTTTTTATATTTTTTATTTTTACGTATTTTTGTAGATATTTATGATTATTCTCTTATTTACGCATACAGAATTCACAGAGTTTGCACAAATGCCATAGGATATATGAGGCGATTGAATATTGGGGCACTTGTGACTCCACTGGTGTTGCAGCCGTGGCAATTGTTTACTATCATTTACCGTCTACTCGTCTGCCACAAAAATAATTGACAGCTTGCTTGACGTTACAATATTAAGAAGATACTGTTAAATCAGTCGCTTAACTGTTTATAGTCAGTGAACTCCATTTTTAAAAAATATCTATAGCTTTTATGCGACTTGGTTTGAATTCAAGCCTACACCTGTTGATTTTTTGTTGCGGTTTTATTTAGGTTTGTTTATTTGTTGGATTTAAGCTATGTGCGTATATCTACCATTAACTCAGCGGCGAGACAAAACATCATAAGGAAATTTGCACGTTTCGTATAGTCTCTGGAACGTGTGTCTTTCCATGATTCAGTTGGTCTGGCGCCTCTGTTTAAGGTTGCGAAGGTCGAACGACAGTCGCTTCATTGTAATTACCAGACTGCCCAAATCTTGAATCATGGTCCAACCCAAAATTACACGCTAAGATGTGGAGCTTACCAGATTTAAACGTGACTTCGCTGATCAGTATCCATTCATGCTGGAACTTGAGCTTGATGAGGATGTGTTTCGCGGTGCGGTTCTGAAGGTCTATGTGGATGACCCTGGCGTGTTCCGACACCCTATCTTGCTTCGGCTCGTAAGAAATGTAGTCTTCCTGCCAACGCTCCCCTTCCAGAGAGAAGTATACTTCTGCTTCTTTAAATAGCTGCAAGAATAACAATGAGAATTATAATTGAACAGGAAACTATGTGACTACTAAGATATGACAAGGTATTAGAAAGAAAGAAAGAAAGAAAAGAAAGAAAATATTTATTATTATAGACATCACAACACAGAACATATAGCAATTGTAAATAGAACACAATTTGGCACAAACAGAAAACAAAACATAAAACAATTAAAAATACATAAAAATAAAACAAAAGGAAAAACAAAATTAAAACTATATTCAATCATGTCCAGACGGTGCCAAATGAATATTATGATGTGTTATGACGTCTAGTATAAATAGCCCTCACTCAGCTTTTGTCACAGCCCAGACAAAGGCCATGACGCTGGCCTATTATTAGTTTTTTTTATTATTATTATTAGTTTTTTTTTTGTGAAAGGTTGCAGGCGAGCAAACGGATCATCTGATGGTGAGCGCTTGCCGCCGCCCATGGACAGCCAGCATGAACCCCCTTTCCCCCGGATTGCACCTCCGGTATGGGTATCCTCACTCACGCAGCGAAACACAGCATAGTACTGCTTCACGCCGGTTTTCTGTGAGGCCGTGGTATCGCTCCGGTCGAGCCGGCCCATTCATGCCGAAACGTGGCTCTACCTCGGTAAAAAATTGTTAATGTTATACTACCGACTATAACCATTTAAATCGTAATAAATGAACAAACTAAGTACCACGAAACAATTAAATTTTACCAAAGCCATCATTTGTAAACGCCCATTTACAACATTTACAATATTGCTACCACTTTGACGATTTTGAAAATAAAACCCTTCTACAACATGAAATTCAGTCAAACGTGTTTTAATTTGGAAAAGCAAAAAGCCTTAAATTACGACTCTAGCGCCGTTAATTTTATATTATGCTTGTTTTTCGTTTTGGACTGTACTTAATACGTATAAAATAATATAACAATGAATTACCTGGACATCCTTTGTAAACATATTATTAGTGTGGATGTTGATGTAATGGAAAAGCCTTGTGTTGCTGAAGTTGAACGTCAGTTCGACTTCGTCGTCCACCAACATTGATTTGTTCCAGCCAACCCAACGGGTTCCTAAAATATAGATCACGGTATACGCGGTATTCAAATTCATACATTTTATAATTTAAAAAAAATGGATAAGTACACTAAATGTATACACCGTGCTGTTTTAATCATCTACGCCCGATTTGACCAATCTTTATTCGTGGATTAATCTATGATATAACGTCAGATTTGTATAGAATAACACCGCTATACCATAGATTTAGTATCGGAATAAGATTGTTCAAATCAGCCCTTACTTATAGAGGGCATATACTGATGAAAACAAACATAAAGAATGTTTGTCCCAAGGAACCTAGGGTCTAATCTCAAAAATCAAAATTTGTGCAATAAAGTTTTAAATAAATAAATAAGACCCTATGTTGCTTGGAAAAACATGCTTGTTTTTATCAGTACGCCCATGATAAGTCAGTGTAAGACGACTAAAAACGCAAGGTGCATGTACAATATTGCTGTGGGTGTCTACGCGTCGTCTAAGTGAGGCAGAAAAGAGATTAATGTGTATGACATTTCGTACACACGAGTTTTAGCAACAATACACGCACAATAAAATGTTGTTCCGTACGATACGTATGTACGTAATACGAAACGACACCTTTTTCAGGTTATAATTTGACGGTATTACCGTACCGTAAAGTATAGTAAATTAAATGACCGTAAGTTAACCAAAAAATTCCATTTTCATCAGTAATAATACGGCCACTCTACGTTTTACACATGCTAATTGAACACGTTTGTATATTTAACAATCCGTACCAGAGATTATAACAGTACCTTTTATTATAATTAAAACAGAATACGATTTATTCTGGAGATAACTCCCGCTAATTAATAAACAGTAGGTAAAATCATATTGTAACAATAATGAATACATTTGTGCTAATTACATACTTCAAAAGTAGATGAGTACTTTAGATAACTGGTCTATTCTTACCTCTAGTATCTAAAGGATCGGGCAACTCAAAATCGTTGGGCCCGAGAAAAGAATCTGTCATTTGCCCCAATCCATCAAAAAGTCTGCCGTCTCGAAGGACTCCGTCGTATGGCAAGTCTTCGAACTTCGCCCCAGCTGTCATCGACTGCATGTCCCCGCCTCTTGGAGCTGAGTACGCGACTAAAGCCTCTGTGGAAATACTCATCATGTAGACAAACCGCCATCGGCGGAAACATTCGCACAGGCTAATACAGTACAAGTATCGCTTGCAGAATTCGCAGCGCAGATATCCCGGGATTACGCAAGCCATATAACATTAAATGTACGTACGTTTCCATCGACAGCCGAAGAGCTCCACTCTCATGCAGGCCGTCCTGGGGTGAGCGGCGTACGGGAAGAACCGCACTTTTGACGCTATGAAAGGGGCTTCCAGGTATGTCTTCTTTGGTGTGTAAGTATTAACGTTGCCCGGTATAAGCTAGTAAAAAAACAATATTAGATAATTTAGCCTAACAAAGACATTAGCACAACATGAAAAAATGTTTTTTTTGGGCTTGCATGACTTGGCCCTTGGTCATTGGTCAAATTCGAAATATTCCATTTGCATAGGTGTGTACACAGATCTTACAAGTCTCTCTCTCATTCAAATACAGCTTTTACAAATCTTACTAAATAGCCATAATAGACATCGACATATGTATATGTGCAAAATTATATAGAACCGACTATACTTATATAAGTATATATAATAGGGTATATGACTAAGCTCAAGGTTTTACAAAATATAAATATTTTATCAAAATATAGCTCAATATGTGCCAATAGCAAAAATTCTCAATTGAAAATATTACGTCTAGCCGGTTTTATGGTCATTCAAAGATTCATGGGCAAGTCCATTTTAAAACTATGAAATTATTAAAAAATAATTATACCATTAAATAACCCATACAATTTGCACCAATTATTATAATAAAACCATTGACATAAACGAAACATTTGATATAGCTACCATACAAAATTCAAATGAAATGCATACAAAATACTTAGGTGTGACGTCACATCTTAGTAGCCATTTGTAGGGAGCGTTTTGGGTTTGCTCAAAATAATGTGATTTTAAAGTTGTGATATCTCAGGTGGTTTAAATGAGAATCAAGTGATATTTTCAACGATGTTTCTATCATTGAGAGGTCTTTTGATTGCAAAAATAAAAAAAAAATAGTCATGTACCGTATTATATTATGTATACGACCGGCGATAACTTCGTCCAAAGACAAACTTATTGCAAACTCCGAACTATTACTTTAAATGCGCTAATTCAATCAGTAATCAAGACTAAACGAGTCTGCAACGACAAACTTTTCTGTTGCGTAAGTACGAGGAGATCAGAGGAAAGTTCGGCTCGGCTGGCAGTCTACGGTTACACAAATTAGTCCCTCAGCGTCAAGCAACCTGACTCCTTTGCCAGTCAATACCTACTCGTACCAACATTACCAACTCGAAAAATCTTAATTATATTTAATTTTCAAATCTAATTTTCATACACACAGGCGTACACGAAATTAATTAGGCGTAAAAGCCGCAGGCGGAATGGAAATTTGAGTATGTTTTTTCCTTTTCCTTTCTTTGGTTCAAGGAAAATACAATTTGCTCTCTTATTATTTAATATTCTTAGATAAGTACACACTGATGCTTTTATGACATCTGTGTAATTTGTTTGTTGTTACATAGCTTGCTTTTAAGGCTTCAACAAAATCTTATTTGTCTTTATTATTGTCTTGGTTAGTACATAGCTATTAGCATGGAGAAATTAAATTAGTCCATGGTATTAACCAGTTTTCAAACCAAAAGTTTAAGAAAACTTAATAAAATGGTGAGTTTCTTCAATTGTTAAATTATTAATTGTTTCAATGGAGACATACTACCATTGATTTTGATTGTGCGAGTATAAAAATCTATAGGGCTTCATTCATGAACTTTCAGTAAACCTTTGTTAGCTAAAGCGGTGTTATAGAGCAGTTTTGACGTTAGGAATAAAAAAATACTTAAAAAAAATTGGAAAAAGAATGAATACTGCTTTATAACACCAAATATGGCTAATTTATAAGATCGCAAAAGAAAAAAAAATGTAGACTCACAAAACCGTAATCTTTGATTTAGCCCACAAAAAACAGATGACAGTTTTTTGGTATAAACTATTTTAAAAACTTGGATCTATACATTAATCTGAATAAACTTACTCTGCTGCCATTAAAGTCCTTGTATTTGACCCAGCGATTGAGAGCGGCCCTCCAGTACTCCACCAGGTAGCTTTCCACAAACTCGACGCCCACGGAGTTGGCGAATCTTCCCTGGGACTCAGTAGCGGTGATCAAGTATTCGTCTTTAAGGTCTATTTCGAGGTACTGCCGGCTTTTTGGTGAAATGAGTCCGTTGGGGCACCACGCGCCTCCACGTATTTCTGTCCTGATTCTGTGGCAGAAGTGGAATGGTTAGAAAATAGTTTATAATTAAATTAGTTGAATAAAAATATTTGACAATTACATTGGAGTACCTAGTTCATGAGTGTCTTCTCTTCATAATCTAGTAAGTAGTTGAATCGGTTGTTAGAATTGCATACGTTATGATTAACATTTGTAGGTTTAGAGGTATACCACGTATCTACATCTAAGCGGTTTCATGTTATTTAAGTACCTAGATCTATATATATAAAAGGAGAATCTGAGTGACTTAGGTATTAAGTGACTAAGAATGCACCCACGGCTCAAACAACTGATCCTAGAAACATAAAATTTGGGAAGAGGGTTCCTTTAATAGTGAAAGTGAGCACTAAGAAGGGATTTTTGAAAATTCAATCTTTAAGGGGGTAAAAAGGGGGTTAAAAGTTTGTATGAAAGTCATCTTTGATGATAGAAATGTGAAAATTTGTATTCAGACTAATAATTTTAAATAAAAAGTAACCCATTTAAAGATTTTTGAAAATCACCCTTAAAGGGGGTAAAATAAGGGATGAAATGTCAGTTTGGGGGTTTTGCCATTTTATTTTAAACTAACAACAAGTTGTTTTAACATTTTTATGAATTCAACCCTTAAGGGGGTGAATAGGGGGTATGAAGTTTGTATGAAAGTCCGATATCTTTAATTTTATAAAAGTAAAAAAATGTATATGTACGTATAATTAAAATAAAGAGTAATTCACTTACACGTTATTGGAAAATCACCCTTTGAGGGTGTAAATTAGGGGATGAAATGCACTATGGGAGATTAGACAGTTTAAAAGTTAGAATCTTAAAATATATGTTTGGGGTGCTCAAATTTTTGAATTTTCAATCCCTAAGGGGTAGTTGCGCGGGTTTAAAGTTCGAATGAAGACTTTTGTAATAAAAACAAAAACTGCGTGAGTAACGCCGCGGGTGCTTCTAGTTTGTATATAAATAGCCAATAAATAATGATCATGTTTTTTTTATGTATCTAATAGGTAGGCAGACGAACAGACGGATCACCTGATGGTAGGCAATTGCCGCCGCTCATGGACACCCGCGACACCAGTGGAGTTACAAGTGCGCTGCCAACCTTTAAACCCCCTCTATCCCTCGGATTGGGCCTCCGGTACCCTCACTCACGCAGTGAAACACAGCACAGTGCTGCTTCACGCCGGGTTTCTGTGAGGCCGTGGTATCACTCCGGCGTGGTATTTTTGTGTTATTGATGCTACTGTACTTTTACACCGATATTTTTTTAACGTTCACATCCTGGAAACCTCACCTATCTTGTCTTGAATGAAGTCCATTAAGCATATTAGATCTACAAAATATGCGAACAAAAAATCAGCGGTTCCATACAAATTAAATAATGAAGAAGAAATGAAAATAGGTTATTCAATTTAGGTCCATATAGAACACTTATAAATGTCAACATGTTTACCACTGGTTCGGAATGTAGATTTCTCCCAAGGAGACACCAGCAAAAAACTTAACAGTGACTCTTTAAAAAAGAAGTTGTTTTAGAAAATGTCAAAAATATAATATCCACCCGGCAATATGTATGGAACAGCTGATCTTTTTTTCGCTTATTTTGGTGATCTAACATGCTAAATAGACTTTATTCACGATTCCTATTATGAGATTTTAGGAATGTAAACGAAAATTACATGGGTAATAGTCTCTTAAATTAAATTTGTACACACTTATATTTTTAAAAGTAAAGTTTTATCGTGGGAGAGCTACGCTTCGGTATGAATGAACCGGCTCCACCGGGGTGATACCACGGAAAACCGGCGTGAAGCAGCACTGCGCTGTGTTTTGCTGCGTGAGTGAGGGTACCGGAGGCCCAATCCAGGGGAAAGGGGGTTTGCAGCTCGGTAGCGCACTTGTGACTGCACTGGTGTCGCGAGTGTCCATGGGCGGCGGCCGATCCGTCTGCTCGTCTCCCACCTATGATATAAAAAAAAATCTAATACTTATTCACGGATAAAATGTCCCAAAAAGTATTTTTTATTAGTGCTATATAATGCAAGTATCTTCCATTTACCGAGATTCAAGAGATGGACATACAAAGCATTCGCGATCTTCTCGCTATTGTAAAATTTATGTTGTTTTAAACCGTGTACCAACTGAATGTGTTTGTTTCCTGTGTATTGTGATGGTCAATAAATGTATTTTCTTTCTTTCTATTATTCATCTGTTCCATTTTACTGACGAAATAAATTAAAGTAAAACAAATAGAAAGGTGTAAGACAAATCAGCAAGCCCTTTGAGCAAAAAAAGTCTATAAAAGTTTAAGGCTAATAGCCTAATTATATTGCATATACAGTGAATTTGTTAGACAGTCATTTTTGTTGAAAATTATTGCTCAAAATTATTTTTAATGAATACCTATAATTCACTGTCATGTGCTTGTCTGGTAGATACGCCCGGCAGTTAGGGTACGATTGCGCATAACCAAATAAATTTGTCCCAGACTCAGCCCCGGATTAACGGATAGACATATTTAACCCGGGCCATTACGGATTCATAAATATGAAAGAAGATATCTAAATATGAGTATCTTTTTATTATCACGAAATATCTAACGATTGGCATTACTCTAATCCATGGCAGCTCTTGGACCACTATAATATATATAATATAATATAATTCCCAACATTTCATACGTTGACCTGACTCCGTACTAAGTAGCTTAAGCACTTGTGTTACAGATATCAGACAACAGAGGAACACAAATGTATACTTAAATACATATGTTACACCCAGACACCGAACAAACACAAGTGGTCATCGCACGAATGTTTGTCGCAGGGTGAGGATCGAACCCACGACCTTTGGCGTAAGTGACAGGGTCACTATTAATTGCGCCATCCGGTCAGTCAAACTATCTTTTTCTCGCTTAGTAATTCCTTTTAGTTTATACCAAGAGAGCATGACTTTTTTGGGGATAAAAGTATCCTGTGTCCGTCACCTGGTTTTAAGCTATCTCTCCACCAATTTTCAGTTAAAGCGCTCGACCCGTTCGTGAATTATTATCAATAGTGAAACTAACACGGTTATCTTTTATTTACATAGATGATGCGAGTATGAAAAAATGACATTTAAAAAATAATCCATGGGATGGATTTTGGTTGAGTGTAATTTTTTTAATAGTAAATAAATATATCTAACTATTGGACATCAATCTAATCCTGTGGCAGCTCTTGAGCTACTTTCGTTATACAGGATGTATCTGTGAACATTTACGTCCCTTTAACCACGTGTTCTACTACTACTACTACCATTCTGAAAAACATTTGTTCAACGACTTTTCGAAATTCATCGAAAAAATTTCGACTCCCTACAATGACCAGTCACGGACCGACTTCGTATGAAAAGTTGAAATTTTTTCATGCGAATTTCCAAAAGTGATAGAACATATTTTGTTCATAATGGTTAGTAGAACACGTGGTTAAAGGGATGTAAATGTTTACAGATAAACCCGGTATAGGTCTAGGAAATCGTTTCACAAAGAATTTGAAATCGGATCGCCTATGGTCCTATGCTAGAAATAATTGTTAACTTAGGTTTAAATCTATGTTATAAACTAGCGTTCGATATCAGATTTTAGAATATCTGAGAAGTTTTCTTCAATAGACTTTTCTAATAAAACTGTTTTTTACTCACTAAATTATTATGATCGAATCAAACTACATAATCATAATGATTAAACCTCTATTTAAAGTGACGCATCGACGAAACTGGCACCGCCAAAAGATTTTTACAAATTGTGGCGATTATGAGAAATAAAAAAAAATACAACGTTTAATCCATCAAGGTTAGCGAGCCTAGCATCATTGGCGAGACTAAAGCGCATCGACTTCGCTAGCTCGGCCACCTCGAGAGAATGGGAGAAGATCGTGCCGTAAAGAGAGCGTATTTGGGACGTCCTAATGGGCGAAGGCCAGTCCAAAATACCGCTGGAAAGATGAGGTCGATAAAAATTTGCGCAGACTTTTGGTAGATGACTGACAGGAAGTGGCGCAAGACCGACCGAGTTGGAGGGTCTTATTATCGGAGGCCAAGACTCACTATGGGTCGCTGTGCCAAATCAAGAAAAATATTAAGGATTTTTGTGATGTAATTGTGTAATATTAGGGTCATACATAACATATTTCTTATGGTATTAGCAATTAAAAAAAATCGTTACTTGTAGGAAGAATATGACATAAGTTGGTCTCATAAATTATCAATACTTTCCTTTATGAATTCATCGTTGTACTTTTTTAAAAATGTCTCATGATCGCCTCAATTCGAAAAAATCTATTGACGGCGCTAATTTCATCGATGCTTCACCTAAAATAATAATGTTAAACTATTATAGATAATTTGTAATATTTGACAATTTCATGCTGGTTTAATTGTCATTCCATAGCGTTAGCAATCACAGATTCGGATTGCACTTGTTAACGAGGCGTGTGCAGTGAATTTCCGAATCGCTCTCCAAATAAGCTGGGAAATAATGTCTCATTTTACTTCAACTGAATTGTGAATTTTTCACACTGTCCAACGTTCAAAGGTTTTATCGAAAATTCCGAGTGGTTCGCTATCTCTCTATGAGACGGACGAGTAATTTTGTATCAGGATTTTCATCATTGTATTTCAATGTGCAGATTTTTCGTTATAAAGTTGCCACATATATAAATAAATATTTCAAAACATCTCATACATTGATTTGACTCCGAGATAGGTAGCATAAGCACCTGTGTTACGGATATCAGAATCATACAGTCGGATTACAAAAATAATGATGTATACATATATACTTTTCCTTTTTTTAGGTAATACATACTTATAACACATAGAAAACACCCAGACATGTTCATGCACACAAATGTTTGTACTGTGCAGGGGATCGAACCCGCAACCCTTGGACCAAAGGCTGTTCCAAACGTCGTCAAACAACATTCGACGAAATCTCAATCAATTTAAGAGTGCCACTCAAATACTTGATTGATTAAAAGCTATTTAAATTGATTAAAAATATAAAGAGATTTATTCAGATAATAATTTTACACAAATAATACATAATTATGTAAACCCATTATATTAGTTTTATGAACTCTATACTTTCACATTTTCCTAAATACATATGTAAACCCATTACAATAAGGTCAGAAATAAATACAAATGCCTGAACTAGGCGAACCTGTTTTTCAGGCCAGAAAGTTAAAACATAACAGTAAGTACTATATTTTATGTGTAATAATTAAACAAAAATATTTACATTTAAGGATATGCTTACCTACCTAAACGTTTAATAAAAGAGATATCTAATAAATCTACATATTTACAAAAAGAAATTGTCTGCCCCGATAGAAAGAGGTTAAAGAGGTTATTTCAAAACAAAAGTTTAGGAATTAAATCCGGCCTAGCTCCTTTCAACATTGTGTATTGAAACGGGAAGTCATGAGCTTTAGTACGGTGGTAACTTTAGATCCGCGTTTTAGTAATAAGGTAGTAGGTGATGCGTGCCACCATAGAGTAAAATGTATATAAACATGCCACTTTAAGGAAAGTTTTGACCAATTAAAAAGCAAATTGGTTCGATTGCTTCAACTTGCTCCTACTTGTTTATATCTGGGTTGTAGCCAGAAGGCATTGAAAGTTCCTCTTAGCATTGGAATTTTAGTAGGTTTCAATATTTGGTAGGTATTTGCCTTGTTAACGATGCATTGATTCCTTCAAAGTGATGCGATTGGTTTAAATCTACATTATATTCTCACGGCGTTCATCAGTTTCTCTCGTAATCACGTTTCTGTTACTCGGACGTTCAATGCGCTATTGCGAAATCCGAATTCAAAACGCTACATAAATCCTTTCAGGGGTCCTGCCTGATGGACATACCTCGGGCTTACGATCCATACATTCCTTCCACATGTATTCGTGCTATTCGCAGAATACGCTATTCGGATTACGTAGGACTCTTCATTTGTACATAACTCAGGCCACCACATACTATTGTAAGGGCAAAATCAAAATAATAATAATAAATAAATTGGGACACCATCACATACCTTGTCCTGGTTCCAAACTAAGGTTTCACTTGTACTATGGAAACCAGAAACCACGAAGGCACCACAAATAACCAGACCCAGCACAAATGTCTGTTTCATCAGCAAACATTTAGTGTTGGTGCGGGAATCGAACCAGAAATTCATCGCGTTACGTCGTGTGGAATAACCTTAGTTTGCTGTGTATTTACTTTGTAGCAGAAGGTGCACACGGTTTCGGTGCTTCGTTTGTCAACGAGGTAGGGCTGTCTGGCGGGGGCCGTTTCATTTGAATATCTCTCGGCGATCTCATCGTTGCTCAGGGAACAAAGAGCGCTAAACGCTGAATTAACGTAGCATTTGCTAAATCGCCTCTGACCCTATGTAAAGTGGCTGAGATGATAACGCCGGCACATCCATCCGTACTTACATCTTGTTATCTTTGGAGTCAAGCCCCGAAAGGCTTTTGTAGGATCACGGCCGCTCCGAAATCATATGAAAATTTAATTTTCTGTTAGTGAATTTCTCAAACGGCTCGAGTTTTCGCGCTATTGTCTCAGTGTGAGCTTATGCGGGCTTAAGGACGAGTGTGAGACCTTTCGTAATTGTTTGAGCTAAGTATGAGTATTTTGCAGCGGTGGGACTCGCAATTATTGTAACAACTTGGCCGTATCATGGCAGTTTATTATTGTTTAACAATGGCCGCTGAGGCGGCACAATTTTGTGTATCGGTCGCAGCCGGTCTATTTGTTCGCGATGATTTATTCAGAGTGTCTGTTGTTTTAACTCGACCAAATGCCGGTGGTGTCCAACACAAATGTTTTAATGAACTTTCGTGCATTGGTGGTGTATATTTTCCAGAAATACGCTAAGCGTTATTGTTTTCGGATTGGTTTTCAAATTTAAATATAATATTTCGTGATCGTCAGGTTACTTGATACATCCCGTTTGCTTCGTCAAAGCAAGTTATAGTTTCTCTCTATAGACCCTGATAAAACCTATATTTCCTAATAAATTACAGATTTTTCACTTTGAAAAAGCCAGAAACACAATTTTAAGTATAAAACTCTAAAAACCACCCTTTTTATTCAGTGACGTAACTAAAGAAGTAAAGGTAAGTACACATACATCTTTTGTAACCTCGAGGCTGTTACCACCGAATTACATTTGGTTTATGCAGCACCTCGCCGAGTTGCACACAAACTAATGTACCAACTTAGATACATGCTACAATATTATGCCCTACTTTGAGGTTTATTATGAGAAAAGCAACTTTGCCAGTAAGTGCAAAGTAACGTATAACGCATAAATTTTACGCGCATGAATAAATGAAGTAAGATGGGATGTGGTTATATGTTTCAGTGGGAATAGAATGTGGGCTCGCCCAAGGTGGGGTAATGTGGGTGCCCATTATGCTCTGGTCACATTTGCGACTTAACCTGCTAATGAGGGCTTTGCAAAGGGTTATTTGCTAAAAGTCACATATGAAAATATGTTTTTACTATGCAAGTTTGATATTATGAATGTCAAAATTGTATCTACCGCTGAAATGGAATTAAGATTATTCACAAATGATTTGGATCAAAAGTATATTTAATAAATAGACGTATCATTAATAAAATAAGGTTAAGTTTTTTTTAAAATGCAAAAGAAAACACATAAAAATTCTGTTACAAATACACGTTTCGCAATTCTCATTCAGTCTCATATTTCTACCTATTTCGACAGAGGAAAGCACGTTCGTAATAACCGTGCGTTCGAAATAAATATAGAAAAGTTGCATTAAAGTTATCATTCGGTCCATACCATACTTACTTACCCACGAGTGAAATACCGCAGTTTCGTATTTTAGTTTTCTAGAGAAGTGACAGTAATTACTACTCTTTGCTTATTTCCTACCAGAAATTCAGCTCACCAGAAGAAAAAATGGTGTCTACTAATTTTCTTCATACTTTATTCCTTTACCGTTTTTTAAATGAGTCTAAACTTATTATCTTACTGTATAGTCTTAACTATCCAGCTTTTCTCAAAATAAAATATTTTTAAGAAGGCTATCTTTGTGACAATCAATAATGGGGGCTATCACGTGCGAAAAATCCGCTAGATGGCGTACTAAAGGCCTGAGGTCTATCTATAAGTTGATTGGGTATTTTTAGACGTGGTATGTCAAATTGTCAATTAACGAATAATTCAGCCAATGGTGTTTAACTTGGACCTCGGTTCACAGGCACGCCATTTAGCGGATATTTCAGACACGATAGCCCCCATTGCCTTCCCTGTTTCGGAATGCGACTTTCAAACATTCAAGAAAAGAGTTTACTCTATTTTAATAGTCGGCTCTACAACACTTGTGACTTGTCTGCTGTTGCAGGTGACCATGAGCGGCGGTAATCGCTTACCATCTGCTGATCCGTCTGCTCCCGTCCGACCCGTCTCACTCCTATTGCAAAAAAGTTAGCACTTTTCGAGGACACTTTTGAGACAAAATACGTTGTTTCGTGGGCGCGGTTGGTAGGAATTTATCAAATACTAGTGACCCTCACTCACTTCGTTTTTGGACCTTAGTTCCATTTTATAACAATATATTGCGTTAGATCTCGATTACATAGCGCAAGTGTATCGTGTTTTAGGCTTACTCATAAGTGGTGCTGCAGTCTGCAGGATTAACCGCTTTTTAAATAGTATAGATAAAAAACAGATAATAATATTAATATTATACAAATATTTACGTACGGCCTAAGTGGCATACTTGCGCCTGCGCCCGTTAACCCGCCATCTTTCCCGAACGAAATAAGCCTTTTAGTAACAACGAAATCATTTTAGGACCGATTCTTTCAATCTTTACAAATGGATGAAACTATGGTACTTATAACGTCAGATTTGTCTAGAATAATATACTATAGATTTAGTTTTGGATTAAGATTAGTCGAATCAGTCCTAAGGCTTGTTTCGACCTATCTGTATACGTAGAGAAATCTATGGTGTAACGTCAGATTTCTATAGAATGACAGCGCTTTACCATAGATTGAGTATTGGAATAAGATTGGTTGAATCGGTGATATAAACTTACCTTGAGCTTAGTGGAGACACGCTTTGGTCGTAACTGGAGCTGGCAGACAGGGAATCGTTCGAAATCAAGCCGTTTTCCATGCCCAACGGCACCTCACAGCTCCCCACTTCAGCTATAGGACAAAGAGAAAAAGAAACGTTAAGTACAGGTAAAAAAATATATAGCCAGTTAGGTACCAGATGACTTAAAACAGTTAACAAAGAAGCATTTTAAAAGAATACTATTTGACATACTGTTAAATAAATGTTATTATTTATTGCATAAGTTTTTTAATGATAAAATTATTATGGTTTTAATTTAAATAATAATATATGTGATTTTTATTATCTAATTCAAATTCAAATGTTAATTAATGAAAATGGTAATGAATATAAATATGTAGTACGTGTGATAAATAACTTAGTTTTGTGCGCCAAAATGGCAGGTTATAGAGACACAATATTATTGTAAACCCTAGAATTAGATCTTGGATGTGACCCATAACTAAAGCAAAACATGATCTTTGATTGATTGATTGAACAGTGTATACAAAATGAATGATGTCCTAGGGAATCAAGTAATATGAAAAAATAAAAACATTTCGATGCCTTATAACTTATTATAAAACGCGATCATAGAATAGTTCCGGAACAAAACTGATTCTCGCCGCCTTTGAACATTACGTGTTAGAAAAGGCTGGCATGAGCTCTAGTATAGTAATAACTTTAGATCTCGTTTTGTAATGAGGTAGTAGGTATCATTATTATATTGGTCTTTTGACAAAAGTGAAGATTATATTATACGAATTTATCAATGAAATCAACTTTGTTGTAAATATAGCTTATTAATCTACTTCTACCACACCCTAATGACATCGAATCAATTTAATTATCCTTACTACACACCCACATTATGGTAGACAGAGTACAGGGGCTGTTATTACGTAATTATTTTCGGGTCTTAGTGATAGAGGTACTTTTTTGTAAACGATATCTTTATATCTACTAATGGTCATTATGTGGATTAGATGTCGGTAGTATTATCGCTAATTAGCGGTTATTTACCAACAAAGCATTTACCTTGTTTATTCCAAGCAAAAGTCATTTTTATTAAACACGATTTCAATAATCTATTTTGAATTAAGATACCTACTAAGTAAACTTAGAGCACTTAGCGATTTTTTTCATGTCGGCAACTCACTGATGACGTCATCAGAGCGTTGTTCATCAAACGTTGGTTAGATGCTATGCTTACAGACGTGAGCCACAGATATCGCTTACAAGCGTGAGCCACATATATCGCTTACAGGCGTGAACTACAGATATCGCTTACAGGCGTGAACCAAAAATATCGCTAATAGGCATACTCCACAGATATCTCTAACAGGCGTGAGCGACAGATATCGCTTACAGACGTGAGCGACAGATATCGCTTACAGGCGTGAGCCACAGATATCGCTTACAGACGTGAGCGACAGATATCGCTTACAGGCGTGAGCCACAGATATCGCTTATAGGCGTGAGCGACAGATATCGTTACGGGCGCGATCCACACATATCCTCATCGCATGAGCAATCGTTTGTAGAACGCGTTAAAACGGCATGTTCATAGTCTATTGACATTGCTAAAACTGCTAATCCTAAAGTCACATGTAAAAACCAGTTGGAAACAAAGAGAAAAATTATTCCGCATCTAATTAACGTAATGAGTACTTTCAATTTTATTTCCCGCCACTTGCGAGAGTTCCTTCCAGTCGTATTGTTTTCCTTTAATTAGCGAATGTGTCGATTTCCCCGGGCCAGTGAGTGGCCGGCAAAAACCAACTTAGGGATGTGTTGTTTTGGGGTTTATCGGGACATTTGTGGGCAATACGGCATTAGTAGATTAGTCTGTTTATTGTTTTGCGCCAAAAGATATTACACGTACATAAATTTTTCTTTTTATAAATAAATTTGGCAGGTTTCTGGCGAAGACTATTAGGTGGGGTCCTATCATTTTACAGAGTGATATTATCAACATTAGAAGTGTGGTTGTTCGGATTATCGGCACTGTATTCTTTTAACTTCACAAGCAAGGGAAATTTGGAAGTTAGAACGCTATAAGTTCGGAAATTCTTAAAGTTTTTTTTATGTGATAGGTGGCAGACGCACAGACAGATCACCTGATGGTAAGCGATTGCCGCTGCCCTAGGACAACCGCGACACTTGTGGAGTCACAAGTGCGCTGCCAACCTTTAATCCCCCCTTTCCCTACCTCACGCAGCGAAATACAGCACAGTGCCGCTTCACGCCGGTTTTCTGTAAGGCTGTGGTATCACCTGGTATCACTTCGGTCGAGCCGGCCCATTCATGCCACGGTAAATTATTAGAAATAGGTTCTTGGACAGTTTTAGAGACAAAATGTTGGCAGTATATCGAATGCAGAGAGCCCCTGCCACGCCACATGTTTACGCGCGTGCGCTCATAGCGTTGAGGAATTCGCGCACATACGAGGCACGAACACGTACTAGGTAGAATGTAGGTACAATTAAGGTGACGGGTAAGACACACTAGCGATGCCAATCGATTTCAATTTGTAGCTACTAAACCGGACCTATTTTAAACAATTTCGGGGTCACGCTAAAGTTTTATCGAAAAATTGTTTCACGCTAAAGTTTTAGCGTGAAACAATTTTCGCGTACAAAAACGGACCCCACATTTGTGCATGGTTATTTAATAAATAGTATAAGTGTTTGCCAAGAGGTTGTAACCCCGAAATTGTTTAAAATAGATCCGCTTTTTTTTAATCAGTCTCACTGCAGGGCAAAGGCCTCCATCATAAAAATCAAGAGATCCGGTTTAGTAACTAAAATTTAAAATCGATTGGCGTCGCTAGTGTGCCCTACCCGTCACCTTAACTAACACCCGTGTACACGGTACGAGCGTCCGCTAGCCAAATTCGGCGTTCGGAATAGGTCCCGTCCCTATAGGGCCGGCACGGCAGCCCTCGCCGGATAGTAAACATTCCTGCTGTAATGTGTGTTTTGGTGTTTCATTAGAGGGCGCTGTACGTGCCCCTCCTCGATCGCTCCACAGTTGCTCCTTTTGTTTTAGTTGGGGGTAATTAGGCTCATTACACTTTTGCGACTAATCTTATGACATGGAAATAACGTGTGTACAAGCGTTAATGAGCAAGGCAAAGGGTGAGCTGAACCAAGTTTGTAGCAAAGTGATGAATACATTTACGGGAGTGAATTCAAGTTACGGGTGTTCATGAAATTTTAGACATTAATAAGATCTAATTATGTGCGTGGATGAAAATTTCAATAAACATATAATTAAGCCGGGTTAATGACGGCGCGTGTATGAAATAAAAGCAAAGTTGGTCGCCAGTACTAAAGGAAATTAGAATTATTTTATGTTGATTCGGTCAGAAGCCATTCAGTAGAACCGACGCCAAGGGTTCGGTTCGGAAGAATCAATAAATTACTCGGAATTGAAAATGAGGATGAGAAAGCGATCTTTTTTAAAAATCTCAAGCTTTTTAAATTCCTAATTTACTAAGAACGACTTGTTTTTGAAGGTGCTCTAATTTTTTTTTTAATACGAACTGTAGGCTAACGCTTGACCACAATCTCACCTGATGGAAAGTGACGATGAGGTCTAGGATGTAACGCGTTTGCCTAGGAGATGCTCTTGCCTTAAAGATGTCCTGATTGTAGTGGTCCGGAAAAACAGACCTTGGCAAGGAGTTCCATTCCAGTTCAATTTGTTAAAACCTAGGTTTTTGGCTGTATAAACGACCAGAGTTTTTGCAGTACTTTCTTGTATCTACCCATTGACTACTTTCATTGTTATTTTTTCTAATAACTATAAACAATTTTATTTATAAAAAAATTTGTACGAAATATAGGCAGACGAGTATGCAGCCCATCGGAGGGTAAATGGTAACCGCCAAATGAAATGGCATTTCATTAAAATATATGTTTTTTAATTGTCATTTCATAACGAAGTTGTAGGCTACAACAACCTGATGATTTCATCATCATCATCATCAGCCTATCGCAGTCCATCGCTGGACGTAGGCCTCTCCAATTGTTCGCCACTGTGATCTATCCATGGCTTCTCGCATCCAGCTCTTGCCAGCCATCCTGCGCAGATCGTCCCCCCACCTAGCCAGAGGGCGCCCTACATTACGTTTGGCAAGACGCGGTCTCCACTCCAGAACTCGTTTACCCCATCGGTTGTCGGTTCTGCGGCTAATATGGCCAGCCCACTGCCACTTAAGCTTGCTAATCCGGTGAGCAATGTCGATATCTTTGGTTCTCTGCCGGATCACCTCTTTTCGGATTCGATCTCGGAGAAAGACGCCGAGCATTGCTCGTTCCATAGCCCGCTGAGCGACCTTTAACTTGTGGATCAGCCGTACCGTTAGTGTCCACGTTTCGTCTCCGTATGTCATGACGGGTAGGACGCACTGATTGAAGACTTTCGTCTTTAGGCACTGTGGTGAGTGATGATTTCATGTCATTATATACTTACTTTTCATATAGTTATAATAATAATAATAATAATTCTCACAACATCTCATACGTTGACCTGATTCCGTACCGACCTGACGGATATCAGACAACAGAGGAACACAAATATATACTTAAATACATATATTACACCCAGACTCTGAACAAACACAAGTGTTCATCGCACGAATGTTTGTCCAGGGTGGGGATCGAACCCACGACTTTTGGCGTAAGAGGCAGGGTCACTACCAATTGCGCCATCCGGTCAGTCATAGGTATTAATTCAACTTAGCGCGGTTTGCAAAGAATGGCCTTCATTGGTAGTGTATTATCTAGAATTTATGGTACAGTTTATTTATGATACCGTCACATGCTATCTATTCCAATTGCTTCATTGTTATTGTTATCTCAGCCAAACTTGGGTTGTCTGTTGCCATGATCCAAATTCTACCCTCAGGGACCGTTCCGAAGCCAATTTTTTTGGGCTTTAACGGTCTTGATACTTTTAATGTGTCTATTTATATATTTTTCCGTGGATTTATTCACTGAAATATGCTTACAGGATTTGTACGTTACAGATACTTGATTTTTTATTTGTGGTTATGCATATTGGTTACAGTAAGGATTAGCTTATTTTAGCTTCCATATCTTAGGACTACAAAGGTCAGACGGTCATCAATTTATTACCAGACTAACCTAATCTTGAATCGTGGTCTGAGCGTAGATACTCGTAGCTAGTCCGTGTAGAAAGGCAATTCTGCGCTAGGCAGAAAATGGTTTAGAGAATTTGAAGATTATTTCGTCCTTATAAATGATGTTTAGTTAATTTATCGTAGGGCTGATTCGACCAACCTTATTGCGATAGTAAAAATATGGTATAGTGCTGTCATTATATACAAATCTGACGTTATAACTTAGATTGCTCCACGGATAAAGATTGGTCGAATCCAGCCTAAGATGAGTAAAATTTTAAGCATCCTATAAAAAAATACATATATAGTTATTGCAAACATATATTGGAGATAGAAAATTCTGTCAAGAATGACGTGATTGTAAAGAAAGTGGATGTATCGATGGCGAATGATTGGGATGTAATGAAGAAGAAAACACACTAACCCCACCGACCTGGGAACATGGCAATATAATGATGATTTCAGACCTATTTTATGTTTATTAAAACACAGTTTTATCCGTTAATTGATAATAGTAATGTAGCCATTATCATAATTAACTATCATAACTATAATATACTAATTAAATTAAGGCGACGGGTAGCCCTATCTAGCGACACCAATCGATTTAAATTGTTAGCTACTAAACCGGATCTTTTTTAAATAATTCCGGGCTTACAACCTCTCGGCGAACACTTATGCTATTTATTAAATAACCATGCAAAAATGTTGGGTGCAACGCGTACGCGAAAAATAGATTCACGCCAAAAGCGGCCACTTTTGGCGTGAATCAATAAATAGTATAAGTGTTTGCCGAGAGATTGTAACCCCGAAATTGTTTGAAATAGATTCGGTTTAGAAGGTAAATATTAAAATTGGCGTCGCTAGTGTGCCCTACCCGTCACCTTAAATCAGAAAAAAGAAACGAGTAAGATGAAAAATTACAAATTTTAATTTTCTATTCAGTCTCATTTATGAAATTTAGCCCTATGTATAAGTATGCCCGTGGCGAAGTTACAAACCGACTCTTCATTTGGTGCCCTGGGGTGCCAGGAGGAGGGGGCGTAGGTGCGAGAGGGGAACCGGGGCAAGAGGACACGGGCCCAAATTATTGTTTATTTTCCTGCTTTTAATAAAACGAAAATACAATACACGATGCCGGTGAGGTACAAAGAGGAAAATTTCAAATTCGGTTTTGCAATAGGTATTATTTTAACATATGTATGTTTGTTTTTTCGTTGCCTACGCCTCCTTTTGTGAGTAATCGTATTTTGAAATTCTTGTGTAAAGGTAAAAAATGTTATTTATCTGAGTTATTTGCTTGTCGAGCATGTTCGGTTGTGCTTTTAAAAATTGTGAGCCAATTCTTTTTTATATTTTTTTTCCTCCTGTTTATGAGAGCTTTTGTGCTTTCTTGCGTTTTTGATTTAAAAGTATAAATAATCACAACGTGATTCTGTTTTCTTCACGTAGGTGCTGTACTAAACCTTTTACCTACGTATTTTGTAGTTTTGAGATATCTCAAATGAAATGGATATTGTTTATTTAATTTGAGTAAACACAAAAGTCTTATTATCTTAATGTCAATAAAGTATGGACTTGTTCGGGATGACGATTTCTACTGAGGAGATACCAGCAAGAAATTATATTAATGATTACAGAGGTTATTAATTTTAAAAAAGCCAGTCAAAGAAAAGAGTTAGGTTAAATTGACATTTTAAATAAACTAGTGGCTCGCTCTCATTTTCGTCGTGTCAAGAAGTGTTCACAGTCCATATCAAAATGATCTAAGCGTACAAATCTACCAGAAATTTTTGAGTGCTTACATACAGTGGCAACGCTTATAAGTCATCCGAAAACACGAAATGCTTGCGCGATGTAATCGACGCCTAGCGCCATCTATCGGTAATGGAACTAATGTCCCGAAACGAAGTGAGGACGGGCCACTAGTTCGTATATAAAATGCAATGACAACTGTATGAGTGACTTTGAACCACCGTTTACATACCTAATCTACAGTATACCCCTAATCTTGCTGTGAGGGACGTAAGGCTCATCCAGCATCGTGCACGACGTCTGACAAATTACAAGGGAGCAAATTACGTGAGAGAGACGTGAAAAACAAACAATTTATTAAGAAGACAAATTAGTAGCCAACCGACGTCTTGCCGTGGTTTTAATTATAACATGCTAATATCGTGAGGTTTACTGTGACGAGACGCACCTGTACAATTCGAACGATTATGCCACAGTATTGATGCGGGCAGTGACCCCCTTCAACTATTATTGATTCGTGATCCGACCCCAAGTCATTTCACTTAGTACTTTTTTCCTTACTATGGGAACAATAGTTCAGCAGTTTTCGTTAGGTGGAGCTTGTAAAAAGCATATGTAGCTTGAAAGGTTTTTTCGGTGGATGATACTATGCATTTTACATAGCGCTAGCAAAGCGTGTTTCTGAAATAATGACCTCAAGCCGCCTGCCCACATTGGGAATTTTAGTACAGTATGGGAAGTTTGATATTTTATTTAATCATCTCCCTGACCTGACCGATTCTCGAAGGAGGCCGTACTACCGAGCCTCGTTTTCCTCTAGATGGAGCTGGCACTGGTCGAATGATGTCTCTCATCATCATCATCATCGTCAGCCCATTTAAGTCCCCACTGCTGGGGCACGGGCCTCCCACAATCACATGAGGAGTAATTGCCATACTCACCACGCTTGGCAGACGGGTTGGCGAGGGTTTTGTTTTATATTTGCATTTATATGCAGAGTTTTCCTTCTCTGGGTGCTGATGATCATGCCAGCAGCTTTACCTTAGTCGCCTTTTACGACACCTCGGTAAGAGTGAGGGTGGCCTATTCTACTCTTCCGGGGACCACACGGCATGGTGTCTCTATCTCAGTATATATACCCCCCGCGGAGTCGTATAATGAGCAAACCACTCCCCAATAGTGGTTATGGTCGTGTACTCCGAAGGCCCTATTGGTCGCCTTTTACGACAGGCCAGGAATACCATAGCAGTATTCTAAACGCCCCTAGTCACAGGACCCACGTTTAATACACTATATTTTCCGAGTGAGTGAGGGAACCTCCAGTTCCGGGGAGAAATGGAGCTCAAAGTTTGGCAGCGAACATATAAATAAAAACATATAAATCCACGGATGGCGGCCATCGCTTACCATCAGACCCCTTCTTTGATAACAATAAGCCGCACTCACTCGGAAAACATAGTGTATTAAACGTGGGCCCTGTGGCTAGGGGACTTAGAATACTGCCATGGTATTCCTGGCCTGCCGTAAGAATTGACTAATAGGGCCTTCGGAGTACGCGACCATAACCACTATTGGGGAATGGCTTGCTCATTATACGACTCCGTGGGGACGACGTTTTTGGGTGTCCTGGTACATCATACATCAGAGAATGGTTAGCACGGCGAGCGCGATTAGCGGTACAGTCCATTCTCGGCTGTGGGGTGACCGTGAGTGACACCCCAGGGGTTTTGGTTAGGGATAGAGTCCCACACACCAACTTGTTCACTACATGTGACAAGATGGATGCCATGATGGTGTTCCCTAGTAAGCAGAAGGCGCTAAACGTCAGCTTTCTGTCAGGCCGTGGTTCCAAAATCAAAGATTTAATACCGGTCGAGCCGAACAATTCAGCCCAAAGCCTGGTTCTCCCACGGTCCATCGTTTTACTACAGACTATGCGGATAAAGAATGGAATCAGAAATGGCGGCGCATCTATTCACTTCTCGCTCGCACACCCACGAGTGCGAGTATAGACGCAAATAATGTGCGACCGAGAAGTGAATAGATGCGCCGCCATTTCTGATCCCATTTTTTATTCGCATAGGTTGTACAATTATACTGTGTCATCGTGAGTCTAAAGGTCTCACGCAGAGGTTGTATCGTTTTGACTGTACTGTTTTTAACCCCTGACACCAAAGAGAGGGGGTTCTATTTTCAAGAGTGTTGTGTTTCCGTACCTATGTATCTTTAGTCCCTCTCAAGAGGTCCCGGGATTGATCCCCGGGACGGGCCAAAAATGTGTACCTAAGTTTTCAGTAAAAAACTCTTAGTGCCTCGGAAACCACATTAAGCCATTGATCCTGCGCCCAATCACTCTCCGGCCGTGTCACGCTGGTGTCCCGTCGGAATATGAGGGTAAGGGAATAGAGAGTGCACTTGGGTTTGCGCACACACTTGAGCACTATAGTATATCCTGCTTATGTGGCTGATCGTTGAGATTGGCTGCCATAGCCGTAATCGGTTAGAGGATATTATCTTTAGTCCTGCACTATGTGGCTCCTTAATTAATACATTTTTTAATTGTGTTATTGTTTGAACGATGAAGTAAGTGAAAGGAGAGTTTGAGCTACTGAGCTACAAGTGCATGTTCTTATCCAATGGGATAAAAACATGTACCTTTTCGAATCTGAGCATACCTACACCATGGGATTTCCAAATCCATGTCCATATTTAATATGAGCTTGGTATACGTTCTGTATACTTTGTCTTTGTCTTATACCGAACCACGCCAACAGGATTGTATGCGCATGCATATGTTTTTTTATGTGACAAGTGACAGACGAGCATACGGACGGATCACCTGATGGTAAGCGATTGCCGCCGCCCATGGACACCCGCGACAAACCCCCCTTTCCTCCAGATTACCCACACTCAAGCAGCGAAACACAGCACAGTGCTGCTTCACGGCGGTTTTTTGTGAGGCTATGGTATCACTCCGGTTGAGCCAGCCCATTCATACCGAAGCGTGGGTCTCCCACGGTCCAAGAATGTGTGTAGCCTTTTTAACACGCATGTTGGCAGTGGGCGTTCTGGGTCTTTCTTTTTTGTGTTACCGCACTGTAGAGACCACGACACCGTCCCTTGAAAAGCGCGCTTCAGTCAACATCAACATTTAAAATTAAACTTTATGTCCGTAGACATAAGGAATCTAAAATGTTAGTTCAGCGTTTCGCCGCGTGACTTCTATCGCGGTATGGACTCTAGTCACTTTGCAAGCCGTTTAGTGAGTCAAGGCACCAAGCCGAGTTCACTGTTGCATTTTAAATGATTACCTGAGTCGACAAATTAAACAGTGACGAGTCGTTCCTGGCGTAATGCCTCACGTCACCTGTGGAATACCGATGTCTGTTCGAGTTCGTGCTCTGAAGGTATGCAATGCTATGTATTTAGGTTACGTATGCACGGGTATTTTCTGCCGTCCATATGCTACAGCTCTAGCCGTAAAATGTTTGTAATTTTGGTACTAAACGGCATTACATTCGAAAATGTAATGTATAGTACCTAAACTACATTCGGAGAAAAATGAGATTAAAGAGTGTGATCTAAAAAGAAAACGCTGTTGTAAAAGTAAAAAAATTATGAACAACTTATCTTATATAATTACACAGGTGTTTTTTTTTTATAATATGGCTCTAAGTACCTTAAGATGTCTTGCCAATGCCAAGTAACTTATTGAGAATAAACATAGTGATACTGTATCTTTTTTGTATCTTTTTTTCACACCATTTGAATTGCTACCACCTATGTTTAGAAATAAACTATTTGTATTTAAGACTACAGACCTAACTTCGTTCCATTTTTGTTTTTTCGATGTTTTATTCCTAAAAGGTTTTCTTAAACTGGTGTTCAAGATATTCATTCAAAAGGTACAGTTACATCTTACATCCTTTACTCTAAACAGGGTAAGCTGATCTACAGGCATGATGTTAGACTTTCCAAATAACGGTTTGTTTTCAAACTCCGACAAGATCTAGACAATAAATTGTACAAGCTAAAGAAAAAACAAAGGGTGTTTCTCTTTTTACTAAACACATAAAAAGCGTTTGAAAATTGATGTTTCTCTGACACAATGCTAGCTTAACAGCTGTTATAATAAATATCACTTTTGAACATTCGAGTAATTTTATTTAATCCAGTATATACGTTCGACAAACAACCAAGTCCATTGTCTCAAAATTTCATTTGCGCGTGTGTACAAGCATTTTATAGCGTGAGGATTATAACGCAATTAAAACTTTACGCGCTGTGAAGGGGACTGTGTAATGGGGAATCCTAAAAATATGTGTACGTGATAAAACTTGCTTTGTTTCAAACACAAACTCCCTCGGAGTTGTTCCCATGTGCGCCCAGGGAGCGAAACATTACTAACACAATGCATGTAGAACCGAACTGTGGATGTTGTTTCTAAACTTTTCTTTTTATAGACCGAGCTTAAATATGACGGGTGGAGATGTTACTCAGACATTATGTATACTGACTGTTGAGGCAGTTGGTAGTGCATCGCGGCGATGGCTGCGATTTGGGTCTCTGGTTCGATTCCCGTGTCGAGTCAAAATTTGTACCAGAGATTTTCTATTAAAAAAATCTCAGTGTCAGCCCGCAGTCCGGAAGTTGGCGATCTTGTATCCCCGTGCCGAAAACACGTTAAGACGTTGGTCCTGTGCCCTATCCCTTTTTTGATGGTGTCGCACTGGTGTCTCATCGAAATAAGATGAGAGTAAAGGAATAGAGACTGCACTTGTATGTGCGCACCAACTTGATCATAATGTATCCTACTAACGTGGCTGATCATTGAGATTGGCCGCTGTAGCCGTAATCGGTTGGAGAATATCATTATTACTATGTGCAATGTGCTGTGTTTCGCTGCGTGAGTGCGGGTAGGAGGCCCAACCCGGAATTATAGTGGGGGGAAGGGGGGTGGCGGGTTTAAAGGTTGGCAGCGAACTTGTTGGTTGGTTGTTGAACTACTGGTGTCGTGGGTGACTATGGGTGGCGGCAATCGCCTACCATCATGCCATCCGTCCGCTCGTCTGCCAACTAACTCTGAAATAAGTTCAGTGAAGTCTAAATCAAGTAAAGTGAGTGCCTATTGTTTTAAATCAGCATTAATTCAATCTTCGGACTAAAAGCTGAGACAGTTGGCTGCCAAAAGAATCGTGTAATAAAACTCTGGTTTTGGCTCGGTCTTCAAAACAATACAAATATTACTATTATGGAACACGCGAGCCACATTCGTTAAATAATATCTGTCGCAAAATAACAGGCATCATAATTTTTAAGAGCGCTTATGTTGAAGCACTTTATTTCATGGTTGTGAATTGATGCATGTTGTTCAGAAATGATGCTTAGTAAAATGGCCGCGTTTTCTCTGCTTTTTGAAGTTACTCGTGAAAATAATCCAAATTGTGATACGCTTCGACTCAGCAATCAAAAGGAAATCTACTTCTAATTTGCAGTCGTCTCCAGGGACAAGCTAAACTTGTTACCTCATTAGATTAATTGCCCAACGCTAAGGAATAACTATTAAAAATTCATTGTTTTCTACTGTTCCACCAAGTTCGCTCGGATATCATTATTAATATTTAATTCTGCTGAGACGCAACGTCTAATGCTCTAATTTAAAATTCTTACGAAACTTAATATTTGAGCGGGGCAGGCCCCCCAGGATTCTATGCCTACCCGAAAAAATTACAGATTTCTATAATTCGCAGTTATTTTTGTTACAATGAGCGGTAGGTAACGAAAGCCTGTGGGGAGCTAGGCCAAGAGCCGCAATGGACGTTGCGCCTAGCGTAATTTTTGAGTCGGCGGGGCTACAGGCCAGGTGCCGAGGTGGGGGATAGACTTGCACGCTCAGTGGTACATAAATTTTCCGCCGGTACCGCATCGGAACCGCAGTAGCTAGAACGACCTCCGTACCACGTACGTGTTGCGCTGCCAAATAAAATGTAAAAGTACCTCGTGTTCAAATTCGTTTCTCATTTTGGAAGACCTGTACGCGTCATAGCATCCTGCCTCAAATTGATACAAAATGATGTTGGTTTTCTTTTAGAGACATTAGGGGTTTCTTGTCATGGATGTCCCTCGAGCGAAATACGACGGTCATTATGTAGAATAAATCAAGTTGGCGCTAGAAGAGGAATGTTTAAAGCACATCTACGAGTAACTTATACAATATATTGGACTGTTAGAAAATACAGCAAACTCCGTAACTATATTTAATTGTATATTTTTGAAGCAATAAGTAGGTATTGATCTATCAATTATCAAGACAAGACTTTGAGTACTTTACTTTAATGTACGCAAATTTGGGTACGATTTAGTAATAAAAAATGACACTGTGTAAAAGTTTTTAGGGTACTGAACCTCAAAAGTAAAAAAAACGGAACCCTTAATATGATCACTTTTTTGTAGTATGTAGTATTCGTAGTGCTATACAGTAGGTACACGTAACTACAGCTGCAATTCTTAATTCAGAGATCACATGCATAAACTAAATACTTTCAATACATAAATATTGCAGGAACCCTGTAGAACGCAGGCTAAATAACGATCGCATGGGAAGAATAAATCCAGGAAAAATACGATAAAATTTAAAAATTTCATGATCGATGCTAGAACAGTTGGCGAATTCGATAGCGAGACGACATGTTGGACGGCTCCGATCCAATAGATAGGCGATCGGAAACTCCATGTGACTTTGTAGTGGAGAAAAACTCCATCCACGCGTATTACGAGTATTACCGAAAACCCGTGACTTTTTTTTATGTGATAGGTGGCAGACGAGCTGACGGATCACCTGATAGTAAGCAATTGCCGCGGCCCATGCACACTCGCAAAATCAGTGGAATCACAAGTGCGCTGCCAACCTTTAAACCCCCTTTTCCCCCGGATTGGGCCTCCGGTACCCTCACTCATGCAGCGAAACACAGCACAGCGTTACTTCACGCTGGTTTTCTGTGAAGCTGTGGTATCCGGCCCATTCATGCCAAAGCGTGGCTCTCCCACGGTCATACTTCAGACTTCAAGAGGTTTTCACCTCTATTAGATACAGGCCAACTTCTAATACTACAATATTGTCAAAGAAAATAGGTAAGTTCCAATTATTATGGAAATAATAGCGACTGGAGTAAAATATCATTTTAAAGATAAGCGACTGTTTCTACAACTTCAAAAATGTTTTAGTTAAAGGTAAGGTTAACTATCCAATTTTTTCAAAACGTATTTTATTTTAACTTGGGTAATTATGTCAGCCTGTTATGGCGTTTCACCGCAATATAAGTGATATTATTTATACTCATGCGATAACTATTATCTGAGGCCAATCTTCGAGTTTTTAGCCTACTCTTGCATTAGGTTATCGATACTATTTTTTACAAGACTTATAAGTAAATTTAAAAATAATAAACCAACGTAATCGGCACCTAGCGTCATCTATTGCTAAACTATAACCAAAACAAAGTGAGGGCCAACCAAAATAGTTCCAATAAAAGTACCTACTCTTTAAATATTTTTAAACCAGTCTACATTTTTTAAGGTGACGGGTAGAGCACACTAGCGACGCCAATCGATTTTAATTTTAAGCAACTAAACCAGGTCTATTTTAAACAGTTTCGGGGTTACAACCTCTCGGCAAACACTTATACTATTTATGAAATAACCACGCACAAATGTTGGGTCCAGCGCATACGCGAACAATTTGTTCACGCCAAAAGCGGATCAATTTTTCGCGTACAAAAACGGACCCAACATTTGTCGGCGTCGCTAGTGTACCCTATCCGTCACCTTAAGTTCTAGATACATAGATTTCTTTAACTAATTTAACGAAAGGATTTAAAGTTGTAATTAGCGAAGCGCAGTGCAAAGTGAAACTTTTACCTACTTTCTCGTACCTACTAAATAAGCCGGAAATATAAAATGTGAATCAAGTTAAATAATGCATTTTGGATTTAAAGTTTTTTAAAAGGCCAGTAACACATTAGCGATCGCTCTGATTTCGCGGATGTTCATGGACGGCGTTGACTCGCTTGCTCGTTTGTCGCCTCTAGCATCAAAAAAGAGATTACCGCTGATTCATAACATAATATAGATTTCTACTTATCCCAGTAGCCTAACGAAAATCAGTAACAAAATGCATAACGTATTTGTCAGTCAGAACGCTACTTTAGAATTTTCGACAAAAGTAGATCTTTATTTACATTTTTGTCTCAGACATCAGGTCCAAGGTCTTTGAACGGTAACTCCACTTGTCGCCGTTTATACTCTTCATCTTAGCGTGTAATTTCCAGTTTGATCCAAAGCTGTCACTCGGAGGGTTTTTTTGAAGCTGGGGAATGCCTCCTTATGCATATCCTCCTGCCGGGGGGCAGGTGGGTTATGTCGGGCTCTCCTCTGGCGGGGGCTTCTCCTAACGAGAAGCCAGCCAGAGGCATACCGACTAAACCCCAGCGACGCTCCCTCATAGAGACAGGCAGGAGCGCCGGGCTGTCCCTACCAGGCTGAGGCAGAGGCCTGTGTAGTGCCTGTGCTGGTACCCCCGTACCACACCCCGGCGGGCCTCTTCCTTGGAGAGGATAAAGACGCGCCTCTGGTCGCCGTCTTCTTCCCTTCCTTGCCCTTCAGCGAGCGTTTGCGAGAGGGTCCTGCTCCCTTTTTGGGTCATTACGTCCTCACATAAGTCACTCGGAGCCTGGAGTACGTTTGGACTATGATCTAAGAATCTGCTAAATGTAATGAAGTTACTACTATCCGCCCTTCGCATCCCTAATACTGGGGAACCAGACCAACTGAATCACGATTACACGTTCAGAATCTCAAATGTAGATATCCACAATTTTGAGAAAATATACATGCATATTACGATATTATCCCCCATTGTCGAGCTCATGGTTGTGGCCGTATGTATGTGATTGTGTATATACTGTTTGACATTTTAGCAACCGTGGTCGGTCGTGGCAATTATTACAATTGGTCCCCACTAGCGCTGCCACCGGGGACAATTGGAAATTTTCTTTCCAGCTGTCAACCATGTGACAAATTTTTAACTGTCCCCTTCCAATTCATAGCAGAGAGGACAATTTGTACTTTTTTCCTAGTTCATCACCCCATGACTCCGAGGAGGTGACAATTGCTACGTCTTTGCCAGTTGCTCCGCCAACCAGTCTTGAGTAAATATCTTAATTTTTTTTCCTATGTAATTAAAAAGTTGTTTATTTGTTTCTTTGGAAAACTGAACTACTCTGCTTGGGCAATATGTTAATGAATGATATTTATCATTTGCCGTGGCACAAGTCACGGCACACTAGTAGTGTCATGGGAAACTTGTTTTTAAATTAGAATTTCCCGTGATATTCGGAACTTCGTCTTTCCAATCAGAAGGCAGACGTTCCTATGCACTGAACTACCACCCACTGCTTTGCATGAGGTCCTTGGCCATTACGCACAAACGACGCAATTAGGTGTGCTTGGAGACGGGACGGGATGGAATGAACTAAATCCTAGGGTTGCCCATCTCTCACTAAGCCACTCAGTCTAGTCAGACTGTGAATAAATCGCTGAATACAGGGATTTTCTTTTTTCCAATCGGTCAGCAGTTTCCACGCTACAGAGCTGTTCCTAAAAGGGTTTAATTCCAATAACGCGATACAGCACTAATTCGCTGCCAACCTATTCCCCTTCCACCCATTGTGCCTCCGGTAACCTCACTCACACGGCGAAACACAGCGCAGGCGCTGATTCACGCCGGTCTTCTGTGAGGCAGTATATCCCTGGTTTTTTTTTTATTTCATCACATTGCGTCTTCACCTTCGTATAATTGCATCATCAATGCCAAAATTAAGAAAACTTAGTTCAGCCAAAAGTTATTTTGGTGCATTGCAATAAATATTGCTGTACATTTTTTAATGTACGAGTATACCAAATTAAATTTTTGATCATGGACGCCATACTTTGCTCTCATTGGTCTACAAGGACGATCTTGAGATTGATATACACTTGTCAATGGACGTGTAGGGGTTGAAATAAATCATTGATTTTTACCGTTATTTTATAGTTTCTGGGGAGCAATCGTGATTTGGAAAAAAAGTAACAGAATGACAACAAATTTGGCGCCATTCAAAGTTGAATTTCGAGTATGGGTGTGACTTACTGGTGTTTGATATTTACCTACACAATTTGTGTTATACTAATGAGTTCACATAGACGGACAGAACTGATATCCTGTCTTGACAAACCTTTGCGCTAAGCTACTCAATAGCTCAGTACCGAATAAACAAGTTTAAGTTTCGACTTCGACTTGCTTATTATGGTATTTGAAAGTATAAGCTAATGATTTATTTGTAATCCGTGATATTCAATCTGAATAAATTTGTGGCCTCGATATTTATTTTTTATTTGTTAGGTGTCAGCAGACGGATCGCCTGTTGGTAAGTGATTGCCGCTGCCCCGCCAGTGGAGTCACAAGTGCGCTGCCAACCTTCCCCCTTCCCCCGGATTGGGCCTCCGGTACCCTCACTCACGCAGCAAAACTCAGCACAGGGCTGCTTCACGCTGGTTTGTGTTAGGGCATCACTGCCATCGTGCCGGCTCATCCATGCCGAAGTGTGACTTTCTCACGGTAATATATTATTAATAATGCTTCATTAGGCACAACCTTTTTTTTGTGTCGAGGGACCTAACGGGGTGTGTGGAACTCCCAGAGCTTAACCCACTAAAAACCCTCCGAGGCCTACGGTGACTCAACAGTCCGTTTGACCTCGCCTACGGCCAACGTCTGTCAGACCAAATACGCAGGCTGCCTCAGGGGGGCGCTATAATAGCACCCACTCCTTGAATTCGGCACAACCCTGAGTCAAGCATGTGTGTGGCAGGCAGATTGTTTGCTATCCGAAGCTCTATTCAATCCGATCCTTACTAGGCAGCTAATCTCTTTAAATGCACTCCGATGCCAATAATGATCCATTCATAGCGCTGCTTCAAAGATTCAATGAATGGTTCAAACATTTTGAATTATAGGTAGGTATGTGGATCACTGCTTCACGTCTAAATTGTTTTACCTTTAATGTAATTTTTATCTATAGTTTAATAAATACGCTATATAAATTCAAAGTAAAGTAGATAAAACAAACTCTTAAGGTGACGAAAACGGATCTATTTTAAAAAATTTCGGGGTTACAACCTCTAGGCAAAAACTTATACTATTTATTAATTAACCATGCACAAATGTTGAATTTATTCACGCTAAAAGTGGCCGCTGATCAATTTTTCGGGCCGCATGCCCATCTGATGGTAAATGGTAACCGCCGCTCATAGACAACAACAATGCCGGAGTACAGTCATGCCGCTGCCTACCGTGAAAGAAGAACTCTTTTCAAACCTCGTTTGAATGAGCTGAATGATCCGAGTGAGCCAAATGATCTGAATGAGCCGAATGATCTGAATGAGCCGAATGATCTGAATGAGCGAAAGCAAAAGAGTAAGCCGTGGGCTGTTCGAGGTGAATCGGTAACCGTCGTTCCATATATTACGCGGGGTAAAAGACAGGTATATTACATAGCACAGCAGGAGTAGATCGATTATTCATAGCCTGGCTGCCATCATTCTCTCACATCTAAAATCGCACTACAATCGGGACATTACGAGCTAATCGGAGTTACCCTCACTGTCACACGCGCTGTGTTTCTCCTTTGTTTGAATGCGACAGATATTCTCGTTCGTTCGGGACGTATTCGCGCTAAAGCCCGTGGTGCAATTCTTAAACATGACGACTTAAATTTAACTTAAAGGACCGCTTATTTGGTCAAGTGTCGCCCACAAAAAATTTTTGCTGTATTCTGTGGGACTTGTCCCCCTGAGTACTTATCATTATGACACCAAAGCTGAAAGGTTGTGGCTTGGCATTATTGAGTTCAAAAATCAACATTTTCAAACATTTTCAGAATATTAACTGAAAAAGTTTTTTTTCGGTAAAATCTTGACATTTGAACATCAGGAGGACAAGTCCTTAATACGATACTATTAATTACGATTCGGCGGGTAGAGCTAAAACAAGCCACATGGGCTGATGCAATTCAAATTAGTGTCTAGTGGTTTTTAGTGTACAAATTCGGTGTTTATTTGTGCAGTGAAGTGCCGTAAAGTGATCCTAATAATAAGAACCGTTGGATTGTATCGTTTTAACACTGCTATTGTGTGTCGAGTGAGTTGTCTCGTGACAACTTGCTTGGACCTAAAGAGTCTTAAAACCCGCGGTTGCTTTTAGAGTGATATCCGCAGAATCCGTAGGTCGATAAAACGTTAAACACCGGCGTTTTATTCAGTAACTGTGATTTTGATTGACTTCGACTGTTAAGAACATACTTATTCTCAATAAGTTACTTGACATTGGCAAATTATCTTCGGGTAAAGCCATATTTAAAAAAAAGTCCTTACGTGTTCTTATTTCAATTTAAAATTCTAATTTGAACAATATTATTGAGCCCATGGAAATCAGACGCGAAGAAACCGGAAGGTCAAATTTCGGAGCATCATCCGGTATGTAAGATATCAATACAAACGACAATTCAATTGATATTCTTTCAAGTAACTGAACATTCTAAGACACGCAATAACTGACACATTTTCTAAAGGAAAATTCTTTTATGCATTCGCAAAGGCTTGTATTTCCTTAGGGAATTGATCAAATATTGTACAAGCAATGCGGCCGTTCGAGCGGGCTTTAATGCAAATACGGTTTAGCTCTTTATTGCATCTTGGTTCTACTGCAGTTGTATTATAGTTTTATAAGAGGTTCCGAACAACTCTAATTGGAAACTGTGGTATTTATCCGGGCTTTTTATTCTGTTGAAAACCGCGCAGAGTATCTTAGCTCTGATCGGGCCAGTAGCATCGATATTTAGATTTTTATTATCTGTGATGAATTAAAGGTGAGCCGACGATCTGATGAAGGTCACAGGGATCCCTTAGATGCGGGCGGCACAGGATTAATCTGTGTGGAGATCATTGGGGGAGACATATGTCCAGCAGTGGACGTCTATTGGCTCAAATGATGATCTGGGATGAATTAAAGACATCTTTAGAAAAATATCAAAATGTGATCCTCATCTTAGCATGTGGTAAATATGTAAACAGATGCTGCCATACCGACAGCTAGTTTGTAATACATGTCACTGGATGGCGCCACTGCGCCAGCCAATTATAGCGCATGCTGTTTTTAATTCTTTCTCTTCTCCTGTTGCCATTTTGCGTGCCTGTTGTTGTTTTTATACAATAAATATTTTATACTTCACTTTTACGAGTTTACAATTCTACAACGGACCCTCTGGACCCTTTACAGCATTCAAATGCTGATGGGAATCACTTCCTAGTTGTCGCTTCGGAGCACGGGATACGTGTGGAACTTGATCAAGGATTCGGGAAGTCTGGTAATCACAATGAAGCGACTGTCGTCTGACCTTCGCAACCCTTAGACAGGGGAATCAGACCAACTAGATCACGGTTACACGTTCAGTATCATTATTTCAAATATTGTAGATATCCAGAATTTTTGAGAAACTATCCGAGACGTGCTGGTTGATGCTGGTTTCCTCACGATGTTTTCCCTCACCGCCGAGGTTATGGTAGAAATATGCACATAGATTTGAAAAATCCAGAGGTGCGTGCTCGGATTCGAATCACAACCCCCGTATGGAAGGCGCGTTCTAAACCACTAAGCTACTATCGCTCTGAATGTGAGAATATGGACAACATTTTTATATTTTTTACAACAAACTTATGTCTTAGATCTATATATAGTGCATTATTGTGAAAAGGTGTATATTTTTAAATATTTCAGAGTATCATAGAAGGAGGCTATGAAGAAACTTGGGGGAGGCCTTTGCCTAGCAGTGCATAGGACGCGATACTAACTAAAACTAAAAGATTTTAAACGTGGGAGAGCTTCGACATAAATGGGCCGGCTCGACCGGAGTGATACCACGGCCTCACAGAAAATCAGCGTGAAGCAACAGTGTGCTGTGTTTCGTTGCGTGAGTGAGGGTACCGGAGGCTAGGAGGAAAGGGGGGTTTAAAGGTTGGCAGCGCACTTGTGATTCCACTGGTGTCGCGGCAATTGCTTATCATCAGGTGATCCGTCTGCTCGTCTGCCACCTATCACGTAAAAACACTAACTAAAAAAAAATAGTATGATAAGTGAGATATTAGTTTAGTGGATAAGAACGAGCCAATCGCAGAGAAGGGTCGTGGATTGAATCCAAGCATGCACCTTTTTCAAATCTACGAGTATATACTTATTTTTACCAATAACTCAGTGGTGGGGGAAATCATCTTGAGGAAACCTGCATGTTTCGGATAGCTTCTGAAACGTGTAACCATGATTCGCTTGGTCTGATTCCCGGTTTACGGGTTGCGAAGATCAGAAGGAGGAGTATGATGGTTGTAACAAGGTTGAAAAGAACAAATGAAGTCTGAAAATCACAAATACTTTTCTTCAGTTTATTCATTATTCGTCCTAAGACAAAATTACCCGAAAGTAGATTTTATCAGGTTCGGTTATACCTACGGATACTTTTCCATTTCGGACATCATATTTTTTCTGTTACAGTTTCAGAACTATATAATATCTTTGATAACAATAAAATATAAATAAATATTTTACAACATCACAACCATTGATCTGACTCCGAGATAGGTAGCTCAACCACCTGTGTTACAGATATCAGAACTAACAACGGAATCAAAAATATATTCTCGGAGGCAATAGACAACAGACAAGGATGCTCATAGGAGCGTTAACAGGGCATTATGCAACGAACAAAATGCTGATGAAGATGAACATGACATCGAACAGCGACTGCAGAGCATGCAAGGAGGAGACGGAAACCATAGAACATCTTTTATGTGAATGCGACTCACTAGCCAGAGGCAGAATGTGTCTTCTAGGTAACGCTTATCCTAAACCAGGAGACTACAGGCACTTCAATCCGAAAGACATCGTGATGCTGATGAAACGAATCTTTCGTGAGTAAGAGCGCAAAAGAAAGAGGAGGTACAAAAGATCCCTTAGGGTCGACGTGCCCCATGAAAATGGCCCCTAACAGATAAGATAAGATAAGATAAGATAACAACGGAATCACAGATTCTACAAACAAGTCTGTACATCTTAAACTTACACTTAGCTCTTACGTACTAAGCTGGCATTAACGAACGGCTGATTGCAGTCTTCGAATGCTTCAACATCAAAAGCGATCGAATCGGTAATGTTTACAGTCCATCGACGGTTTCTCAGGACACTATGCAGGATGCCAGCACATTAAAGGAAACAGCTTCAGTGCGCTTCACGAGCGGGTATAGGGATGTGACCCGACGGTAATTCCTTCAAATGAAACCACTTTTAAATAGGATAAGAACGACATTTTAAGAGGCAGGAGAAAATTGCCTACGGATGTGACAGAGATAGGTTTATCAGACTTGAACCACCTCGAACCTAGTTGGTGAACTTTGATGAAATATCACGAAGAGCCAGCCCTTCGTGATATTTCATCAAAGTTCGGCTCTTCTAGAAGAGCCGAACTTTTCCCACGTTTTGTCTGCTGCAACCTAGCGTTAGCTGGGTTGTACGGACAGCATCAAAAGTAGCTTAACACTTTTGTACAATGCCGAAGTAACATTTTTTACGTACCCCTTAGAAACTGACTATAATAGGCAGAACAGTTGCTTTGACATGGTATTAAAGCGTTAAACTACTTATGATGCTGACTTTACCTAGATACCGTAAGAAACGCGATGTTCAAAACTCAACACATATTAAACTCCTCTTTATAAGGCACTTAAAATCGAACGTGTTCTATTCTAATTCTTACATTGTTCGTCGATTATTGATCGTCTTACATTGTACGCCTCTCACCGTTCTTATCAATTGTCTTTTAATTCATTATGGAACTAAGTATTTCATCGATCATGCACTTTATCCGTGCATCTTCCACCTATCTCACATGTATACGAGATAGGTAGATACTTGTAAATATCAAATCGAGTTAACTTGTGTTCAAATGACTCACATTATTCAGTTGAACTGGTTTCCCTGTTACAGGGTTGCGAAGGAACGATATGTGTAACCATGTTACACGATTCAGAAACTGTAGTTAAGTTAAAGTAAGTACAATTAAATAGGTGGCAAGTCTTTCCTTGATAGTTGAGTGATTAGTTTCAAAGGTAATGACGTACTTAAAGGTAAAAAAATATAATGTAGGTAAACATAATGAATTTACGCGCGCCCAAATTCAGGATGCAGTGTTAGCATTTAGAATGTATGATAGATTGCCAGAACTCAGTTATTGTGTTCTCTCTACGTTTTATATGTACAATAGATATTTAAAGTAAATTATTTCGTGAAAAATAGGCGTGTGAGCGAAAACCCTCCGTCACAAATGCCATCCAACATAAAACAGATGGTGTTAATTTGACTGTTCCATACAAAATTGAAATTCAGACTCTGTTTCTATATTTTAATTAGGTTACCAGATTGGTTTTTATTTTAATTATGTTTGACGACATCTCAGATCAAGTTTGCTTGCGACAAAGTGAACTTTTATTGGCTCAGCCCATCCCAACAGGTGCAATCTTTATTGTCTTACGGATCAAGCGCAAGACCAATGGCTTTACGTGCTTTCTAAGCCAAGGCATGGCGATTCAAGACCAGGCAACCATGGACTACTACTACTATCATGGACAAGGTTACCTAATACCACAGTATAACAAGACATATGAAATAATGAAATAAATATTTTACAACATCACATACATTGTTCTGACTCCGAGTTAGGTAGCTCAAGCACCTGTGTTACGGATATCAGATTCAACAGTGGGATTACAAATATATACATATAATACTTTTCTTTTGTAAATAAATACTTATAATACCGCCGTGTGGTCCCCGGCAGAGTAGAATAGGCCACCCTCGCTCTTACCGAGGTGTCGTAAAAGGCGACTAAGGTAAAGCTGCTGGCATGATCATCAGCACCCAGAGAAGGAAAACTCTGCATTTATATCAAAACCCTCGCCAACCCGTCTGCCAAGCGTGGTGAGTATGGCAATTACCCCTCATATGATTGAGGGAGGCCCGTGCCCCAGCAGTGGGGACTTAAATGGGCTGACGATGATGATGATGATGATGACTTATAATACATAGCAAACACCCAGACCAATACAAACAAACATGTTCATGCACACAAATGTTTGTACTGTGCGGGGATCGAACCCGCAACCCTTGTATCAGAGGCATTACTAAGAAGAAGCTAACCCTAAAAGATAAAATTAAGTAATCTCTGTCTATATAAACAGTTATAGCATACTACTATGATTGGTCAATCTAAAGCATTGTCCGATGTATCCGCCAGCATTCAAGTTGCCAGACAGTTTTCTAAAGATAATTAAAGGTCTCTTCAAAAAGCATGAAAGCCCTTACTTAATGTTTCTCAATGTCGGTCTTATAATACGTAATTGAATCATTTATTATTTATATTCATATTTCCCAAAATGTTGGAGGCAATATATTTACGTAACCTACGCTAAAAGATACCTGTTCGGAATAATTTACCTGCTAAACGTGGAGATTATTGTAATTAGATTTTACAAATTCGGTTAGAAGATGGTCTTTAAAGATAATTATGTAAATATAGTTTTGGAATCAATTACAAAGTTTGTGCAACTTAAAAAATATTTTTGGACGTGGAGGCTATATAGGTACTAAGCGCAGATGACGGAGATGTTAGGACGACCAGAAGGAATATTCTTTTACAATCGACATTGAAGTCTTATTTGAGATTTGTATGGACGAATGTATGACATCTCAATGTTCGACGTTAATGTGAGTGCACGAGAATTGGGCTCCTGATCTCATTGGTTTCATTGATGGCTGTACCGTAAGTGCGCTGAATCACAATTCAAAAGATTTAAAAATTACAAAATATTAAGGACCTGATTTAAATTACTTTTTTAAGCATTTATTTTTTAACAAAACAATAAAATAAATAATAGCTATGCCGAAACAATTTAAGCGCTATGCTAAACTATTAAGAATTAATTTCCCTCTAAAGAAGAAAGTAGTCATAAATCAAAATAATGAACGTAATATTTAACATAATTCCTATTCTTAATAAGCAAAAAAATTAAGTCCACCATCAGTTTAAAGACCCACCAGCAACCACTGGTCTGGATGCAGTTCGCTTGCGACCGGACACTGTGGAAGTCAACTGATGAGGCCTATGTTCAGTAGTGGACGTCCGTTAGCTGATGATGACGATGACGTATTCATTTACAAAGGCCACCATAGCCTGTCAAAACGTCGTATTTATGATTTATTACTCTTAGCTTTTACCTAAGCCATTACTGCCTTACCTTTACCATTTACTGCCTGCCTTACCTCATATACGACGACAACTGACAAGTAATATTTATGGTCCGCTGTCACCACCATTCTCGGCACTTTGAAATGTCCGATATTCTGGGATGGTGAGAAAACAATTTTGGAGAGCCAGGAAACTAAAAACATGCAAGCCTGAACAATATTGGCTGGCGCCGAAAACGTGCAGTTTCGCCTCGGGTACTGCAAGAGTATATAGGCCCCGATAATTGCTTCCTATCAGGTAGGCTGTAATCTAGTTTGCTAACTTCGTGGCATAAATATGTACACGTAATTTTAGTCCCACCACTAGCGGTATAACCTATTTAACGTTGGGTAAATATTGCTTACTTTATTTAAAACATGAACATAATTAAAATACAGTTAAACTCGTAATAAAAAGATGTTAGTATTTACATTACGAGTTTTGAAAATTATAGTTTGTGAAATTTCAATTCTTATGATAAGAGGATTTCCTTCAATATTGGGGTTTATTAATTGTCACATGCATACATTTAACTAATGGCAGGTATATAATCATTAGCAACTTTTTCACTTTTCTAGTCGACTTGCTGATCTAACTTAGAAAGCTCAACAAAAAAATACGTAAGTTATCAATTTAAGGTGACGGGAGGGCACCCTAGCGACGCCAATCTATTTTAATTTTTAGCTACTAAACCGAATCTATTTTAAACGATTTCGGGGTTACAACCTCTCGGCAAACACTTATATTATTTATTAAATAAACATGCAAAAATGTAGGGTGCAACGCGTACGCGAAAAATTGATTCACGCCAAAAGTGGCCTCTTTTGGCGTGAATAAATTTTTCGCGTACAAAAACGGACCCAACATTTGTGCATTTTATTTAGTTTAGTGTTTGTCGAGAGGTTGTAACCCCGAAATTGTTTGAAATAGATCCGGTTTAGCAGCAAAAAATTAAAATAGATTGGCGTCGCAAGGGTGCCCTCCCGTCACCTTAAATTGATAACTTATGTATTTTTTTGTTGAGCTTTCTAAGTTAGATCAGCAAGTCGACTTTAAAAGTGTAAAGTTGCTAATGATTATATACCAGCCATTAGACCTTAAGCTGTTCTACTCATACGGAGTTCATTTTTACTGTTATTGGTACAACGTCTATTGGTCTACTTTAAAATGGGAGTATTACATGTTGTTTCATATACACACGACTGAAAACCTTTGCTTAGCTATCATCACTGAACATATTTGACAGGTACAAAAGCGAGTTACAGATATATGTAATAACAGGCAGTGGCAAGCCCGTAACGTTCTCCAAATGCGGTTAGGTGTTCAACCTGTGAAACAACAGGGGATACGCTAGCTTTGTCATCAGGGATATAGATGCAGGGAAGAGGTCCCAGAAGGGATCACCACAGAGTACTTTTTAATATAGGGGGCTCGTAAGCATTTTATATGAAAACAGAAAAGCTCCCTCTATCGTTCGTAAGCATCACTATAGTTTCTTTTTTTTCTATTCTATCTCACTCTCTCACTTGGAATATCCTGTAATGTTTATGCTAGCCCCTCTGCTTCGTTTGCTAATTATTTCTTGCGTAAAACAAATTAGAAAGTTAACATGGTTTCTGAATTTGAAATTTTTAAGTGTGTTATTTACTTAAGAATAAATTGCTAAAGATTACTATAAAATATCAACTATCATTTTCATCAATTAGTATTACATATGTTACCCGGTTTGTTACTATCCTGTCACACAAACTAGTGGTCGTCACTTAAAAACCACGCCAGGGAACCAAACCAGGTGGCTTGATGAAGCCGTTCCTTAACGAACGCATCTAAACAAACAAAGGAGACACACAGCGCGTGTGAAAGAGAAGGAAACTCCGATTCAGTCATACTGTCTGCTTTAAATCAGGCCGTCTCGTTCTAAAAACAAGGCTTATCAACCCACTTGACACAAATCGGTCAAGTGGGTTGATAATTGGTTAACGCCCGCATTCAAGGGATTTCCTCGATATTATAGCAAATAAAGTATTGAGTAAGATCACAGACATAGCAAAGGATTGCATGCCACAAGTGGCAATGGGCAAGGCACATCGGGAGGGCGTTGGGGCGGAAAGGTCCTCGAGTGGAGGCCACGTACAGGAAGTCGCAGCCGTGGCAGGCTTCCCGCAAGGTGGACCGACGATCTGGTGAAGGTCGCGGGAATACATTGGATGCGGGTGGCACAGGACCGATCTGTGTGGAGAACATTGGGGCAGGCCTATCTCCAGCAGTGGACGTCTATTGGCTGAAATTATGATGAATAGCTTATCTAAAAAAAATGCAAACTGTAAATTTCATCCAAATGATGGAAAGAAAACTGGTAGAGGTATAAGATTCTCATGAGTAAAAAATATGTACCTGGATTTACCTATTTAGGTGTTCTACTAGCAAACGTGAGAGGAGAGTTAACACAACCAAAGCTATATTTAAAGTCAATAGAAGTATAATTTAGAGCTGTTATTGTCAATAGATAGTGTAGTATCGGCATTACATATACGGCATTATCTGCGGCATCGCAGATAATGCCGTATCAGCAAATACTGAGGCTGGGACCTGATTGGCCACACCCTTCACTTATTCCTTACAAAATGTAATATCCACCATTAAATGTTTCCGCTGTTATATGTCATTCTGTATATTGAATATTGTTTGTGACCAATAAATTTATTTTCTTTCTTTCTTTCTAGTACGGAACTGCAAATTATTCCAATTTTAAAGCGTCCAATAGGAAACACTAGAACGGCAACCATAAATCCTTCAAATGGTACTCGTAAAAAGTTTCTCACATGACTCCCATCATGAACAACCAGCCATAACTCCCGGCAAAACATCGGTACAGTTGCCTTCATGCTGGCTTCATTAGAATTTATAATGATTAGAAGAACCGATGTAGGCCGCAAAATATGATACATCTAGTGAGCTATGTTGCCTTGTATACGAACACAAAATGCGGTTGGTAACGTCGCACCGCCCGTTTCAGACATTAGGTAGAAATTAATGATGTGGCGCAGAGCGTTGCGACTCTGACAGACCTCCAGCTAGGTTCATTACCCCGTCTTGCCAAATAGAGGACACGTAGCGATTTCGTACAAGAAAGAGGCGGAAGGCGAGGCGAAGAGCGGCTTCGCGACCTAAGAAGATCGATTTTTGATTTTTTTTAGAATATCACCTGATGATTAAGCGATTGCTGCTGCCCATGGACATTGGACACCTGCTACACTAGAGAAGTGTCAAGTGCGGTGCCGGTCTTTGAAAAATTGGGGGAAAACGTATTTTTCAAAATATTGGAACGTTTACATCTGGATTATTTGGAACATCAACTCTCAGATAGATCTGTCTCTGATTTTGTTACGAATGAATAATCGATCCCCTCCTGCTGTGCCATGTAATATACCTATTTCTTTTCCCCGCATAATACATGAAAAGACAGTTACCGATTGACCCCGAACAGCCCACTGCTTAGATACTCTTTCGTTCTGAATTCGGATTATTCCACTCATTTGGATCAATTGGCTCACTCGGATCATTCGGCTCACTCGGATCATTCGGCTCATCCGTATTAATGAGCGAGATCACTACCGCGATTGATCACGAGATCCATTTGAGTCGAATGATACATTCGGAGCGAACATTAGAAATTCGGGACAGAGTATCTTTTGGCGGAGTCGGATCACTGAGTCGTCTGCAGAATCTCACGCTGTTTGGACATCATTTACGAGTAACTCGCACGAGGGAGTTAGAAAGTAGCTCGCATGACAAGCCGAGTAGACTGTTACTGACGGATAGATAAGACGGATTTAATTTGAATTATTGCAATAAAGAAAGGATAGTACCACATTTATGTTGGTGTGTTGACTTTTTTGTATGAATATTATATCTAGGTATGGTTTAACTATCGAAGGTTTTATTAATATCTGAATTTAACAAACAACAGAATCCAAACACATTTTTTTTAAATCATCAAATTTGTTTAAATAACAAATTATTAGGAAAAACAGGCAATTAACGTAGCGAACAGCAACAAAAAAAGAATAACTAGGGGAAATGAAGGTGATAATTTACATGGAAATTGCTTGAGGGGTGGTTATTTTCCAAAAATATTATCCAGTTGCATAAAATGGTGTCATTTCGCAATGCAGAATGACCAGTGTGCAATGCGATGCGGATTTATATGCCAGTGAGCTCGTAACTTAACTACCGCGTTTGTGAAAACAGAAAATGTATTATGATGATATGGAAATATTGATGTTTTAAGAGTAGGTATTTTTTGGTGAACAGTTAAAATAAGTTTTGATTCCTACCTACATTCCTCTAATGTTAGTGATTTATTTCTTATTTTCTTTGGTTACTCTCAACTTTTAAGTCAAATTCACCTTCACATACGAAATCAAGTAAATTTGTATGGGGAGGTGATAAAACATTTATCACCTTGGGCTGCTCTGGGAAAAGTTGTAAGACGGTTAAAAAATAATTAAAATATTGAATTTTTGATTGTACTTATTTGTTACAATTTCAATGCTAATATTGCAATTTGCTGTTAAATCTTATTCGTAAAAGTTTCTGTATTTAGCGTCTCGCGTATTGTAGCACCAATCAATCTGTCAATGCTACGAAAATTAGAAAGATGTGCTACGGAGGATCGTAGCAAAATCGTAGTAAATTTCGTAGCTAGCATAAGTTAGGTACAAAAAATAAAGTTGTAGCGGACTCATAAGACTTTATTCTACATTATTAATACTTTTCTGATCTTAAATCCAATACTAGCCTCTTTATGCTTAATACTAAGTGAGCACCCTAACTTGTGCAAACTTCTCAGTAATTTATTGTTAAAGAGTCACATTACTTAAGGACAGGGGAAGGAACTTTTGAAGAGAATAGTAGCTACCGTTCTAGGATAGTAATTGTTCTGTTTACGGGCGCCACGCACATTGTTTGAGTTGACAGGGCAAAATTAAACCAAGTAATTAACAGGATGTGAACATCGACGAGATAAGCAGACAAAACATATTTCTTTACTACTTTATATGTTACCATACATATAGAGACTTAGTAACAGGAATTTCGTAAATATTGTACCTATTGAACGGTTTGTTGAAGAAAAATAATATCAATTATGTATTTAATATTTGATTGATAATGGTTTATTCAGCCAGGGAAGTAAATAAGCGAGTATAATGTTTACCTAGATATTATACCTAGAGTGCAACATGAATGAGCATAATGTACCTATATACATATTTGAACTAATGTCGTGATTTATGCCACACAGCTTCAGCTGTTTTGTAATTCTTACAAAATAATGTGACTTTTTGAAAAGAAAGAGAAACTTTTAGAGAGGGCCATATGCTAATGATTTTTGCCCAAAGAATATACTTAGTGTCTGAATTAAAAAAAAAATCGCTAACTGTAACGTCTTTTTCAATTAGAATATATGTTCATTTTGGAATAATGTTTTTATTAGTAAAGCCTTTGAGAAGTTTCTTGGTGATTTTTAGAAGCCACGGTGTATACAGAGATTATGAAATACATATTTGTACAAGTAATTTTAAAACCAATCATTCATGATGCAATTATTAGCGACGCATTGAAAACATTCAATAATTTTCCCATACATATATTTTTTTTACATTCCGTGTCGTTTACTTTCGCTTCCTATTGATTGGATCATTACAAATGTTTAAATAAAAAATGTCTCTTTCCTTTCATTGTAGATGAAAAAGCGTCTGTTAAATCATCTCTCACTTCGAAAATCTCGAGATATTTCGGAAGCTTTAAATATTGAGGGAATCCAAGCGAGAAATTGTGTAAGTAATTTACGGAATACCTAATAAGTGGTTGATTAAATCCCTCTCTACTCAATTTGCGCAGTACAGGTTTCATAATGTTATTTCGATAAACATAATTAGCTGAACTTTAAATTGAAAGCTTAATTAAATTGTCAATTTTGTTGCTTCGTCAGTTTGAAGAGTTTCTATTTGCGTTTTAATTAGTCCAACTTGGGACGAAACAATCCGTTTTAACCCTATTTTGGCTGCAATATTGAATAAATTGTTGTTATTTTTATTCAGCGGATTGTTACGACCTAGTGTCATACCTTTCAAACTATCCTGAAGGCATCTCGTACAAATAAGTACTTTAACTAACCGACTTCAAAAAAAGGACTAGGTTCTCAATTCGATATGTATATATTTTTAATTCTAAATGTGTAAAATGAAACTCCAGAATTCACATTCATGTCATTCATATTCTGTACCTTGCATTTACAGATATTCACCATTTTTTTCCACTACTTTGTTGGCGTAGCAATTCTTGCCAAATTTCAGCTTTCTAGTACCGTCAGCATCAAAAGTAGCTTAACACTTTAGTACCATGTCGAAGTAACATTTTTACGTACCTCATAGAAACTGATTATAATAGGCAGAGCAGTTACTTTGATCTAGTACTAAAGTGTTAAGCTACTTTTGATGCTGACCGTACAAAGAATCTCTAAAACCGGATCAAAACACTAGTTTCTCGTGGACCCCGGACTAAAAACAGTTATGTACGAAAAATTATTAGTAGTACGATTTGTTTTATTCACTTGTACACTAGTCTTTTCCTTTAAAAAATCGATTGTATTTTTAAATACGAAAAGTTATCAAAAACTTTCAACCACAATTATATTCGAGCACATTCAATATTATGGCTGCGTGCTCGAGCCACTAAACGAGAGAGGAGATACATTCATGAGCGTGTTAGAGCAGGTTAGAAATATCCACCTCTTGTGGGAACAATTTGTCACTGTCTCCGCCAATTTCCCCCTGTAACTAGTTTTTTCTTTGCGCCACGTAAATTTAATTTCAGTTCTTTGTTGAACCGGTTTGAAGTGGTTGTAACCGACTAACACTGGTTAACTTTTTTCCTTTCAGTTGGATTTCCGTGGATGCATGTATTAGAATTTTTTCCTTATTGAAAATGCTTGACTGATTAGTGCCTTTTTGTCGTAGACATGGAATTATGCTGAGGTGAAATGTTTGTTGTTCTAGTGAATTTATTAGTTGCGATTTTTTTTTGTCAGAAACACCATGAAAGCAATGTTATGTTGGTAGGGCGGTAATATACCTATATATTTTTTGCTGCGTTAAACTTGTACGTATCATCTCAGTAAATAGGACATGTCAGTGTATTGCCTGGAGGTGAATTCCAATTAACCCAACGAGAGCTGTCTCTTGTAATTTGATAATAGTATTATCTATAGCCATATACGTGACATGACGTATGTGGAACTTATGGAATTGCGTTATGGAATGCCGTTGGAATGCCTCGTTATTAAATTTGCGTAATTTTTGTATAGTCGCACACATATTCTTGAAACACGGATTATTTAAATAAGGCCATATGGTGAGATAATCTGTTAAGCTACCGGAATAATTGCATTGATGCCTTATAATGCTGACTCTTTCAATTAAAGGAATAGAATTATCGACAGAAACTTTAATACTTGGTTAAAAGAATCCACTTACACTTTTGTGGTTTAAAATCTTAGCACTGCTTCGATTAGCATGACATTAAAGATAAGTAGGCTGTCTCGGTACATTAGTTTGAATGTAAATTAAATTAAATTACATAAGTGTTCACAAAATGACAATCTTCTCGTTTGCTTACCACATTAAATCACGTAGCTGCGTGAGTGAGGGTACCGGAGGCCCAATTCCCAATTCGGGCGAAAGGGGGGTTCAGAGGTTGACAGCGCATTTGCGACTACCTGGGGTGTCCATGGGCAGCGGCAAACGCCAAACGTCAGGTGATCCATCCGCTCGTCTGCCACCTATCGCATAAAAAAAACCAAGTAAATTGAGACAAGTAACATAGAACGCTATGTACAAGCCACCTGCCGAATTTTGTTGTTACATTTAGCTGCAATTTTTCACAGACGACTTGTGACCTTTATTCAGATGTGCATACGACTCATTTTTAAGCAACTGCCCCAAAATATTTCAACACTACAGTGAGCGACTGCCATTTTTCGAGTAGTGCTTTGTTTCTGTTAGTGTTTTGTTCCTAATATCACTAGTTGGTGTTCATTTGTATTCCCGTGTTTTGTTCGTTTTAACAAACGTGTTTGCTCGGCTTCATCTATCGCTGTACTGTATTGTAAATAGGTACGTATTTATTACAAAAAACTTTAATCGGAACAAACATTGAGTAGGTAACAAAAAGTTACTATTTGCGACAGAAATATTAATAGGGCGATGTCATTCGAAGCGTTTAACCACTAGCAAGGGTTACGTACTTGTAAGGGAATAAGGTCAGGAAGCATGAAAGGGGCAAGCCCTTATTTCACGCCGACTGCACGCATCCTATGGTATCCCTCACAAAAACGTAGAAAATTTATATGAAAAAAAGCAAGATTCCACAACCCGACGTCGCGTATTTATTTATCGAACCTCAATTACATTTGAGCTTGGGTCAACTTTTTTATAAAGGGAAATGTTATGATTACAATCCAAAACTGAGGCATGCGGGTCACAGCCGCGTGTGCCCGCGCGTGGCTCCGCGCATTCCTTCGCGTCAATTTCCAGAGGCGGACAAACGAGCAAGCGAGTCACCTGATGTAAAGTAATCAACGCCACTCATGAACATCAGTGAAATCAGAGAGATCGCTTATGTGTTGCCGGCTTTTTAAAAAAGAGTACGCTCTTCTCTTGGAGGAAAGGAATTTTGCAGAAACGATTAGTGTTTCTGCAAAATTTCTTCCCTCCAATTTCCATGGCCATTAACATTACAGTAGTTTTTAACGGGATTGCTACAATGTATCTTATTTTTGAGTTTACGATATTTCGGCGCGGTTGCAAGGGCCATGGTGTAACTGAAGTTTCTTGCCGCCGCAGGAATATCGGAAACACAAAAATAAGGTACATGATAGGAATCCCGTAAAAACCTATTCTAATGTTAGTGGCCATGGAAATTTATAACAACGCTAATTAGTTATGTTTCTCGTGGAGTGTGTAAGTACACAGTATCTGACATTAGGGGGGAATGAACAATAACCCACCACGCTGGTCCAGTGCGGGTTGGTGGGTGGTTCGCCATGGCCTCTTTTGTTGGTTAGCAGGACGGGCAGGAGAGATTGACTTGGAACCCGAAAGAGCCGTAAAGTCCTTGAGTGGAGACCGCGACTCGGTTAGCGTAGTGTAGGACGCCCTGCGACAAGATGGGATGATGACTGGCTGGCTTCGAAGGCTGGCTGGTGTGGGCTGGATGAGAGTGGCCGAAAATCGGAAGCAGTGGCGTGCATTAGGGGAGACCTATGTCCAGCAGTGGACGAGTGTGGGTTGCTGATGATGATGTAAGTACACTAGCCATACTGCACAGGACCTTGATGTATCTGCATGAGAGCAATTTTTTTCGTAGCGCCATTTCTTCCCTGACTCTGTTTGTCTATGAAGCAGACAGACATAGTTAGTGGAGAAATGGAATACTGTAGTCAAAAAACTCTTCCTAAAACCTGGATTTTAGGAGATCTACCAGAAGGTTTTGTTCATAGGAAGCGTATGCTACATAAGTAATGGACAATACGATAAAAAATAATACCATTTTTATACGTTTTTCGAATAAAAAAAGAAAACATTTAATGAAAACTTAAAAATATTGGTCATCTTTTGACCAAAATTTTAAGTTTTCATTAAATGTGTGTTTTCATTGATTTTTTGAATATTCATTAATATGCCGGAAGTTACGTAGTCTTGAGGCTCAACATAACGGTGCTATATGTACAATAAAAAAGTTCAGGCGACTGGTTATTGTTTGACGATTTCTTTTAAATTAACGTACTCGTAAGCATCCATCTACCGCAGTGTCTCAAGACGAAAGTCTTCAATGCGTGTGTGTTGCCAGTGATGACATACGGAACCGAAAAGTGGCCGCTTACAATGTGCCGATTAAGGAGGCTCAAAGTCACCCAGAGAGCAATGGAGAGGGCTATACTCGGGGTCTCCCTGCGTGATCGTATCAGAAATGATGAGTTCCGCTGGAGAACTAAGGTTACAGACATAGCCCAAAGGATTGCATGCCTCAAGTGGCAATGGGCAGGGCACATAGCGAGGAGAACAGACGGCTGTTGGGGCGGAAAGGTCCTCGAGTGTAGGCCACGTACAGGAAGTCGCAGCCGTGGCAGGCCCCCCACAAGGTGGACCGACGATCTGGTGAAGATCGCGGATTGAGTGCGGGCGGCACATGACCGATCTGTGTGGAGAACATTGGGAGAGGCCTATGTCCAGCTGTGAACGTCTATTGGCTGAAATGATGATGATGATGATGATGATGACTCGTAAGCAAAAGCGTTATTAATTTGTCATGCCAAGTCACAGGAGGATTTTTACATTTTATTAATTTTCAGTTATCCTAAATTTCTATGAGTCTAATCTAGAAACAGTATTTTTCATTTCGGAAAATGTTTGTCCATTGTACTGTTGTACGCAAATGGTATTTTGAAATTGTTTTTGTCCGCCTAGCTAACTACTGTGAGCTTGGAATCCATATAAATACAAATATAATATTCAATAATATTTCAGTTATAAATATTAATACAATCATAAATAAACAATACACTGATAAATCATATATTAATTAGTCTTTGATGACCACATAGAGCGATCTATTAATTGATAAGTTACAATAAAGCCGCACAATAAACAGCCAGAGAAAGATCAGCACTTATATCAACAAAAAAGATCCTAATAGTACTTCAATGGTGCTATAATAAAAGTCAAACTTGCTTCATAAATGAGTTCTGGAACTTTGCGCCGCTGTCTTCTTTGAAGATAAGTATAGCGAATAGTAAAGTAAAGTATCAGCCTATATATACTGTCCCACTGCAGGGCAAAGGCCTCCATCATAGAAATCAAGTATCGCTTCTATGATGAAATTAGGCTTAATCAACACGCTTGCCTAAAGCGGATTGGTGATCACAAACTCGAGCAATGTTCGAAAAATTCAAAACATACTTTTTGCTTGACCCGGGAATCGAACACAAGAAACCCGAGATTACGACCCGGTACGTAAAACACTAAACGTTTTTATACAAGAGAAGTCTATCTTTGTTTTTTTTCATGTGGTAAGCGGCAGAAGAGCACACGTATGACCTGATAGTAAGCAATTTCCGCCGCCGATGGACGGACACCCGTGACACCAGTGGAGTCACAAGTACGCTGCCAACCTTTAAACCCACCTTTCAGCCAGATTGGGCTGCCGGTACCCTCAATCACGCAGCGAAACACGGCACAGTGCTCTTTATCGCCGGCTTTCTGTGAGGCCGTGGTATTACTCCGGTCGTGCCAGCCCATTCATGCCGAAGCGTGGCTCTCTCACGGAAAGATATCTACGGTCGGAATATATACTTTATGTCAGTAAGTATCTAAAATCATTTTGAAGTATGAAAATCAGACTGCTTAATAATTTATATGTGATCGAAGACAGGTATACCTATTAGCATGTACTAATACGGTGTTTGACTATTTTTTATTTATTTTTGTAATCAAAAGAACTCTCAATGATAGAAACATTGTTGAAAGAATTACTTGATTCTCATTTAAACTACCTGAGATATCACAACTTTAAAATCACATTATTTTGGGCAAACCCAAAACGCTCCATACAAATGGCTACTAATATGTGACGTCACACGCAAGTATTTTGTATGAATTTCATTTGAATTTTGTATGGTAGCTATATCAAATGTTTCGTTTATGTCAATGGTTCTAATATAATAGTTGGTGCAAATTGTATAGGTTATTCAATGGTATAATATTTTTTCAATAATTTCATACTTTTAAAGTGGACTTGCCCATTAATCTTTGAATGACCATAAAACCGGCTAGACGTTATATTTTTGATTGAGAATTTTTACTATTGGCAAATATCTACCTGTATTTTGATAAAATATTTATATTTTGTAAAGTGTCGATCTAAGTCAAATACCCTATTATGTTGTTTTTATGCTAGAGGCAACAAACGAGCAAGCGAGTCACCTAATGGAAAGTACCTAATCATCGCCGCCCATAAGCATCCGTCAAATCAGAGAGATCGCTAATGTGTTGCCGGTCTATTTAAAAAGGAGTACGCTCTTCTCTTGAAGGTCCCTAAGTCGTTGCCGTCGGGAAATACTCCCGCAGGCAAACTGTACCGTACCTTATGTATTCCATGGTATTAGACACAAATAAATATTCTACATAACAGTTACTTTCTAGAAACACATTATGAAATAGATAATAATGGATTCATCAATCATAAAAATAATACCTATATTTTTTCTTTATGCATGATGGATATTAATTTTTTGGTTAATGATGAGTGAAATTCAGTTGCGTTCGGTTTAAGTTTTAAATTTCAGTTAAACAACTATTATTGAGTCTGGATTTTTAAGTAGAGAAAAGAAATAGGTTAGATTTTTTTTACGTGAAGTAATTTAATTACTAAGTCACAGTAGATAAATACGCTAAAGCAGTATCGACACTCCGCCATTTTGGACAGAAAGTTACCTACCGTATAGGGTTGTCCTCTTATTTTTGTAAAATATTATTTTTACCTTGGGACTACTGGTTCGTGATCGCGAGGTCTCAGGTGCAACGAGGACCATCTGGTGCATATTAAATTAGAACTAATGATATTTCTTAAGAAATAAGCATAATACTAGCAATATTTGTACACAAATGTACACAAAATGATTCCTAAAGTTGCAAAAAGCTACGCAAAGATACATAAAATTAGACATACTTTTCATAACGTTTTGTTTCGTTACCTGGAAACCACGTTAAGGTATTGGTCATCCACCCGCTCGAGCCAAGACACAGTGAGATCACACCATCCCCCCCATATCAATCTCCATCTCCAACCCCCCAAAAAGTAATTGTGATCGTAACTCGCAAATTACAGCAGACAACAGTAAATTTCGACTAAAATAGAAAGAACGCTCCTTATACACCACTTACCTAACATACATAATAATGTATCTACTTATTTTCTCTACCAAAATGAAGTAAGCGGTAAATAGAGTAAAACCGACAACCCTGAATTTAGTTCCTACGATTGTACTCCGATGGGACCTTAGAATCCGTGTAAAGTGTGCTTCTGTGTGCGTGTGTGATCGAGCGTTTGTTCGTAGTGTCCATACTGCTTGCGTATATATATCTACTGTGACTAAGTTGACAAAATTACGAAATGGATAGAATGTACGGATGAGGAGTTCTTGTAAGGTCTGCAGGTTCATTGTTGTTACATTCAATATAGCGTCTAAATCCTATAGATAAATCCTATATAGGCCTAAAAATAAAGACTTGTTTTTAATAGCTCGGCATGTATTGCATACAGTTTATTGCGATTATACCAGTACTCAGATTGCTGCAATCTATCAAATTTCCTATTTCAACATTAAGGTGAGATTCAGTTGAAGAAATTTGACAAATTTGTATATTATCGATGTTTGGCCGCCCGTATCTATTGCTATAAACGGTCATAAACAATACTATTAAAATGTAATTATTATCTCTATCTGAAACAACGATCTAAGGGATGCGCCGCCACTACCTTGTGGTACCTTTTCTCGAAACGTATCTTCGTATTATTTACTTTATTCGCTAAATTATTCAGAGTTAAATTTTAGATGGAGAAGGTACTCCCTTGGCTGGATTTATATATGGGCTGAATAGGATATATCCAAGGACGGAATTTCACACGAGGCGACTAACACCAAAGCTATACGCCACTAGTACTAAAAAGCTTGAAAAAAAATTTACAGCGAGAAAAAAAACCGCCTTCAAAAACACGAATGTGTAGAATAATATTTTTAACACGTTGTACACTTTAAATAACATTTTATAACAGTACACAAAACACAAACAAACGAACTACAATTTTACAATTTGTAGTACGTGTTTTTGAAATCGCTTTTCATAGGATGTGCTCGTTGTAACATTGGAATCAGTTAATACGTATATTATAAATGGTTGTATACATAACAGGTATTTCAAATGTGTTTTAATTTAGTGTAGTTTCATTTATCTTTATAATATATTTACAATTGTAGTTTTTTGTAAATTGTGTTGACTTTAAAATCAAACAGCGATCGTTTCAAAACATTATAAAATTGTGATATAGAGATTTAAGTTAGGTTGACTTTAGTTTATAAAATAAATGATGAAATATGCGTTTAATTATTAATGAAAATTTAAAAGTTTGGCATTTTGCCATCGAAACACGGCGGGATACCGACTGAACCCTATTCACAAGTAGACTAGGGTGACTCTGTGTCGTTTATGTTTGGCAAAGCTCTCCGAATAACGGCATTTTATTGCGATACTCACAGCATCTAAGTATTATGAGAGGTTATTAAGAAAATTATGTTCTTGACTTGTATACACTTGCAATTAAAATGGGCAAAACGACAAAAAAATATATTAGCATTTTTATACGCTTTTCGAATAAAGAAAGAGAAAAAAAATGACCCATGTTTTTTAATTATCCTTAAGTATGTGTATTTATTGTTTTTTTTTTTAATTTATTTATTAATTTGAAGGAAGTGACGTAGTCCTGAGGCTCAACGTATTGTGATGTCGGTGCTTTACGTGCAATAAAATAAATTGGTGACAAAAACTTACTTACTGTCACTTTATGATCAGATTTTACTTTTTTTTGCTTTAATCTACGTGAGCAAAAGCGTTATTAATTTGTCATGCCGAGTGACTACGTCACAGGAGGATTATTATTTTTTTTATAGAAAGGCCAATCAGGAAGACCTCACTACGCCGGATGGTAAGCGGCCGTGAAATCCAAATATGAGGCTGACAGGCTCAAAAGAACTAACAAAGTATCTACCCATTGTGTCTGCCATCCTCACCCTAATGGCCTGCTGAGATGCCGTTTCACGCCCCGCCTAAAAGACCCCGGATTGTATGAAGGAGGAAACACATGAGCTGGGAGGCCATTCCATGTCTTGATTTGATTTTTACATGTTATTTTTTTCTCTATTAATATCTGTTTATCATTTTATAACAGTACACAAAACACAAACAAACGAACTACAATTTTACAATTTGTAGTACGTGTTTTTGAAATCGCTTTTCATAGGATGTGCTCGTTGTAACATTGGAATCAGTTAATACGTATATTATAAATGGTTGTATACATAACAGGTATTTCAAATGTGTTTTAATTTAGTGTAGTTTCATTTATCTTTATAATATATTTACAATTGTAGTTTTTTGTAAATTGTGTTGACTTTAAAATCAAACAGCGATCGTTTCAAAACATTATAAAATTGTGATATAGAGATTTAAGTTAGGTTGACTTTAGTTTATAAAATAAATGATGAAATATGCGTTTAATTATTAATGAAAATTTAAAAGTTTGGCATTTTGCCATCGAAACACGGCGGGATACCGACTGAACCCTATTCACAAGTAGACTAGGGTGACTCTGTGTCGTTTATGTTTGGCAAAGCTCTCCGAATAACGGCATTTTATTGCGATACTCACAGCATCTAAGTATTATGAGAGGTTATTAAGAAAATTATGTTCTTGACTTGTATACACTTGCAATTAAAATGGACAAAACGACAAAAAAATATATTAGCATTTTTATACGCTTTTCGAATAAAGAAAGAGAAAAAAAATGACCCATGTTTTTTAATTATCCTTAAGTATGTGTATTTATTGATTTTTTTTTTTAATTTATTTATTAATTTGAAGGAAGTGACGTAGTCCTGAGGCTCAACGTATTGTGATGTCGGTGCTTTACGTGCAATAAAATAAATTGGTGACAAAAACTTACTTACTGTCACTTTATGATCAGATTTTACTTTTTTTTGCTTTAATCTACGTGAGCAAAAGCTTTATTAATTTGTCATGCCGAGTGACTACGTCACAGGAGGATTATTATTTTTTTTATAGAAAGGCCAATCAGGAAGACCTCACTACGCCGGATGGTAAGCGGCCGTGAAATCCAAATATGAGGCTGACAGGCTCAAAAGAACTAACAAAGTATCTACCCATTGTGTCTGCCATCCTCACCCTAATGGCCTGCTGAGATGCCGTTTCACGCCCCGCCTAAAAGACCCCGGATTGTATGAAGGAGGAAACACATGAGCTGGGAGGCCATTCCATGTCTTGATTTGATTTTTACATGTTATTTTTTTCTCTATTAATATCTGTTTCAAAATTAGAATTTATTTTTCTAAAATTTCTATGAGTCTAATCTAGAAATGGAATTTTTCATTTCGGAAAATTAATTTTTTGTCGTATTGTCCATTAATAGTTTACATAGATCGGCAATAAACTTAACACTATTACTCTACTATGCAACAGTATTTAGAGAACCTATTCAAAAGTGTGCAAGCAAAGTCTATATTGCGTTGCCGTTTGGAGTGATTTAACAAGTAATACGAGTAAGGCCTTGGAAGGGAGTAATAGGGTACTTACCTATTGCTCCTTTCAATAGTATGAGAATGTCTCCACAGTCGACTTGAACTTTCCCTTCTGAGCCCGAGTTTGCCCATTACTTAAGGACATAGCAGGATGGGGGAATAGCATCCTTGCTCTAATTAAATCCGAATGCAAGTTGCTGCGGCCGACACCGATTAGAACGTCATGCGAGGGGAGAGAGGGGGGAGGGGGGATCGTGTGGAAATTCCTCCCAAACTCAAAGCTAAGTAGATTTGCTCGCGTTTCAGTCCCCTCTTTGCGCTGGGCTGACCTTAGCACTAGTTAAACTGAAACTGGAAAAAACATTTACTGGTAGGCTAGTGCCTTTACGACTAATTAGGCATCCATCTACTTCCTAGTTATTACATTTATAACCTGCAAGTATATTACTACCGTACATGTCTACTATATTTATACTCAGAACTATAAAAAGTAAAAAATATTTATTTATTAAACAGTAATTTTCATAAAATATATAATTGTTATTAAACAGAGGACGGCCAAAAAAGAGATGGATGGATTGTGTGTAGAATGACATGATGGGAAAAAGGGTGGATGATTCGATGACGAATGACAGGGACGTATGGAAAAAGGAAGACATAGCGACCCCAGATAACCTGGGAAAAGGGCAGGAGGATGATGATGATAATTGTTATTAAACTTCACATCGATCGTAGCCGAAATATCCGCTTTGCCTATAATAGGTATATCATGAGATTTGGGCTCATCATTGAGGTACAAAAATTTGTGGACTATCCTGACATTTTATAAAAATGATATAACAGTATTTTAATGCCACTAAACATGGAACACGTAAAAAATTCCGCATTTCGCTGTACGCTCAATAAATGTTCTATTTGAAATATCACCTACTCGAACTGACTGGTGCTAGCGAGTTCGCATTCCTAGATACCGCTCCCTCGGGAGGGAGTTCTGAAAAATTCCATCTCGGCGGATGCCTGCGTTATATCAGAGTCCAGTATGCAAAGTTTCAAGTGTCTACAGTAGCGTTGTTCATACTTCAAATATTGTATTTCACAAGAATTTGAAGATTTCACCGACAGATTTATAACTTTAATACTTTTTCATTGCATTATTCATAATATCCTCCAACCGATTTCGACTAAGGTGGCCAATCTCAACGATCAGCCAATTACGCAGGACATATTATAGTACTCAAGTGTGCGCGCAAACACAAGTGCACTCTCTATTCCCTTGCCCTCATATTCCGATGGGACACCAGTGTGTCACGACTGGAGAGGGATCAGGGCCACAATGGTACAAGACCGCCAACTTACAGACTTCGGGTTGACACTAAGAATTTCTTAACAGAAAAACTCGGGTACGAATTTTGGCCCGTCCCGGGTTCGACGCTTTAAAATACGCCGCGCTACCCACTGCGCCAGCGAAGCATAAATAATATAATAAATATTATAATAGTTGAATACTTAGGAATATTATGAGGATTAAAGTACTTGACGTGTACTAAAGACCTGTGGCTGTAAGTTAAAAAGGTCCTATTTAACTAATACCGGCGACTTAAATAATTTTAAACTCTGGACAGAGACTACTCTGTTATGTAGTCCTGTGGTACCAAGTTAAAGCTTTTGAGAATATTTAATAACAATAGATATTATTTATTTTACACTCGTAATTATTTTGTCATGTTTACCAGATAAATATATTGATCTAGTGGTTTAAGTACCGAGTCAAAGATATTTGTGATCACCAATCCGCATTTGGCAAGCGTGGTGATTAAGCCTTATCCCATCATAGTAGCAATAACTTGATATCTCTGATGGAGGCCTTTGCCCTTCAGTGGGATAGTATATAGGCTGATACTTTACTTTTTTTTAAAGACAATTATAATAGGGCAAGATTTTAAAATAATAAAGATAAAGATGTGATTTTTTGATATTGGCAACAAACACATTATTATTATTTCATGGTATATTAATAAGTCATCATCATCATTTCAGCCAATAGACGTCCACTGCTGGACATAGGCCTCCCCCAATGTTCTCCACACAGATCGGTCCTGTGCCGCCCGCCTCCAATGGATTCCCGCGATCTTCACCGGATCGTCGGTCCACCTTGTAGGAGGCCTGCCACGGCTGCGACTTCCTGTACGTGGCCTCCACTCGAGGACCTTTCCGCCCCAACGGCCGTCTGTTTTCCTCGCTATGCGCCCTGCCCATTGCCACTTGAGGCATGCAATCCTTTGGGCTACGTCTGTGACCTTAGTTCTCCTGCGGATCTCATCATTTCTGATACGATCACGCAGGGAGACTCCGAGCATAGCCCTCTCCATTGCTCTCTGGGTGGCTTTGAGCCTCCTTAATCGGCACATTGTAAGCGGCCACGTTTCGGTTCCGTATTAATAAGTAGAAGATACAAAATCATCTTCACTCCTGAAATTTATTTAATCGATGTTTTATTACAACTGGCTGAATTTCAAGTACCATTACGTTTTATTGCTGTCATGTACAGAACGGATTTTGTGTGCTCGTAAAAGTGATATATAATTTACGTAGGTATCTTTTGTGATCGGAAGTCGAATAAAATTTTATGTTTCCCTCTATTTATGATTGTATTAGGACTATGACGATTGCAATTAAATTAAAACGTTAATAAAACTTATATTATAAAATCCACTTTACACAATCTACCTTATTTTGTCTTAATTGCATACCACAAGATAGGGTGCAGTGAGGCTTGACCAATTTCAGAGAGCTCTGGATCCCCGAGAGCTCCTAGCGGAGGCCATACGAAATAAAAAGGGCAGGGACCTGACTTAGATGGTGAGGCTTCCCCCCATCAGGGCGGTGAGAGGGGCGTCATTTCACGCCTCTTGAGCTCGTATCGAACCAATATTAGGTTTATTAGATAGATGGGCCGGCGGGAAAAAGCGTTTTTTTTTTATTCTTTTCGTCTTAACATTTTATATTACAGTTTTTTTGAATAATTTAAACTTTTAGCAACAATGAGTTAATAAGTAGTAATAAGCAACTAGCCTAGTTTCAGCTGTTATTACTTTAGGATACAAAAACAAAACGTTGGAAAGACACTTTGTTCACGATAAAATATATGAAGATATCTTTATGTAGGTATGTTGATTTTTCTGAACCACTAGCAAAGAAGGATGCAAAAATGTTGAGTCCGTCGCGTATGCGAAAAATTGATTCACGCCAAAAGCGGCCACTTTTGGCGTGAATCAATTTTTCGCGTACAAAAACCGACCCAACATTTGTGCATGATTATTCAATAAATAGTATAGATGTTTGCCGAGAGGTTGTAACCCCGAAATTGTTCAAAATAGATCCGGTTTAGTAGCTAAAAATTAAAATAGATTGGCGTCGATAGTGTGCCCTACCCGTCACCTTAATGGAAACTATTTTTTTTAAATAGCCTATAAACTGTCCCACTGCAGGGCAAAGGCCTCCGTCATAGAAATCAAGTTATCGCTACTATGATAAGATTAGGCTTAATCACCACGCTTGCCAAATGCGGATTGGTGATCACAAACCCGAGCTATGTCCGAAAAATTCGAAACATACTTTTCGCTCGACTCGGGAATCGAACCCAGGACCCTGAGATCACGGCCCGGTACTTAAACCACTAGACCAACAGGACGTGAGAAACTATTATTCTAAAATATTTACTTCAGTCTCTCAATGAAAAGTACTCGATTCTTTCAAATTAAAAGCGTCCGGGCGTTTGCATTCTTGGCTTCGTCAGCGCATTCTACCGATGACCGTAGTGTAACTCTCTCAAATTATACCGCCCGTTGCCTGGCGACAAACAATTTGAATGTCCTCACGTACTACGGCAGCATTCCTTAAGGGGCCCCTTGGAAAACTATGTGACTTAAAATGAAAACGGCAGGGCAATGCGACACCATCGTGAGATATCACGCACGACTTCAGAACAGTTTGGCTCGCTCACTCCTTGGAAAATAGCGCACTTTTTTACTTGTTTTGTGTACGGTTAAAATTTCCAGCCTGAGCGGAATTTTGATTTGATATCGCTGTAGAATAAATTTTGGTGGCAGATTTGTAAAGGCGTTTATTATAAAAGTACAGATTAGAATTAGGTTAGCGTTGGCTCGCTGATTGTGTCTAAGTCCGATTTAACTTCTTTAAATTGTATTAGTAGCTTATTTTGCATATAATTTAATTAAAGTAGTAAGCCTATAAACTGTCTCACCGCAGGGCAAAGGCTTATATCATAGATTTCAAGTCATTGCTACTATGATGGGATTAGGCTTAATCACCACGCTTGCCTAATAATTGGTGATCACAAACCCGATCTATGTTCACGAAACATAGTATTTGCTCGATCTGGGAATCGAACCCAGGACCAGGATCATCGCCCGGTACTTAAACCATTAGACCAACAGGGTGACCAATTTAATTATACTTTGATTTATATTATGGATTTTCTGTCTTGTGAATACCTAATTATTTGACTTTCAAAGTTACTATTGTTTATTACTATTTCGATTTAAAACTACATTTTAAGGTAAAATGCAGATCGTACACGTATTCTCGAGGCACGAAATAATTTGAAACTGATTCTTTTTTGGCCAGAATGAATTTATTCACAATACGCAACAAGGCTTTTTTCTGAAATTCCTATATTCTACAATACCTAAACGTTGTTCTTTAAAGCGTAAATATATTTACGCTTTTCGTAAGTACTTCGCCAATTTTAAAAAAATACTTTGGCAGACACTTCTCAGAAAAGTTCCATATAAGACGGTAATTTTATAGTTTTTAACAGTAATGTTTACCAACTAGCGAGGCTGTGTTAACATGCGATGCGTTGTAAACTCTGTCAGATTATCTGAAATTTTTCGTTTTCATTCGAATATATGCTTAAACGTGAATAAGTAAAATGTCATTCGTTGGCTGTCGTCGGTAGTCCTGATGTCTGGGCACTTTAAGTCAAGTCCCAGTGGTGTTATGCGGCCGGGACAGACAAGACAGCCACTTCACCCGAGATCCGAAAGGCAATGTTTTCTTGGCAGCCCTTACTGGCCCAATGTGACAATCGCGGTTTTGGTCATATTTTCAACCGAAGCCACTCTTAATAATAAATAAAATAGACGATCTCATTGACTGATTCATATGAACACCCTCTTCTATCTAATGTCCTTTACCTGAAGGTAGTCTGGTAGAGATCGCTCCCAGCAATAAGACCGCCTAAATAGTACATTGTATCTCTGGGTATACCTAGATTTAAGTTTTGTAGGTTGTGCAATAAAGAGTATCTATCTATCTATCTAACACACATCCCTAACCGCTTTATAAAAGACTGGAATAGGGTTTTTCATGTATTTTTAAAGTAAGAACATGAAATAAGATTATTTAGATTTATGAAAAAGAAAGTTACCACTTCAACGCTTATTAGTAATGCAGGAAAATGTATTTTTCCTGATGCAAAATATGTAGGTGATGAATGAGCCAGTGACGGGCGTTTTACGATTTGTAGAAAGGTACGCAACTATGTGCTATTACTTCTAACAGCTTTTGTAGCGGTCAATTTTGTGGCTGTAAGACCGCGTTTTAATTTCCAGTAAAAAAATTTACTGGCGATAGATGGAGTGATCGATCGACAAAACAGAAGGATCTATGGCGATAATGACAATTGCAGTCTTGGTAAAATATCATTAACCAGGACCGACCTTTAAAGATCTTTAAATTATTTAAGTCGAAATTTTGTACTAGATTAATAAGTTCAAAATATTTTGTTTAATACCATGGACTAATTATATAATTAGTCCGTGATAATGCATAATATACTGAACATGCATAATTATAATATAATGATACTATTATACCTTGTAAGAGTTTTTATGCTAAAAGACATTGGGAGACCAAATACTGCGACCGTGGGAGAGCCACGCTTTGCATGAATGGGCCGGCTCGACCGAAATGATACCATGGCCTCACAGAAAATTGGCGTGAAGCAGCATTGTGCGGTTTCCCTGGGTGAGTGAGGGTACCGGAGGCCCTATCCGGGGGAAAGGGGGGTTAAAAGTTGGCAGCGCACTTGTGACTTTACTGGTGTCGCGGGTGTACATAAGCGGTGGCAATCGCTTACCATCAGGTGATCCGTCTGCTCGTCTGCCACCTATCATTAAAAAAAACATTGCGATCCACATATTTTATCCGGATACGTAGCAATTTAATAATCTATATACTTGTGTTTGTTCGGTATCTGGGTGTAATATTATGTATTCAAGTACATATTTGGTCCCCGCCGTTTGATCGCCGTGTGGTCCCCGGCAGAGTAGAATAGGCCACCCTCACTCTTACCGAAGTGTCGTAAAAGGCGACTAAGGTAAAGCTGCTCATCATCAAATGATCATCAGCACCCAGAGAAGGAAAACTCTGCATTTATATCAAAACCCTCGCCAACCCGTCTGCCAAGCGTGGTGAGTATGGCAATTACCTCTCATGTGATTGAGGGAGGCCCGTGCCCCAGCAGTGGGGACTTAAATGGGCTGATGATGATGATGAAGTATATATTTGTGTTCCTCTGTTGTCTGATATCTGTAACACAAGTGCTTAAGCTACTTAGTACGGAATCAGGTCAACGTATGAGATGTTGTGAGAATTATTATTATTATTATATATACCCCTTGGAAAGTTATGCGCCTAAGGTTTATTCGGTTTGTTTTTCTGTATTCACAAACATTAAGTTATGACGAGCGTTAAAGTTTTCAGACTAATGTTCGTAGAATAGCAGTCTGATTAATGGAAGCGTTTTCAACTCAAACTCTAATTTAAATGCTTCACAGAAGCTTTATTAACCAACGAAGATAATACTTAAATGCACCGTACTTTTTAATCGTTTTAGAAACTTCTCGAGAATATTATGGTAAAAAAAATCATTCATTTCATTTCACCAAAGTAACATAGGGTCTAATCAAAAAAAAAATCATCGCTTTCCTTTACAAATTGTAACTATCGGCTAATCTCTTCTGTATTTGGAGATGATTTTTTATCTGTAAAAAAGCGGAAGTTCATAGCATTCTTGTTTAATAAATTAATTAATATAACACTGTATTAAATTCTAGATACATATCTAAACTGAAATAAGTTTGTATCCAACATAAGAGCATTTAATCTAAGCAATGAAAGAATCTACAAAAACTGAATAGAAAAGTATACATATCTAAGTCTAGCTTCCAATTTTACTAGTACCTCTAGTAAAGCTTTTAATAGTAGTTTATGTGACTGTCGTGTACCCCCGCGCCTCGGAAAGCACGTTAAGGTGACGGGTAGGGCACACTAGCGGCGGCAATCGATTTTAATTTTTAGCTACTAAACCGGATCTATTTTAAACAATTTCAGGGTTACAACCCCTTGGCAAATACTTATACTATTTATTAAATAACCATGCACAAATGTTGGGTCCAAGGCGTACGTGAAAAATTGATTCACGCTACAAGTGGCCGCTTTTGGCAGTAATAAATTTTTTGCGTACAAAAACGGACCCAACATTTGTGCATGGTTATTAATTAACCAGTTAAGTGTTTGCCAATAGGTTGTAACCCCGAAATTGTTTAAAATAGATCCGGTTTAGTAGCTAACAATTAAAAACGAATGGTGTCGCTAGTTAGGGCTACCCGTCGCCATAAGCCGTTGGTCCTGCGCCCCAATCTCTCTCCGGTCGTGTCACGCTGGTGTCCAGTCGGAATAAGAGTGTAAGGAAATAGAGAGTGGGTGATCGTTGAGATTGGTCGCCGTAGCCGTAATCGGTTGGAGGATATTATTATTATTATGTGATACAGGATATTGGGCCGTGTGGTCCCGGCAGAGTAGAATAGGCCACCCTCACTCTTACCGAGGTGTCGTAAAAGGCGACTAAGGTAAAGCTGCTGGCATGATCATCAGCTCCAAGAGAAGGAAAATTCTGCATTTATATCAAAACCCTCGCCAACCCGTCAACCAAGCGTGGTGAGTATGGCAATCACCCCTCATGTGATTGAGGGAGGCCCGTGCCCCAGCAGTGGGGACTTAAATGGGATGATGATGATAGGATTATCAAAACACGAGCGAGAATTGACGACGGCTAGTTTTTTAAAAGTATTCGCGAGTGTTTCAATACCGAGTTATGTGCAGTTTCATACACTTCTTTATCTATTAACATGATGAATAATCTTCAAAGTAAGAAATCATATGGAAACACTTGACGAGCATACCCTTTTTTTGACGCTGGGGAATGCCTTCTTATGCATACCCTCCTGCCGACGAGCAGGTGGGTAATGTCAGACTTTCCTCTGACGGGGGCTTCTCCTAACGAGAAGCCGGCCAGAGGTATACCGATTAAACCCCAGCGACGCTCCCTCATCACCAGAGTGGGGAGAGGGCATGAGTACGGGTTAAAGAACCTTACTTTACGTTCCTCCCCAGGCGGAGGGCCCACTTACACTGCGGGCCCGACACTGCCTCCCCCTGTCAAGCTGGGAGGGACAGCCGGGAGCGCCGGGTTGTCACTACCAGGCTGAGGCAGAGGCCTGTGTAGTGCCTGTGCTGGTATCTCCGTACCACGCGCCGGCGGGCCTCTTCCTCGGAGAGGAGGAAGACGGCCTCTGGTCGCCATCTTCTTCCCCTCCTTGCCCATCTACGAGCGTTTGAGAGAGGGTCCTTCTCCCTTAGACGCTCGGCTGCCTCTTTTTGAGACATGACATCCTCACAAAAAGAGGCAAAGGCCGTATAGGCCCGTTCGTCGGCGCCCATTGCCCAAACTATACTCGGGAGCGAGAGGTCGTTCCCAACAACGCGCACTAGCGCCTGGCGCTGCTGATCCCAGGACCCGCACACGTAACAGCACAGGTTTTCTTCTCGTTTGATGAATAACGTAACTCACTTAGCGTAGCATTTATCGTATTCTCCTTAACGAACTGTAACTAGCGATGCTCTTTTTAAAATGTTCTGTGGAACAAACCAAATTTTTGACAAACAAAAAATATTAAAAGGATGGAACGATCAATGGCGCCAAATCGATGAAAGGTAAACATTTTAATCATCTGTCCTAGCGAAAATTACGCGCGCATGTTGTAGATTGCTTTATGGATGTGTCACAGGTAGTTTATAGTGTCAATTCGTAACTTTATTAACAGTATAAATTATCTTGAACTTGAACTGGTTTTTGAAACACGATGGAAAAATCATCATATTGGTCCTAATACTGTCATTTAAGAAATTTGACTGTTGCGTAAAATGAAAAAAAAAGATCATTAAAGAACACCCCAACTTTTATAGCCATCAATATCAAAAAGCCTGTCAAAATGTGTTTACTTTTGGTTTCTTAATTTGAATATTATGACATGAGTGTAGATAAAATATATTGTGGTACAGTATAAAGAGTACTACGTAGACTGTGATCACTAACTGCCTCCATACAATGTCTTTTTTCACTTACATAAGCATGGCACGTTCACTTGTAAGAGCTTTTGACTGTGTGATTACAACGGGTTTGTTTGGCTCACCATCATATGATGCGTTTGCTACTCTACCAACTATCAAATAAAAAAAAACCTATTGTCACGAGCCTTTGAGGTCACTGTCAAACTAAAGGCTCCAGAGAAAAAATACTTTTTTGTCAGTAAAACAGCTTGAGTCTAATCAGTTAATGGGGTCGCCACGCGCGGTGTAACGACGTCGTAATTATATCATTATTTATATCATTCAAAAATAAACACGAAACAATTCTACGAAGATATTTAGAAAACCGTTGTTGTTTATTGTACCTTTCTGAGTCTAATAGAGTAAAAAAGAAAACTGTGTAGTGGTTATAGACCGGAATAGGGTTCGGTATTTTTAATAGCAGAGCTACTTTGTTATGTCATAGGTGGCTAACTAGTAGAAGGATCACCTGATGGCAAGCGATTGCGGCAGCCTATGGACTTTTGCGATACCAGTGAAGTCACAATTGCGCTGCCTACCTTTAACCCCCCTTTCCCCAGGATTGGGCCTCCGGTACTTACGCAGCGAAACACAGCACAGCACTTTTAATAGGCTAGTGACCTAAAGATCGCGTTTTTGACATAATAATAAGTAAGTAGGTTTTACTTCCTTAAATTCTCTATAAGGGCCAATTTTAATTTTTAAATCTGGCGCACTTTTTCGTTTTAGCTGCAACATTATTGCAGCAAAAGCAGTTTTTTTTTACAATTTATTATAATGCAATAAATGATTGATATTGACTGGTCGAATTTAAAATCCCAAATACGAAATTGTATCTGTCTTGCGAAAATAGCTTCAAAGAAACTTGGTGTACTTAATAGAGCGAGGCGGTATTTCACACCAGCTCATCGGTTACAACTCTATAAGGCACAAGTTCGGCCCCATATGAAAAACTGCTTCCATCTCTGGGCTGGTGCACCTCAGTACCAACTTCTTCCGTTTGACCGCGTACAACGTAGGGCTGCTCGAATTGTTGGTGACCTGACTCTCTCTAGTCGACTTGATCCTCTAGCATTGCGGCGGGACATAGCTTCCCTCAGCATTCTATACCGCATTTATCATGGGGAGTGCTCTGAAGAACTGTTGATCTACTCCCTGCGGCCGAATTCTTACATCGAACCACTCGCAAGCGATTGTCATCCCATTCTCATCATCTCGATGGATGGCGGTCTAATACTGTGCGTTTCTCCCGGAACTTTCTACCTACGTGGTACCTCAGTTCTGTGGAACGGATTGGCTGCAGGAGTATTTCCGGACGGCTTCGACTTAGGGATCTTCAAGAGAAGAGCGTACTCTTTTTTAAAAAAAAGGCCGGCAACACATTAGCGATCTCTCTGATTTCGCAGATGTTCATGGGCGGCGATGATTACTTTCCATCAGGTGACTCGCTTGCTCGTTTGTCCGCCTCTAGTATAAAAAAAAAAAACGCTGCGACTTGCAATGAAAGATCCTCGATGCACCAAAGTTCGACGCCCGGGGGAAGTTTATCGTTATTGTTAGCCAACAGTTGAACACCGCACATCATTAAAACATGGCAAAGTATCCGTGGAAATGCTGGCTTGAATCTTTGAAGCGCCAGTAATGATGCCTCATTGATTAAACACCAAGGATTTTATCTGGCATTTTTTATTTGCAAGGCTTTTAAAGTAAAATGTCGTGATAAAACCACCTCGCCTGCTGATCAGCTAGGCAGTCCACGGTCGCACTAATGAATTCACGATAGATTCTCAAGGAATATTTTCCTTTTCTCTGACTATCGGGTAATGCAGGCATTGGAGAGCTACGCTTTGGAAAATGGCATTTACGGAAATAGTGAAGTAAGAGAACTGAAAGGCTAAAGCTTTGTACCATTTATTGGGTCGTAAGTAAACTTTTCGTGGAATATTTCTGAAGACGAAAATTCAATAATGATTTGTAACAAGTACATTTGCGATTTTGACCTGATCTAGATAATCATAATTTAAAAATATTATTGATTTAATAATTCAAGTATATGATCACATAATACAATACAATAAGATAAGATAAAAGATAAGAAACCATTCTTTAGCTATAGCCTAAGCAATAGCACTGATTTTCAGTAGAGGCCGAATCGCATACTAATTTCTAATTAAACTAGTGAGGCCCCCTAACTTTGTTTCGTGACCAATAGATGGCGCTAAGTGTCGATTTCATCACGCAAGCGTTTCGTGTTTTCTGACTATATATAAGCGTAACCGTTGTCTGTAGAATTTACCTCTTTATAAATAGTATAGATTATATCTATCGCGCTTCATGCATGCTCAAACTTAACAATATGTGCAAACGTTCAAAAATCACAACTTAGTCGGTATACAATAGTCTTTGGTATACAACAATATTTCCTTAAATTAATAACTTGTAAGTTGAAACTATTTAAAATAGAAATCTTTGTTATAACCACGATTGTGTTGTAAAAGAGCTGTTCTTTAAAAAAGTTCCGTACCTAAAGGGTGATAACGGAATCCTATTAATAAGACTAGGCTGTCCGTCTGCCTGTCACCAGGCTGTATCTCAAGAACCGCGATAGCTAGGCAATTGAATTTTTATATTTAGGTACCTCTTTATGTACGCGATTACTTGTATTTGTTTGGTGCCAAATAAATGTTTATTCGTTCATAATAATGAATATAAATATATATTCAACATAATTATTTCATAATTATTTCGTTCGGGCGGGAAGGTCCTCGAGTGGAGGCCACGTACAGGAAGTCGCAGCCTTGGCAGGCCCACAAGGTGGACCGACGATCTGGTGAAGATCGCGGGAGTCCATTGGATGCACCGATCTGTGTGGAAAATATTGGGGGAGGCCTATGTCCAGCAGTGGACGTCTATTGGCTCAAATGATGATGATGAAGATATTTTGACTGACCGGATGGCGCGATTGGTAGTGACCCTGCCTCTGACGCCAAAGGTCGTGGGTTCGATCCCCACCCTGGACAAACATTCGTGCGATGAATACTTGTGTTTGTTCAGTGTCTGGGTGTAATATATGTATTTAAGTATATATTTGTGTTCCTCTGTTGTCTGATATCTGTAACACAAGTGCTTAAGCTACTTAGTACTGAATCAGGTCAACGTATGAGATGTTGTGAGAATTATAATTATTATTAAATTCGACTTCACAAACAAAGCTCCAAAACTCATGACGATTAAAAGTCTTCCAAATTATACGAGTGATAATAATTAAATAAGCCTCTAAAGACTGGTATCAAGCATGTTACGTCTGTGGGATGGCAATAGAGAAAGCTATTATAGACGTTAGGTTTAATTTTTTTCATTAACTCCTCGATATCTCTTCGTGGCAGAGTCATTTGTGTCTATGAAATATGCACGTAACCTGCAAGAAGTCGTCGATTCATCAAAGGCGCACGACTTGTCCTTCACGTGGACCATAGGCCCATCCCAAAGGGACATGCTATATGATGTGGTCTTCTCGCCGGAGTAGCGACCACACAGTGAGTGCGGTGCCGCATCGTCTTGCGCTAAAAAATTAATTAAGCGCCCAGTGCCACAGCTTACATTTTTCCTCTTCATCCAAAAGCTGTCGCTCTGGAGCCCGGGGTACGCTTGGACCATGATTCAGATTTTGGGGAGTCTAGAAAATACAATGAAAAGACTGCCGTCTGACCTTTGCAACCCTTTAACAGGGGAAGCAGACCAACTGAATCGTAGTTACACGTTTCAGAAACTATCCGAAACATGCAGGTTTCCTCACAATGTTTTCCCACACCGCCAAGATAATGGTAGAAATACGGACACATATTTGAAACATCCAGAGATGCATGCTTGGCTTCAAACCACGTCGCATTCTGAACCACTGAGCTCCATCACTCTGATCCATTCCATACATTTTTATTTGAAGGAAACCGAAGCGACACCGGGAGATGTGTTGCCGCACCGCACCGTGTGGCATGGTTGTTAAACTAGAAAACAGTTGAAAGCACTGTGCACTTACTGTGGTCGAACGTGCGAGGATCAACCGTGGTGGTCGAAACTGGCGTGGTGATTTCCACATCGTCTTCCTCCTCCGGTTCAACAGTGGTCGTGGTTGTAGTCGTCCGCCGGCGGTTGCGCTGCTTCCGGCGCGTCGGCGGGGGGGTCTGTCGGGGCGCGGCGGTCCCGCGGGGGGGTTTGGTCACGCCCGTGTCGCCGGAGCCAGGGTCGGCAGCCACGAGAGCCACGAGCGCCACCAGTGACACGGCCGCCAGCCGCATCACCAGTGGCGCTGCCCGCCACATGTTGCCTGAAAGAGAAAAATACTATTAGTACACACATTAAGGTGACGGGTAGGGCACACTAGCGACGCCAATAACACAGGTGCTTGAGCTACCTATCTCGGAGTCAGATCAATGTATGTGATGTTATGAAATATTTATCTAAAAAAAAAACTACAAAACTACACTGTAATAAATTCTAGATACATATCTAAACTAAAAAAAGTTTGTACCCAACATAAGTGCATTTTAACTAAGCAATGAAAGAACCTACAAAACTGAATAGAAAAGTATACCTATCTAAGTTTAACTTCCAATTTTACTAGTACTTCTAGTAAGGCTTTTAATAGTAGTTTATGTGACTATCGTGTACCCCCGCGCCTCGGAAAGCACGTTAAGGTGACGGGTAGGGCACACTAGCGACGCCAATCGATTTTAATTTTTAGCTACAAAACCGGATCTATTTTAAAAAATTTCGGGGTAACAACCTCGCGGCAAACACTTATACTATTTATTATGTAATCATGCACAAATGTTGGGATCAACGCGTACGCGATAAATTGATTCACCCCAAAAGTGGCCGCTCTTGGCGTGAATCAATTTTTCGCGATCAAAAACGGACCCAACATTTGTGCATGGATATTTAATAAATAGTATTTTTTTTAAATAGATGTGGCTTCATCATCATCATCATCATCATCATCAGCAACCCACACTCGTCCACTGCTGGACATAGGTCTCCCCTACTGCACGCCACTGCTCCCGATTTTCGGCCACTCTCATCCAGCCCACACCTGCCAGCCTTCGTATGTCATCATCCCATCTTGTCGCAGGGCGTCCTACACTACGCTTACCGAGCCGCGGTCTCCACTCAAGGACTTTGCGGCTTATGTGGCTTAGTAGCTAAAAATTAAAATCGATTGGCGTCGCTAGTGTGCCCTACCCGTCACCTTAACCTTTACGTCAATGATAAATGATTTAAGTAGCATTTCGGGATGTGACAAAGCAACTACTTATGGCTTTAAAGTATAATGTGGGAGTAGATTTTTCGCTCACATGTACAGACAACTCCAAAAATATGTATACACTTTAGGACCTTGTCACAATACTTACCTACAAGAAAGTAGAGGGTTACTTTTTTATATTATATATTGTGACAACGTCCTAAAGTGTATACATATTTTTGGAGTTGACTGTACTGCATATAAACAGAGCACTGTTTGCCACTGGGCATTATTACTATGACTAATATTAGTAGTTTAAGATTCAATCAAAATCTTAAAATAGGTACAGTTTAATTCCTAGTAAACTAGGATTCCACCCGTAGTACTATATTTGTGGTCCCCGGCAGAGTGGAATAGGCCACCCTCACTCTTACCGAAGTGTCGTAAAAGGCGACTAAGTAAAGCTGCTGGCATGATCATTAGCACCCAGAGAAGGAAAACTCTGCATTTATATCAAAACCCTCGAAAACCCGTCTGCCAAGCGTGGTGAGTATGGCAATTACCCCTCATGTGATTGAGGGAGGCCCGTGCCCCAGCAGTGAGGACTTAAATGGGCTGATGATGATAATGACTATATGGATGGGTGGAGGTCCACCAACGTGCGATTTACACGTGATTTTTGCCACGCACCTCCTCATTGCGGAATCAACTTCCCGCAGCGGTAAGTATTTCGGAACCCGTACCACATTGACATCTTTAAGAAATGAGCCTATACCTTTTTAAAAGGCCGGCAACGCATTTCCCTTCTGGTGTGGCTGGTGTCCATGGGCAGCGGTGATTAATTACCATCTGGTGATTCGCTTGCTCGTTTGCCTCCCTTTATAATAAAAGAGAAAAATTAACTTTGTAATCAAATAATTAATTTTTCCAAATTCCCGCAACAACACGAATGTTTATTATTATTATGAAACGATATTTCTGTTAGGTTTGGGAGTGTGTAGTACCTTCGTTCTTTTTGCTTTCTATATTAGGTACAAGAGGAAACTTAGTCTTGGACCTGAACGATGCACGCGATGTATAAATTTATTTTTATTAAATCGCCAATAGTGGCGTAGCTAGCAGGAAGGCACATTGTTTTTATCCCTTCTACCCCTTGAGTGGGTTCTTGGTTTCATTCTAATTGATTCAGTCCTACTAAACACATATTCACATAATCCTGATTGATTGATGATTAACAAAGTTACGAAAATTAACGGGAGTTAGAGATTGTAATATTTTTAATTAATTTCGTTATAAAAGATAGGAACAGCGTTGTTAATTACGCCTAGAGTCCCTAGCTTACTGTCTCTGAAACACGCCAGTAAAATAAAACACACTTTTACACTTATTTACATCACATATATTTGAAACTTAGGCAACTGTTATAATAGACAATAAAGAAGTATGTATCAAAAATATTTTTAAAGAAGTATAAAACATAGACACTATGAAAAAGAAATATTGTGGTCGTCGCCAACAAGCCTTGATAATGTCCAGCTTTGTATTTGTATTTATACATTTTAATATTATAGGATGAAGTTATATAGAATATGACTGTATCGACCGTATCAAGCGTATAATTTTAAGCAGACAGCATTAAATGTATTTTCATCAGCGCGCCATAAATTGGTTGCTCAGCGTAATCGAACATATTTGTTTTAATTCCCAGTCATTACGCAACAGAGAAACATTAATATAATTTAAATATGAATAATTTACACAACGTCCTTTTGCCTGCTTTAAAAAGAACACCTAGGTACCGACACAGCCGACTCACTCTTATCTCAGCGTGCCATTTCCGCTTGCGTCCAAAGCTAACAAGTATGAGTAATATTATGCAACTCCATAGTATTACTATAAAGTATCAAGACGGGAATTAACACGATATTTATTATGTGATACAACAGTGTGTACTCACATATTTGGCTCGACGTTTCAGCTACGTTACAGCGGCCGTGGTCACGATCGGACTACTCTATAGTCAACTCTAGAGTCCGCTCGTGATAGCGGACTACTCTAGAGTCTACTGTAGAGTCCGCTCGTAACATAATAAATATCGTGTTATTTCGCGTCTTGATACATTATAGTTATAATGCAACGCGAAAATCTAAAAACTATCCATAGTAACAATTAGTATCCAATTGTACCCTAATATTTAATGTGAATATTTGCGGTAGTATCTTACTAGTACTTTCAAACTCCAATATGGAGTTGAGTTTAGGGTCCCGGGTTTCCCGTCCGAGTAAATAAGCTGTCCTACAGTTTTTTCAGTGGGAATAGTTTTTTTATGCGATAGGTGGCAGGTGGCATTACCGCCGCCCCCATGGGCAGTGTCCATACACTCGTAACACCAGTGGAGTCACAAGTGCGCTGCCAACCTTGAAACCCCCCTTTCCCCCGGATTGGGCTTACAATACCCTCACTCACGCAGCGGAACACAAGCACAGTGCTGCTTCACGCCGGTTTTCTTTGAGGAAGTGGTATCATTCCAGTCGAGCCAGCCTATTCATGCCGAAGCATGGCTATTCCTACGGTAAATATTTCAGTATTATCCCAGAGTATCGACTCTAGTATGTATCTTCCGTGCCTAGGGACAATTCAAGTTGATTCGCGCGCGCGGTGGTAGGCGCGGTCGCGATATATAAAAAATAGGACGTTATTATGGAAGTGTTCGCGCACAAAACGCGTTTGTCCTTAGTAGCAATCTCGCGCCCGCTCGCAACCGCGCGAGGTCATCGTCAACAAGGCCTTCTAAGCAAACATTTTTTCATTTTTGAATTTCACGTATGATAAAATATTGTTCATATAACATTCTAAACGTTTCTTGACAAAACATGGGTGCGGTGGTAGATGTACCACAAAATGCTATCAACTGAGACAAACATGTTATTCTTACTGTATGTTTTCTCGTACATTTTTCGTCTAATAAAATTGTTCTCTGGCGAAAAGGGTCTGTATCACAATCAACCTTGATTGTTACACCCTGTCCCAGTGCTATTTTGTTGTTTTATGATGTAGAGGTAAAGCGAAATGACCTTTTCGGCTTTTTCTACAATGTCCAAGTGCTGAGGCTTTGTGAATGGAAGGGGAAGATACAAAAATATTTATTTACTTTACTATCAGTTACATTTTCAATTTTCAATTGCTGTTAGTTTTTATGTGAGTTGAGTCACATTTACAATGTAGTATATGATTGCCGTTAACTAAAAACACGTGGCAGTTTTTTATTAAGAATCATGGACAATTTCCGTTAAGGTAACGGGTAGGGCACACTAGCGACGTCAATTGATTTTAATTTTAAGCACCAAACCGGATCTATTTTAAACTATTTCGGGATTACAACCTCTCGGCAAACACTTATACTATTTATTAAATAACCATGCACAAATGTTGGGTCCGTTTTTGTACGCGAAAAATTGATCAACGCCGCCTTTGGCGTGAACCAATTTTTCGCGTACGCGTTGGACCCAACATTTGTGCATGGTTATTTAATAAATAGTAGATGTGTTTGCCGAAGTTCCTTAAAATAGATCCGGTTTAGTAGCCGAAAATTAAAATCGATTGGCGTCGCTAGTGTGCCCTACCCGTCACCTTAAGGTTCGTCATTCCAACACTAAAGTCCGTTTTCCGTATGTTGATTAGGTATTCCAGGATTTTAAAATATATACAGCCTTTTAAATAGTCTTAGTAAAAAAAAAAAAGATTTAAACAGATCACCTTAAATAAATATAGGACTATTTTCAGCTGATTTTATTTTAGGTAGGTTATATTCCTATGTGAATAATCACTGACTTTCCTCAAAGTCAATTATTATGAGTGACCATTAATCTGTCAAACTAACATTTCTCGCGCCTTATAACCAATAATAATCTGTTATACTCATAAACGTCAACATTTCAGTCCAGAAATACTGTGTTGAGGGCTAAAGGTGCAAATATATTTGGGACTCATAAGTTTGCCAAATGGAATTTTCCTGTAAGTTGTCTGTCATTTCCTTGAACTATTTTTCCCAACAAGCAGCCGAACGTGTGTCAGCTTTGATATGTTACATAGATTGTATAAAAATTGGTACCAAATATATGTAATTTGAACATACCGTAGATACGAAACGACGCGTTGGTCTAGTGGTTTAAGTACCGAGTGATCTCGGGGTTCTGGGTTCAATTCTCGGGTCGAGCGAAAAGTATGTTTCGAATTTTTCGTACATAGCTCGGGTTTATGATCACCAATCCGCATTTGGCAAGCGTGGTCATTAAGCCTAATCCCATCATAGTAGCGAATAGCTTGATTTCTATGATGGAGGCCTTTGCCCTGCAGTGGGACAGGCTGATACTAAGTAGATACGAAAGCTATTTTTACTTACTTGCTATTGTAATGTTTTTTTTTTGTTAAAGAGGTAGATATGCCAATGATAGTGATAATGTTAATGGATATAGCCATTAATAATTACGGTACCACTCAGCTCAAGAATGCACATTTCGTTTGTTCAAACGTTGCAGACGTTTATTTAATGCACTCTCGTACGGTTCCGTAGGTATAGTTGGGTCACATAAAAATAACTATAAAATCCAAACATTAGACAACGTAATGTATCAATACGGGGATTAACACGATATTTATTACGTGAAACAACATTGTGCACTCACATATTTGGCTCGACGTTTGGGCTACGTTATAGCAGCCGTGGTCACGAGCGGACTGCTGTAACGTAGCCGAAACGTCGAGCCAAATATGTGAGTACACAATGTTGTATCACATAATAAATGTCGTGCTAACCCCCGTATTGATACATTATAGTTATAATGCAAAGCGAAAATCTAAAAAACTATTAGACAACGTGTAAACTAAATTAGCAATAATACTTAAGGGTGCGAACATATACCGTGTAAAGACTTCACTGCCAAAATATGAGTATCATCTGAGCAAAAACAAAACAGCTGTTCCATACATTTTAGACGCGCGGATTTTCTATTTAGTATGGAACAGCTGATTTTTTTTCAGATGATGGTCTTATTTTGGCAGTAAATGCTTTTACTCGGTATTTGTTCACACACTTAAGTTTTTAATCCTAATTCTTTTTATTCTTTTTCTCTTCCTCTCCTTTGTCAATTCTGACGGCCGAAACTCGCCGTAAGGGCTAGTCTGAAAACCAGCGCTTGGGCATTTAGCCGAGCAAATGCTGAGACTAGTACCTTTTGTCAATAATTGTACTACAGCCATACTAAGTTTATAGTTTTCGTTTATATTATTTTGTAGCCTTAGATTTATTGTTGGTTTTTCTATCTTTTTTATTGACAATAAAGATCTTTTTACTTTTACTTTACTTTAAGTATAATTGCTCTTTTTTACACGTTGTATAACTATGTACGCATAGTTTTAAACTTCGTTTATTACTACGTAAGTATGTACATAATCTTACTCGTACAAATGTAGCAATCCCTATATAACTTATACAGCATCTTCACTGCGTATAGACTCTAACAATATAAAAGCCTAAAAGAGAGCTTGTTCGATTTCCAATCGGTAAATAAATGTAACGGTGACCGTGGGAGAGCCACGCCTCGGTATGAATGGGCCGGCTCGACCGTTGTGATACCAAGGCCTCACAGAAAACTGGCGTGAAGTAGCAGTGTGCTGTGTTTCGTGTAGGGTACCGGAGAGGCCCAATGCGGGGGAAGGGGGGCGCACTTGTGACTCCACTGGTATCGCGGGTGTCCATAGGCGGCGACAATCGCTTACCATCAGGTGATCCGTCTGCTAGTTTGCCGCCTATGACATAAAAAAAATGTAATATTTGCAAATTACTTTCGCACCGAATTTAATTTGATCCACTTTTTTTTTATATAGGTAAATATAAATATTTCACAACATCACATACATTGATCTGACTCCGAGATAGGTAGCTCAAGCACCTGTGTTACGGATATCATAAATAAACAGCGGAATTATAAATTTATACATATAAAACTTATACAATACGTTATGCGTCATGACCACGAAATAATTAGACCCTGAACACCGGCTGCCTACATTGCGAGCTAAATCGGCGAGCTAAACGCACGCGCGTACAGTGATCTCGACGTGTTTCGGTGGGAATAACGAAGAAAGAAGTGCGGGAAAGAGACGATACTATAGACTGTTATAACTATACCGAACTCTTTGATATTAAGGGCAGCAAGATCCAACTTTATGTGTCCATTTATTTTGTGTCATGCCTGTCCAGAAAAAACATCTACCCACATTACCCATGCAATTTGTTCTACAGGACATCCGCACTCTAAAGCTGACACCTCCACAAACTCCGTACTGCCCGGATTCCCCCGGGAACCAACTGAAAGCCATCTTAGTTGCGATCCACCCGATAATGTTACAAAGACCTTCCTTATTTTCAGCTTTTTAGGGTTCAGTACCTTATAAAAATAAAATGGGTGCCCTGTATTCTGGCCGTGTTCATAATTCATTGATAATATCTTTTAAAATCATTTTTCTCACGATATTTTAGTGATATCAAAGTGTAGGTCACCACCTCCCTGGAGGATACCTCGAATAACTCATGTATAACATACACTGAACCTACAAACAAATAACTGTTGATGACGTTTTTTATGATATAGGGGGCAGACGAGCAGACGTATCACCTGATGGTAAGCGATTACCACCGCCAATAGATACCTGCCCCGTCAAAGGAGTCACAGGTGCGCACCTAAGACTCCTTTGAGGTGACTGTGCCGGCCTTTTTTTGTAAATCACATTGTTCTGGGTCCGTTTTTGTACGCGAAATATTGAAAACCGCCAAAAGTGGCCGTTTTTGGCGTGAATCAATTTTTCGCGTACGCATTGGACCCAACATTTTTGCTTGGTTATTTAATAAATGGTATAAGTGTTTGCCGAGAGGTTGTAACCCCGAAATTGTTTAAAATAGATCCGGTTTAGTAGCCAAAAATTTAAAATCGATTGGCGTCGCTAGTTGACCCTACCCGTCACCTTAAGTTTATAGGTTAACAATTATCAAGTGATAAACTACATAACTGTATTATTATTATATACCCCTTTTGAAATAAAGGGTTGAAAATTTTAAAACCATCCTCAAGTACATTAGATCTTAATGAACATTTTTTAGACGACCCGTTTGGAACAGTGGTAGTAAACGCTGCCTTTGGTCCAAGGGTTGCGGGTTCGATCCGTCGGATAGGTGTTTTCTATGTTTTATAAGTGTGCATTTACAATAGAATTATATGTATTATATTTGTTATCTCACTCTTGATTCTGATATCCGTAATACAGGTGCTTGAGCTACCTAGCTCGGAGTCAGATCAATGTATGTGATGATGTGAAATATTTATCTATTTATTTTTAGCGACAAATAGTTCGAACGATAGATATCTCGTTTGAGTGTTCATTATTCGTAGTAAGTGTACGTTAGGTTTTAGATTAATTTAAAATTCGAATTCGAATTAATTTAAAATTCCTCGCCAACCCGTCGGCCAAGCGTGGTGAGTATGGCAATTACCCCTCATGTGATTGAGGGAGGCCCGTGCCCCAGCAGTGGGGACTTAAATGGGCTGACGATGATGATGAAAATTCGAATGTGATATTTTTTTATTAATATTCGGAACCGTTCAGGGACTTGCACATATAAGATTTTTTGAAGTTTTAGTTAGACGTACGAATATTTTTTGCTCCAATATGCAAAATAATCTAAACATTGATTTTTAATTATGTGAACTAAACTGACAGGTGTCAATGTCTCATTCCCATAAATTTTTGCTACTTTTGACAGATGTAATGTGTCAAAATGTATGGGAAGTTCAAGTTTACATCCGTCAGTTTAGTTCACATAATTCAAAATCAGATTATAGAGGAAATATAACAATGATAATTGTTAATTCTAATATGTCATTAATATAAATATGCCAAAACCTTTTAATTGTGTTCATAATAAATGTACTTTTTTATTCAATAAATTAAGTAAAAATCGGCTTCCGGTAATACTCCGCCGGTAATACGCCAAAGACTTATTCATATACATTATAATCTTCCTAAATTTCTTATTATAACCTTCTAGGAAGCCCTAAATAGCAATTCACCAAATTTTTTTTATGTGATTGATGGCAGACGAGCAGACGGATCACCTGATGGTAAGCAATTGCCGCCGCCCATGGACACCAACGACAACAGTGGAGTCTCTAGTGTATTTAAAATGAATTTCATGACCATAGAAGGTCATCGTAATGAAGAAACTAATCCTATATTGAAAACCCTTTCACTTGTCTCTAAAAAAACTCATACTAAAAAGGGTGATCTACCTCACAATATTAGCTCACAATATTATTACAAGTAAGGAGTCGAACAGCACGTAAACATAAAACTGAAATGTTTCACAAACTTGTTCAATTAGAAATTCTGTCATTTTCTATTGGGTTCCGTTTGAAAGATCAATGTCGAGGGAACTTTAATTAAATTCGTTTTGTCATTGAATAAACTTACTTCCATTAGATGGTTCGACCGCCCGTTTTGTAACGGAAACGTAGCAATAATAACTTGGACAGTTTTAGCCTCGACGCCGACTTCGCCCGGCGAAGCATTTCGTTGGAAACTTTGACAGTTGGAAATCTAGAAGCAATACATCCGAGGCTCAATCATACTGTACGGTCGGCTAAGAAAGTGGTCTACCAACGAATTTCGACGAAATATCATGTGGAAATGGGTACTTCTTAAATTTTCGTGGACTGCCACGAAAGTTTAATCTAATATTACTCTGAAAATGACGTAAGAATCTTAAAACATTTTGAATAAATAAAATACCTATAGGCGAAGTAGAAAAGTAAAGTAAGTAAAACAAATAGCATTTTGTGGGTGGGTTCTACCAATCAAAGTTTAGATAATGCAGAAGGGAATATTGCGGCGGAAGGAGAAATTATGATAATATTGCAATACTCTTAGGTACAAATAATTTAAAAGATAACAAAAAGAATTTGAGATAAAAAAAACGAAAATCTCTTTATTTCATTTAAGTCCATAGATAACATTTACTAACGTCAAATATTTTAATCTACCTCTGATTCGGAATGTCATTTTCTACCGAGAAGAATCAGCAAGAAACTCGGTAGTTACCCTATTCAAATAATGTGGTATTTACAATTTTCGATCGCCAAACTAAAATTATGAAATCAAATTATACATTAGAGAACAGACGAAGAGATAAACATGTCCAGGAATCCTTTTAATTTAAATAATTATCTACTTTATAGTAGCCTTTTTGCATTTGGCAGTTTTTACGTGCAACATAACATACCTAAATAAATATTTCACAACATCACATACATTAATCTAACTCCGAGATAGGTAGCTCAAGCACCTGTGTTACGGATATCAGAATCAACAGTGGGTTTACAAATATATACATGTAATACTTTTCTTTTGTAAATACATACTTATAATAACGATATAAACGTAATACCTACTCGTAACTCATAGCCTTATTATTTTTTTAACAATGATAAATGCTGAATTATTTTGCATTTATTTTGCTACTGACATTTGAATTTGAGCTATCTATTATTGTTTAAACTAATGTTTCCAATAAAAAAATCATTATTATGTTTCATGGAAACAATTGCATGAAATTTCGAAATTTCTTTAGAAGTCGAATGGAATATGAAATAAGAAAATAAAGATGTCAAAGATGTCGGACTATCAAGAATAGTATTTCAGTAGTTCTGGCTCTGATTCATGCTCTGAATACTGAAAGGTTCTACGCAGATCCTTTGTTTGACCATAAACTAAGGACGCCGCTCTTTTGACAATGCGTGTTTATGTAGGAATAAGAATAAGAAATCGTTTATTGACCACAACACATGTTTACATACAAAATTAAATACGGACAAAACATTACAAAGTTGCGGCCAACAAGGTTCAGCCTCAGCATGTGCTACAGCAACCGATAGGCAGCCGCTGCAGCGCTGATTTTCAGGCTGTACCTTTGATCAACGCCTCATAATAAAAATGATAAAAAATATTACAAGTACTTCCATCGCATTTCTCTCGAATGCAAGAGGGTTATACCACAAAATAAGTGGACACAGAAAGTCGGCTCACTCAAAACATACTTTTTGCTCGACTCGGGAATCGAACCCGGGACCCCGAGATCACGACCCGGTACTTAAAACCACTAGATCAACAGGGCGTTTAGTTTAGGGGTTTATTGTAATTATTTTGTGGTCGTACGACCCAGTGCGTAATGCTTAAGTGCGTATTTTCATATTATTGAAGGCTGGAATAAAAATCTTAGAAACGATTTACATATTTTGAAGATATCCTTCTACATGTAAAAATAGGAAAAATATATAATTAGTAAATGTCAAAATGAATTTCTATGAAAAGTTAAAAGTACAAGTGAAATTCGAAGACTTCTCCTCGTCTTTTATTTATTATTTATTTATTGTTATTCAGACACCTTACAAGCTAACAGAAACTAATCCAAAGCGCAGTATCTGAGTCAAGAGAAGCAAATTAAAAATACATAATAGAAGAATAAAATAAAATAAATATTAGGTACACAATGTCATCACAATATCAAGACAATAAAATATAATTAAATTAGAATAATAATATAAATTACAATATTAGCGTGATACGCTCGGACGCTTTCAAGGCTGTCGCTTTGAAGCCCAGGGTACGCTGTAAATTGAAGGCTATACTTGCCTATTCGGAGTAGCCGGCCAAGCACACATCAATGTATACAAAACTTTCACATTCCGTCAATCGATTCTCACCTTTATCTCGAACACGTATGGTTCAGTATCAATTGAGGCAAGTTGACAAATTGTAGTAACCTGATATGTAATCACAACAATCCATAATACAATGGAAGGTGGATGCTCTATCTCTATCACCCTACAGACAGACATAAATTGATGCTCGTTGTTTCGTTTACCTCCATTTGTCACAAATCACGAATTTGTCAATACTAAACAGTGCTGATGAGATCTGCAGGAAAAGAGGATCTTATAGGGTGATTTGGAAAACGTCAACAACTATTTACTTTTTTATGGTACTGATTTCATAGTTCTATAACAACTTTTGAGTAGAGCAATAATGATCTCAAAGAGATATTTCACATTCTGTTATTAAGTGTGGGTACGTCTTTTTGGCTGTGAGATTTTGTACCTATTTACAATGGAACACTACAATTTAGTATCTAGAAGGTTTTCTAATAACCCTGTTTAAATACCTTTTTGTTTTTTTATATGATTTCATAGCTTCTTCATGTTTTCCTTTGTTTGTAATAACTGCTCTAATGTATATTTAAGCTGCAATTTTCACTCCTATAAAATCAGTAACTCGTGAGCAGCGCATGATCTGCTCGCGTCCAGCTTGATTAAACGGACTCTCTTGGAGGGGTTTCCACCCTCGCCTGGAGCATTTGCTATATTTAAGCCATGCAGTTGTAAAACATGTACAATTACGTATATGAAATTGTAGATATCACAACGCGATTACCGACGGCGGTTGTTTGCTGCTCCCGTTGAAACCAGACAACTTGTGAAATCGCAACTTGTAAATCACCATCATAACCGCACATAATAACTGCATTTAAATCTTGTAAGTTTTAAAATAAAACAACGGACTCGCAACCGCTGTAGTCGCAGGTTGAGACCACTTCATGCATTCTTAGCCTTAGAGAAGGAACCTCTTTACTTCGTAGAAAGGAGACGTCAGCAGGTGTCAAATATTGACAATCATTTGAAATTCATTGTTGGGGCCGTCTTCTAGTCTAGATCTATAAGCCGCCTTCGTAATGTAGGAGCGTCACCAATGTCACCATTTGCATTTTATTGCCAAAGTTTCTGGCCGCAGACGCCTATTTTTATGATAAACTTATTCAAATGCACGACGGCGTCATAAATCCGGTAAAGGGGTAGGCTGGCACGGCAGGCACCGAAAAACTTAAGGACGTAGGGCTGGCAGCTCGTGAATGCCGTTTTATGAATGTATTATTAGTATTGATTTGTCATATGTCACACAACACGAAAATGTTCGGAACTACTTATGTTCTAAACTTATAACCCAGCTAAATGTTAACGTAAGACTTTCGCCATCGATAAATCATCATAGCCTTCATAAAACCTTACTACATACTACATATAAATACTAAGTTACGATTAAATGTTATTACTGAATGTTATTAATCGAAGGTCTCTCATATCAACCACAAAGCAAACTTTTATTTATCTTGGGCCGAAAAGATCTCCAAAAGATATTACAAGGAACGTTTAGCATGATAAACGGGGGCCGAAACGATGTCTCCACTTCGTCATTTCCCATGCAAAGGCAACCCTATTATCGGCAAACGATGGACGCCATATTTGCTGTAACAATTTTGATGTCTCGATTTGGCGATGGGACGGGATGTGTCACCAAGTTTTTCGACCAACTGTGTACTAATGACCGGGTGCCATTAGAGGAGAGAGCAGAAAATTACCTCGTAAAGACCCCAGTTGTAATTAAACATAATTTATCTTGCCACGTTTTTTGAAACTGCTGTTTGCACCGCTCATTAAATTTTTGTGTGTTTACATTTCTATACACAATCCTGTGTTTTAAACTAAAACTGAAGTATCCGTTACTGATTTTAAATTTTTTTTGGATAAAGTGACAGTATAAAAAGTTTGCGATACGTTTTATTGATTTTTAAAACTGAATCACTCAATTTAACTCTCTCTGCTCAGCTCATTTGTGTACGTATTTCTTACTCAATCGCTTTCGGCATTTTTTTAAACTTGTGTTTTTTTTTGTAAACAATAGCACACCTATACTGAGAACCGTATAATATATAACAGCGCATTACAGTAATTTTGCTATATGTAGTCCTTCGGACAATATGAGAAACCAAAACATACTCGTTCTTAGAATTTATTATTTAGTTACATTAATAATTTATTGCTAGACGGATGTAATATTTTCGAAGATGTTGAATGTAAGTAAACTAGTTTTTTCTAAAGCCCACTACCACGTTTATTTTTCTAGATCATCTGCAGCAGTATTTTAATACTGGAAATAAACCTCTGATTATTGATAAGTGTAATCAACCTGGTCACAAGCGGAAGAAAATTGTATCGTGTTGTCTAACAAGCTAAATCAGGCATAAATCACTAATACATTATGTCAGAAAAGCCACCAATGTTCTTGGCTGAATAGAAATCAATTTCCCCGAGTTGAGAAATGGGAAAAATGGGAAAATTCATTTATCGACCACCTGCGCGCAGTGCTCGATCAAGCGGGGGCAATACAATGGACCCCACACTCGACTCTAATCTTGAAGGGGCCTTAAAAAGACTTATCACAGATTGTAGCCTCCTTTGAAAAGTTAACTATTGCCTTGAACTTTAGTCCATGATATCGCAAATACGCCGACACTTAGACTTGCTAATGTTACTTCTATTTAACCATCGACAAGACGAGATATTTGTGTGTATGTGATAACTCTGACTATATGTCTGAGTATGACTGACCGGATGGCGCAATTGGTAGTGACCCTGCCTCTTACGCCAAAGGTCGTGGGTTCGATCCCCACCCTGGACAAACATTCGTGCGATGAACACTTGGGTTTGTTCAGTGTCTGGGTGTAATATATGTATTTAAGTATATATTTGTGTTCCTCTGTTGTCTGATATCTGTAACACAAGTGCTTAAGCTACTTAGTACGGAATCAGGTCAATGTATGAGATGTTGTGAGAATTATTATTATTATTATTATTATAACTCTAAAATCATCAGCTTCAAAGCGCTAATTTGATTATTGTTTATTCACTAACACTATCCTCAAGGTCTTTGTTGAACGGCAGGATTCTCCCTTCTCAGAAGGTGGGTGATGACCCATATACAATAACTAAATTTATAAACTGTATTTACTAACACTAGGTCGTAAGAAATATTGTTACTAACAAATTTTTATGGGTTCTTGGCCTGAAATAAAATGATTCATCATCATCATCATCATCAGCCCATTTAAGTCCCCACTGCTGGGGCACGGGCCTCCCTCAATCACATGAGGGGTAATTGCCATACTCACCACGCTTGGCAGACGGGTTGGCGAGGGTTTTGATAAAAATGCAGAGTTTTCCTTCTCTGTGTGCTGATGATCATGCCAGCAGCTTTAACTTAGTCGCCTTTTACGACACCTCGGTAAGAGTGAGGTATTAGGATATTATTAGTATATAAAATGATTATTATTATATAATTCCTCCTCGCCAACCCGTCTGCCAAGCGTGGTGAGTATGGCAATTACCCCTCATGTGATCGAGGGAGGCCCGTGCCCCAGCAGTGGGGACTTAAATGGGCTGATGATGATGATGATGATGATTATATAATTATTAAGGTGACGGAGATTAGCAGTGCTCTCAGAAACGGTTTTCATGGAAAAATCACGGACGGACTTATTTACTAATTTGGGAGAATTTATAGAGATTTTTAAGAATTTATTGAAATTCTGAAGAATTTATTGTGACAGAATTTGGTAACTTAATGAGACAGTAAATAGGTAGGGAATATTTTAATTCTTTTCTTTTTTTTAATAATTCAGCTATTAATGCCATATCACACTTTTGGCTCAAAATGTTAGATGTAAGCAGTACTAAGTTTTTAAAAAATATTTTTTGATAGTTATTGGTTTTAATGTATTCAGAATTTTTATGTTTCAACAAATCAATCAAAGCTACCAAAATTTTAAAATGAAACAATCGTCCTTCTTATATTAGCCTGGAATTCCCGGTTGCGGCCAAAGTTGTCGCTCTGGAGCAACAGGCATGCTTGGATGATTCAGGAGTCTGGTAATCAAAATGAAGCGACTTTTTTTGTTATAGAAAGACCAATCAGGATGACCTCACTCCGCCTGATGGTAAGCGTCCGTGAAATCCATAACGCGCGACTGTCGTCTGACCTTCGCAACTCTTTAACTAGGGAATCAGACCAACTGAATCAGGGTTATACCTCTCAGAAACCCTCTGACACGTGAAGGTTTCCTCACGTTTTTTTTTTCCTCACCGCCGAGGTAATGATATATTTGAAAAACCTAGAGGCACATTCTGGATGAAGGCGCATTTTGAAGCACTGAGCTACCATCGCTCCGTTGAAATGAAACAATTATACTCGTAGTTGAAAAATGAACGTGTGAGAAAGAAAAGTATTTTGGCCATAAATACATATTTTGTTGTTAGAGGTAAGTAAGGACTTATGGACTCATGTGAAATGGTTTTTTACGTGTCATTATGATAGGATCGTTTTCAGTAATACGTTAAGCGGAAGTGGGTGTGCTCGTAGTGATGCCAATTTACAGGGTATATCGGTAAACAGTTACATCCATGACGTTAAGTACCACTAAACTAATAAATAAACTCATACAACTTCACAATTATAGACCTGATTCTGTACTAAGTAGCTTAATCATTGTGTTACAAATGTCAGACAATAGAGAAAAATTGAATGTTTATTTATTTATTTAGACTACACAACAGACAATAATCAGATCAAATGACAGATTACAAACAAATTATTCTTACTGCAGAAAAAAAATCTTGAATGTGTCTTTTATTCGTCGCAGAATTGACGATTTATCATTCGTTACTTTTTAAATAAACAATGCTTTTCTGTGAAAACCTATTTCAAATGTATCTAAGCGTTGTCCATTAAAGCACAGTGAAAAATGGGACAGTAGCATTAATATTTACATAGAAATTTAAAAATAATGTTAGTATATGAAACACTTTTTCAGAAAATTTTCATACAATTCGGCAATTTCATACTCGATGTCGATCTACTATCTATCGGAGACCAAGGCTCACTTCGGATCGCTGCGTCGAATCAGTTAGATGGTGATAGGGTATTTTTAATAATTGGGTAACTTCCTGTTTTTATCAACCGGCTCCTCGACAGCACTAGCAGGATATTTTGTGAAGTGTCGGTATCCGGGTACCTACCGAAGAGTATTGCTATTAGACTAAGTGCTCATAAATTTCCCTTTACTAGTTGGCATTTACTGTCGCCCGTAGCTTTATAATACCTATTCAATCGATGGACGCACTGAGCGGGTCTATTCAAATAGCAAAAGGTTCGTTTACATGCAAGTTGTGTCGTAAAGTTTCAACTAAATTAACGCAAACTTACTCGTAATTAAATTTGATCGATTTGTGTGTATTTTAGACAGCTCTTAATGCAAATATTTAAAAACCATGGTGCAACGATCTGAATATGTTTTGCCCAAGATTGGTCACAAATGGCGTTAAATAGAGGGATTTGGGGGAGGTCTTTGCCTAGCAGTGGGACAAAATAAGCTAAATTAAAAAAAAATATTTGGCTTGACGCGGGGATCAAAGCCGCAGCGCGACCGAGCCAGTCATGATCGGTACAATAATAAAGTTTTAAAGTAGGAACGACATTAAATTATATATTCATTAGAAATGTTTATATGAGGGACAGACAGAAGTTATGGCACAACGACCTCGTTGTATATTTTATCTTACAGGAAAAGTTAAATTAATTAGTAAAGTAATTATTATTACATAAGATTTGACCGTGGGAGAGCCACGCTTGTGACACCAAGGATGTCGCGGGTGTCCATGGGTGATGGTCGCTTACCATCAGATGATCCGTCTACTCGTCTGCCACCTATGACATAAAAAAAACATAACCTTTTGTAAAAAGCATAAAAGAGATGTAAGTACATTTTCCATCGTAATATGTACAGTTTCCGTTAAAATATTGGAGCTGAGTTTATAACGGCCAGTCGGTTATTATTTAAAACGTGTGAGATTCACACTTGATCATTTTCACATTTTGCGCTCCAATTTTTGGACATAAAAACATTTTATCGAACCATTTCACTGTCCGAGTGTAATACGAGTATGATGTACATATTGAGATTTTGGTGTGTAGGTTTCTGCAATTTCCTATAATGCAGACGTATCATATGACGATATCGCACAGACGTCGCACTTATTGACGACCCGTTTAGAACAGTGGTAGTGAACGCTGTCTTTGGGTCAAGGGTTGCGGGTCGATCCCCGCACAGTACTTACAAACATTTGTGTGCATGAACTGTTTGTATTGGTCTGGGTGTTTTCCATGTATTATAAGTAAATAATTAAATAAATATTTCACAGCATCACATACATTGATCTGACTCCGAGATAGGTAGCTCAAGCACCTGTGTTACGGATATCAGAATCAACAGTGGGTTTGTAATTATATACTTATTCCGTCGTCACACGGTAAATCTATATACTAACGGATATCTATTCGTAAAATTTTAAATGGTTCAACCAATCACAGAAACTCTTATAAATTTACGAATTTATTCTTTAAATATCTTTGAAATACGTAAAATAACACGCTGCTGATTGGTCAATGTTCATAGTGGCAATGCCAATCAGATAGCGGGTAGCGTTTGGCTATTGCTTTTTTTCTTGGTCTGTGGCTTACTTATTATTTTACGAGTAGGGTTCAGTAAGTTTATCAATGTACGAATATATGGACATAAAATAATACAATTTATCTCCTTTTTAGAATCCTACGAAAGTTTATAAACTTCCTAGTAAATTGATAAACTTACGGATCTTGTTATTTTTCAGTGACATATATATTTTGTAATCCCACTGTTGATTCTGATATCCGTAACACAGGTGCTTGAGCTACCTATCTCTGAGTCAGATCAATGTATGTGACGCTGTGAAATATTTATTTATTTACATAGTACCTATATGTAAAAAAAAAATATTTGATTTTCAAGTAGGCTATATTTTATTAGAGCATCGAACCCGGGACTCCAAGCACAGCCGTCGCTTTAAAGTTATTGTGGGTTATAAGGCACTGCAGTACCTTACAACATACCCTAGCGGTATGTGCGCCGTGGGCTCCGCAACGTGATGCATTGGTGGCGAAGGTCGGCCAGGACCTCTCACTCGCTAGTATAGCGAGAGCTATACTAGGCCTGGACGGTATTCGAAACCTAGTGACGAGGCCTGGAGCTACTAGGTAGGAGGCGGTGGAGCGCGAGCGAGAGGCAGATCCTCTAGCCCCCGCGCTCCGTATGGCACGGAGGGGGAGGAGACGACGCCAATATGTGCGTCTCCTTCCTCTCCGAGGAGATGGTCGGCTGGGGCGTGGGGCTGTAACCCCGCCACCGGCATTGCACGGACCTACTCTTACGCCTGGTGGGGACGGCTCTACTCTCCTGGCCGATCTGGCGTTTCTCGTCGAGAAGATCCGGCAAGAAACTCGCCAGTTACTCTTTTTGATCGCCAAACTTTCATACAATGTTTGTCATCATCATACCAAGCCATACAGTTTAAATGTAACACAAAATAAAATAAAGGAAATAATAGTAAAATAAATAATATGAGGTAAACCGAAGCAGACCAGTCCCCAAAGGTGGCACCTGTTCACAAGCATGACGTATGTTTCAGCCATAATTTCACTCAACCATATTAGATAATTTCGGGATTACAACGTCTCGGTAAACACTTATACTATTTATTAAATAACCATGCACAAATGTTACGCGTACGCGAAAGATTGATTCACGCCAAAAGCGGCCACTTAGGCTTGAATAAATTTTTCGCGTACAAAAACGGAATGGGCTTCCGGTACCCTCACTCATGACGCCGAATACAGCACAGTGCTGCTTCAAGCTGGTTTTCTGTGAGGCCGTGGTATCACTCCGGTCAAGCCGGCCCATTCATGCCGAAGCGTGGCTCTCCCACGGTCCTAAGACATCCTAAGATCGGAAAAAAACAAGGTGATTTTCCAAGCAAATACAGTTCTTTAAGGCAAATACAGACTAATGCTCACATTATTATTTTTATCGTGACAAACTGCCACACTCTGGGTCGTTGATTAACTTAGTTGGCTACTTAAGAAAAAATATTGACACTTATTTTGATACGCATAAAGACTACCGATACTAAAGTAATGAACATTAGCTTAAATGACGTCTCTGAGTGCGGCCGATAAACACGCATTGTCAAAAGAGCGGCGTCCTTTATTCTATGGTCTTTAATCTAAAAATAGTGTCTGTCTGAAAGCACAAAATATTGTCGGTATTAATCATTTAGGTGGATATTGCAAAAGGGTTGTATACACTCATAGATAGATAATTGTATTAGATAGTGGGCTCGCAAAAACAATCTGTAGCGGACTGGACGCATGGGCTTTCAACCGGAACCACCGGATGATTGATTGCCACCAAACCTTAGTATTTGATAGCATTTAGCTGTTTTTGTGGCGCCCAACCAATGATATTTTAGTCAGGATACAGTAACATGCTTCTGTTGTACCTACCTAGAAATAAAAATACAGGGGGAATACGTTAGTAAGCATTTTAATTAGTTCTATCCTAGTGACCGTTCGCTTCGAGAGCCACGCTTCGGCATGAATGGGCTGGCTCGACCGGAGTGATACCACAGCCTCACAGACAAACGGCGTTAAGCAGCACTGTGCTGTGTTTCGTGAGTGGCGAGTGGAGGGCGCTGCGTGAGTGAGGGTACCGGAGGTCTAATCCGGGGAAAATGGGGGTTTAAAGGTTAGCAACGCACATGTGAGTTCATTGGTGTCGCGGGTGTCCATGAGCGGCAGCAACCGCTTACCATCAGGTGATTCGTCTGCTCGTCTGCCACCTATCACATAAAAAAATCCTGTCCTGAGCTTTAAGTAAAAATTGTTATTATAAAAGCTATTATGTAACTAAGTGATGTTTTTTTTAATATAACCTGCGCTTTTGCTTTGTTTGGTATTCTCGCTTTATATACATTGAAGCATTTGTATGCGGTTACACGCCCGCCGACACTGAGAACTTTTCAATGTTTGCTGCCTTGGCTTGCCGTCTCCGCAAAGTAAACATTAAATTTACATCTTCGGAACTTTGCGGGTATAATAACAATAATATATTGGCGCACTGTCACTTTTGTCTTTGTTATTTGAATGCAAGCTGCTTTATGATACAAAATCATTCCGCCGTTAGTTATTGGTACAGTTTATAACTTTAAGTTATTAAACCAATGCCAATGTGAAAAGTTTTATCGTAAGTAAATAACACACATAAACATTTCATCTCGTATTCAAGTGGTTCCGCCTGAACACGAGATGAAATTTTTAAGTGTGTAATTGTACACACTTAAAAACTTAATAGACTACTTAAATTATACCTCTTTTTTGGTTTTCCATAAGCACATTAAGATGGGCCGTAGCATGTCGGGCCGTAGCGTTCCGGGCCGTTACGAGCTGGGCCGTAGCGTGCCGGGCCGTAGCGTGCCGGGCCGTAGCGTGCCGGGCCGTATAGCGGAAAAATCCGCCTAGAGTCGGAGCCACCAAAGAAGTCCCGCTCGCTTCAGTCGCTATCATCATTCAAATTTGAACTTTATGTCGATAGCCACAAGGAATCAAAAAGTTCCGTGTTTCTTAGCCGTACTTCTTTCGCGGCGCGGACTAAACATGGCTTGTATTTATTTAATATGCGCTATTGCACTAGTGTGCGAGCATAGCTGCTGGGGTGCAGCGTGTCGGATTTTTGCGAGGCGGATTTTAGAAATGCAATTCCATCCACTGCGCCCTGACAGTTGGGTTGGGGTTTGTGGATATTACATATGTATGTATCTATATAGACATATAGCTGGTAAATACTACAAAGCTCTGTAACTTTGTAGTATTTACCAGCTATATATCTAATTTAATTTTAATTTTTTCGCGGAGAAAAATTTAAAATTTTGTAACCCTTAAAAAAATAAGCACAAAAAAGGCACGGAGCCAGTTTCCGTGGAGTTTGTTGTGTATTAAAAAAAAATACATATACAAAGTTAGCTAGATAAACTGCTTAAAGTACGTTAGCACTAATTACAGTTCTAAGCTACAGAGCTATTTATGAAACCCTACAGGAGCCATAGTGTGTCAGTCCATTAGTCCCGAGTGATTTGTTTGTCGTCATTGCTTAATGTTGCTGCCCATATGGCCTACAACGAAACAGTATTCACAACCGAATTTCTATCCCCGTCGCTTTCTATCGCGCTCTTTTATGTGATAGGTGGCAGACAACCAGACCGATTACCTGAAGCGATTGGACCGCACATGGACACCCGCAACAATTGTAGAGTTACATGTGCGATGCCAACTTTTGTACCCCTCTTCCGCTGATTGGCTTCCGGCACCCCCACTCACGCAGCGCAGATGCGGTTTCACTCAAGTTTTCTGTAAGGCTGTGGTATGGAAGCCCAACCCTGGCTCTCCCATGGAGTTACTGCGGGTCTCATTTACTTAAGTACGACAAGTATATTGTTGTTCGTTACTGGTCGGATTCATTGTAGGTCTTATAGTACATAGGTGATGTAGTATTGAATATCCAGTTCCATTGTGGCACTAAAAGCTATTGACATCTAAGAAGCTTTGATCCATGACTATTGGATTAATGCGATTACAAATACCATCTACCGCAGCGGTTTGAGCACGCTGAGTTACGGGTTCGATTCCTGAACCATCACAAATTTTTTTTGATTATAAAGAGATTTGTGTTCAGTTTGGGTCATTGTAGGACCGTCGTTGTTTCAGGATCCCTCGTACAATAGAAAACCTTAAGTTTAGGACCTGGAAAATGTGTGTGATTTTGTATCAATTTAATTAAGATATGTGGGTGGAGGAACAGAGGACGGCCGAAAAAGAGATTGTGTGAAGAATGACATGATGGAAAAAGGGGTGGAGTATGACGAATGACAGGGACGTATGGAAAAGGAAAACATACTGAGCCGACCCCAGATAAACTGGGAAAAGGGCAGCAGCATGATGATGATGATGCAGTACGAGTATCATCATCTTAGCGAGTGATTCCCAGCTGCGCCTGCTTCAGGGGCCAGATTACGTTTAGACAATGATAACACGGTAGGTAAAGAAGAGAGTTACTTGTATACTGTCAATTTAAAGTATCTTGTTCTTTGTTTGATGCTACTGTTTGAATTATGTTACTGGGTTGGCATAGTATTAAGCTGCAGCATGAATGGGCCGGCCTGACCGGAGTGATACCACAGCCTCACAGAAAACCGGCGTGAAGCAGCACTGTGTTGTGTTTCGCTGCGTGAGTGAGGGTACCGGAGGCCTAATCAGGGGGAAAGTGGAGTTTAAAGGTAGGCAGCGCACTTAACTCCACTGGAGTTGCGGGTGTCCATGGTCAGCTAGTCTGCCACATGTCATAACAAAAAGGAGGTTTTCGAGTGTCGGTCGCCTATAGGAATACGCGACCTACACTCGAAGACCTTTCTGCCCCACCGGCCGTCTGATCTCACAATGTGCCCTGCCCATTGGCACTATTAATAATATTGTACAATGCCTACTAAAAATCACATGTGATGTAATTAATATGTAAAGTGAGTAATTTTAAGTAGTGGCAGCGTATAATAACTTTTTAGATACCTTTTTGAGAAATAAATAAATTAAGTCATTCTTTCATGATTCAGGATTTGGTAAGCCTGGTAATTACAATAAAATTACTGCGGTCTGACCTTTACTCACATACTGCCACACTTAGAGTCGTTGATTAACTTAGTTGGCTACTTAAGAAAAAAAAAATGACACTTATTTTGATACGCATAAAGACTACCAATACCAAAGTTAATAAACATTAGCTTAAATGACATCTCTGAGTGCTATTTATATCTATTACTGCAGCAAATGCTGAGGTTGGGCCTTGTTGGCTACAGAATTTGTCCTGTTTGTGTATTTATGTCACTCGTGTTTAAATTCGTGATCTGTGCCCAATAAAGAAATCTTTATTTTTATCTTTATCTTTTATCCAAGAAGTCATTCACTGCCCAGCGATGGTCGAAATACGCTCATAGATTTAAAATATCCTTGATGCTAGGATTCGAACCTCCAATCTCCGTTATGGAAGGCGTGGAGTGCAATTAGGTGCTCAATATGTACGCATTAAATATATAATATAAAGAACTAGACTGGCATAATCATCAATTATACTTTTTTGTTGAGTTTTGCTAAGGTAGCAAAATCGTCTACCAATACTAACTCAAGTTTATTTAGTTGTTTTCGTAATAGTATATAATAATAGTTATCAAAGAGCAGTATGACAATTTGGGTGACTTGTATGTCTTCTATTACTAGAAATAATGTATCCAAACGGCTTTCCTTTGAGCTTAGCTTATATCGAATAATATAATAATCCTCCAACCATCCAGCGGTTAGTAAGTCGCACTTCAAAGCGACGGCTGCGCAAGAGGTCCCATGTTGGATCCCCAGAGCTGGACCAAAAATGTGTACTTAAGTTTTTGGTAAGAAATTCTTAGTGTCAGCTCGGAGTCTGGAAGTTGGCGGTCTTGTACCCCCGTGCCTCGGAAAATACGTTAAGCCGTTGGTTCACGTCCATCCCAATCTGGTCGTGTCACGCTGGTGTCCCATCAGATTATGAGTGTAAGGGAGAGTGCACTTGTGTTTGAGCACTACAATATATATCGAATACAAGAGTCAACAATTCGTGTATTCGATAAACTTAAGCTAAGCAATAAAATCAGATTCATACATTTTTAAACATTAAAACTTATCAGAGTATTTTTTTAACTGTACTCATCATAAGCCAAATATTACCTTTATTTGAAATTAATATTTTGTTGGTACATTTTAAAGTTTTCTCTGCATTTTTAACTCATCATTCATAATTTATTTAGAACCCGTGTTAATTTAATGTGCACGGGCAACGGACATGTCGTATAATTAGCCATGTGGAGTCCGGCTAGTGCATCATGCCCTTCCCGAGGGGGTCGTTAAAGCGAACAAGAGAAAGGGGACGACGGATCTTCTACACAGAACTTGGAGGGTACGTCAGAGGAGCTTACTCAATCCCAGCTTTAGAGGCGTAAAAGCAACAAAGAAACCTGTATGTATCCGTTCCTGTAACGATCAGTACCCGTAATTAATGTTTTGTTACTTCATTATTTAGCACGTCTTCGTGAAAATATCGCTTTAATTGAAAAGTTTAGCTATGTTGGGTAAAAATCGATCCAAGATGGCCGCCGTCACAAAGATTTATATTTTATGTTTTAACACAACTCCCACAATATGGGTATCATATAAAAGGACTGGAGTAGCAGAATATATTAATTGTGAAATAATTTAAATGCAAGATGGCCGCCGTCTGAAAATGACGAATAACCTATTTGTTGTTCCAACTGCCTCAATATAGGTATCAAATGAAAGAGCTTTAGTTGTATCGGGAGTTTTTTAAATTTTCAATTTAATCAATTTTATTAGGAATGATTATTGTACAACCTCTGCGGATAATGAATGGGATCAGAAATGGCGGCGCATCTATTCACTTCTCGCTCGCACAATATTTGCGTATATACTCGCACCCCACGAGTGCGAATAAAGAATGTTATGAATGTTGTTAAGGGAACTTGTTACTACCTGTGCGGATAAAGAATGGGATCAGAAATGGCGGCGCATCTATTCACTTCTCGCTCGCACACTATTTGCGCTCGCTACTCGCACTCGTGGGGTGTATAAGTTTCCTTAAAATTACACACCGAGATGATGATTATTCTAGAATTGTGATTTACATAGTCATTGAATTTCCTAACATTTAGGATTACATGAACATTCATTACAATTTACCAAATAAGTTTTGTACTTAAATGGGAATTTACTTGTTATTATACTTATTATAAAAACTCCTTCATGTTGACAAAATAAATGATCATCATCATCAGCCCATTTAAGTGCTGGGCACGGACGGGTAATTGCCATACTCACCACGCTTGGCAGACGGGTTGGCGAGGGTTTTGATATAAATGCAGAGTTTTCCTTTTCTGGGTGCTGATGATCATGCCAGCAGCTTTACCTTAGTCGCCTTTTACGACACCTCGGTAAGAGTGAGGGTGGCCTATTCTACTCTGCCGGGGACCACACAGCCCCCACGACCACACGGCCGACAAAATAAATACTTACCTAGTATTTGACGCGACAGCTTACTTCGGTAAAACATAAACTGTTACTTAAGGTGGCGGGTGGGGCACACTAGCGACGTCAATTAATTTTAATTTTTAGTTACTAAACCGGATCTATTTTAAACAATTTCGGGGTTACAATCTCTCGGCAAACACTTATACTATTTATTGAATAACCACGCACAAATGTTGGGTCCGGTTTTTTACGCAAATAACTGATTCACGCCAAAAGCGGTCACTTTTGGCGGTAATCCAAAACTAGTGTGCAAAAGCAGACCAAACAGTTAACTATAAGTATTAAATAAATAGTATAGGTGTTTGCCGAGAAATTGTAAACCCGAAATTGTTTAAAATAGACCCGGTTTAGTAGCTAAAAATTAAAATCGACTGGCGTCGCTTGTGTGCCCTACCCGTCACCTTAACACGGAAAACATTTTAAAAGGAGAAATCTTGGGATAAAGTGCCTTAATTTTCCGTTTGAAGACTACTTAGTTCTCAAATAGTAAAGAACTACAAAAGCGAGGAAAAATCTTAGTAGAAAGATAAAGAAAACCCAAAACATAAAGTTACACCGTTAAAAGAGAGTCGTTTTTGCCATTTTCTTTTTGTTATTGAAGTGTATCAATCTAGTCTATCAAAGTCTATCAATGGCAATAATAGAGTATTGTAAGATTTTTCGTTAAGTATTGATATAGTCACAAGAATAAGGTAAACTAAGTTACGAAATATTAAAAAAAAATGTTAGACACATAAATTAGACTTTTTCATTTATGTCATAGGTGGCAGACGAGCAGACGTAAGCGATTTCCACTGCCCATGGACACCCTCGACACCAGTGGAGTCATAAGTGCGCTGCCAACCTTTAAACCCCCCTTTTACCCGATTCGAGCTTCCGGTACCCTCACTGACGCAAGGAAACACAGCAAAGTGCTGCTTCACGCCGGTTTTCTGTGAGACGGGTCGAGCCGGCCCATTCATGCCGAAGCTTGGCTCTCCTACGGTTAATTTTTATAACTAATCTAATTCTGGAGTACACATAAAATGTGAGACTAATATTCTTTACTTTGAAATTTATAGATAAAATTTACACCGAAAATGACCCACTCGTTAATTTAAGGATACCTACCTGTTTTACCTACATAACTTTAAAACCATAAAATGTCATGGAACCCATGACAAGTCATGTTTTCCATGAATTATCTATTTGGTTTATTGAATGTTTCATAAGGATCTGATAAACATTAGTCATTACATACTATTGCTATTAATGTACAAAAGAAAAATGGCCAAAATTCTACAATGTTTTTCTGTTGTGATAATTAGCAGACGAGCAGATGGGCCATCCCCCTGATTTTTTTTTATGTGACTACGAGCAGACGAGCGATTGCCGCCGCCAGTGGACACCCGCAACATCAGTGTAGTCCCAAGTGCGTAACACAGCACTATACAATTTTCAATTGAATTGGCTTCGTGGTAATAATTGATGATACTCTATCATTTAAGTATCACATTGAGGTATTGAACAGTCGAGCCGTAAATTAATATTTATTTTTAAGAAACTTCGTAATTTTGCAGTACCTAAAATAATCAGACAAGCTTACTTCGCGCTGTGTCAATCAATACTAAAATATTGCATAACGTCATGGGATGGTACTTCTAGGACTGCACTGTTGCCGAGGGTCTGAGGACCGGCGTCTTCGCGTCGTTCCCTGACGGTGCACTAGGGCCCGTGAAAGCGGGTTAAACCATTGCACAGCGCCATTTTTGTCTTCGGACCCGGGGATGCTGTGTCCGGCCCCGCCCGCGCGGGTTGCGCGGCGGTTTTCCGGCGGGGCGCTTTGACGTCGGCATCCCCCTAGAGTGGAGCGCCTCCGGGCGCAGTGGCCGTAAGGCCCATGTTTGGGGACCTGCGCCGCAAGGTCGCAGCCAGCGGATTGCGGTGGTAGGTCGGAGTTGTTTGCGTCGCGGATTTCCCCGGCACCGCAGCCAGCGGAGTCGGTTTCTGCGACGCGTTATTAAGTTGAAAGCCTGCGGGTTTGTCCCTAACTCGCACTGCACTGCAACCAGCAATGTATGTGCGGGGAGGGGTGCCCGAAGTCCTCCTCTCGGTGGTGCTTGCACTGCATCCAGCAGCGTGGGTGCTACCTGGGAGGTTGAGTGGGAGAGAGGCCGAGCTGGCGAGCCTCTTCGCCCCGACCGGGCGACGGATGAAGCCCCCGTGGCAGTCCTCACCCCGGTCTGAGTGTTTCCTGGGCGAGGGATGGAAACGCCCCAGTGTTTTTATTGGGTATGCCTCCGGACGATCTCTGATTAGCAGAGACCTAACCCGGAGGAGAGCCCCTCTCAGCGTGCATAAGGTGCATTTTCACTGGGTCATCAAAAATAAAAAAAAGGACTGCACTGTTATACGTTGAAGGAGCCCAACGTGCAATATTGAAAGTGTCTCACTTTCTCCCATTTCGTAAAACCGACATACTCTACGAAACTTGCAAGGCACTAACAGTTAGGCAATTGTTTATTATGTGTACAGTCCTAAAACAGCACGCCGCTCTTCCTTTCAGCACTACGGCTACTAACAAAAGACGGAAAGATATTGTATGTCCTCAAAGACCGGCTTGAGACACGCATTTTCTGAAAAAATCTTTTTGTTTTAGGGCCACTTCCAATCAACTTGGAAAGCCAAAATCGCTTCTACAAGAAACTCCGAAGAGAAGAAGTTACTTCTAGTCGTTAAGTAAAATGTATTGTGCTTACAATGTTATTATTTTTTTTATCTTTCTAATTTAATAATTAGAAAGATAAAAAATAAAAATATAACACTAATGTGTACACGAAATCAATTTTGTTTTATATAATATTTTCTTTTTTACGCAACATAATTTGTTTTACATTACAAATTACTTTAAAATAGGTCATATTCAGCCTGTAAAACAGGGTTTCCTAGTACAGGCACATATTATATATTTAACGCTTCATTTACCTAAGTAGATTTTAAGTTTTATTTTGCAACATAATGATTTTAATTTTTTTTTATATTTTTTCATGATAAAGGTGGCAGACGAGCAGACGGATCACCTAAAAATATATAATAAATAAAATAAAGATTTTATTTTATATATAATTAAATTGTTCATTCTTACAGCCTGTAGAACATTACATTCTTAAAGTCTAGGCCTCTCAGCCTAATGAGTAATATTTAACTCTAACCTATTGGCTAATAATGTTTATGAGACGGCATCGCAATTAACACGAGTAAATGCGGTCTATCCCGAAGCCAGTTCTCCAGGTACGTCTGACTTTATCGATAAAATACCCCCGGGAAAGTAAAAATATTTCTGTAGCTCCAAGGAGACATTACGGCGCACATAATTAACTAAAACTTCAAAAGCCCCTTTCATAAAGAATACGACAGAAAAAATCTCATCTTAATTAACAATGTTTTGAATGATTAAAAATAATAAGTTGTGTTTTAGCTAACGTCTTGATGAAAAGTTCTTTTTGTTATCTACCCAAAAAGCCGTACTTTATTTTTGCCTTTATATACCTAATACTCGTATTCGACTCATTATCTCTCAAGTAAAGCATAATAAATTAGAATATTAATATTGAACTAACTTATTTTGAAACCAAGCACAAAAACCGAGTCCGACTTGCACTTGGTCGGTTTTTAGACCTTAGCAACAAGTAAGTTATATAGAAGGTAAACTGCGGTTTACGGTTTAACGTATTACGTATTAAAAAAAACTACTTACTAGATCTAGTTCAAACCAATTTTCGTTGTTAGTTTTAAAGGTAATGTATATCATATATTTTACTTATAGTATAGAAGTTAGAGGGGGGGGGGGGGGGGGGGGAAGGGGCACATTTTACCACTTAGGGAGTGTCTCTTGCGTAAAGTAAGTTTAGAAAAAATATATTTCTAAGTATGGGGACCCCCCAAAATGCGATTGACAAAATTCATTTATTTTCAAGTTTCAATAGTATAGTTCTTATAGTTTCGGAAAAAAGTGGCTGTGACATATGGACGGACGGACAGATAGACATGACGAATCTATAAGGGTTCCGATTTGTGCCTTTTGGCTACGGAACGGATTCTGTACTTCACTTTTCCACCTGTCATGCAGATTACTAGTGTCTCCGAGCACGTAGGTCACCTACTGGCAAGTAATCACCGCCGCCCTTCAACATCTGCGAAATCAAATGAGTCGTAGATGCGTTGTCGGCCTTTCAGAAAACAGTAAGTAGGTAATTCCCGGTTGCGTCAATATTTTGTTACTGTCGCTTTCGAGCCCAGGGTACGATTAGGATATAATTCCAAATTTGGGGAGTTTGGTTTACAATAAACCGACTCTCGTTTAACCTTTGCAACCCTTTAACAGGAAATCCAAACCAGCTGAATCATGGTTACACATTCTAGAAACTATCCGAAGCGTGCGGGTGGCTTTACGATGTTTTCCCACACAATGAAGTGTCTGACCTTCGCAGCCTTTAGACAAAGACCAGATCAACTAAATAATGGTTACACGTTTCAGACACTACACGAAACCGTATTGAAAGTGCGATAGCCACGCAGCGGCATGAATGGGCCGGCTCGACCGGTGCGATAACACGGCCTCACAGAAAACCGGCGTGTAGCAGCACTGTGCTGTGTTTTGCTGTGTGAGTGATGGGTACCGGCAGCCAAAGCTGGCTGAAAGGTGGGTTTAAAGGTTGGCAGCGTACTTGTGACTCCACTGGTGTCACGGGTGTCCGACCATCGGCGGCGGAAATTGCTTACTATCAGGTGATACGTGTGCTCTTCTGCCACTTACCACATGAAAAAAAAACAAAGATCTCTTGTAAATCTCTTGTATAAAAAAGTTTAGTGGTTTACGTACTGGGTCGGATCTCGGGGTCTTGTGTTCGATTCCCGGGTCGAGCAAAAAGTATGTTTCGAATTTTTTGAACATTTCTCGACTTTGTGATCACCAATCCGCTTTAGGCAAGCGTGGTGATTAAGCCTAATCCCATCATAGAAGCGATACTTGATTTCTATGATGGAGGCCTTTGCCCTGCAGTGGGACAGTATATATAGGCTGATACTTTACTTTACTATTCGTTATACATTTATCTTCAAAGAAGACAGCGGCGCAAAGTTCCAGAACTCATTTATGAAGCAAGCTTGACTTTTATTATAGCACCATTGAAGTACTGTTAGGATATATTTTGTTGATATAAGTGCTGATCTTTCTCTGGCTGTTTATTGTGCGGCTTTATTGTAACTTATCAATTAATAGATCGCTCTATGTGGTAATCAAAGAGTAATTAATACAGTGTGAGTCTTCATAAAGTGCACATATTGAAAACACGAATACTATACTTAATTTTATCGACGGAAAAAATATTTAAAATATTTTTAAAAAATTGATAATTTTTTTATACAGTTTTAAAGATTATCTTTTGTTACAGTGACCTCCTTTTTATTTAAACGGTATTACTTTTGAACTAAAGAATCAATCAGAATAAAATAAACTTATTTCTAATTGGCAATAACAGGGCATTCTCACAAAATCAAACTTGAGGACAAAATACGCTCGATTGACAGTTTAGAGATTTTTTTTTAAAGAAAATCTTTTTTTTTTTCATCAATTTACACAATAATTTCAAAATATCTCAACAAAACGACCCCTTAACCTACTTTTTTTATTGATTCTAATTATTCTACATCATAATAGCTTTAGAAAGGTAAAAATACTATGCTTCTAACTCAATCATAACATTTTTTATCAATTTTTAAAGATAACGTCGTGTGCAGGGCCACGTGCCATTTTTTGGCAGGTAGAGACCCTTTTTGAGTCATTGTTAGTGAGCGCGGAGTGGGGTGCGCGGGGCAAAGAGAGCCAAACAAAGGACCTGTTTGTTGAGGACCCAGACAGACAGTCGCTCCGAATTATTCGCCGCTGCTAGTAGTATTTCTTTTTCCGTTCACATATCGCTAACGTTCGTTTTTTTCCTACGCAATGCCGCGTCTAAGTGAATTCTCCCCAGCACACATTGCTGACATTCACTTTTACTATGGCCTGGGACGAGGAAGTGCTCGAGCTGCGCGTGACGCTTACATTGCTGCGTTTCCTAACCGGCATCCGGTGCCATCTGCCCGCAACTTCCAAGAGATCCACAGAAGATTGTCTATTACTGGACTTGGATTGAGTAGAGATCGCCGCGAGCCGCCGCAAATAATAATTGATGTTTCTGTCGAACAAGCAGTGTTGGCTGATTTATTTGCTGACCCAAGCATTAGCACTAGACGACTTGCACTGCGTCACGGCATTTCCCAAAAATCTGCATGGCGTATTTTGAAGAAGGAAGGGCTACATCCTTATCACTATCAAAGGGTGCAACATCTTCATGGAGACGTTGATTTTCGTCCAAGGTGCGTGATGTCTACTTGGATACTAAGAAAGATCAGAGATAACCCCAACTTCCCTAAAAGAATACTGTGGATGGACGAGGCAAGGTTTACGAGAGACGGTATCGTCAATTGCCGGAATTTGCACAAATGGTGCCCTAAAGGTGAAAATCCAAGGCTAAAACGCTCATCGACATTTCAAGTCAGGTATTCTTTAAATGTTTGGGCTGGTCTCATTGATGATATGTTAATTGGACCAGTGATATTACCATCAACATTGACCGGTGAAAGTTTTTTAAGACTGCTACGAGACGAACTTCCGGAGCTTTTGGAGGATGTGCCATTGGCTTTACGCGCACGAAACCGCATGTATCTACAAATGGATGGATGTCCTGCTCATCATGCAAGGGATGTGCGTTCGTTTTTAAACGAAAATTATGAAAATCGATGGATCGGCCGGCAAGGACCGGTAGCGTGGCCTGCGCGTTCACCCGATATGACTCCCTTAGACTACTTCTTATGGGGGACCATGAAGCAACGCGTTTACAGTACCCCAATCGACAGTGAGGCTGATTTGCGAGAACGCGTTATAAGCTGTGCCAATGCCATTAGTAATGACCCCGAGATGATAAGGAGAGCGACACAACAAATTGTGCAGCGCGCAACTTTGTGTTTACAACAAAGAGGGGGACATTTTGAAAACCTTATGCATTAGATTTTGTTACTGAATAGTATTTAGAAGCAGTAGTTATAAGCTAGATAAATAAATGATTTTAATTGAACTCTTGTGTATTATTTACAAACACAAATAAACGTCTGCTTAAAAGATTAATTGCCGAGAGTCCGGAAGGCGTTTTTTTGTCGTAGTTGATAGAAAATGTTGTGTTTGAGTAACAATTGTACTATTTTCACCATAAATAGCCTGTATGATGTAGATTAACTTAAAGAAATAAAAAATGTACATAAAGGGGGTGTTTTATTGAGAAATTTTGCAATTATCGTAAAAATTTGTAAGAAAAAAAAAGTTTTTTCGAACAATAAATACCTTATTCACTAATTAAGAACCCCTTTTTTCCTATAATTTTCATTTCAAAAGAAAGTCCTGTTATTTCCAATCAGTAGTAAGTTTATTTTATTGTGATTAATCGTTTAGTTCAAAAGTTACATCGCTTTAATAAAAAGAAGGTCACTGTAGAAAAAAAAAACTTTAAAATTGTATAAATAAATTAAGATATTTTTTTAAATTTTTTTATTATGTTTTTCATCGATAAAATTAAGTATATTTTCCCTGTTTTCAATATGTGCACTTTATGAAGACTCACACTGTATATGATTTATCAGTGTATTGTTTATTTATGATTGTATTAATATTTATAACTGAAATATTATTGAATGTTATATTCTAATATTATTCTATATTTTAATATTATTGTATTTATATGAATTCCTAATCCGGGGGCAAGGGAGGTTTTAAGGTTGGCAGCGCACTTGTGACAAAAAAACATGCATGATGTTTCCTGATGCTGTTCCCTCACCGCCGAGTGGAAATACCCACATAGATTTTAAAAATCCACAGGTGCATGCTCGTATTCGAACCATGATCCCGGTATAGTAGGCGCGTTCTTATCAGCTACTACCATCGCACTTTAATCATTCCTGTACCATCTGCCAAAATATACTTGTTTTACTCTATTTAAACACCTAACCGTTCCAGAGCCAAAAAGCACAAAGCACAAAGCACAAAAACACGTACATCAAACGGATATAAAACAATTCTAAACAGAGAAAGGTAAACACCTTTTTCTGCAAAACATAGGTTTACACACAGGACTCGGGCCAGAAAATATACTTTTGTCCCGTGAATACCATGTGTGTATATGTGCTGACCTAAACGCATTAGGTCGCTTGTCTGCTTTGTGAAAAAAATAAGCTACTATGCTTTTTCGTTTTCGCTAAAAATATATCACCTTGGGATTAACCAGTACCCACGAGTGCGAGTATAGACGCAAATAGTGTGCGAGCGAGAAGTGAATAGATGCGCCTCCATTTCTGATCCCATTCTTTATCCGCACAGGTTGTACGATGTTATACTGAAACTTTATTTAAGTATGTGTGTTCAATATTACTACTACATCACTAAGAGTCCCTTTACTGATAATAAGCACCATCACCGGTTTTTTATTGATGGTGTTGAATAATTTATATTATATTATAATATGTCGCTGGGCTACTGCAGCTGCCACAGTATTACATATTACATAACATGTAGATTTTTTTTCTTTCATGCATGTCGTGGCAGCCTGTAATTAAGGCGTCACTTTAGCACCTATATAGTACTAGAGTAAGAGTCAAGTTACTTAAGTGATGTTTTGATGGCTGTCCTTAATATTTAAAAAAAAAATGACACGAACATTTATTGCTCGTCCGACACCTCATCTTAGCGTGTAATTCCTAGTTACGTCCAAAGCAGTCCCTTCGGAGCACGGGGTTGGATTGGACCATAATATATGTCATGCTCGTCTGTCACCTATAATTTTTTTCATAGTGACACAGTATATTGGCTCTCCTCAGCCTAATGGTAAGCAAGAGAAGAGAGTACGTTGCAATTACAACTGAAGCGATGTTAGGCATCACCTGATTGGAACTGCCATAGTGGCCCGCGAGATGCTTCTTCACGCTTCGTTTGAAAGAATCCATATTGTAAAAATGAGGAAAGACATGCGCTGGCGTTTCATATAAAAAAAATTGTCAACATATTTAAAGTAAAAAATTCTTTGTGATTTTTGGAACTTATTTTGCCACGCCATTCATGTCACAATATCTATAGATACATTTAAGTTTTTAGTGGTCACTTTTTTTAATATCTTGCTTTAGATTATTATGACACGAATGGCGAGTGCAAAATAAAAAATATTCTCGATTAAATTACTCTATGATTATAGTGAGAGAAAAATCGCGTGCACCTGATTGAAATAGCCCAGACAGCCATTCCTCCGCAGTGACGACAACAAAACACTAGCGTGTGATTTCACTCACACGTCCTGGGTTTGTCGCGATCATCGGTATGACACCAATCTATGGAATTAGAAAATGGGCCATTTTCGGAAAAACATCACAGAATGTGAAAGAGATCCAACCAGCCCTAACGATGATTCTATAGGGGGGCGGTAGAGAAAGAACGCCACCCAGCACGTCACCCCAGCACAAACAGCTCCGCGAGGTTTTTCAAGTATGGCTTACTATGGAAAGGCTCAGTATGGTTGGGGTCCACGCTAGCCTGACTTTGAATGGATTTAAAATGGCTTGCTTCTTCGCGTTACGAAAATTCAGGCGTGTTTCATGGTGTTTACGTGCTTTTGTTAGACTTGGGCAAACTCTAAAGTTTACTGTGTACAAACAGTACTGACGCCTGAAATTGGATCAGTTACTCATAAGATGTGAGAAATTTTTGTTTTTTTAACCGGTATTATGATTATTTTTAAATTTGTATTGAGCTGTACCCAAAAAAAACTCGAACTTGTAGAACTCGCACTTGTCTGTGGTTTTTAAAGAATGAGCAAAATATCCTAATGTTCTTGAATGCACAAAGATTAAAAAAAAACCATCAAGACGATTATAAATTTAATTTAATAAATTTTCTAGCTGGCTAATTAGCCTCGCAAGTAACTTATCTCGTAAATACTTTGATTAAATCATGATTTAATCTAAGATCTTCAAATAAGCAATTGCAATAGATAGTGATGACAAATTTGTACATGCACAGTTCACCACAGTGGAAGGACAAGCTTAATAGTGTTGCTTGAATGTGTAATCTCAAGGGTCAATGCTGTGGTAGAGTCGAGTTGTGAACGGCTGCCGCAGGACTTCCCGTGTTCACTGTGCTAGCATTCAGTCATATTATATCGATGGTGCCAGCAAAATATCCATCGCACTATTTGGCAACCTCAAGGCTTAACATCATCGGCGTGACCGAGGCGCATCGTCTTCGCTGGCTTGACCACCTCGAGACGACGGTGAAGACGACGACGAGCATCGTCTCGTGAAGAAAGCATACCAGAGCCGACCGTAGGGCCGACACCCGGTAGGCCGGCCTAGGTATCGCTGAAAAGACGTCGTCGAAAATGATCTAGTGGAGTACATACTCCACTGAGCCAGTGGAGTATGTAAGTAAGCCTTAAGGCTTGTTAATAAGTTTCTAACTGAAATGAATTTAAGACATTAAGAATCTACCCCAAATACACAAGGAAGATAATAGGGGTTAACGTATGAAATTGCCGTATTTTTTGATGACACAAGTTATTCCAATAAAATCTCTGTTACTGTGTAGGTATATTTTTATTTTGATTAAAGACCATATTTCTAAGGTGTGTAATGTGCAGATCAGATACAATTGTATCCTCGATGAAGAAAAAAATCTTGAAAGAGACTCTTTTTTGTTAGGCAGAACTGACGCTTTCAGCATTCATAACTTTTTAAATTAAGAAAGCTTTTATTTTGAAGTCTTATTATAAATGTACCTAACGCTGTCCATTAAAGCACAGTTCAAAATGAAACCGTACCATTAAAATTTACTTTGATAATTTAAAAAATGTTAGTATGGAAAACAGAACTATTAAAAAAATATCCATACAAATCGGCAATTTAATACTTTAACTTTATATTTTGATATTTTTAATAATAATCTTGTGGTGAGTCTATTCTAGATGAGCCGAGCGCGATCTGAGCGAAGGCCGAGTCGATCTGTTCGGGTGTCAAGTGTAGACATACAATGAGCTTCCATTAATCAAAATCTCTTTGTGCTTGTTAATATACCGACGATATAGGTGGAGCACGATCGAGCACGACACCAATATTCGGTTTGCCTCGTTCTCGTCTGTCATCGTCTATTGGTATGGATATAGGCCTCTCCCAATGTTCTCCACATAGATCGGTCATGTGCCCTCCGTACCCAAGGAGTTACTGCGACCTTCTCCAGATCGTCGGTCCACCTTTTGTCGGAAGCCTGCCACGGCTGCAATTTTCTGTACGGAGCCATTTTTAGCAATTAGCCATTATGACAGTGGGAGTACCACGCTTTGGCATGAATGGGCCAGCTCGACCGGAGTGATACCACCGCCTCACAGAAAACCGGCATAAAACAGCACAGTGCTGTGTTTCACCGCGTGAGTGATGGTGCCGGAGGCCCAATCCGGGGAAAAGGGTGGTTTAAGTTTTAAGGGAAGGCGATCCGTCTGCTCGTCTGCCATCTATGACATAAAAAAAAACCGTCCAAATGGCAGTCTGTTCTACTCACAATGTGCTCTGTCCATTGCCTTTTAAGGCATGATTCTTCTAGGATAGACCGACCACTAAAGTTTGCATCTAAATACAACCTGAGTGGCGTCCGTCAAAACGATCTTGTTTCGCTACTATCTGTAATTTTCTCACAAAATACGGACAATATACCTGACAAGACTTGCTCTAAAATTACACAGGAGAATAGACACGTTAGCAATAGACGGTTAAACCTATCTAGTTTTAAACTTAGACAACGTTTGAGCAACAACGAAAATTCGGGTACAAAAATAATGTACCTAGCTACTTGTATATTCTTGTTGGTAACCAACAGAAGCGAGCACAAATACTTCTAGGGTTGCGGGCTAGCATTGCAAGGGGACTAGTTATATTGAATAAGTGGAAATACCATTCTTGTTCCTAATAAAAGCTCTAACGGACAATCGCTGTACATAGACATATTGTGTGATGTGTGCTCACAGCGGACGCGGTCGAAATGCTGACTCGTGGTGTTCGCGCGTTTCTTATTTTTACGTTTGTTTAATGACATATTATATTTTGGTGTGTAAAAATTGGATGTAAATGACCTGGCTCTTCATCTGAATGCCGCTTTTTCTTATTCTTATCGGCACGTCTGTTTTTTCTTATCGGTCTTTAGTACACAAAAAGTAAAAAAATCGTTGTTTTAATCTATGACCGATCCCATTCATGGATTGCCGCGAAATTTATTCAGATTGTAATATAAAAAAAAGTATTAGAACACATTTTTTTTATGATTTTATTTTACCATATGTAAGAATGTATTTAAAAAATAGAATAATAGACATAGCTTTGAGTTTTTTATTAATCGGAATTCAAAAGTTTGGTTTAAGGTATCTCATAATATTTCCCATAGAACAGTTCCAATGCAATTTAAAATCAAGTAAATGGTAAAAAATAAAATTTTTTTTATTATAAAGCATAATTCTAGGTAGATTAGAGGAATTCGGGTTTTTCTAAACCTAGGTTCCAAAAATTTGTTCTCAAACCTCTGTCGGTGACATGTCTTCTGACGGGATTCACAGATGTCAATTGACATTTGAGAGCCCAGTGTGCACTGCTGAGTGGTTGCACCGCTGATTCCAATTCAGAATATCGTAAAAGACGGCTTCCTACCAGGCTAGTAGCAGCCTAGAAACGAGGCCCAACATCACAGAGTAAATTATATCTTCCCCTGGGAATCAAACCCGGCATCTCTTGGTTTAAGATTAATGGTCCAACAATCAGGCAACAAAAGCGGTTTCTACTATTTAGCAAGAATACCTATATTGTTGGTAAGTCAACCCTTAGTTCTCTTTACTGACGTGACTATACTTTTACATACGATGTCGTCACCGTACTTTTTTGGTAAGTCTCGCATTTTTGCGTAGTATTTTTACCAATACTTTTGTTGGGTATCAACAGCTGAATCGGTCTCTTTAATACTTTTAAACTTATTCAATTTCATGGTTCTCATAATTAAAGTAACGCCCTGTTGGTTTAGTGGTTTAAGTACCGGGCCGTGATCTCGGGGTCCTGGGTTCGATTCCCGGGTCGAGTGAAAAGTATGTTTCGAATTAAAATAATAAAAAAAAAAATGTAGAAAGAAAAAAACCGATTTTTTTTAAACTTGCTCGGGTTTGTGATCTCCGATCCGCATTTGGCAAGCGTGGTGATTAAGCCTAATCCCATCATAGTAGCTATAGCTTGATTTCTATGGTGGAGGCCTTTGCTCTGCAGTGGGACAGTATATTTGCTGATACTACTGTTATCATGTGATCAAAAATCAAGGTTTCTTCTCTTAGTATTCAGTTTTTTTAATGTGATAAGTGGCAGACATACTTTCGGCTCGACCCGGGAATCGAACCCAGGACCCCGAGATCGAGGCCCGGTACCACTAGACCAACAGATGGCAGACGAGCAGACGGATCGCCTGATGGTACGCGATTGCCGCCGCCCTTTGACACCCGCGACACCAGTGGTGTCACAAGTGCGCTACCAGCCTTTAAACCTCCTGTTTCCGGTACCCTACTCCGTTACTCGGGCCTCCGGTACTATCTCTCACGCGGCTAAATACAGCACAGTGCTGCTTCATGCCGGTTTCCTGTGAGGCCGTGGTATCACTCCGATCGAGCCGACTCATTCTTACCGAAGCATGGCTTTATTAGTATCTTTTCCCACCCACCAGTTTTATAGTATCTTTAATTATGTTAAAGACAAACATTTTATTCTGGTGTTGGTAATACATAATATAAGTGATGAGAAGATACGTTTAATTTGTCAATGGTTTAATTTAAAAACGCGTTTTAGTAAAATGATAACCCTGGCATCGGCGCTTGCCAGCTCTTTCGCTCGAAACTCAGCTCCCTGGAGCTTTAAACGTCAAATTAATTCTCATTCAGGTAACAGTGAAATTTTTGGGGACCCAGGTTTTGTTCCGAGTTAAAGTGTACTTAGGTATACCGGTTTGCATTGCTTTTGAACCCACATCAACAAAGTTGACGCATCGGGCCCTTAATTACATAGAGGGTCGGGGTTTTTAGGGCGAAGAACATCAGAAAGTTTTCACCGACACGAGATGTGGCTGTAGGTATACTAAAACAGTTTACGATTGTTGTAACCTTGATCGAAGAAAACCAAACTACCTTGATAGGTACATCTAATCTCTACATTCACTCTATAGTGAAGTCGTTTAGGTAGTTTCTATAAACTACCTAAACGAGACTAGACGCTAAAATCTTCATTTTATTAATTTATTTATTATGAAACTTACAAATTTAGTTTACAAATAACACTTGTTCTGCAAAATTGTTTACGCAGTTTGTCTGCAGGATCGGTTGAGTCTTAACACAATCTTTCTTCTATATATATGTATAAAAGGAGATGAGTGACTAAGTGACTAGAAATGCACCCACAGCCAAAACAACTGACCCTAGAAACTTGACATTTAATAATAATAATTCTCTCAACATCTCATACGTTGACCTGATTCCGTACTAAGTAGCTTAAGCACTTGTGTTACAGATATCGGACAACAGAAGAACACAAATATATACTTAAATACATATTACACCCAGACACTGAACAAACACAAGTGCTCATCGCACGAATGTTTGTCCAGGGTGGGGATCGAACCCACGACCTTTGGCGTAAGAGGCAGGGTCTCTACCAATTGCGCCATCCAGTCATTTGGGAAGGGGGTTCCTTTAATAGTGAAAATGAATACTAAGAAGGGATTTATAAAAATTCAACCCTTAAGGGGGTAAAAAAGGGGTTAAGAGTTTGTATGAAAGTCCGCTTTGATGTTAGAAATGTGAAAATTTGTATTCAGACTAATAATTTGAAATAAAAAGTAACCCAATTAGCGTTTTTTGAAAATCACCCTTTAAGGGGATAAATTAGGGGATGAAATGCAGTATGGGGGACTGGGGACTATACAGTTTAAAAGTGAGAATCATAAAATTGATGTTTGAGGCAGAGGTTTTGAATAAATAAGTGACTTTTGAATTTTCTACCCCTAAGGGGTAGTTGCGCGGGGGTTGAAGTTTGAATCAAGACCTTTTGTAATTAGGACTAAAACTGCGTGAGTAACGCCGCGGGCGCAGTCTAGTAAGTAATATTATTCTAAGCCAGATCAAGCAAGTACTTTCACAGTTTGTTGTTAAATATTTATTAGTAAGCTACATGCCTCTAGCTCAATGGATAGGAACTTACACCTTTTGAACGGGAGGTAATAGGTTCAAATTCGAGCATACGCCATTGAATATTTAACCGTGGGAGACCCACGCTTCGTCATGAATGAGCCGGCTCGACCGGAGTGATACAACGACCTCACAGAGAAGCTTAAGTGAGGGTACCGGAGGCCCAATCCGGGAGAGAGGTGGGGTTTAAGGTTGGCAGCGCACTTGTAACTCTTCTCACTTGCAATCGCTTACCATCAAGTGTGCCACCTATCACATAAAAAATACTCGTGTAAGGTGCATTCTGTAATTAGATGAGTATTCGTACTTTTCTTTTAGGTATGGTTCTATAATATATCCAACACACCATAGATAAAGGCCTGATGTGAACTATACTTACTTACCTTAGTTACGAAACAACAATAATCTATTGTGATTACTTATTGACTAACTAAAATGTTCATAAACTGAATGAGCATCGTTCAAATCAATTAACGAAACTTTAATAGTCAGTATCATTTGATTTTAGTCCATAAGGCTCATATTGGAATGTTCAGTCGTCTTTAAAACGAGAATTAATATCTGCACTCCCCAGTGCAATAAGGTTCACAGTAGTCTACATATTTTAAGCTCGACTACAAGAAATGAAACTTAGTTAACATTCTGGAGGCAAGTAGCCGAACTGAAGTACATACAGTCAACAGCAAAAGTTGTAGCACTATTTTGATAGCTATTGACTCTTGAACTCCTCGGAATAAATGCCACGAACTGTAAAAGACGTGCAACTACTTCTGCTGTTGACTGTACCTACTCCAGCTTGAATAAAGACTTTCGCACCAAATTGATTTAACTCTGCTAAGATTGCTTTCATAATTTCTCTTGCGCTAGAGTGTAAGAAGTTATCGCGAATTATGGTTGTTGGACTTAGTAATTATGAAAGCAAATATTTAATAGTTAATTTAAGTACACGTGGTTAATAACCTAGTCGTTTAAAGAGTTAAAATATGCGTCGAAATATTGTTACGAGTTTTAACAAAGGCGATTTTGAAAAGAGTCGACGATAGAATCTGCAATCGAAAGAAAAAATCTTTTAATCTACTTACTTGCTAAAACGAATCATTGGAATATTTAAAAAAAACCGGCCAAGAGCGAGACGAACTCGCCCAAGAAGGGTTAAGTAGCAGTAGTAAGATATATGGAAGGTAAATTGCGGTTTACGGTTTATTTAATTATTTAAAAAAAAAATATTTAAAAAAAAACACTTACTCGATCTAGTTCTAACCAATTTTAGTGGTTAGTTTTTGTGGTTAATGTATTTCGTATATATTTTTTTAGTTTTATAATTATTTTATTACGCACACATTTTATGACTTTGGGAGCATCTCTTATGCAAAGTATTAAGTTTAGAAAAAAATATATTATAAACCTCAACATCATTTTTAAAGACCTATTCATAGATCCCACACGTATGGGTTTGATGAAAAAAAAATGTAAAGTTTCAGTTCTAAGTATGGGGAGCCCCAAAATTTTTTTCCCTATATTTGTGTAAAATCGTAATGCGGTTAAAAAAATACATCTATTTACCAAGTTTCAATAGTATATATACAGATCCTTATAGATTTGGAAAAAACCGACAGACGGACGGACGGACGGACGGACGGACGGACGGACGGACAGACGGACAAACGGACAGACAGACAAACATGACGAATCTATAAGGGCTCCGTTTCTTGCCATTTAGCTCCTAAAAAAGGATGACTCCTTTTCTTTTTCCCATCGGTGATCCCGTTGGTCTGGTTCGCCTGTTTAATGGTTGCAAAGTTCCTGGATCATGGTCCATGCGTACCCCGGCTACAAAGCGACAGCTTTGAATGCAAATAGAACTATACGCTAAAATGAGAAGGTTAAAGGAACTTGGTATATTGAAACTTCATCCAAATTCACTTTGACTTCAATCAAAGTTAACGTATTTATCGGTTGTAGCTATTGGCTCTACTGGAATTTATTCATCAACTATTGGTGCTCAAACAGGGCATACCAACTTTGCGCTCCTAATATATTCTGAGACACAACAAAGCTATTAATGCTTCCAATATAGGGTATTGAAACCAGATTACAACTTTATTGCATTACGGTAAAAAAAGATAATAACTTTTAATTCGATTTATTGTGTTGTTTAAACTTATTATGTTGTTATTTTCAAGTTGAAAAAATTATTTATTCCTATTTATTGTAATAAGGACTTCTATTTATTCATCAACTACCATGTACCTCAGTTCTGTGGAACGGTTTGGCTGCAGGAGTATTTCCGGACGGCTACGACTTAGTGACCTTTAAGAGAAGACCGTACTGTTTTTTAAATATCCGGATAATTTAATAATCCGGCAACACATTAGCGATCTCTCTGATTTCGCGGATGTTCAAGGGCGGCGTTGATTAATTTCCATCAGGTGACACGCTTGCTCGTTTGTCCGCATCTAGCATAAAAAAAACTTGTGCACAAATTTAGCTAAACTATAGTTCTATTCCTTATAACTAAATATTATATATGATAATGCCGGAGCTGCGGCTAACGCTGCAGAGAGACTGAAAGCTGCAAAGTATAGGCATCTATCTGGTGCCTACCACTTTGTAGCTTTCGGTGTTGAAACACTGGGTCCGTGGGGTTCCGACGCTCTCTCTTTCTTCCGTGACTTAGCTAAGCGTCTAGTCGAAGTCACGGGAGAGCCAAAAGCTGGCAGCTACCTCGCCCAGCGAATTTCCATCGCGATCCAGCGGGGTAATGCTGCCAGCATTTTGGGGATACTGCCACGGGGACCTACTTTGTTTTAACTTTCCTTTTTATTTACTTTCAGTTTAATTTTATTTCTTAGTTATTGTCTTAATTTTCTTGTGTTTTTGTTCAATAATATAATATTCAAACATATAATGACCTGGTTCCGTACTAATGAAAAATATTTAAAAACTAACGTTTAGAAAAGAATGGCTGAAATTCGATTTCTTTGTGTGGATTCAAGACAAATTTTATCAGGCCTTTGGTAGTATTTTTCCACCACTACCCCAAAACTTTGTGAAGGGCAACCCTAAACACCGCCCTGTTTACTCTAACGAAACGAATTAAACAACTTTTCGCGAATGAAAATAAACTGAGATCGGTACAAAGTTAAATTAACTCTGATATCGAACAAGAAAATACGGTGAGATAAGAATTCTTTCCCGAATGAACTTCGTGTTGCTAACTGTAACTATGAAGGAAATAGTAGATCCAATCTTCATTTCATCACAGCTTGCAATTCCCAGTTGAGTCCAAGGCTGTCACTTTGGAGCCCGGGGTACGTTTAAACCACTAGGATTTGGGGAGTCTGGTAATTAAAATGAAGCGACTTTCTGGCTTTCGCAATCCTTTAGGTGCAGGTTTTCTCACTATATTCTTCCTCACGCCGAGGGAGTAGTAGACAGAGCACCCTAATTTAAAAAACCTAGAGGTGCGTGCTCGTATTGGCACCTACGACCTGGTAAATTTAGTCAAATTCACCGATTCAATCGCTTAGTCGATCGATAGAAGCCAATCCCATTGTGGAATTTTCGAATCGCGCGACGTCAATTTGACGTCGAGTTCTCAAAAATTATGCTCGGAATGGAACGAGATTTCGGAATTTTAGAAAAGCCTCAGCCAGAGCGAGAACGGTAACCTAATTTTAGGATCGTCGGATCGACGTGTCACGAAGCTCTGACGATTAGATTCCGGGAAATAGAAAATGTGGTGTCGGGATAACCAACAATCTGGGCGGCGATTATCCGATGTCACGCTTCACAGGCGCAGCTGATGGCTCCAGCTAGGGCCGTATTCCACCAAAGTGGAGAGGTGGAGACAAATGATTTGTATAAGCGACCAATAAGAATTTCGTTTCTCTTGAGCACAATAAAATTCTGTTGAGCGTTATTTTTTTACATTATATATAAGAGCAAAAATATGGCAAAGTTACAAATTATGATCTAATAGATCTACTAGACTTAGGGGGTCCATGTGGAAAGCGCGTTCCTATCCGCTGAGTTACTATCTCAATTAAAACTCTAACTTAAAATTAAATATAAACAGTAGATTTATTAGATCATAATATGTAACTTTGCTATTCGTTGTTCGAATTTGAGCACTCACCTCCAGATTTTTCCATTCTATTTGCATATTTTTACCAAAAGCTCGGCGGACAAAACGTCATTTTTAATGTCTATTGTTTGAGAATCAGAATACACATTAAAAAAAATTTCAACCAGAACCGATTACTTTACCGGTACCGGTGACTGACCGGTACTGGGAAAGTAATCGGTTTTGGTCGATTTGATTGTTCGATAAATACCTAATGTTAAACTACTGCTAACTCTATGACGATAAATTTTATCTTAAACTTTCAAAACTATGTACCAAAGAAGTTTGTAAATAAATATTTTTTCGGTCGCACAATTGCCAACCAAACATTATAAAATTACAAAAGAAATATAAAAAAAATAAATGTGAAATCGATCTTATAACGTGTTACTCTCGGAAAAGACAAGTAGCTTTCATAAAGTTTCCGATTTACTAGTAAACTAGTTTTGGAGCCCAAAGCTCAGACGAAGGTACTTTATAAAATAAAAAAAACCCCAATCACAAAAAAATCACATGAGTGCAGGAGATCGCCGGCTGGACCATCCTCTTTTGTTTTTTTTTATAGGCAATGACTGAATATTTTCTTCGACTTAATAAGTCACTTAAAGACATAAATAAAACAACACAATAATGTCAAAAACAAAAAAAAATGTTATTACTTGCCTGTACTGTGCTACTGCGGGCCAAAAGCATCCCTACTCACCTTCCAACCTTTTCGGCCACGAGCTACAGTCGTCCAAAAAAGTATGAGAACATTAAAAATATGAAAGAGGCTGGTGGCTAGCCGCCGATCTTCCATAACTAGTTTTGATATACCTATATAGTGATTTCAATTCATCATCATCATCATCAGCCCATTTAAGTCCCCACTGCTGGGGCACGGGCCTCCCTCAATCACATGAGGGGTAATTGCCATACTCACCACGCTTGGCAGACGGGTTGGCGAGGGTTTTGATATAAATGCAGAGTTTTCCTTCTCTGGGTGCGAATGATCATGCTAGCAGCTTTACCTTAGTCGTCTTTTACGACTCCTCGGTAAGAGTGGGGGTGGCCTATTCTACTCTGCCGGGGACCACACGGCGTGATTTCAATTATCTTAGTCGTATTCTTCAGCTAGTTCTAACAAACTTAGTAAGTTACAGTTCCCAACACTAAAATGGGTACATGAAAACTATTACGCCGACTAAAACATGTATCACATTACCCGTGAGCCGTAACATAACGGAGCTAGCATTAACAAGTTCCTAGTTCCTTATTATTAGGTAGTTCTTTATTAATTTCCTATTTTTAAAGGAATAAGTAAAATTATTTCAAAACTCATTACAATAATGAAAACTCTGCAAACGCCATTTAATTATAACGCGTTTTCAGAAATCAGTCAAATAACTTATTGTATTAGTATTAATTACTTTTGACTGGGTTTGGCAGGACTATGATGAATTCAAAATTAATGTTTTCCAGGAATTTCAGGTAAGGCTTTTCAGAGATCGGTTTTAACTGTTGAATGATTTGTACCTACTTTAATATACCTCCAATACGCGTAATTAAAATTACTCGTTCTTTTTTTTTCGTTTACTCTGGAGAAATAATAAGCCCTTTCTCTTCACTGGCTTATTTTAAGAGCCATAAAAAATGAAAAGAAGAAGCTTAATTAAGGTAGATTTGGGACATTTAGAGACATTCAACCTAACCAACCTATAGTTGAAAAAGTAAGTCTTCTGCCTTTTTTGGTAGTGACTCCAAAAGTCGTAGGTTTGATCCCCGCCCTGGACAAACATTCGTGTGATGAACAAGCGTTCATCACAAGTAATATATTTTTTTATGTGGTAGGTGGGAGACGAGCAGACGGATCGGATGATAGTAATCGATTGCCGCCGAACATAGACACCCGCGACACCATTGGAGTCACAAGTACGCTGCCAACCTTTAAACCCCCTTTTCCCCACATTGGGCCTCCAAAATGTCTGAGTGTACTATTGTGTAATGTAAGTATATTTATAATTCCTCCGTTGTCTAATATCCGTTACACAAGTCCTTAAACTACTTCGTACCGAATCAGGTCAATGTATGTGATGTTAAATGAATTATTCTATCATTCTGCAAAAATGTTCAGTATTTTACGAGTGAACTGAACACGAAATGCAGGCGATTCTGTCGCTTATTTTGTTCCACACAAAGTGGTTTATTAACAGGCACTTAAAAACTTGCGCGATCAATATGATGAGTCTAGTTAGTCAAAGCGTGGCGTAACCTTTCATTAATTTACTTAATGAGGTAAGCGAATAATGAACCTTTGTTTTGGCAACCGAGCCGGGCCATTGTGTTGTAATAGGGAAAATTGTACGCTCGACTAAGCTAAGCAGTTGCCTTTTATGCCGATGTATACTTGTAAGCGATCGTCTTATGAGGCTTTCGCTTAATTTTAATGAGAATGGGAAATTTTGGTGTAGGTACTTAAGACTTCCTATCTATGTAACAGGGTGCTATGCACTTGTTTTAAACTCGGCTTAAACGATCCTGGGTCTTTGAATAAAATTATTCGTATTTTTTATTTTTATTTTATTTATAATAAGGCATACTCTACAGTTGACAATCATAATATGTTAGTATATAAAAGGTATGAGGTTAGGTTCGATAACTAGATTGACAACCAATTTGCATACACACTTCTTAATAATTCTCACAGCATCTCATACGTTGACCTGATTCCGTACTAAGTAGCTTAAGCACTTGTGTTACAGATATCAGACCACAGAGGAACACAAATACATACTTAAATACATATATTACACCCAGACACTGAATAAACACAAGTGTTCATCGCACGAATGTTTGTCCAGAGTGGGGATCGAACCCACAACCTTTGGCGTAAGAGGCAGGGTCACTACCAATTTCGCCATCCGGTCAGTCACTACATGCCAACATTGTTCTATTGTCACAGTAAAAGTAAGAGTTAATTCAAAGTATTAAAACATTTATATGTTTTAACGAAACTAACTTCTGGTGTTAGGCATGAAGCGTATGGCTTATGATAAACTTAATGCATAGGTACTACTTTTTATCTATTAACAAAAATTAAAATACAATGTGGTGCTATTGGTTCCTTTAAAAGGGGACGAATCCGACTTTTTAACCAACTTCAAAAAAAATGAGAAGGTTCTCAATTCGACTCGTATTTTTTTGGGCGAGTTTGATTCTTATAGTAAAACAATATGGAAACTTAACAATGCCGTATAACCTCTAGACTTGTATTTAACTGGTAATGTAGATAATTATATTACTTAATAAAGTCCGATCCCACAAAAAAGGTTATCAACATATATTTTTCAGTTCAAAGCCCAATTTTTGCCTCACTACGCTTCAGAGAAAACGGGTTTGTGTAATATAAAGGAACGCGTTGAATCGGATACCTGTCACGCCTATGTGAAACGGAACGTCCGCATCCGGGCCCTATTACTGTGTCAACATAAACGATATGTGGAGTGTTGTCTTTTTCCGCAGTATTTCAAATTACTTCCCCGTGCTTAACAGATAAAAATGGCCGATGCCTGAATAAAATATTACGTGCAGACATTACAGCCTTTTGGACGAGGGACTTGTTTTTCTCGTTGACTTATTCTGGGAGAGGGAAAATTGTTATACGGCTTAAATTTTTGATTACGTTTGCTTTGCATTGGGGTATATCTGTAGGGTCATATCAGATGATGTAGCCAAGTATCATTCATCATAGAAATCAAGTTATCGCTGCTTTGATGGCATTAGGCTTAATCACCACGCTTTCATAATGCGGATTGGTGATCACAAATCCGAGCAATGTTCGAAAAATTCGAAACATACTTTTTGCTCTACCCCGGAATCGAACCCAGCACCCCAAGATCACTTACTTGCTGCCTGGTACTTAAACCAATAGACCAACAGGGCGTTGATGTACGTACGATGTTGTAGTACACGTTATATTATCGTTATATGGATTTTATTGCGAATCATCATTGTGCTTAGCGTGGTATTCCCGTTGTGTCCAAAAGAACGTGTAAGCCTACTTCGGAACCCGGGGTACTTTTAAGATTTGTTGAAAATATTCTTATTTCAGGATTGAAACATAATTAAAATAATTTCACACACACACACAAACACAAATAATACATTCTTATTATACATAAAAACACCCAGACGATTGCAAACAGACATGTTAATGCACACAGATAATGTCCCTTTATGTGATATTTATAAGTGTTATTGTGTAATCTATGTTCAAGTAAAATTTAGGTATATATTTGTTAAGAAATGTACCCACTTTCAAAACATTTATTAAAAAATAACATAAATTAAAAGTATCTTCATAAGCGAAATAACGGTCTAAAATAAAATGACATAAAATACGGTGAGCTCGCGTCCAACAAAGGAAAACTCTATTGCTACATCAACTCAATTTCAACGTTTTAAAATTACTTAATTGAATTACGGAGGTCCGCTCTCATTTTCTAGTCTAGGAGCTAGGGTCTGGGGCGGTAATAACTTATTTCAATTAGAGCACGTTGTAAAGATATATTTCCGGGATCAGAAATGCACATCTGGGGGATAATCAGTGATTTCGCCTAACACTGAGCCTTGGGGGATAATCAGTGATTTCGCCTAACACTGAGCCTAAAAAAAAAAAAATGACCGCTGCAGCAACCAGTGGGGGTTGCTGCAGCGGTCATTTTTTTTTTTTTTTTACATTATAGCGGACAAACGAGCAGACGGCACACCTGATGGAAAGTGATCACCGCCGCCCAAGGACATCTGCAACAACTGAGGTATCACATATGCGTTGCCGGCTCTTAAGAAAGGAGTACACCATTTTCTTGAAGGTCACCAAGTCGCTGTTCGGAAACACCACGGATGACAGCTGGTTCCACAGTTTCATCACAGGGTCATGCATTATTTTAGGTACTAAGTCTTTAAATAAGTAAATAATAAGTTTTTTTTTCTTCCTTGTTTATTGTTAATAAAAATTAGTTTTTTTAGATTTTCGCGTTGCATTATCAGTAGAATGTGTCAAGACGGGAATTAACACGATATTAATATGTGATACAACTTTGTGTACTCACATATTTGGCTCGACGTTTCCACGTCCGCTCCGTCGCTCGTGACCACGGCGCTGCTGTAACGTAGCCGAAACGCGAGCCAAATATGTGAGTACACAAAGTTGTATCACATAATAAATATCGTGTTAATCCCGTCTTGATACATTCTATTAAAAATTTGTTTATTTTATGTGACTATGTTTTTGCAATCAATAAACGTCTTATCTATGTATCTACATGTTTCCTCAAGTAGAAATTGTCATAATCTAAAGACTATGATAGTTGTGAAATTGTTTGATTCACGGTGTTAAAGTTATATGTATACTTAAGTAAAATTTAAGTTGCCTAAACACGCGCTTAATTTAAAACAAAATTTATCTGATAATAATGATAGAGGGTAATAATGTTAGTCAATTAGTACATGCGAGGGATAATTTAAGTCTCATATAAACTTGCTTAACGAAGAAAGGTTACTATAGTGTACAAGACTATTTAAATGATAAGTATCCTTGGTCATGTTAATCGATTAGTCTTGTGAGTTGTTATTCATGATAGTCTGTTAACTTTGATAATTGTATTTTTTTTTCTCTTCTCAATTGAAACTTTTAAACACCATCAATATTTAGAGTAACTAGTGAGTTTTTGCTGGTGTCTTCTCAGTAGAAATCAACATTCCGAACCAGTGGTAGATGATAATATGTATACCTATATCGACATTCACATGTTCTGTATGGACCGAAATTTAATGATAATTTTTTACCTTTTGTCTTTATCTTTATTGAAAAGTGCATGGGGAATTGGGTATAGTAAGAAAAATGAATGCATTCGTTGTTTGCATAATGCAAAAAGAATGCTACTATATTGCAAAATGAATAAAAACACCAATAGTAGTTAACTATATTAGAATGTAAAATACGCGTATTATCTGAATTATTAATCCCCACGGGAATATTCTTTACAAAAATATCTGCTAACCAGGTATTATTGCGTAAAAGAACTCCGAATTCAAAATCATCCGGATCACGAATAATAAACGTTTATGTTACTCAGTCTCAGTCCCTTATCGGTTCCACTTTTTGTTAACGGAAATTTTATTCTAATTTGATGTTAAATAGATTTAATACCATCTCTCGGCCTATGTTGCCGAGTGTTACCGGACACTTAAAACTGATTGCAGGACAAACTGAGTTGCACTTAAGTTGAAAGCCAAAGGTACATAAATTAGCCACTCTCGGCTGAGTCTCCGCACCAATATAAATGGGTTATTAAACTCTACCAGGAATATGAGTCTGGACAGCGAATTTTGAGGCACACTATACTTCCGTGGGAAGCTTGTAAGTGTAGTGTAGTGTAGCTAATCATTCATTTACACAACTATATACATTACTAGCTTTTGCCCGCGACTTCGTCTGCGTGTAATTCGAATAAAAGCAAGGTCTTATAGATATCTTTATAAATTATAGCCTATGTGTTATTCTGATCTATAAGCTACATTACTGTAAAGTTTCATTAAAATCCGTTTAGTAATTTTTGCGTGAAAGAGGAACAAACATCCATCCATACATCCATCCAAACAAACTTTCGCCTTTATAATATTAGTAAGGATGTGTGAGTTAAACATAGGAAGTCAAATAGTTTCATAATTAATATTATTGGGGATCGATGGCTGGACCAGCCTTTTAATTAAGTTTTTATACTTTTTTACCGATTTTGGTATATAATTGTTTTGTTTTATGATGGAGTGTGGGATTGGTGATCGATAGATGCATGGCAAGGAACGCGTATGAGTTCGACGTTTGAATTAGAATGACGTGCGAGAGAGAGAGAGGGAGAGATAGACGACGTATGGCGGACGACGATGAAAGACGTTGATTGATATTAATTGTTAATATAGTATTACTTATTCCCCTTGGCTTTATTCCAAACCCCATCCCACAATTTTGGGGATGGTCTTTATGTCTTCGGTGAGACACCCACCTTGAAGTGGAAAATCATCATCATCATCATCAGCCTATCGCAGTCCACTGCTGGACGTTGTTTAGTTTACCAAATTGACATTTTGACAGATGACGTTTAAAAATAACCAATCACATTGTATATGGACCTCACTCTAGTAGGTACTCCATCTAGCGGATTTTTTCGAAAACCCTCATTTAACTCAAAATTTGAGACCAATAATCGAACTGCGGATCGGATAGATTAATTTTCGGAAAACTATTTCCTATAAATTGGGTAAATCTATGCTATAACCACAGATTTGTATAGAATGACAGTGCCATACCATAGATGATATATCGGATTATGATTGGTCAAATCGGGCTTAAGGTGATTAGTTTATTAGTCTGCCTTTTATTATCATGTAATGAACGTTTTATTTATCTTTCTTTTTAGGTATCTTTGAAATAAATAATCAAATCATTAGGTATCCCAATAAAGCAAAGTTCATTGAGAGAGTTAAATAAATCCAGATCTCCCATCCAAAGCCCTCCACAAACAAATTGGATATAAGTGCTCAAAAACGATACAAAACAAGAAAAACCGTCCCAAACTAGTCCGGCACTAGTTTGAAGCGTATTGAACAAATGGAGTTTCAACTGCATTCGATGTTAATTGCACAACGGTTTAGGCGAGTTTCGTTGGTTTTCCGGGCGAACTCGCGCCGGTTGCTTCCAGAGATGTGCCAGCTCGAGTTAAACGCGACTCGAGTTGACCCAAGTTGAATTTAGTGCTAAGCGTATGAGCTCTGAGGAAAAGGGGGCTGAGGAAGGTGGCAACTCTGTGATGTGTCGCCCCAGTTTGGGGTCGACTCTGACATTATACATGTTTTATATTGTTTACATAGAATTATATCATAATTTAAAATCCATATAACAACTCGGAGAATACAAAGAAAAAACTAATAACCACACTGGTTTTCTCTATCGTCCTATATGACGCGGAAAAATAGATCCTAAAAAAGGTTGACCTACTACGCATTGACGCATTCAAGATGTGGTGCTGGCGTAAAATGCTTGGGATTGCTGGGCAGAACACCGGACCAATGAATCTATCCTTGCTGAAATGAGGCTTTCAACCATATGCCTGCGAAGGTGTCTCGTGTTTTTCGGATACGTCACCAGGAAAAGAGGGGACATTCTGCAGAAACTGCTTCTGACAGGCAAACTTGGCGGGAAAAGACCAAGAGGAAGAAGCCTAACGCGATGGTCAGACCAGATCAGTACCACGCTAAACACTGAGGTGTGCGATGCTATTCACGCCCCTGAAGACAGGTCAAGCTGGCGAAAGAAAATCCTGGAATGAGTGCTACGTCGGGGTCATGACCCTCAGCATTAAGGTCTTCGACACAAGGAGGAGGAACATCTCGGAGCTCGCGTGTGGACTGTAGGTAACTCGTGCGAAATTGAATTGAAGATCGATTCTGTTGCCAATAAAATGCGAGTTAATATAGGCATTTTAAATTTGATTCTCAGATCCAGGATGTTTGGTATTATTTAAGACGCCAACGTTCCGCAAAGGACGACGATTGAATGATTTATAGAGTTTTATTTGGCTCTCATCAAACACACCAGTCTGTGTCGGCTGTGACACGGAGTGACGGCACACGGGTATACCCATGACTCCTAAAAAAGGCCTACGTTCAACTGTGGACGGCCACTGGCTGATTGATTGATTGGGCGTTCTTACTCGAGTCAGAGAGATTAACTTGACTTGATTCGAGTTGACACATCACTACACTCGTAGATCCGATAGAAAGCACTCTCAACTCTTTGTAAACAAGAAACGATTTGCTAGAAACGGCCGGTACTTGCTCAAGGTTCTTAGTATAAATGGCCAATTGCTATTTTCAGCATTTTATTCATTCTATGATATCGGCATATAGACGAGTATGAAAACCAAGGTTTCATAGATAATTTTAACCCTACGATTTTAATGACTTGATTGATTAGTGGCAATTAACCACCAATCTAATCTTAATTTATTTTTTTTCTGATTCGATTCCCAAGCAATATTAAAATAAAACGTTTGAATGCAAAGCGTATTTCTTTCAAATAATAATAAAGAAATGTTTTGTTTTCCCTGAAGGGAAAATTTGTAGTATTGAAAATCAATACTACAAATTTTCCCTTCAGGGATTTGATTTTCAATACTACATTTTTTAACAAGATTCAATCACAACCTACCTAACACTTGAATTTTATTTTCTACAAGGATAGGTTTTAAAAACTCACAATACAATAAACACACTGGAGCCGCAAACATGAAAACAGTAGAATTATTAACATTCGAGTGAACTCGAAAGATTGACACTGCATTTAAAAAATTTAACCCTCGCTGGGCTTTGAAGAGCGGTGTAGCGAGAATGCGCGTTCTCTGAAGGCTGTGGAAATAGGTTTTTTAAACACCATCCAACCCAGGAGGTGTGATCGAGATAGCACGCTCACTGAGCATGCAGCCAATGCATTCGGTTACACAAAAGAGGAAGGTTTTCCTTATTTCCCAGTAACTCCCTGAGCCGTCCACATGGGAGTGAAACACGATTTTTAACTTAGGCAACATTACTTTCCCCCGCAGGTATGTCCGTATGCTAATGCACCTTCCCAGTTTTTGAAATTATTGCCTTATGCAACGACGTTGAGAGTACCTGAATACGGTATTTGACTATTTTGTTTTTATTTTTGTAATCAAAAGACCTCTCAATGATAGAAACATCGTTGAAAGAATTACTTGATTCTCATTTAAACTACCTGAGATATCACAACTTTAAAATCACATTATTTTGGGCAAACCCAAAACGCTCCATACAAATGGCTACTGGCATGTGACGTCACACGCTTGTATTTTGTATGCATTTCATTTTAATTTTATATGGTAGCTATATCAAATGTTTCGTTTATGTCAATGGTTCTTTTATAAAAGTTGGTGCAAATTGTATGGGTTATTCAATGGTATAATTATTTTTTAATAGTTTTATACTTTTAAAATGGACTTGCCCACGAATCTTTGAATGACCATAAAACCGGCTAGACGTTATATTTTTAATTGAGAATTTTTGCTATTGGCACATGTCTACCTATATTTTGATAAAATATTTATATTTTGTAAAATCTCGAGCTTAGTCAAATACCCTGGATGCTTGCTTTAGTATAATTTGTGCCTTGGTGCGGTGTTATTTGACTTAAAGATGAGCCGACAAGAATTTCTTACTCTAACACCGAAGTCATATCGAAAGACTTTTTTTCGGACTTTAGACTCTGTTTTCGATCTTTTGGACGGCTTATAGACCAATAAAGAATAGGTTTGATCAGTCACATACACATCATCATCGTCAGCCCATTTAAGTCCCCACTGCTGGGGCACGGGCCTCCCTCAATCACATGAGGGGTAATTGCTAAACTCACCACGCTTGGCAGACGGGTTGGCAAGGGTTTTGATATAAATGCAGAGTTTTCCTTCTCTGGGTGCTGATGATCATGCCAGCAGCTTTACCTTAGTCGCCTTTTACGACACCTCGGTAAGAGTGAGGGTGGCATATTCTACTCTGCCGGGACCACACGGCCATGCCACATACACATGCTCATATTTTATTTAATAGAAATGCCTCATTCTAGCCATGCTATATTTTATCTACACTCATGTCGTTTAATAGTTATAAAATTCTCAACCCCATTCAATTTCACTGAACAATATGTACTAGCAGCATATTTAATTGACTGCCTCGTTAGCGCAGTGGGTAATGCGTCACACTTTAAAGCAACGGTAGCGCTCTTGGAGCCTCGGGTTCGATCCCCGGGTCGGACCTAAATTTGTACCTGACTTTTTCTGTAAAGAAATTCACAGTGTCAGCCCGGAATCTAGAAGTTGGCGGTCTTGTACCCCCGTGCCTCGGAAAGTACGTTAAGCCGTTGGTCCTGCGCCCGATCCCTCTCCGATCGTGTCACGCTGGTGTACCATCGGATTATGATGGTAAGGGAATAGAGAGTGCACTTGTGTTTGCGCACACACTTGAGCACTATAATATATCCTGCGTAAGTGGCTGAACCTTGAGATTGGCCGCCGTAGCCGAAATCGGTTGGTGGATATTATTTTTAAAGATTTATCTTTTTTTATTATTTATTTATACGACAACAATTATAGGTTAATTCGAAAACGCGAAACAAGTTGCATAATGTAATCGACCCCCAGCCTCATCTATTGGTCTATGTTTGGAACTAATATAGAAAGGAGCCGGATTCCGAAATTAACTTCTTGATACTACACCTTCATTCACCTACTTTCTAGAAACTGCCCGTTGGTCGACTACGAAGGCATTACAGCGTGAAAGGACTGCGTTTCAACATGATACGGCCGTATGCTCTGAGCATTCGCTTGAAACACAAGTCAACAAGAAAACACAACCTGAATAAAAATATGATAAATATGAAGAGCTTAATATGCTGAATCTAGATCTGTTATCAGAATTTTCATATCACGTCAAGTTATTAAGTTACGGAAGGTCGAAAATCTGAAAAGTAGCATTTAGTGTTTTTTTTGGGATTTATTTAAATATGTATCAATTGGGATGTAACAAAATTCAATAGATATTTTGAAAATAAAAACCCCAAATTATGAAATGCTTTTTAATTTATAATTTTACCTGATTTCCCTGCAACGCTACAGCCAATTAAGCTATCTTATGTTTTTTCCATTACAAGAATTAAGTGATGATTTGTATGCGCTATAAGTACACGGATGTTGATATGAATATTACTCAATATAGATTAAAGACTACAAAATAAATCTTATTGATATATATAATTGAGAAAATGAGCTTTACTGATATACCGAAAACATTTTTTTAAAGTGCTTGTACTTGTTTTGAAATTGCCAATGAAAAAGAATCTAAAACCAAATTTTGAGATATTTGACTCTCTATAAATCAAATACTAAACGAGGTATCAACATTTTGAAAACAGATTCATAATCAGAGAGTGCAATTTAGTAAAATTATGGACCTCTGTTATTTGTTACGAAAAAAAGTTAAAATTTTGTTGACTAGTGAAATAGATTAAAATCACGAAATTTTGTGAGCGGAAATTGAACATTCTGTACAGAATACTTTATGTTATTACCAGAGGGCGGAAGTAGGTACAGCTATCTAGTTTGTTTATGTTTATAAATATTGATATATAGTTCGACCTCACATGGAGTACTGCTCCCACCTCTAGGCCGGAGCACCCCAATATCAGCTCCTCCATTTTGACCGCGTTTAACGTCGTGCAACTCGAATAGTCGACGACGAGAATCTCACTAACCGCTTAGACTCTCTGGCGTTGCATCACAGTGCTGCGTTTCGCTGCGTGAGTGAGGGTACCGGGCGCCCAATCTGGGGAGGGGGGGGAGGGGAGTTAAAAGATTGGCAGCGCACTTGTGACTCCACTGGTGTCCATGGGCGGCGGCCATCGCTTACCATCAGGTTATCCGTCTGCTCGTCTGCCACATGTCATAAAAAACATCATTTTATTAAAACATCGTTTGTTTAAAAATAAATCCGTATTGTGCAAAGTTTTGTAACAAAATTGAAATCTGTGGCCAATTATTTCGCGATTACACGCACTATAGAGGCCGCGTCGCCCGCAATCAGGGGGAGGCTCTTTGCGTCGCACGCGTTGTGGCGTGACGCTCGCGTGCTCTGCGTGACATTGCCCTATTGCCAGCCAGCACTCGCCTTTTATATTACGTGACAGTAAATAAGAGACTACCTCGCAATATTTTATAATTAATTCTAAAGTATTCTTAAAGCTTTCCCCGCCACAGCGGGAGTAATGTCAGCGAAAATGATTCATAAAAACGGTTTTTACCTTTATTAGCTAACTTATGAAGAACATTAATAATTTTCTGTTTTTATTTTTTACGGAGTAAATAGGTAGCTTTTACAAAGGGTAGAGGTATTTACAGAAGGAAGACTACATCCGTAGCATATTTATTAGTCTGAAAAAAGTATCTACCTGGATAATTAATTACACGAAATCATTTGACGCAGGGAAAGTATAATACGATACCATTATGATTTATTAAAAGTCTAGGAATACCGTTTAACTTTACTAAATCACTAAATAAACATTCGATAGGCATTTTCATTTATCCCGCGTCTCAAAATAGGAGCGTAATGGAAAAAAAATAAAAGTGAAGCTAATTTCTTTAATAATATCGATGCAAGTGGATTGAACGATTCGGCTCGGCGCGTACCGTTTGGATCGTGTCTTATTGGTCGTTGGTACGTGACCGAGCGGCCCGGTGATCGGGCCATCGAGCTCTTGATGTTTGCTCGATTCTGCACGTGTGCCCCGCTCTATAATCTATTATTTAATGATACTCATTCTTTGTTTTGTCCTAAAATACACCAACTTATTTTTACTCTCCTAGGCGAAGTACACTGACTTTCTATTCTAGGTTTATTTGTTACAACTATATGAAAATAAACTAATTTATATTAAATACCTTCTGGCGGCTATTATGAAAAGATACCGACATCGTGTTACTTCAAACATCTGTAATAAAGTCCCGAATAAACACTCGGCGAACGAAAAAGGAGAGAGAAAAAATGAATAATCTACAGAAATTTAATTTCACGATGGCCCTCCACCTATTCAGGAATGAGACACAATAAGTGAAAGGGTTTCTTTTCAGGTACCTCGGCTCTAAAAAATTGAGGTAATGGAACGTGAATAACAATTCGGCCCTCGGGGGGTACGAATCGGGATGGGAGGGGGGATAGATTGATGGTACCCGTTTGTAGCATCTGTCGTTTAAGTGAGCATCGATTATAGTATACACCTCGCTGTTTCTTTGTTTGGCAAGCAACGGTTGACTAGCCCCATCACTCACGCCGGCCGGGGATTAATTTCGCAATATAAACAAATGACATGGTGATATTTCCCGCCCCCGAGGGATCCGTCCTGCCGAATGAAAAAAGCACACCGCTATCGGAGATTCGCCTTTTGCTTTGATTATTTATTTGTAAGAGGTTTTCTGAATATTTGATGGATGGAGTGACTTAAAAGATTCACGTGGGAAGGTGAGGAAGGCAATGGAACAATTCTTATCGTTTATTTGAATTGATTGTTGGTGCTTAAGCCTTATGCTACATTGAGCGCAACGGCTTTGAGAGGAATTGCGATTTCATCCAAAGTACCATTAAAATGGAAGCGTTCGTTCAAGATAAGAGTGGTTTTTGCAGATAAAAAATGATGTCTTAGAACGGGAATGTCCTTTAGTATAAGAACGTGAGATTAGAATTAATTTGAAAATTGTTCACATGATTCCTGTATATAGTTAAGATTAGCTCATTAAATACTTACAAAGTACTTAGTGGACTGTTTCTGTGCAACAATGCGCAAGCGATGTGCGTCTCTCGTGCGCAGGTTTTGCGCTAGTCCCAACAGCATCCTCAGACTATTTGCGAGTCGACTTGACTGTTACTACATGAACCATGCCGCGATGATTCATGTAGTGACTGCTTAATTTTATTTATTTTATTACAATTTAATGTATGACAATTTCAATTGTAATTTAGTAAAATCTATGTAATGTAATGTGATTAATGTAAATTGTTGTAATTATGATCGCAGTTGGTCGAAATAAAATTATTTTATTTTTATTCTATTTAAAGTGTAGTGTGGCGTCATAATAATATGAGACACAAACTTTTCATAAAAGATATATATTTATTTATTTAAAACTTTATTGCACAAAATGATTATACAATAGGCGAACTTACCTTTGGGTCATACAGAAAGGATAATGATGCGGCGAAAGGAGATTACGAGATCGAGGAAACCAGAAAACTATAAAGAGTATATGTAGAACATAATAAACTCCACATAATAATATGATTAATAACAATAAGCAATTGAGTGAAATAATAATAGATATAGGTAATATTAAACGGAATTCTAAGAAGTGGAAAAATGTTCTAAGACCCTCATTTTAAACGTGTGCTTAATCAGATAAGTTTTTATAGTTAAATGCAAAAGTTTCCAAAGCCGTATAGCCTGCACGGTGAATGAGTTGGTGACGAAAGAGTTGAGATGTCGCGGGATGTACAGACGAAGGTTGTCTGAGGAACGAAGAAAGCGGTCATGAGGTAGACACTGAAGGCGGAACTGATTTTTGAGATAAGATGAAGAAAGCAAGTTGTGGGGGATATTGAATAAAAAGCAAAGGATTCGACAATTACTACGCTGACGTATAGGAAGCCATTTCAGGCGATTTCTGAAGCAGAGATGTGATCATATTTACTAAGTCCGAAGATGAATCTAATGCAGTTGTTAAGGGGACGATAAAGTTTGTTGGTGAGAGCCTTAGTGAGATCGGGATAACATACGTCAGCGTAGTCAATTATTGGGATTATAAGGGAGAGAACCAACAGGAGTTTATTAGAAAAAGGGAGAAAGAATTTAAAACAATACAGACTTCTCAGGGATGCCACTGCCCTTCGACTGACCTCAGCTAAATGTACAATCCAGATAAGTGTTTGATCTAAATAAAGGCCCAAGTTACGCACCGACTGACAGTAAGGTATGGGTGTATCATCAAACAGAATAGGGGCAGATAACTTATATTCAGTTTTGCGAGTGCCTTCCTGTGCTTCCTAATATAATAGCTTGAAATTTCGTTTGATTGACTGGGATACCAAAATCGCGAGACCAGCAGTATATCTGATCTAGATTTGCATTCAGGTGAATTTTGCTTGCTTAAATAATGAATTATATTATCAAATACTAACCCTAAAACTATTTCAGCATAGAATGAGGTACCTATAGACAATGTGCACGATGTACCTTTTTTAGTTAATGTAAGTTTGTGTACCTATGATTTATATTTGATACGTATTTCGTTTTGCTATCTTACTTGTCTATTTACCTATACTTCGCTTAATACATAGATTTCCCTTTCATTCAGAGTTTTCATCCCGTTTCCCTATATTTATAACCAGCACACTACATTCCCGTACATATTTTTACTCATTTAATAAATCATAATTTTTAACATTGCTATATTCTTGTTTATATGTACATATGTATAGTGCAAACAAATAACACTCACCAATTTTTATTTCACCGAATTTAATCTTTAGTAAACAAATGCTGGAAATCACTTTGTAATTCAGCTAGCCGCAATCGATAAATATGAAAATACTCTCATCACATTCATTGGAACAGTTACAGGGGAAAACTGCACCGCTCTTTGTTTGCCCTAATGGATTGTCCAATTCAGCTTCAAAATCATGAACAATATACAACCGATACAGGCAGTTTCCATGTTTAAGCTAAAAACACTCTATTCCACTTAAGTTAAATAAAATGGATTCGCTGATGTCTCTTATATTTCGGAAGTGGGTGCTAACAGCTGCCACACAGATGTAAAACTAATGTAGCCGTTATCGTTCACATTGAAATTGTACATTGTTAAGTTTCAACATTTTTTTTTACGCAATCTTTTAAGGCCATGTGTCTAGGCAAACTAGGTAATAAACTATGGAGCCGACAAGTTTTAGAGTTGAGTGGTCGCCACGTAGGTAAACGTAATGGAAGCTAGGGTCGGTTTACTTAGTACTTTTTTTAGTATGGGAATAAATATTTGGCGGTTTTCGTTAGATGTAGCTTTAAAAAGCAATCAAGCAAAAAGTTCAGCGATGTTTCGGTAGATGTCACTATGTATTTTTACTTCCCGCTAGTAAAGCGTGTTCACACAACAATGACCTCAAGCCGCCTGCCCACTTAAGCAATTTTAAAATAATATGAGAAATACACCAGAGATCTAAAAGGTATTTGAAATTTTGTTATCTAGCAAATAAAACAATTTCTGATATTTTATTAAATCGTCTCTCTGACTGATTCTCGAAGGTGAACCACATAACCGTTGAAAATAGATCGTTTTCCTCTAGATGGCGCTAGCACTGGCTATCCGACAGATGTCTATATCTAGTATACATTTATAAGTTACTCTATGATGGAGGAAACCGTCTTGCAGCCATAGAACTGGAAGTCAGCGGAATGTGGCCTTTTCGGAAAAAACGTCACAGAGTGTGAAAGAGATCCAGCCGGCCCTGACGCAGATTCTATACGGGTGCGGTAGAGAAAGAACGACGCCCAGCACGTCACCCCAGTACTAACGGCTTCACGCATTTTTTCAAGTATGGCTTTCTATGAAAAGGCACAGTTTAGGGTGCACGTCTATGCTTGCAGCACGTCAGTCTAGCGATTTAAAAAGAGGCTCTATTTCTTCAGTTGTAAAAAGGATTATACATTTTTCTGCATTGCGGTCCCTCTTTTAACCACTAGACCAACAAGGTCTGCTGCTGGTCTAGTGGTTTAGTTTATTAATAATACTGTTCATGAGTTATAACAAGCTTTTTACTGGAAACTACAGCAGCAGCAATAAAGTAAACACTCGTGTTTGTTTGTAATGCCGACTTCGCTGATTGCAATGAGATCGCTTTATTTGCACTTTGCTCCGCAAATATGCAACTGATTACCCTCACACACCGCAACTGCTATTATATATGACCACAAAATGTTATTTGAAATAAATTAATCTTTTGCTTTGATCAGTAAAATGGTTTGATGGAATTGGAGAAAAATATATTTACATACAGCGTGTGTATTTTATACGGGCGAATAATTAATCCAGCTATAATATCTGATCCTACGAATCGTATAAGATAATCATTTCATTAAATTTTGTGGTTAATTAGGTGTAATGATTTTTCTAAAGTGCAACCCAGCAGCAATGTATGCCGTCCAGCTTTGTTTGACATGACAAGTGACATGAGTGTCATGACACTCGTATGACGTTTAGATACTTAACTACCAGTGGATGCAATACATTGCGTGCTCAATTATTTTGTATGAAAAAAAAAGTACCTTAATTTCCTAAAGAAATGTATGTAAACAGGTTCCCTAGGTCCGATAGTAATCGCCATTAAAATATTCGCCCGTATCAAATAAACACGCTGTATACAGGGTAGAGCGGTAAACATTTACCTCGCCATAACTACGTTTTCTACCGACCCTTCCGAACAAGGGAAACTCGGCTGAAAATTTCTAGATATTTTTTTGCTGGTCAGTGTTCTTACTTAAGCTAACCAAAAAAAAATGTGTTATAATACACACTAAACTCTGCAAAACAAAAAAATATTGGTTAGGTTAGATTAGAACAGTGACCAGCAAACCATCATCATCATCAGCCTATTTAAGTCCCCACTGCTGGGGCACGGGACTCCCTCAATCACATGAGGGGTAATTGCCATACTGACCACGCTTGGCAGACGGGTTGGCGAGGGTTTTGATATAAATGCAGAGTTTTCCTTCTCTGGGTGCTGATGATCATGCCAGCAGCTTTACCTTAGTCGCCTTTTTCGGCACCTCGGTAAGAGTGAGGGAGGCCTATTCTACTCTGCCGGGGACCACACGGCTAAGCCAGCAGCAAATACATCTTGTATTTTTCGATCAAGTTATTTTTAGCCGAGTTACCCCTTAAGCTCTACGACTTTTGAAAATTTGGCGAAAATTTTTCTATTCCCCAGCACGTGGTTGACTTTGTATGAAAAACGGTGCCTTAAATATTATGACCAACACACTCTCGATACACTCTGTTTGTAAGTTAAAAGGGCAAGTAACAAAGTACTGACTACAAAAATGCTTACTAACAACATTAAACCGATCGTTAAAACCTTGAGGGCCGGGTGTCCCCATGTTTTCCCATACGTGGCACCTTACCGGTACATAACTCAATAGGTAATATTAATAGTATTAAGAGACTACCCCACAGTAAACTCAAGAGGGGACCCTCGATGTCGAACCTGCCAAAACTTACCTCGGTGAGAGACAGATTTACAATACCCAGGGAATAAAGTCTTCTGCGAAGACAGAATATTCAAATTATTTAAAAATTCCTTATTTTTGTTATAAAAGGAGCCACTGGAGATTTTTTCATTCGGATAAATAAGTGGCTTGAATATTTGGTATCTTATTAGTATTAAAGAAAAAAGGATTACTTATCTACTATAGCTATCTTTTAGATTTTTATTAGGCATTGTAAGTGCAATGATCGACGAGTTTCGAAAGGCTTTTAAAGATGTGAAATCGAAAAATAAAATCTTAATAAACACTGATCTCAAATAAAACCTGATATTTTAGTATTGATCGCCTTACACCCTAATCATCGTGCGTATTTATACTCAGTGCAAAGAATAATTGTGTTTATTGGTGTATAGGTGTTAAAAAAATCTACAAAAAGGACGGGCAACGTGTGTGTGTAATCAGAAATGATGTAATCCGACAGAGAACTAGAGTCACCGACATAGCCCACCGAATTAGCCAACTGAAGTGGCAGAGGGCTGGTCATACTAGCCGCAGAACTGACAGCCGTTGGAGCCGTAAAGTCCTTGAGTGGAGAACGCGACTCGGTAAGCGTAGTGTTGGACGCTCTGCCACATGATGGGATGATGACATTCGAAGACTGGCTGGTGTGGGCTGGTTGACCTGGCTGATGAGTGGTCGAAAATTGGGAGTGCATTAGGGGAGACCTATGTCCAGCAGTGGACGAGTGTGGGTTGCTGTGATGATGATGAACGTGTGTAAAATGGATAACGATAAAGTTCGGTCGTGAATTCCGTTTCGTTGTAGGCATACATTTGTCTAATATTTATCTATATTTTTTATATGTAACAGGTGGCAGACGAGAAGACGGATCGCCTGATGGTAAGCGATTGCTGCCGCCCATAGACACCCACGACACCAGAGAAACCATCTTTAACTAACTTTAACCAGTCTAAATATTCTTACGATGCGCAATTGCGCACCGCATCGATCAATTTTGTAAGCCTAGCGGATGTAAATGGGTGGCTATGCTTACTTACGATCATGTGATCTTGAAAAACCGGAATATATCTAGGTATTATATGATCGAAGAGCAGGTATTTGGACTCCATACAGGTGTGTTCACTGGGAGAACTAAATCCAGTTAACCACGAGAGAAATCTCGTGGGTAATCGGATTTAGTAAGCAGATTAGAGCAAACAACTTTGCTTGCTTGTAGCAAACCATACAGTCGGAAACTAATGCCGCCGGAGAAGATACGGATATTGATGTTTGAGTCTTGGTGTCTTGTGTGATTATCATTGATAATACACTGGTTTACACCGTGCGAGCTGCTGGCCAGTTTCTCGTTAGCTCGTACGGGTTACTCGTAAGCAGAGATATGCAGAATAACTCTTTAATAAGATAAAAGAGTTATAACTCTTTTGACGAAAAGAGCTAACACTAAACTAAAGACACTAACTAACACTACACTAAAGAGCTCTTTTATATCTTTGACTCTACTATGGAGTTAAAGATGTAACTCTAAAGACTAGAAAGTCTCAATAATACATTGATGCACACATTCTACATATTAATGATTTTGCACTCTATTTCGAAAGCAGTAAGGTTAGTTTTTATTGCGTATTTCTATCAATCTCACTCATTCACGATCTCTTTTCGACCCACAATCCCAATATGGCCATTTCGCTCTACATCTTTTTTGACGTAGTCTTTCGAACCGATCTTCACTTCAGGAAGTTAAAGATGAATAAAGGAATGAAAGAGTAGCGGAGTTTTAATCATTCTACGCGACGCGTTCTAATCATGCTCCATTCCCTTTTTGGCTTACAGAATCCCGCTATAGCGATTCATTCACTCCTTCAAATCAATCTCGCTCACTCACTATCTCTTTTTAACACGTAATTCGCAATATGGCAAATTCGCTGTACATCTTTTTAGGCGACTTCATTTGGGAGTTAAAGATGTATAAAGGAATGAAGGGAGTTACGGAGTTGGTCAGTCTTTTCCAAGGATGTACATCTTTTGTCCCAATCACTCCTGAGTTACACATGTCTACTCGTAAGTGAGGTACAAACAGTGCGGGTTAATGCAAAGCTACTCGGCAGATTAACTGGCACGTTAGCTCGCACTGTTTAAACAACAGGGTTGATGTTAACTAAAAGCTTGACATGTATGTTCAAGTATTAACCACTAAATACACCGTCATTAACTTAAAAAAAGGAGGAGGTTTTATGTTGGACTGTATTTTTTTTTATCGTTTCAAAAATCTGCTGTTCCATACATTATTGCCGGGGAGGTTTTTCTATTATCTTGTTGATCTAAAATATTAAATGGATTTTATTCACGATACCTATTTTGATGTTTTCGGGATGAAAACGATAAAAAAATACAGTGTATATGGACACAGATGGTGGGATCCCACTGATATTGATATTGAAGAGTACCTACGCGCTAGACGGTATATTCTATCATGTCTCTCCCGCACACGTTTGGTATAGTCTGTCTCTGTCTTATGCCGAGATCACTGTACAATGTCCGTACGTGCGCATGTACAAAGGCGTCACGTAGCACTCTTTATTAAAATTTGACCGTCCTTCTGTACGAGACACAAGCGTTTTTTTTATAACATAGGTGGCAGACGAGCAGACGGATCACCGGATGGTAAGCGACTGCCGCCGCCCATGGACACCCGCAAGACCAGTGGAGTCAGTGCGCAGCCAAAATATAAACTCCCCTTATTCCGGCTTGGGCCTCAGGTACCCTCACTCACGCAGCGAAATACAGCACAGTGCTGTTACACGCCGGTTTTCTGTGAGGCCGTGGTATCACTCGTAAGTAACTAACTCCTAAGATCTATTTATACGCCGTCTGTGTGTCCTACTAGCATTTTTTTTTATATGAGAGGTGGCAGACGAGCAGACAGATCACCTGATGGTAAGCAATTCCGCCGCCCATGGACACCCGCAACACCAGTGGAGTCACAAGTGCGCTGCCAATTGGGCCTCCGGTAACCTCACTCACACGGCGAAACACAGCGCAGGCGCTGCTTCACGCCGGTCTTCTGTGAGGCAGTGGTATCACTTCGGTATAGTATGTGATATGGACACCCAAAGTTCTGTGTCTATTTGTGGATCGACGCTGTAATATATGCGAGGCCTTGGTGGCGCAATGGTTAGTGGGTCGCACTTTAAAGCGACGGTTGGGCTTGGCGTCCCGGGTTCGAAGTTGGCGGTCTTGTACTCCCGTGCCCCGGAAAATACGTTAAGCCGTTGGTCCTGCGCCTGATCCCTCTTCGGTCGTGTCACACTGGTGTCCCATCGAAATAAGAGGGTACGGGAATAGAGAGTGCACTTGTGTCTGCGCAAATACTTGTGCACTATTAATATGTCTTGTGACGATGGCTGATCGCTGAGATTGGCCGCCATGACCGAAATATCGGTTTAGAGGACGTTATATGATGGTAAGCCAAACCCCGTGTTTGCCTTACTCTAGCCGGGGAGACTGTCGCATCGTGAATAACCATGTTCACTGTTTGCCAAAAAATCTGACCAGTTTGACTAGTCTGAGAGGTTTTTTTTGTCTGCCACGCAGACGTGCAGATGGATCAACTGATGATAAGTGATTGGCGCCGCCCATGGACACTCGCGACACCAGTGGAGTCACAAGTGCGCTGCAACCATTCAATTCCCCTTTCCCCCGGATCGGGCTTTCGGTACCCTCGCTCACGCAGCGGGACACAGCACAGTGTCTCGTCAGTGCCGGTTTTCTGTGAGGCTGTGATATCACTCCGGTCGAGCCGGCCCATTCATGCCGAAGCGTGGCTCCCACACGGTCACGGTAGTTGAAGCTTTCTGTAATACTTGTAAATACTATCATTAATTAAACTGCGAAGTATTTGCGTGCTTTAGAGATTCCAGTATTCCAGTGTTATATGGAAAGGTCATAAGTATAACAATTGACATATTATTTTTGAGATTAAGATAAAAAAAGGTGTTTTTATGTTTGATTTTAGAGTTCAATTCTATGTATATATTTTTTTATAGAGGCTCAGTATATTGGATCTCCTCAGCCTGATGGTAAGCAAGAGAGCCCAAGTTGTAATTACAACGGAAGCGATGTCAAGGCATTACAACCTGTGCGGATAAAGAATGGGATCAGAAATGGCGGCGAATCTATTCACTTCTCGCTCGCACACTATTTGCGTCTACTCGCACTCGTGGGGTGAGAGTATAGACGCAAATAGTTTCTGATCCATTTCTGATCCCATTATTTATCCGCACAGGTTGTACCTCCGTTGGCACCGTTGGTAATAAGTATGTATTTACAAAAAAAGTATTATATGTTTTTTTTTTTTAAACATTATTGTGATATCGAATTTTGTTTCTTTGTAACTACAATACACAATTGATAACTTAGCTATAGGAAGAGCGGGGCCGCCTGACACAAGTATCTGCGCATACTTAATAGATGGTCCCAATCACTCGCAGCAAAATGTGTAAATTGTGATTGTAAATAAAGATTTTTTCATTTTCATTTTTCATTTTTTCATATGTATATATTTGTAATCCCATTGTTGATTTTGATATCCGTAACACAAGTGCTTGAGCTACCTATCTCGGAGTCAGATCAATGTATGTGATGTCGTGAAATATTCATTATTATTATTTACTACCGCAGAAATTATGTTCTGGTTGAGCTAAAAGCACCATTAAGAAGGCTTGATGATACGAAAAGAATCAATAATGATTGTGTAATTCTCTGTGAGCTGTGTGAAGCTCATAAAATATTATAGGCTCTATCATGTGTAAAAGTTTTACTCATATATCATCATCATCATCATCGTCAGCCCATTTAAGTCCCCACTGCTGGGGTACGGGCCTCCCTCAATCACATGAGGGGTAATTGCCATACTCACCACGCTTGGCAGACGGGTTGGCGAGGGTTTTGATATAAATGCAGAGTTTTCCTTCTCTGGGTGCTGATGATCTTGCCAGCAGCTTTACCTTAGTCGCCTTTTACGACACCTCGGTAAGAGTGAGGGTGGCCTATTCTACTCTGCCGGGACCACACGGCCATATATTTTTTAAATACATATACTCATATATATTTTTTAAATATTTTTGTACCGTAAAGCACAAAAACGTGAACGTGAAAAATTTTAACATTTCTACAATCCCTAGCAAATATTGATCCTCCGACTAATAGAAGGTAAACATAAAACTAAAAAAAAACAACGGCTGTGTTTCGTTTTCGCGACTTTCCCCTGATTAGTGATGCGACTTGCGCATCTGAATAACTACCTCGATTTATTTAGTCATTTTATTATTTCACTCAACTACTTCAAACTTTGGTTTGATTACCTAGGTTCTCAAAGAGTCTTAACTTGAAGGAGAAAAGTAATACGAGTACATATAGTAGCCGTCCTTTATGGATGCACCAATAGCCCTTCTGGACTCTGGATAAGTGCCTCGTGAGTTCGAGTTGATATTCTTCCGAGAGATTCTCGAATCGGATTATAAGTATTTCAAGTATTTATTATTTGCATTTGAGTCGTTAATTTTTTCGGGAATACAATATCGCCGAAGCTATTTGAGTCACTAAAGGTGATAATATGACTTGAGTCAACAAGAGTCACTTGAATACAATATCAATGATTACAATTCTTGAGTTATTAGTGCCTTGATTGGATGTTTTGTATTATTTTTGATGTCCCATACTTTTGCGTGTATTAAATATAAACATAATGAAGTCATTAAAAATATCTTTGAAACATAGGACTAAATATTAAAAATAAAACATTCCCGTACAAATCGCATCAATCATCTGTTTTACGATGTGTGTCACCCTATGTTTCTTAGATAAAATTCTTCATAATATTTAAGTATATTCAGTACCGTAAAAGTTGCGGGATATCAAAAGGAGAACGTTGTTTGCCTTTTGAGTGCGAGTGTACTTGATTCGAAATTTTCATTTGATGACGCCTCATCACTACCCCGATTTCACTTGTTACCTGCGGTCGCGGCCGTCGCCATAATGCCGAACCCCCGGGGACGGGGAAATAAGCTTCATAAGATTAGGAGACTTTGGAGCGCATATACAGCGTGTGAAGGTTTCTTTGTTGTGCACAGGGGTGTTCTAAAGCTCTAAATACGATGGCAGCTCAGTGGTTCAGAAGGCGCCTTCCATACAGGGGGTCAGTGGTTTGAATCCGAGCGTGCACCTTTGGATTTTTCAAATCTGTGTGCATATTTCTACCACTAGCTCGGTGGTGAGGGAACATATTGTGAGGAAACCTGCACGTTTCGGATAATTTTTGAAAGTAGTTGGTCTAGTTCCCCTGTATAGCTAGGGTTGCGAAGGTCAGACTTCAGTCATTTCATTTTAATTACCAGTACCCCGGGCTCCAGAGCGAAAGCTGAGTAGGCAACCGGGAATAACACGCTAAGATTCCAATCCCCAAATAAATTCTGCCAGTAACAGTAAAAAAGCACTAAAAAAACTTATTAATTATCACGACAAAACGTTGAAAAGAAGTCACTGTTAATATTTAGCTGCTGTTTCCATGATAGCTAATATGTACCTACCTATAAGAAACACTGTTGAGCTTTGGGATGATTCCGAAGTTCTCGGAAACCTTCGATCATGATAAGGTGTTTTAATAAAAAATTACAAAACTAACAATGTGGGAGAGTTACGCTTCGGCATGAATGGGCCGGCTCGACCGGAGAGATACCACGGCCTTACAGAAAACCGGCGTGAACCAGTTTCAATTCAGTTAAATTCAAATAATTCATTTCAGACAAGAGTCCATACATTTCATTTCTTGAAAAATTAGTCAGTTTACAAAGAGTTATTATTACATACCTACACATTATCAAAATTATTACATTATAAAATATTACATTAATTAGAAATAAGAATAAAACAATAAAAATAAAATAATAATACTCAAATGTCAATTTTACGATTTAACATGAAGCCGAACCCAGTGTTTTACATATGGACAGTCCATGCGCCCAGCTTTAACGCGTAGAATGTCATTCGAACTGCCACGGGCACGGCCTATCATCGAGGCTGCTCTCTTCCGAAGGATAGCATGGAAGCCATCAGTATGAGCTTCGGCGAACATACCCGACGCACTGCAGTACCGCGGCAGCCCCAACAGCATCCGCGTTGTTGTACTGCACACGCAAGGCGTTGTAGCTAGCCCACAGTTTCGCTGCGTGAATGAGGGTACCGGAGGCCCAATCCGGGGGAAAGGGGGGTTTAAAGGTTGGCATCGCACTTTTGACTCCAATCGTGTCACGGGTGTCCATGGGCGGGGGCAATCGGTTACCATCAGGTGCTCAGTCAGATCGTCTGCAACCTAAAAAAAAAAGATTAGAAAACCTACAAAACCCTTCCAGAATGTAATAGTCGGTAAGTAAAATAAAACCGAGTTCATATTGCGCATCCCCTATACGATATACCGATGTACTTAGAGACTTATATATTGTAGCCCCCGGCACTGCTCGCGATGGAAACAAACACTGTTACGAGTAGATATAACAGGATGCAGTTCTTGTTATTTCTGCATTGCGCACATTGTTTGGCATTAAGGTTCATAAACGTTGTTTGTGCGTGCCTTGGAATAAAACGTGTTATTAACAGGGGCAGATTGTTCAGCGATAGTGAAGTGTTGTCATCTTGTTCGCTTCATAAACATTTTGTTGGGTAAATTGTTTACTTGTAGCAAAAAAGAGTTTCGTACCCAAAAAAAATGATATAAAAATCCAAGCAGGAACTCTTAAGTCCATTCAAAAGGTCTAATATAGTCGAAATAATCATAATCATAAATCATAAAATCATTTATTGCCCAAAATGTGGTACAGTAGGTGGAAACATTAACAATGACTCTCACAATTTGCCAAAGTTATAATGTCTTCGAACATATTTTTAGATACCGAAATTAAAGTTATCGACATTGCTCACCGGATTAGCAAGCTTAAGTGGCAGTGGGCTGGCCATATTAGCCGCAGAACCGACAACCGATGGGGTAAACGAGTTCTGGAGTGGAGACCGTGTCTTGGCAAACGTAAAGTAGGGCGCCCTCTGGCTAGGTGGGGGGACGATCTGCGCAGGATGGCTGGCAAGAGCTGGATGCGAGAAGCCATGGATAGATCACAGTGGCGAACAATTGGAGAGGCCTGCGTCCAGAAGTGGACTGCGACAGGCTGATGATGATGATGATGAATCAATGTCAACGATGACATGCGTGTTAATAAACTGACCACTCCCTAGTGGTCCCTATTGGTATGCATCCCTATGCACATAACCTCCCGTAACGGTATTTCCAAACCGGTACGAGATTGAGATCTTCAAGAAACGAGCCTATACCTTCCTAAAAGGTCGGCAACGCATCTCTACTCCTTCTGGTGTATGCTGATGTCCATGGGCGGCGGTGATCACTTACCAACAGACGACTAGCTTGCTCGTTTGCCTCAATTCTCAAAAAAAAACATGGGAAGTGGGCGCGTCAAAGAAGGAAAACGGACCCCTGGCTCTGAAAAGACAGCTGAGGACGCAACCGGTACAAAACACTAAGATAAGATAGGACTTGAGCTACTGTTACACATGCTATTTCTAGCATGCTTAAAAAGCATGCCAAATATCAGCATGCTTAGTGAACTGTCCACATTTGCTATCAATAAGCATGCTATTACCCATATTTTAGCATGCTTAAAAATTACACGTGCTAAAGCACTCTGCCATTATACTCCCCCTTCTACCCGTACTACAGGGAGCATGCTTAAAAATTGACCGGCATGCGATTTTTGAGCATGACCTAAACTAGCATGCTTATTTGTACCACGTCCGTCATCACATGGTACTAAGTAGCACTTACTCAAAAGTAGCACGCTTTAAACATGTATAACAGTACCTTTATTGTACTGCCGGTTATTTTTTTTTCGGATGAGTGAATTTGGTAATCGGGGCCTGCGTTTATATTTGCACTGCCACTTCGTATAATTAATTTGTATTTTGTCGAACTATAATTAAATGAGCTACAATCAATTCTACATTGTAAGGTAAATTGAAAAGTTACGCTGTAATCACGTTGGTGTCCATATAGGGATGTGATATTCTAATTGAAAAATCGAAATGTTTAATCGAAGTTTTACATATCGATTGGATGGGGTTTTTTGCTATACCACTTTATATACACCGTGATTTCTAAACTGCCTGCTTACTTACCGGGGACGTTATTGTAATGAAAATAAACGCTTTTCATCAAGGAACATAGGGTACATCTCATCTCAAAAAAAAATCCGCCTTCCGATACAGATTGAACCAATCAGCTGATCACTTTTATATGGGTAGGTGTTTTTTTTTTCAGAGATTATCCCCTGTGTTAGTTTGGAATAAAAATGTTTTAATCAGTTACTTTTCTATAAGTATTTATCAGAAGTACCTACCTACATTTCCGTAATGTCTCATAATCGCCACAATCAATATAAAATCAATGGTTAATCAGCTAATCTCGTGTGCCTACAAAGATCGAGTAGATCGAAGTAGGTATATAGCATTGTGTAACATAGCTCAAATAGACTTGTTTTAAAAACAACAACAAATTACGTGAAAAAAATAAAATAAACATTCAATGTTTATTTGAAATAAAAACGTGTTTTTTTTGCAAATAGAGTGTTCTGTGAATAATTCTATCGATGTTTTTAACAAATAGGGTTAGCCTTACTTGGCTCTTCCCTTGATTGATGCAGGCGTGTTCAGGGTTATTTAATTATGACCCTTTGACGGCGAGCGGTCTGTGTGTGAGTGTCTCACATTTTTTTGCATTTTAGGGTTCACTGTCAAAAACAACGTTTAGTAGACGATGGCGATGTCGAGTCACAATAAATCCTTTTAGTTTCCTTTGATTATCGAACAGGATAGGAAAAACCTACAAGTATATCCTGGGAAAGTAAAAAGTATCTATTAATGGATATAAGTCATCAAGGAGGACGAACTATATCTATATAATTAAGGTATTACTATAAATATCACAGGCATAAACATCACGGGAAAATTTCTGAAAAATGGTATCATTCATGTTTTTTTTTTGACACGCAGCGAAGTTTACAATTCGCATTGGATGACGATGCGCATTTAAATATATTTTTTATGTAATAAGTAGGCAGACGAACAGACGGATAACCTGATGGTAAGCAATTGCCGCCGCCCATGGACACCCGCGACACCAGTTTAAAATCATTCCTTTATTATTTTCTTTGCCTATTACAGAATCATAAACACGTTTATTCTGCGCCCTGAACACGAATCGTCTGCGCATAAAAATCTCCTAAATACCTTTTCAATAAGGCGGAATTTTCAGCTTGCGTGTTATTTTAAAAAATAATCCGGCCTACGGAATCCTATGCAACCAAAAAATCTGCCTTCATCACCAATTATGATCCACCCTTGCAAGCGAAAAAATTTCCGATAAAAGAATTAAAATGGGAGAAAATTGGATATGACGTAAACCACCCCAACGGGACATAATTTTGCCTACGCCGTTGCATACGTGCTTACTGAGTTTTAATAAAGACTTCTTTTGAATCCAAAGGATTAAATGGCTTAGGGATTAATGAAAAATAGACGCAGTTCTATTATTGCTCAAGGTTGCCAATTAAGTGACATTAAATTTTCTATTTTAGTGTTTAAAAGTGGCTAAAGTAATGTAATAAAGATCAATGAGGTAAAATTTTAATTTACAATTTTCTGAGTCTTCGCTTAAATCGGATAATGGACTCGGATTTTTAAAAATAAATATAATAATAAATAAATATAAATGTCATACAACATCTCTTATATAGACCTGTGTTACGGATATCAGACACCGTTGGGTCTTACATCGCGCAAGAGTTTTGCCTTTTCAGTTTTCTTATAAGCCTTGTTGTCTTCTAATAAGATTACCATTTTTTAAACAGTAGAAGAGACAATATGCTCCTATTATTAGTTGGTAATCACGTGCATTGAATTGCATTCAAGCTACTTAGATATTGCCGCGTCAGTGCCATAGCTGGCAAGGTCCGACAATAAAACGACATGAAATCAGTTTCATAGCGTTTTATTACGTACGTATAAGACAAGTCATCATCATCAGCCCATTTAAGTCCCCACTGCTGGGGCATGGGCCTCCCTCAATCACATGAGGGGTAATTGCCATACTCTTACTACTACTACTTGGCAGACGGGTTGGCGAGGGTTTTGATATAAATGCAGAGTTTTCCTTCTCTGAGTGCTGATGATCATGTCAGCAGCTTTGCCTTAGTCGCCTTTTACGACACCTCGGTAAGAGTGAGGGTGGCCTATTCTACTCTGCCGGGGACCACACGGCTAAATAAGACAAGTAATTTCAGACAACATAACACACAACGCCCTTGTCCCAAAAAAGTGAGTACATACTAATCGCATTCATCTTCTCCATTTTTCTTTATGCGGCTGAAACGAGGACTCGAAGAGAGAGAGACAAAAGGAGGATAGATTCTTTTGAGATGTGGGGCTACAGAAGAATGTTAAACATTTCCGGAGGAGGGCAAATTCCAAACTAACCAATCCATTCTTAACGAGCTCGGTCAACCAACGGCTGTCCTATGTTCCGGTTCGGTGACTTTCTTTGGAATTTTTGGAAATCAAAACATAGGGATACGGATAAAGTCTTATTTTAATATTTGGTGATAAAGTATTAAAAAAGGGATAATTTTGGAGAAGGGATCGGTATACTACGAAACGTTGTTTTATCTGTACTTTTGGTACGGATTTTCAATCCAAGCTCTATTGCGCTCTGCGGGGAGAGGCTTGAGGTTAGGGGACGGAGAATAATACTCTCTCTCGTTTGGGGTACCTCATAAGTGGCATTTCAATCACATTTATTATACCGTTACTATTTCAACTCTATATCGTCCGATCGAATAAGCATAGGTTTCAGATTAATCTAAGTTAGGCGCGTCCCCGTACTCCGCTATCTATTAGAGTTAGTCATTACCTAAACTTACTTAGGGACCGAGTTAAGTACTTTGAGGCCAAACCTATTGTTAACAGGAGATTTCATGTGTTCGTATTTGTGGAGTTACGCTTTGATGGATTTTAAGTAGTTAAAGTCAACCTGGTTAACTAAAAGGCAGTACGAAGAGACCACTTTTTTATTTGAAAGCTTTTTTACGGATCGATGGCGTCGCCACCAGCTATTGATTTTTATCAAGTCATTTAAAATAAAAGGGGGTTTATGATTTTCGAGCTTATTTTGCACACGTCATCTATTAAGATTTTCATTTTTTGTGGCCATTTTTTTAATCTTGCAAGAGACGATGAGATGATTTTTGGCATAGTTATAGGGAATAGTGTCTGAAATAATATATTCAAAATACCTATTGGTGGATATCGATGTAGCTAAGCCGTACGAACCCCCTACACTAACTTGTGTTTGTATTGTATTACGGAATTGTTTAATTACAAGAGCTGCTTGTTTCTGATTCCTAATTGGATCTCTCAGGAAAAAGTTACGAAACTAAATTAGATTGAAAATAATCTCGCGTTGGCATTGTTAGGAAACTTACTAGAATCCATCACAACACAATTTGTAATAAATAAATATAGAATTGAGTATTGAGTATAATACGTATTGCAGCTTATAATAATAATGTATATAAGCTATAATATGCTCTAAAATGTTTACCCCAAGGACCCACCCGTTATTGATCAATAGGTTATTAATTTTAAGAAGAACATAACGTCTGGTCTATAACAATATAGGTAATACATTTATATTAAATAAATTTAGCCGAAAAAAGTGTTAACAAAACATGTGTTTGTATGTTTGTTTGTTTATGTGTCTTTCATAGCAAAACGGAGTGACGAATTGATGTGATTTTTGAAGTGGGGATAGCTTAAGGGATGGTATGTGACAAAGTCAACTATGTGGAAAACCAAGCAAGCAAACAACCAAACAATGGGCGACCATATATACATGTGGGATGGGGTAATGAATAAATCCCTGGGATTTAGGAATAAGTACTTCTATATTTAAAATCTTAATTAATCAAAGAGTCGTCTTAACATCGTCAGCTATTCGTCTTCTATCTCACTCTCGCACGTCATTGTAATTCAAACATCGATCTCCTACACATGTTTCCTTATCATGCATCTACCGATCACCAATCCCACATACATCTAGTATTTATCCTTCGAGAACATACGGTCATGTTGAGTGAATGTAAAATAACGGCCAGAATATGTCCAGCCCGCACAATTTTTACGGTGACTAAAATAAAAGGCTCTTTTGACTGCTAAGTAGTTAAAGGTACCATACCTTTAAAGTTTACTGTCCCCTGAAATAGCATCGCACTGACGCGTTAAAATAATAATAAAATAGGTTGATTACCTTTTTATATGCGTCGTAACTGTTTTTTGGTAGATAAGATTCCTTTTTATACTTTTGTTGGTGGGCGTATCACGTTTTATAGTGGAATTTGACCATTATAGTAGGATACCAATTTCGCTAAAAGTAAAATTGTTAGAAAATTTTATTAACCATTGCATTTCAATATGGATAAACAAAAAATAAATTGAACACTGGCGTAAGATAACATGGATGTATCTGTTTGTAATTTATTTCTCTCGACATCAACCGTTTTCCATCAGGTGAGATCAAAAAATTATTTAATTTAAGTTACTTATTTATACTACACATAGTACGGGATAGGGAAAGTATAAAAAACCTACGAGAGATAGTAGCTCAGTGGTTCTAAACGCGGCTTTCATACGGAGGGACGGAATTCGAATCCGAGCATATGCCTGTGTTTTTTCAAATCTATGTCGGCTTCTTCTACCTTTAGCTCTGCGGTGAGCGAAAACATCGTGAGGAAACACACGTTTCGGATAGTTTCTGAAACGTATACCCATGATTCTGTTGGTCTAGTTCACCTGTTAAAGGGTTGCAAAAGTTACCAGACTCCCCAAATCAAAAATAATGGTCCAAGCGTACTCTGGGCTCCAGAGCGACAGCTTTGGACGCAACTGGCAATTACACGCTAAGATAAAGAGAGAAAGTATTAAAGTCCCTACACTATGGGACGGAAGTGAGACAGTAACTGTTTATTGTGTATAGAACGATATAGATTTTATGTATGTAAAATACAGATTTTGGTATACGAGTGTACTCAAAAAGCTGCTGTTAGCGAAGAATGGCATCGTATCACCAAGATTCATCGTGATCCACAATGATAATCACTACCACACTGAAGCCCAATTCTCGGGCTCGTGACATTTATCATCCTACGACATATATATGACTATCCATTTCGACAATCCCGAGAATTGGGCTCCTGAAGTTCAATACGGTATTTTACAAATTCTTAGCGAAGAATGGCATCGTATCACCAAGAGTCATCGTGATCCACAATGATAATCGCTACCACACTGAAGCCCAATTCTCGGACTCGTGACATTTATCATCCTACGACATATATATGACTATCCATATCGACAATCCCGAGAATTGGGCTCCTGAAGTTCAGTACGGTATTTGACTAATTCTTAGCGAAGAATGGCATCGTATCACCAAGAGTCATCGTGATCCACAATGATAATCACTACCACACTGAAGCCCAATTCTCGGGCTCGTGACATTTATCATCCTACGACATATATATGACTATCCATATCGACAATCCCGAGAATTGGGCTCCTGGAGCTTAATACGGTATTTGACTACCTATTTCTTTTTGTTTTTTTTTGTAACCAAAATACCTCTCTATGATAGAAACATCGTTGAAAGAATCACTTAATTTTCATTTAAACTCCCTGATATATCACAACTTTAAAATCACATTATTTTGGGACAAACCCAAAATTATAAAAAAAATATATAATTTGTATAATCTCGAGCTTATTCAAATACCCTATTCTCATGCTCGTGATATTTTTAGAACATGGTGGATATCACATGAAATTCATACAGAAAAACTATGTTTTAGTGATATATGTCGTATGATAATAAATGTCACGAGCACGAGAATTGGGCTCCTGGTATGTTATCTACGGGGGGCCAATTTTTATGGAGCACATTGACCCTACGGGATCTTTTGTACCTTTGCCCTCCTGCTCACGAAAGATTCGTTTCAGCGTCATGTCTTTCGGATTGAAGTCCCTGTAGTCATTGGTAAAAGTGTTCCGACTAAGAATAATGCTATAATAATTATTTTTAAATTGAGAAAGCTTTCGCGCGAAGTTTGGATAATTTTGTGAGTCTCAGTTTGTTGCTTTAATTGGTTTTGTGACGCGATTTTCTGTTAGAATTTCCAAACACTTCGGCATGTAGTAAGGATCGTCGCTTTTTGCACTGTCATGTAAGTACTTTTTGGCAAATCAGCATTTTTCAGAGATACAATAGATGCTCAGAATCATTTTAGTGATAGAAACCATTAACGTATTTTCTTTCTTTCTTTCTAACGGCATAATGTACTCTTTGTTTATTCTCCAGGTTTGTGTTACTTCCTTTTTTAGCCCTTAGTATTTACGTAGATATTTTATCTGTTTTACTACATCATACTCGTAACAATTAATTTAATTGTCCATTTTTACAACATCAAAATCTTATGTGGCAATTTCAATAGGTGGCCAATTTTTTCGGTCTACATTCTAAAAAAATTCGTCATCTCTCCGTAAAATAAGAGATTTAAAAATTTAAATATATCCATGATTGACAGGTAAAAACATTGCTTCAAATAGTATTTTTATAATTGATTTTCTTTGTTTACTTTTTACTGTTGTCTTGGTTTCCACTTTGATCTTTATTTACTAAGATTTTAGAGCACAATAATTTTACTCCACTCAAAATTTTCTTTTCTTATATTTTCTTGATTGTATGTATGTCAGGAAAGTGTTAATAAAAACACGTTTATTTATTTATATTGAAATTTCCTATACGTCCTTTTTTCGATATCTCTCTACTAATGTTCTATCTAATGTTTTTTTTTTCAAATTATATTATGAAAGTGAATTTAAAACAAAAATCGACTCTAAGTCGGAAAAAATATTTTTTTTCTTTTTTAATCGGTAAGTAAAGTCAATAAAGAAGACAACTAACGAAAACAACACGCACACTCCGATGTATATAAAGCCCCACTAGGAAAATAAAAGATTGTATCTCTCCTAAAGAAAACTCTATAGGCGGCACACTCGTGTAGTCCTTTTGTTGTAGTACCTGCAACAAATAAACAAAATCAATTAGATATTATAGTAGCATATTCATAGTTGGACACTCTTTCGCATGTGTAGATAACTTTGAGAAGGTTATAATAATAAGACCTGATTTTTTTTGTGATCTTGCTACTTTTCGCTTAAAGTAACTACCTAGTTTATTTATTGCGCACAATTGCATCATCATTTAGTGTGTGCGTAAGTACAATAATAATCTCTATTATAATATCCTCCAACCGATTATGGCTACGGAGGCCAATCTGTTGAGAATATTATAGTGCTCAAGTGTGTGCGCAAACACAAGTGCACTGTCTATTCCTTGTTCTTATATTCCGAGGGGACACTACTGTGACACAACCGGAGAGGGATCGGGCGCAAGCCCAACGGCTTACCAGCCTAACAACTTGTTCAATATAGAATAAATCATTATCTAAATATTTTTTCCCAGTCGCAATAGTTACATACGGAACGGATGGTCAGATAGGGAAATGTTTCGTTTTTAGCTTACAAACATTCCTATGTATGCCGAAAACGAAACCCTAAAAAATAAATCCCCATCCAATTACGTATGTTTGCCGGGAATAGTAACTTAAATCGTTAATTAGTCTTGCGGCCGAGTTTCGGTGATCGCCTTGGGTGTACAAGCCCGTTTAGTTTCCGTATCGAGTATGTTTCTGTGTTATATTATACTCTAACGAGAGCCTTGTCTGAAAATGGAAACATGATACAGAAATCGGCATTTTCCATAATTAACGATTCTGGGAAGTATTTACCTATGAAGGTTTTCTTATAAATAGATTACGAGTAGACACATATTAGCGGTGTCTGATTTCGCGGATGTTCATGGGCGGCGTTGTAACTTTCCATCAGGTGACTCGCTTGCTCTATACTTATAAGACTTACGTATTTTGCAATAACACGCATTTTATTATTACATGAGGGTTTTTTTACCTCAGCACATTTTATGTGCTTTTTATGATGAATTTTTTTTGGTTTAACAGATAGACACTTCAGATGATAAAATTAATATGACAGTAGCTTGGTGACCAAAACTAGTAAAACCAGCTTTCTGCTCGTATAAAGGATAACAACATTTTATGATTCGAGTTTCATTTATATTAATGACTTGTGATGAAATTTCACGTAAACAATACATATTTAAAGTCACGCCTATCACCCGCGAAAGCTGGCTGGGATAACTTCCATATTTGACAGCTCTTTTCTGTAGTAGGCTATACATAGAGTGGATTACTGCCTGCGGAATATACTTATTTGTAAGACTAAAGTCAGTTATTGTTATATAAAATAATTAACAACATGGTTGTTCCCCAGGAAAGATTTGTTTTATAAGTGTTCCAGATAGGGAACATAAGAATACGTCCTCCTTTATGTAAATGTAATTACAAGAAAAATAGTTTTATTGTTAGAACTTGTAATAAATAATAGTAATTTTAACCATATCGACATTTTTCATGATAACACTTTTTGAAAATTCGTTAGTCACGAGTTAAATTAATAAGCACCTTAAATAATCTTCCTTTTTCGCATTATTTTTGTATTTTGTCTCACAACACTAAACTTATTTTCTTGTACTGGAAAATTTAAATTGCTGATGTAATATTTAAGTAATTTTAAGACAAAAAAGGTACTATTTAACAGCTGTATTTTTCCGTAGTAAAGAAAATAAAGTGAATATAGGTATAATACAGTCTTCCTAACCGATATTTCGGCCAAGTAGAAAATCGCAAATCAGCAATTGAAGAAGCATCTCGCGGTGCCAGTGTCAACGGAAGTGCTACTTTGACATCTCTTCCGTTGTAATAGCAACGGAGGCTCTGCCTTGCTTACCATCATGCAGAGGCAAGCCAATATACTTTTTCACTATAAAAAATCGACTCAGGACATTTATAAAGATAAAGATAAAAAGATAAAAAATTCTTTATTCAATTTAGGTCCACACAGAACACTTATGAATGTCAAATATAGTTAACAAAAGTGAGCGGAGACACATGTGCAATTGTGCACTCCCATTTCATCTCATGATAATTTTGAGTATGTAATTAAACTTTATTATCCCGTAAGACACATTTTTAAATAGAACGTAATGAACAAATCCAGGCTTTACTGAGGAAATGTTAACTTCACCCGTGAGTTATGTGTTTTATTACCCGATATATGTAAAATGAGGTCTCGGAATTTCTCTCGTCTTAGGAAGTATTTGGTGAATGTTAGTACTTTCTCTCATTTAACATAATAAACGTCCACGTCGCGTATCTTCCTATGTAGGTACTGTAACGATGGAAAACTCCTTCGTTGCTGGCTGTGGGTAAAATGTCAGTGGATTAGAAAAAAGTTTGTACTTTTGAATATGGAATGCGGACGGGTGTGTCAGGAGGGCTTAGGGAGGTTACTTGTAGAAGGCCACCGCCGCGGCCGACCAGTTTTTGACACAGTAAAAATAGTAAAGTAATGAAATAGTGAACCCTCACACGTTTGCGTAACCATATATTGTATATTTTGCAGGTTATAAAAGCGAAATAAAAAGACGTAAAGCACTCGCGTTGGTTCACTAAAAACAATACAATTGGTGAAGGCGCTACGTATTAAGAGGTGAAGTTTTAGCTAACTATGCAGCACATATGGCCATCTATACAGATACGAGTACTCGTATACGACGCATACTGCCTCGGTGGCGCAGGGGTTAGTGGGTCGCACTTTAAATCGACGGCTGCGCAAGAGGTCCTGGGTCGATCCCCAGGTCGGCCCAAAAATTTGTACCTAGGTTTTCGGTAAGAAATTGGAAATTGGCAGCCCAGAGTCTGTAAATTGGCGGTCTTGTACGCACGCTATGCTGTTGGTCCTGCGCCCGATCCCTCCCATGTGTCACAGTATTGTCCCATCGGAATGTGAGGGTAAGAGAATACAAAGTGCACTTGTGTTTGCGCACACACTTGAGCGTGATTGGCCGCCGTAGCCTTAATCGGTTGGAGGATATTATTATACAGATATAATAAATTTCAGTCAAACACCGAAGTGTGTTTAATTTTAAGATAATACTTATTATTGAAGTCCTTTTTAACCATAAAAATCCATCCATTCTATATTCTTAATAATGCAGTTCTGCGTAGGTATATTATCTTTGGTAGCCTAGTCTTAAAATTTTTATTCAGCTTAAAAACAAAGATTTCTTCACGACAATACGGCCAATTTCTAACTAAATGTCACATCTTTTAATGATTATATTTTAAGGACATACCTCATTCTATCTTACATTGCCATTGTTGCCTCAAAATATTAATACGATTCATTGAATTACATTATGAACCCTTTTAATTAAAATTTTATTGCTCCCTTTAGGAACTCGAATGATTTCAAAATTTGAAAATTCGAAGACAGCCCCTGAAATTAATTTTGAGCACGGTCTCAAGTCGGTAAAGGCTACGTCAGGCGTTTCCAAGCACAGTAATAGCTTTATGAGTTCCCCTCCACTTTTTACAAATAATTTCTTCGTATAACAAGTGAAATTAAATTATTGTGTCCGCCTGGGCTTGCGGACCTGGGCTTTGCGGGAAAAATTTATAAGACAAGGTTGACAAACAAGCAAATCAGTCGTCTTTTCCAGCATAAATATCATATTTTATGATTTATGGCAAAAATCTCATTTCAAAAGACTGCAGGAAAAAACAAGTATCTTAAGAAATGAAAGTGAAACCAATAACATAAGTCGGTCTCAAAATATACGCCAATAATGGTAAAAAATAAATCTTCGCACATTGAACTGCGCACACTCGGTCGATCATATGATTTTATTACTCCAACTTGATCGATGAAAAACCGTTTAACGTTTAATGCTAGATATCTTTGAAGGAATCTAAAAATAAACTATAACATTGGTTCGCATTAAATGTACGGTGAAAAAGGGAAACGGCCCGGGAAGAATCGCTTTTTACGGATCGACTAACATTCCGCAGTTTCTCGGCGAGCGCCGGGGGGGTGGGGCAGAGAGGGGTTGCAGAAATGAATTGTTTTCGGTTTACCTTAAGGTAACATTACGTTATTGCGTACCTTTGTGGCTTTTTAAGTGTGTTTATAGGATTTGGTCTCACGGCGGAACCGGGGCACAAAGGAGTCTTTGAGAAAACGTGATGGGATCCTGATAAAATATGTGATGAAATATTTAATTATGTTTGTTTCGCACATTTATAATAACGCTTTCGGGAAGATGGGGAACTTAATTAAGTGGGTTAGTATATATTTTTTTACATTATAGCGGACGAACCAGTAGACTGATGGTAAGTGATCACCGCCGCATATGGACATCTGCAACACCCTCTGTATCAAGTTTCTTCTACAGCTTCTTATTTAACCTGGAGCCTCTTTTTTATGTTATAGGCGTCAGATGAGCAGACGGTATCAGATCACCTGATGGTAAGCGATTGCCGCAGCCCATATACACCCGCGACACCAGTAGAGTCACAAGTGCGCTGCCAACAGATAGATACCTGTATTTAAAACTGTAACGTTAAGAAAAATATATTGCTTTACGGCAAATGGCACAGTAAAATGCAATTATTAATTTTAGTAACTTTTGCATTTTTATGAAACATTACACGTTGGTTCTGGACGCAATAAAAATTAAAGACTTGGCAACGAATCAAGCAATTATTTCAGTTAATATTTTTTACGTTTTTCTTGTTATGAGTAGTAAGTTATTTTACAGTTAAATTGTTATAAAAATATCTCAGAAATAGTACGGTTGTTCTAGAAAGAAGACGAGTTAATGCTCCATTTAAATCAATAACATTAGGTATACCACCACTTCACTCAATAATGTGTTCTGAATAGAGATAGTAGTCACTGGATCTGCTCATAATCTTCTTTTTATCGTGTCCATTTATATTTCGCAAAGTGCGTTGTTGCTAGCCTGCAAAAGTTCGCCATACCTACGTGCTGTTGTCTGGGCCTAAGGGGCATGCCAGGAGTTGGGCCATGGTCTGGGGGGCGGCGCCGCACTCACTATTGCTGGATGCATCCATATATCCCCATTCACTCAGGTTGTCCCCACAGCGGCCGACCCGGGTTCGCAACCTGTTCAGGGACCTCCAGGTTTGTCACGAAAAATTGTGTCCTGGAGGAAGTGTCTCCTTTGGTGGGTACAATAACGGTGGATTGTCATGGGCCCACAAGTCTGTCCTATTTCGGACAGCAGCAAAAAAGTTATTCTGAAATCTACAAGGACGAGGCGACCATAAGCTATTTTCTCAAGGGATCGTCCATGAGACACAAGTGCTATATTTGCACTTCGGGGGAGGGGGAGAGAAATTCACGCGACCTAGTCAATCAAGGTTTGTCAATGATCGCAATTCAATTTACTATTTTAATAACCAACCAGTCAGAACGGTCATTGTTGACAGTTCACTCTGACCACACAAACTGTGACAGACGTGACAACCAGACAACTGTTGGCGCCGTGTCATATCCACTGAGTGGTAATTCGTGTCCAGTGATGACATTTCCAATCACTTCCAACCCTTCGTCTGTGTTACGGTGATTTTATACGTCAGCAGTTTGAAATATTAAATAGGTATGTAAATCACTGACCTTGTGGTTATATTTATGCCAGAATAAGTGTCGAGAGTACATATATGATCAAAGGGACTTTCTCACAACCACATTCAAAAGACGTGACGTTAATACGAGTATTACCTAATGCAAAAAGTTTAGGTAGGTTACGAATATATCTTGACTTCAATTCAGCTAGAAGCGACGGAGATCAACTAGATGCAGTCTTGAAAGCATGAAAAAAGTAACAATAAATACCAGAATAAAAGGTACTCAATATTATATCGACATTATTTTTAAAGACTCTGTGCATTATTCTTCGATATATCGAATAAAATTTATTCGAGGAATAATTTCTCGCATAAATTTTACTATGCTTGATTTTGGATCCTGTTTGTAAAAAAAGGTCTTGATTAGAAATGTATCATACGTAAAAAAAAAACTGGTGGCATCAAGAAACAACGAAATACTATGTTAAATATGTTCTTTAAAAAACAATAAGTTAATAGAAGTAGAAAACAACTCGATTGCAACCCAATCCCACAACGTTGCAGTCCTTGAAAAGCTTCTTACATTGTGTAACAAATTCGGTAATGTCGGCCACATAAGTCGAAAAACAGATGTGTCCTTCCATTAACGCTCTTAGGCCCTGGTTATAAACGCAGCCGTTAATGACGCTGGTAGGCCGTAAAATAATAAACAAGTGTATTTCTCAACATATTTTGTTGCCTCACAACGTATGAGCATAGGCACTACACGTTCTCGAACGATTGAACTATAATGAACCTTCTGTCTTCGAGATAAAAACCACTTTCTCATATTTCGGGAGAGGCAGTTAATTATGACCTGTCGGGAAAGATGTAATATATCACATGACCTATATTAATTTTATCATTCTAAGCTTACAGATTACTTTTACGTAAACTTTATTGTTGTTACAAACGTGACAGAATAAGAAATCTGAAATAGGTAACAACACGAAAATGTTTATATATTTTGGGACTTATTTTACAAAACAACGTTTCTAGCAACACGATGTGGTTTATATGAGAAAAATATGGAATTCTGTGAACGTGCCATAATAAATCCTCCGCACACATATAGTGACGAAATAATAGATAGTTCGGACCCCCCATATTGTACAACTCCCATCTCTAGGCTGGAGCACCTCTGTAACAGCTGCTTCCTTTTGACGGCATACGACGTACTGGTACAGAGAATAAAACAGTTCAGTCACCTTAAGGTAAATGTTCGCTGGCACGGCAAGAATCAGTCATACCAACATACCGTTTTAAAAAGATATGCCAACCGTATTTAAATTATCTTTATATTAAAATGAATTAATGTATCTACAAGTAAATCTGAACTTTCTGATCTAACTGTTAAGCATAATTTTATTTTGTGTGCAACAAGTATTACTCTGTCAAATTTACGAAAGGTAATAAGTGTTTATAGCATATCAAACGAATAAATTTGAAAACTGAAGAACCTTTTTGTTCTTTGACTGTACATATGTATGCTCTAATTGTCGCCGATTTGGTCTTCTAGCACAGCGGCGGGATATATCTTCAATCGGCATTCATTACCGCATTTAGCATGGGGAGTGAGAAGAACTGTTCATTCTACTGCATGCATGATCATTTGATCCTCATCATCTCGATGGATGGCGGTCTAATACTGTGCCACGCACCACGCCCGTTTCTGCCACGTACTTTAGTTCTTTCGATCGGGTACAATTTAGAGACCTTTAAGAGAAGAGAGTAAGTTCTCCTTTCTAAAAGGCCGGCAACGCATCAGCAATCTCTCTGATTCCGCAGATGTCATGAACATTGGCAGCGGCGATGATTTGTTGCCCTAGCATAAAAAAAGTATATTTCTGAAGATAAAATGTTGGTATGTGTAATAGTACCTATCTTAGAAAGAATTATCTTTTTTTACAATGTTGTACCTATTCATATTCAAAGAGAATGTTGAAGGTATTCTAATTTTTGTTGCCATTTTGTTCAACGTAAAGACATTACGAGAATTTTTGCACAAAAAATTAAAAATTCTTTCAAAGTCTGAGCATCTTATCTCATCTTTTATCGTTTACAACGCATAGTATGAAAAAGCTTTCAAGGTGACACATTATCGAAATTAGCGCCGCCAATAGATTTGTACTAATTGAGATTTTTTTTTTTGGCCGTGTGGTCCCCGGAAGAGTAGAATAGGCCACCCTCACTCTTACCGAGGTGTCGTAAACGGCGACTAAGGTAAAGCTGCTGGCATGATCATCAGCACCCAGAGAAGGAAAACTCTGCATTTATATCAAAACCCTCGCCAACCCGTCTGCCAAGCGTGGTGAGTATGGCAATTACCCATCATGTGATTGAGGGAGGCCCGTGCCCCAGCAGTGGGGACTTAAATGGGCTGATGATGATGAGATTTTTTTTTAAAGTACAACGGTGAATCCATAAGGAAGGTATTAAGAAAATAGATAAAAACTATAGATGAATATTATTTTAACTAGTGTGGACATTTGTAAAACATAATAAAATATAAAGCATAAACGTAAGATAAGTTAGAAATATTATATTACAAATCCGCTATTCTTGAAATGTAAGGTTATGGCTCCCAAGTGGTTTAAGTCCCAGTGTTTGTTTGCATACTGATGCATTATGTATTTAAATATCTGTGCACTATTGTGGATGCAATAAGGTTTTTTATTATTCTTAATATTTTTGGAAGGTTTTGTATTTTATAAATTTACTACTAGACCGCCCTTACTTCATTTCGGGACTAAATGTTTGTTCTAAATATAATATGATCCGATTACGTGTAGAATAAAAAGAGACTGCACTCTTTTTATTCTACACGTAATCGGATCATTTCTACATCTTCACGATAACAAATTTTGATCATCTAATCTCTATTGTAGCTTATTAATCTCATCTCCTAGGTAAATGCAAAAGCAAGTTATTCGACTCTTACTGATTTACTCACTCATATAGATCATCAGAATAGAACTAGTACTTCACACAAACCTAAGGAGCTGAAAGGACAAATCCGTTTCTCATACAAACCGGGGCTTGGGTGTGTACGGCTAGAAATTGGTCACCAATTAGAACACTTTAAAATATTACATTTGCTCAATTTTTATAGCTGAATGCTATGACCGAACATGTTAAAATCGTGCATGAATATATTGGAGATTATGTGTCAATGGACAACATTTCAAAATTGCTGAGCTGTGAACCAAAAAATAATAATTCTTTATTTACTTTTCCGCATCTCGAAGATATATTTATTTATTTTTATATTGCTTATTTACTGAGAAAACAAATAAAAACTAAAAATCGTAAGATGACGTCATCGGACGATAGGATTTAAAATATTTCTTTGCTTAGCGAATTATAGTTTTAAATTTACGAAATGCCAAACCCAATGACATGCAACTGTCAAAAAGAGATTTTTTTTTTTTAATATAATGGCTGCTACTGTGTCTCTCGACACATCTATAATTCTGCCAATGTCGAGTGATTAGAGAGACACGTTAATTAATAGATTGACCGGTGTGACGAGTGGAATCTATTTTAATCGGTTTTGACATCATCTAAAACAAAACAAACATACACATGGACAAAACAGACAGACAACGTAAAAATGTAAACGTATGAACAAAATATATATATATATAACATGTAAAGAGGGAGATTCATTTAGAGTCTTATATTATATTTATTAATATATATACATAAATATTTTATAACAGAGGAAAAGGATAAAGACAGAAGAAAAGGAATGTTAAAAGGGCGGGGGATTTTTGGGGGTAGAATGTCATACAGCGAGACTTGATATTTTTGACAGTTAACAAAAAGAGATAACTTGTCAATGTTGAATGAAAGAATGACGTTGACAATGCTGACACTAGTAGGTATTCTTTACCTTTGACAGTAGTACCATTTTTATTAAAGCAATGATAAGCAAAGGAATATCGCAGTATTCATCCGTCCGATGACGTCATTTGGCGCTTACGTCTATTTAGAATATAAAGAATTTCTATAAATTTTATGAATGAAAATGGCAAAATTTTGAAAAAAGAAATTACAAGGGGTGATAAAAACTATGTCTGACTGCTCAACTGCTCAAGAAGTGGTTCGGTGTTAGAAATTATGTGCAACTGCTCAACTGGTCAACTACATAGTTCAGCAGTTTAGTTGAGCAGTGGGGAAAAAAGGATGATGTAATCTGTTGTGTTATTGAGTGCGTTTTAGAAGACAGTAAAAAATAAAAAATAAATTGTGCAAAAAGTGTATAAAGTGTTTATGATACTGAAAAATATATAATTATGGAATTAACTTAAGTTGGCTAAAGCCAATTCCGTTGTTATTTAAAGAGGTTAATTAACTAAAATATAAAAAAAATCTGGTATATATTTTATCCATGCAGAATCAGGCTCAAAAGCGAGTGTCTCCTTGGACACAGGAGTAGGGTTTAGTAACCATATTGGTAGGGAGAAAATATCAAAACTCATTTCTAGCCCTAAGAGGATAAAAGAGGGGCAAACCTGGTTTTTACAGCATGTTTTTGGTGGAATTATTTTTACACACATTCAATGTGCCTTATAAATATATTCGTTATTTAGGCGCCCTATGCACATTCAATACTCATGAAAGGGTTTATGGAGCGATCGTAGCTACAGTAGTCTTTAGCCAGTAATCCGTCGTAGCATTAATACTTCGTAGCACTAAAACGTCGTAGCAGTAATTTGTCGTAGCAGTTTTCGTAGTTGTTATTGATGTATAGTGTAATAGTAAGAGTCCATAATAATGTTCCTTTTCGCGATATGTTTAAAAATCAACACTTATTTAAATAACACCAAAAAATCTTTAAAATAGTATAAGAAGCACTATATGCCATCGTTCTCATACAATGAAGGATCACTTTGAAAGAAAGTGTTTGGTTTGTGCACCTCGATGTTAAATGAAGTTATGTTTTTCGGACGAACACAGATAATTTCAATATCTTGGCATTCACCATTACTGTGACTGATAACTGATTTATTACTAGCCGTTCATTTATGAGGAAGATAGATATCTTCCTCTTTAAAAAGTTGAAAATAAGTAAGATATATAAAAATATTATAATATTTTATTACAAAATATTACAGGACTCTTAATACACACAATTTACAGCCAAATGTGGTTCCAATAACAAAATGTTTATAACAACACGCACCGCACCTGAGTTTTTCACATTTAGAAAGATGTAAGTACGTTAAAAATACATACACATTTTTTCTCTGAGATGAAACAAAACATGAAATTCTACGGAGGTTGCTCATAAAGGACAAGCTAGTGATGCGCCCTGAATTGATGTTAACTTACTCGAGTAACATCAAAATAAATTGTGTACGAGTAAAAAATTGAGTCACTCACACTCAAGTGAAACATGTTATCAACTGCTGCTGTAGAGTCTTAGTCTCACCTTAGCTAGGCTGAGAGAGATGTCTGAACTTAGATTGAATTTTATGAGTCAAATAATAGCTGTGAAATTCCTCAAGCATGGCATTGTCAAAGTTTGACTTAAGTTGCTTCACAAGAGGAATAGTCATCTCATTTATTTTCCCCTTGGCGATAAGGACCGCGTATCTATTGTGGCCGAGCCCGTCACCTGTCAGATTTCACAGCGGAACCAACGAATAAATTGATTCAATTTCTTTTTCTTAGTTGCCTGATGTGAAATGAAGTGTGTAACTAAAAACAGAAAAAGATTTCATTCAAATTATATTTCTTACAAGGTTACAAGATAATATGAATATGAGTATATTCATATTATCTTGTAACCTTGCCATAGGATATACGAGTGTCCGGGTAATATCGAGGAGGGAGGCACAAAGAATTTGATCATTCTAGAACAACGAAGAAGTTATATAAACAAGAGTAGTAAGATTGTTTCATGTGACGGATTCCATTTTTGGACCGGAAATGGCTGTATCATCATCATCATCATCATCAGCCCATTTAAGTCCCCACTGCTGGGGCACGGGCCTCCCTCAATCACATGAGGGGTAATTGCCATACTCACCACGCTTGGCAGACGGGTTGGCGAGGGTTTTGATATAAATGCAGAGTTTTCCTTCTCTGTGTGCTGATGATCATGCCAGCAGCTTTACCTTAGTCGCCTTTTACGACACCTCGGTAAGAGTGAGGGTGGCCTTTTCTACTCTGCCGGGGTCCACATGGGCCCACGGAAATGGCTGTATAAATAAATAAAATAAAAGCACTTGATATTAGTACTTAACTGTTTCAAAATAAGAAATAACATCTAACATACAACCAACACGCTCTTTTGCCATTAGTTCCTAGCAGTCAATTCAATAATAAAGAAATAAAACTTCGCAAAAATGCAATGCTCCAGCTGGGAATAGTCGGACCAAACGAGAATTAATGCTCAGGGTCTTCTAGCTAGTGTTGCCAAGTCAATATCACGGAAAGGTGTAAGGTAGATATTCTATTATTTTACGAAACTCCAAATCAAATTATAATGTATCAATTCGGGGATTAACACGATATTTATTATGTGAAACAACATTGTGTACTCACATATTTGGCTCGACGTTTCGGCTACGTTACAGCAGCCGTGGTCACGAGCGGACTCATTAGTCCGCGGATAAGTCCGCTCGTGACCACGGCTGCTGTAACGTAGCCGAAACGTCGAGCCAAATATGTGAGTACACAATGTTGTTTCACATAATAAATATCGTGTTAATCCCCGTATTGATACATTATAGTTATAATGCAACGCGAAAATCTAAAAAACTATCCAAATCAAATTATTGCAAATCCTAACTAAAATTGAGCGAAACCTTGACGATGATTCTACGGAATCCATACATTCCGCGCAACCCAACTTGGGAACTCTTGGTGTCCTCACATTGGGTCGTGGTTAAAAGTAGATTGTTAAGAATTTTTGTAAATAAAGCCTAATGCAGCGCCTAAAATTTAAAACTTCTCTGTATGAACAGAAATAACGAAAACAAAGTAGGTATTCCAATTCGACCAACCTTTATCCGTGGATGAATCTATGGTATAACGTCACATGTATAGAATGACCGTGCTATCATCAGTAACCCACACTCGTCCACTGCTGGACATAGGTCTCCCCTAATGCACGCCACTGCTCCCGATTTTCGGCCACTCTCATCCAGCCCACACCAGCCAGCCAGCGAATGTCATCATCCCATCTTGTCGCAGGGCGTTCTACACTACGCTTACCGAGTCGCGGTCTCCACTCAAGGACTTTACGGCTCCAACGGCTGTCAGTTCTGCGGCTAATATGACCAGCCCACTGCCACTTCAGTTTGCTAATTCGGTGGGCTATGTCGTTGACTCTGGTTCTCTGTCGGATTACATCATTTCTGATGCGGTCCTTCAGATACGTCACGTTCACGGTTCACGATTTCAGTGCTATACCATAGATTAAGTATCGGAATAAGATTGATCGAATTGACCCTTAAAATATTATAAGTATGGAGTTCTCGTGTGGGCTTATTTTAACATGGTAAACCATAAAGCTTGAGTTGTGTTAGAAAAGGTAGTTAAGTTAAATATACAAATTTTTGATGGACTTTTAAAGAGCAGATCACGTAGAGCCCGGCTGCCTCCACACAGTCCGGCGACTTAAGAAAAATAATCATGTTGACAGCATGTTGTCCGGCAACTTGTCAAATGTAAAAATGTTTTCTAACTTCGATCCGCCCGACGTGTCAGCGACAAAGTTCTTTATGAAGGTAGCCAGCAACAATGTCGCCGACGAAAAGTCATCGATATTTTGTCGAGAGCCCAGTGACTTCTGTGTACTTAAAAATCATGGTAAATGTAGCTTGAGTGTTAGCAACACTGTTCACAGTATCGCGTGTCGAGCGAGTATGTTTCTGCATGGGAAAAGGTAAAATATTTTTATTACCGTTTCTAGCCTTAATGGTGATCATTAAGCTCTTCAGTGCTTTGTTTGTCTGTCGCAAATGCGTATTTTGTGGCCGTGCGTTACACAACATTCTATTGTAGTTTTAGTTTAACAAGTAATTAATGACTTACACGTTAATAATACGAATATTTTATGCTAAACGGCGAAGGAGCATTTGAAATTTCACTACATTTGAGTTTGTCGGGTAAAAAGTAAAAAGACCACCTCGATGGCAGTAGCTAAAGTTTTATGCTGAAGCACTAACAATTTCAAGTTAGATTCCCGGTTGGTTCAGACTATGTTGGAAGACACACCTGGCTATCGTAATTTAGTATTCATAGTAGAGATAATAGTAGTATGAGACTACGAGTAGGTAATAAATATTATCTCCAATATTCATCATCAGCCCATTTAAGTCCCCACTGCTGGGGCACGGGCCTCCCTCAATCACATGAGGGGTAATTGCCATTTTCACTACGCTTGGCAGACGGGTTGGCGAGGGTTTTGATATAAATGCAGAGTTTTCCTTCTCTGGGTGCTGATGATCATGCCAGCAGCTTTACCTTAGTCGCCTTTTACGACACCTCGGTAAGAGTGAGGGTGGCCTATTCTACTCTGCCGGGGACCACACGGCTAATAATATCTCCAATATTATTTGCTTTGATATTGTTAGTTTTTATTTGTGTTGTTTTTATAACAAAATACCTCAATTTAATTGTAATCTATGTAATGTACATTCGATTCATCATTTCAGCTAATAGACGTCCACTGCTGGATATAGCCCTCCCCCAATGTTTTCCACACAGATAGGTCCTGTCCCGCCCGTATCCAGTGGATTCCCGCAACCTTCACCAGATAGTCAGTCCACCTTGCGGGGGGCCTGCCACGGCTGCGACTTCCTGTACGTGGCCTCCACACGAGGACCGTTACGCCCCAACGGCCGTCTGTTCTCCTCGTTATGTGCTCTGCCCACTGCCACTTGAGACATGCAATCCTTTGGGATATGTCTGTGACCTTAGTTCTCCTGCGGATCTCATCATTTCTAATACGATCACGCAAAAAGACTCCGAGCATAGCCCTCTCCATTGCTCTCTGGGTGACTTGAGCCTCCTTAATCAGCACATTGTAAGCGGCCACTTTAAGTAGATGAGCCGAAAATATGCTGCTTAGCTTCCCAAACGCTGCCCAGCCGAGTTGGATTCGTTGATCGACCTCTTTCTGGATGTTGGATTTACCAAGCTGGACTTTTTGTCCGACTTTGTGACATTCGATGTAATGGCAATAAATTAATGAAAATGAGATATGTACAATACTAATTGGACAAAGCAATTCAACGTTGCAAAGTTGTGTCGTTTTTTTTGATAGGCAACCCTAAGTGATAGACGTCAAAGCGCCAGCTCGTAATTTTAATTTCAATTGAAATGTCTAATACAATGTAAATTTGTTCAAAATTAAAGTTAATCGATGTACAATACCTACAAAAGTGGCAAATAAATGTGGGCAAAGCACCACTAACCGTGTCTGATCAATATGTTTGTATTCATTTCAAAATCTTATCATGATAATCAACATGACTTACATTCAGCAATTACTTAATATAAAAATATTTAATAGTAGCGTACGGATTAATGAGAATGTCGTGATAAATGGTAATTTCTTTACCTGTTCCATATAGTATGCAGGATTCTTTGCGAAATGTACAGTATGGCAAAGAATTATGCCTCATTGTCCGTGCTCCACGTTACTTTCATTTAAATTCAAACAGGCAATACCAAATACACCACAACAAGTAATTGAAAATCGTACCCAAACGATGAAAAAACGCTGTTTTGTATTCGACGATGTCCTTTAAAGTGCATTTCTTTATGACTGAACAAAACGCGGAGATAATGATCCGTGTTTTACCGAAGAAAGACTGCTCTTTAAGGGGTGCAGGGAAAGAATAAAGCAGGGACTACAGTTACAAACGAACCCGAATCCTATTACAGAATAGTGACTGTGCAATGTTGGAGGTTCTTGCGAAAAATCTCATCTTACGTTGCTGTTGCTTTTTTAATCAAAACTCACCCTTAAGACACTTTCAATGACGTTAAGTTCTTGTTAATATATTTAACGAAGGCTGGTCGAGTTCTTCGTTATCAGATAGGTTGTGCAAGATGGCAATATTGAAATTAGAGTCCACAAATCACAAAGCGAAGTCAATTCGGAGGTTTCAAGCGTCTATTGAACAAACTATCAATATTTAATGCGAAAGAACACAAGGATCAAGCGAAAACGCAGGAGGTTCGGCATAGCGATGATTATTCTACATTCGTCTGCATTTGTTCACTGCGCGATCCGTTCTGGTATCACCACCATCAAATTCCATCACAAAATCTAAGCAAACACTAACATTCAGAAAACACACACCGAAATCCATCTAGCGATTTCTGCGTGTCTCCAGTCAAACGTCAAACTCATCATCATCATCAGCCCATTTAAGTCCCCACTGCTGGGACACGGGCCTCCCTCAATGGGTGCTGATGATCATGCCAGCAGCTTTACCTTAGTCGCCTTTAACGACACCTCGGTAAGAGTGAGGGTGGCCTATTCTACTCTGCCAAACGTCAAACTCACAGCTCGCCAAAATCAAAGTAAATGACAATGGAATAACCAAAAAGTATCAAAACCATCGCTATCCCGACTCTGCCCAAGGAAGTTCCTTGACGTTTCCAAACATGATAGAGGGCGCCACTATGCTGACGCTCCGACATATTTACCAAACATACAAAGTATTTACGTGTCAGTAATCTCAGTTCTGTTCCTGAACTACTTATGTTGTAATTTTGCCGTAGAGTTGATGACCCGATTGGAACAGTGGTAGTGTACGCTGCCTCTGATACAAGGGTTGCGGGTTCGATCCCCGCACAGTACAAACATTTGTGTGCATGAACATGTTTGTTTGTATTGGTCTGGGTGTTTGCTATGTATTATATGTATGTATTTACAAAAGAAAAGTATTATATGTATATATTTGTAATCCCACTGTTGATTCTGATATCCGTAACACAGGTGCTTGAGCTACCTAACTCGGAGTCAGATCAATGTATGTGATGTTGTGAAATATTTATTTATTATTTATTTATTTATTTTAATAAATAACAAAATACAATTCGATTTATAAAGTTCGCTTTGCATCATAATCATCATCATACAAATAATTCATGTAACCAGGTCAAACTGCGACAAAAAGTAGTGAAGTACATTTAAGTAACTACTTGTTGATTAATTAATAAAAAAAGTAAAAACTACTTACTCACTGTAATTGTATATAATAAAAAATATAATTAGCTACTTTATAGTTTTTGTGACCTCTATTTTGAGTTACACAATATCTAATACTATTTTTGATTTTGTCGAATAATACTAGAAATTTAACTGGATGATATTAACGATGAAATCGAACGACACCTCAAACATCTAAATCACCTTCAAACTGGTAACATGGATTATGATGTTCCCTTGTGGCTTTGCTTTTGTGGTGAAAAACTTCATATACATTACGTTTATTTTTTTTATGTCATAGGTGGCAGATGAGCAAACGGATCACCAGGTAAGCGATTGCAGCCGCCCATGGACACCTGCGACACCAGTATTAGGCCTCCAGTACCCTCACTCACGCAGCGAAACACAGCACAGTGCTGCTTCACGCCGGTTTTCTGTGAGGCCGTGGTATCACTCCGGTCGAGCCGGCCCATTCATGCCGAAGCGTGGCTCTCCCACGCTCAAAACATTACATTATTATTTAAGGAAAACCGTACTTTAACAGATTGATACACATGAAGAAAAATTAAGTAGATCCATTTAAACATTTATTTTAAGACTTCTAATACAATATCTTATTTTCATGTACCCTTACCGTCCCTACTTCAAATAATAGAATACCTGAGTAAACTACCGTAATATTTCCAGACGAAGTTGATTGCCAAGTCCCGATGGAGATTCATATATATAGTTTTAAAAGCCAAGCCAGTCGTGAATCATGCAGGCTTTCCCACCAGAGTGGGATGTGAAGTAAACAGATTACATGTATATTTAATTCGCTCCTGTCTTGTAATACCAGCGCTGCTTTCGTTTCCCAACCCCCATACATTCTTCATAACGTTCTCAACGAGAATTATGGCCCTATTAAATTTTCCTTACACAGCATGAAGGTGCATCTGTATTGTTTTATATTTTCTGCTGGGTTTAGGTTCAGTTTAGCATAGGTATGGAGAGGTTTGTAAACTTGTTGTCCTGTTTGGTTTTACAATTGATTTCGTAAAGTAAATTTGTTTAAATAAATGTATACCTACTATTTTGAGCCGTGCATGGAAAATGGTTAATGGTAGGGTGAAAAAAGAATAATACATTGATTTTTACACACAAATTTTATTCAAATTTTCTACAGTAAAAGATGATTTTCTGTGCCAATTTTTAATAATCTAAGAACAAGACAGGCGGCTCATGCTAAACAAATATAAATGATTAGGTTACAACCTTGTTAAGTTTGAATGAATTTAACACATGTTCAATAGCAAAAGTTATTCACGAGTAAAGTCCCGCCGATGATGCCGAAGCTGAACTTCGCCCTGTAGAAATATGCTCATATATTTAGGCTACACTCGGGTATTTGGGGCCGAGAGGGGAGGGGGGGAGCTCAAACGGAGCCAGTTGGTACCCGTTATTCTACAGACGAAGTTGTGGGTCTGAGGTACTGCTCTGTAGAATTCACAACATGGCACTTGTTGTAAATTATTATTGTTAACGTTTTGGCTTTCCTCTATTTGGAATATATGGGACGTGAAAACATTACGTAGATGAACAAAAGTAAATTTACTCCCGGATAAACCTTTTTGAACAATATTTTTTTATCGATAAATGACAGGAACGCTTGATGAAGATGCTGCACATTAAAATGTTTTAGACATTGTAGAACAACAGAATAGTAAATCAAAATCGAATTTGCTCACAGGATATATTAAAACAGTAATAAATAGTACTATTTATATTTATGATCCAAATGTGTCCGCAATTTATCGTATATTTTGCTAATTTAGATCGCTACGAGTGTACGAGTACAGAATAACGATGACTGTTATCATTTCGCATACAAGTTATTTAAAAAGGAAATTAAAACTGTTGTCTACTTGATTTTATTTCACCTGATGGAAAGCAATTATCGCCGCCCATCAACATCCGCGAAACCAGAGAGATCGCTAATGCGGTGCCGGCCTTTTTAAAAAGGAGTACGCTCTTCTCTTGAATGTCCATAAGTCGTAGCCGTCGGGAAATACTCCCGTAGCCAAATCGTTCCACAGAACTGAGGTACGTGGAAGAAAGTTTAAGTTGGAAGAATTTGCGAAAAGGAGCATCTGCTCGCGGTTTAGTCCCAGTTGACAATGAACATAAACAGTCTGATACCAGCAACAAGAAAGCTCTTCGTTATCAGTTGCATTATCGATAATGGCACACGCAACACTACACCGAACTATAGATGGCTGCTCAACAATAGGTCAGTCAGCATAAATATGATATTAGCGTTCAAACCTTTTGTGTAGGTTATATTATATTTTTTTTAGGTAACTCGCCGTGTGGTCTCCGGCAGAGTAGAAAAGGCCACCCTCACTCTTACAGAGGTGTCGTAAAAGGCGACTAAGGTAAAGCTGCTGGCACGATCATCAGCACCCAGAGAAGGAAAACTCTGCATTTATATCAAAACCCTCGCCAACCCGTCTGCCAAGCGTGGTGAGTATGGCAATTACCCCTCATGTCATTGAGGGAGGCCCGTGCCCCAGCAGTGGGGACTTAAACGGGCTGATGATGATGATGAGGTAACTTTTGTATATACATATGTATGTGTATGATAACGTTTTATTTCTGATTTAAGTATATGAATTTATAATATAAATTTACTTAATCAATGTATCAAAAGGATTGCACCACCCTCCCTTTTTCTATCTAATGTCCTTTGGTTGTCTGGTAGAGATCGCTCCCAGCGATAAGACTGCCTACATTGTATTTCTGTATACCTAGCTTTTAAGTTTAGTATATTGTGCAATAAAGAGTTTCTATCTACCTAAACCTACCAAAAATATCTGAGCATTTGATAAAACACAACTGTATGTCAATAGTCGCCAAGGTGTATTATAATTTGTTGTCCGAGAATAAATGACAAGAAATGAAAGTACATCTTAAAGTATTGTGCGTGAAAGTGATGTTTGTCAAATGTACAGATATTTTTGGTAGTATTGAACGCTAAGATAATTTTGATGCTGACTTTACAACGTACACTTACTGAATAAGTAGTAAATAATTTTTAAAATACATTATCGAGACCGCTTTTTAAAATACATTAACGAGACAAGAGAAATAAACAGCTGTAGTTTTTAAATGAAACAATAACTCGGAAATATTGTACGGAACAGCTGATATTTCTCGTAGAAGTATAAAACCAGGAAACGTATGTAGTAATTTTATTATTCCACGTACAAAACGAGTGTTCCCTTTCTATATTTTACTAGGTACGGGTGTTAATAAATAATGAAGTGAGTGAAGGCCCACTATTCTAAAAATAATGAAGTATAAATGTTAAATAACTTACCCCAAATTAAATTGAAATAGCTTTACGTTTCACGTAACAAAGGAAAAAGTAAAAAAGGACTCTTACAAAGTGCTATTCCTAAAAGTACTCGTACAAAGTACCTATTCAGTTTGTAACGAGTGAATATATAGCATTTCCTTTTGAAACTTATACGTAGACGAAACGAAAATTCAAATGTTTCTTTCCGAATGAAAGTTGCTCCGATATCTTGATTTATTTGTCGGAACTGAATTGCTGATGAAATTCGAGTCAAGACAACAGATTTAACATGCTACATTCAAGTCACGAAAACGAATGACGAATTGCGAACCAAGTGACAGAAGAAATGGGGACAGGATGAACGAAATGTCAATTGAAGTGCTTACTTTTTTGTAGGAATAATTAAGTGAACTGTGCCAATTTTGCGATTTATCCTGGTATTGTTAGTCTGAATTTTGTTTTAACATTAATAGTCTCAGATATCCCGGGAATGACCTGACTGTTTGAGACAACTTTAAAAAGCTTTTTTTGTACACTTTTCTTGAAAACAAGTTATTTCAAGGGCATAAGAACCAGCAATAACAGCGACCCTTATTTTTTATGACCTTTCTTCGTGCAGCAGACAAAGATTTAAAAAGTGAAAAGCGAGTAAGAGATCTAAAAAATTAGAATTCTGCAACAATGTTATGGCGGGTATGAAGATTTTATTACGTTTTGTGTCATCATTATCATAAAATACTAAGGTATCATACTTTCACCTGGAAAATAGAGTAGAGGTAAAAATGAAAAGAAATACATCTTCTCTCTATTGCTTTAATTTGAAATACTAAAAACTTTTCTTTTTGTATTACGAGTTTTCGATTACCAGGTTTTTGTAATTTTTTATACTTTGCTTTAACCTTTATTATTGTGCTGGCTGGCTTTAACTAAGTAACTTAGCGATTCAAAGTTATTTTGGCCTCTGCCAGACGTTCATATTTCAAGGGGTGCCTTAACCAGGTACGTTCTTATTACTTCACGATCTTCACCCATTATCTATCGTGGTTGCTGAGCCACCATACTCGATGCGCTTTTTATTTCACCGATGATAGAGGTCACTATCCTGGCTATTATAATAAAAAATAAATAAAAATAAGGTACATTTGTTCAACTCCTAATAAGATAATATACTCTGTTTTTGAATCTTCTACGTGATACGTAGACCCACTGTCTTCTTCATTTTTAGTACCACTACTAAGAATAAGGCCAGTGACCAGGATTTATAGCGTACATCAAGATTGGTCACATTCCTGTCTTGGAGATTTTGATTCGCGTTTGCTAAGAAGCTTGGACACCAAAACCTTGTGATTGCATTTTGAATGTCTGCATCTATTCCTTGCTCTATCTAAATGTGTTGAATACAATATCTGATTTGATTCTATTCAAAAAAACCTCAACATTTTTGTAGTGAGCTCTTCCATTTATAAGCACATGAATGCACAAGCCTCTAGCGTTGTTTGGGGAGAGCTTTCTTGAGTTTTGTTTACGGTACATATGTGCAGACACGGGCCGTCTGAAGTATGTCTCATATTTGAATACTCGTTTGCGTCTGAAGGGGATTGTGTTTTCTTGTGAATTTACAGTCTAACTCAGCCTTAGGCTTGGATTAAAACGGCTTAACAATTGGAGAAACTTAACATTTATTTTCTTACAACAACTTTGCTTAATAATTCCATGCTTTTTCTTATCCCGTAAGCTATTAAGCACTCTTTTTTCCTAGTATTTAATCGCGAACCTATTTGGGGCACATTTAAATTATAAGAATTTAGGAATTTTGGACATAACATAGAAGACATAAAAACGATTGTCGTCTGACCTTCTTTACAGATCAACCAGACCAATTAGATTATGGTCAACTAAAAAATTTGCTGACCAAACGTGAGCCACGTAGAATTTTCGAAGTTTTAGGGTTTTGAACCTAATGAATATCTACATTAAAGTAACATAAAAATGCGAAGCCATTAATTTGGTCTGTTTCATTTCATTTTACAGTTGTGATTTAAAGTTCACTTAACAAAATGAATAATAAAAAGTTATACGAGTTGAAATGTCCATAGAAGAGTTGGGTCGATTTGGGTTTTCCTCAGTGTCCCTAATGGAGGGCGTGATAAACATGTAAATGACACTCAGACGGTCACAAATACCAATTTATCAATATATTAAGACCGTACTGCTACCTACTATCACTTGTTTATTTGAGTTTGACGATTATTTTGATAATGATCTAATACTGACTGACAGACTTGTTTCCTCTGTGGGTATTAATAAATAAATAAATTATAAATATTTCACAACATCACATATATTGATCTGACTCTGAGATAGGTAGCTCAGGCACCTGTGTTACGGATATCAGAACCAACAGCGTAATTACAAATATATACATTTCATACTTTTCTTATGTAAATACATTCTTATAATACCTAGAAAACAAAACAAACAGACATGTCACATATTCATGGACCAGAAATGTTTGTGCTGTGAGGGGATAGAACCCGCAACCCTTGCACCAGAGGCAGCATTTACTACCACTGATCCAAACGGAGTATAGTCCGCCCGCTTCGTCAAACCAAATCGTCACGTAAATGTTATTAGCCAATTGTGAAGACAGAAGAAGACACATACAGAAGTTGCCGGAACGCCGATAAAATGTTGACGACTCTTTGTTGGCGACATTGTCGCCGGGTTCGTTCACAAAAAACTTTGTCACCGGCATATTTGGCTCGAAATTAGAAACATTTTTCGTGTCGTTTGACATGTCGCCGGGCAACATGTTGCCAACATGAGTCTAATGCTATGTTGCGGCGGTCCGACGAGGTTCGCTTAAATATGTCGCTAAATTTAGGTCTGATTTTTCAATCATCTCATAACAGTTACCAGACCGATAAAATGTGATAGAAACTTTAATTCGCCGATTAACACTTTATTGTTTTGTTATCGTTTGTTAATTTTTATCTGACGATGGAAAAATCGGATCTTTGTTTGGTTAATTAACACAAATGCTTGCATGATCTGAGTGTCCATTTTCTTTTCTTTTCATAGAGATTTAAAAAGCGATTTACTAAAAAAAGGACGACCCGTTTAGCGCAGTGGTTTAAGCGCCGGTTGAGACGTAACGGTCGCGGGTTTGATTAAATGTTTGTTGATTAAACAGATATTTGTGTCGGGTCTAGGTGTTTAAATCAACGTGTTTTAAACATCGAAAGTACCACCTTTGTTGTTGCTGGTTTAAATAATACAATGCTAAAACTTAGTTTGGGACCAGGAGAATGTAGGTATATATGTTGTTTCAGTTTATTTATTATAAATGTAAGTTACGAGAAAAACAAAACATGGTCAGTTCGTCTGTCCGTCCGATGCTATAAGAGCTATAATATTGAAACTTGGTAAAGAGATGTATTTTGTTAGCCGCATTACGATTATTACACAAAATTAGGATAATATTTTTTTAGAGGGGTCCCCATAATTTGAACTGAAACTCTAAAAATCTTTTTCGTCAAACGCATACGTTTCTATGAATAGGTCTTTGAAAATTATGTTGAGGTTTCAAATATTTTTTTTTTTCTAAACTTAATACTTTTCGCAAGAAACGCTCTCAAAGTGGTAAAATGTGTCCCCCCTCTAAGTTCTATAATAAAAGAATTATCAAACTAAAAAAAATATATGATATATTTCCGTACCCACGACCACGTAACCACGAAAATTGGTTTGAACTAGATCTAACAAGTAGTTTTTTTTTGATACGTTATAAACCGTAAACCGCAATTTACCTTCCATATATCTTACTTGCTGCTACGGAATATGGGCGAGTCCGACTCGCTCTTGGCCGGTTTTATTTAAACCTTATACTTTTTATTTAATCAGCATTTATCCATTCTGTACCCTCGACGCTACCGGGAAAGATACGCTGGGAGTTTTGCTATCAAACTAATCTCCATTCATGAGTATTTCTAGCCTATTATCTAGTGAACAGGAGCGTAGGAGTATACGCATCACGCCCACGCTGATTTAGTTACATCACAGTATTATATGTAGACAGTGGCTTGGCGTGAGTGCTCGTAGGGATCAATGCAGAGGTAAAGTCAAAAGTCAAAGTAATGTCAAAAAATATTAACGCACGTTTGGATTTTTCAAATCTTTGTGCACATTTCTAGTGAAGGAAAATACCGTGAAGAATCCTGTACGTTTGGATAGTTTATCGAATTTGTAGATACCTTCAATACTTGATATATTGATTCTAAACGTGTTATCCTGATCATTTTATCACCTAGACTCTGAACGAACACAAGTGTCAACGACAATCAAACATACAGTATGGCATCAGAGGAAAAACGATATGAACCACAGACTGCATTATGCCAACCGATGTCAGATGTCACTTTGACATAAGCAATGTGTCTGTATTGTCAAACCGGATAGCTGACAGGCGTCATCAACAAAATGTCATTCCCGCCACGATAGTTTTAGATTGCAATATTTTTTGTTTTCAGAAGAAAAAGGAAACCATTAATAAAAAATACTAATCGTACGTCCTAGATGAGTCTCTATACAATTTGGGACTACCTTTATCGTTTTCTACCAAAAGGGAGCTGCGTTTATGACCCCAGGCAAACACTGTTACGTATAAAACCCAAACTTAATGCCAAAAGTAAGGGCACAACATGTCTGAAGTTGTAAGCAACTGTTTTGTCGACCGTACACGAGATAACGTAGTCTGAGAATGATTAATGCTCGCCCTGTCCTGGGCCACGTCACTCCGCCGTCGGGTTTTTAATATAATTAGCGGTACAACTTTTGTTTATACCCGGACAATATACAAATGTATACAGTCCGCGCGGTGTACACACGCCCTTATTCCGGAGCGCAGAGCCTTCAATGGAGGGGTGTCGAAATTCAACGCGGTGAATAAAACAAGCAAAAAAACCCTTTGAAAGAAAATTTTTGAGGGACGCTTGGATATTTTTTTTGAGGAAAAATGAATACTTTGTAGGAAGTTTTAGTATACCTTATTAATGGTATCTACATTTTTTCTTTATTGTTACTTTTCATTGAGGTTTTTACTACAGTTTTTGTACTAGTGAGGTGTAAAAGTGCGATGTGTACTTACATATTTTACTGTTAGTATTGTAACTGTGGTAATTGAAAATTTTGAGGTGGTATTAAGTACACAAAGTTTGTTTGCATTCCTAAAGTCTAGCAAGGAGTTCGCATGTGAACACGGCTTCTCAAGCGAAGCTAAAACTTCAAGCAGTACCTAAGTATCCACCTATAGCTGTTCAGTAGCTAAACCGCTTGCAGCTTGCGTTTTTTTTTCTAATGACGCCATTTTTTTTGTAGATATGCGGCAAATCGGGGATTCCCCGATCGTGCACCCTAGAAATCCACCTCGCATTGAATTTCCGTTCTTAATATCATATAACTATAATAGCTATAATGCGACGCAAAAATCTACCCAACTCCTCATTTTAGCGGATTTACGATTGCTTCCAAAGCTGTCGCTCTGGAGCCCGGGGTACGCTTGGACCAGGTTCACTAGTGGAGAATGGTAATAATTACGATGAAGTGACTGCTGGCTGACCTTCGAAACCCTTTTACAGGGGAACTAGACCAACTGAATAATGGTTACACATATTGAAGCGTGACGGTTTCCTCACGATGTTTTTCCTCACCGCTGAGATAATGGTAGAAATAAGCACATAGATTTGAAAAATCCAGAGATGCATGTGCGCATTCGAACCACGAACCCCCCTATGGAAAGCGCGTTCCGAACCACTGAGCTACCATCGCTCTCGCGGAAATCTACACAACTATTAAGCAGATTAATACTGCTTTCAGTCAAACATGGAGGCGTCAAAGACAAGATTACATACTCAAATGCAATATGTCGGTAAACAGCCAATCAAGAGCGTTGTCAGTTAATTGTGTGTTTACAATCCGTCTCTTGTTCAACCCTAGCATGCCAACTATAAAGTCCATTACTACACGGGGCGACTCTGTCTAGATTTAGTTTCAGCTAAGTAACTATATATTCGCGTAAGTCGGTCGCATTTCTTTTATGGATCCCAATTCTCGGGATTTTCGATATGAAAAAACATGGCGGTAATCACCTGAAAACCATAAAAAGAACTATGTTTTAGTGATATATAAAACTGACGATGACGACCCGTTTGGAACAGTGGTAGTGAACATACTCTACAGGATGCTTCATTTATTACATTTACATATCTTCTATTGACCATTCTAAACACTTTTGAAAATACCGGCTCGACCGGAGGATATCACGGCCACACAGAAAACCAGTTTGAAGCAGCACTGTGCTGTTTTTCGCTGCGTGAGTGTGGGTACGGAATGTCCATCCGGGGGAAAAGGGGGCTTAAAGGTTGACTGTGCACTTGTGACTCCAATGGTGTAGCGAGTGTCCATGGCGGCGACAATCGCTTACCACCAGGTGATCCGTCTGCTCGTCTGCCACCTTCCTAATACATAAAAATGTTGTGTTTCATACACTTACATTGTTTTAACATTAACAAGTATATAATGATGCTATTGCACATAATTAAATGTTATAAAACTAACAACGTTAAGGTATTCGTAAAATATTTTTTAGAAAAAATCTTGCTTATTGAAAAAAAGTAAAATTCTACCCAACAGAAAAATAATCACTTTCTCGATCTTAGATTAAATTAATCTAAGCTTTCCATTTATACATCGAAATGTTTTTTTTTGTTAAGTAAAGAATTATGATTTTAAAACACGTTTTATTTTTATTGGAGTCAGATATGCATAAATTGTTGTGTCTAGTAAAAACCTGATATTTCGTAGAACTATCATATTATTATCATTATTGTTTATCAAATGTTGACATCACCCCGTGTGAAAAGATCTCAACTTGACGTGCATTCACGGCGAAATCTGTCTGGAGTCAGGATAATATAGAGCAAATACTCGTAATATTAGTGTAGAGACACCGATGATGGGCATACGACGAAAGATTCATGCAATATCTGTTTTGTCTTGGCATTTTTGTGGGTAAAATATCGTGGCTGATCTCATTCTTTGAAACGTGCTCCGGGCTGCAAAACGACAGGTTTGGACGCAACCAAAAAAAAATCAATAAAAAAATATTTGCAGGTATATATGTATAATACTTTTCTTTTGTAAATACATACTTGTAGTATACATAGGGAACACCCAGACCAATACAAACAGACATGTTCATGTACACAAATGTTCGTACTGTGCGGGGATCGAACCCACAGCCCTTGGACCAAAGGCAGCATTCACTGCCACTGTTCCAAATGGGTCGTCAAATCAATCAAATAAAAAAGTACATACATATATACACTATTAATTCACCACACTACGAGGTATACAACACACACACACACACACACACACACACACACACACACACAAACACCCACCACACACATGCACACGCATACACACACATACACCACACACGCATATACTACACGCAAACAACAAACGCGCGTGCGCCCGCGCGCAGACAACCTATTGTCTTATTTAATTAAATTTAGTTCAGGTAAGGATTAAAAACACGTGTATTGTGTGCCATCGTTTTACCTTAAAGATCGTGTCTCTCACCTTACAGGGTGACCCTATGTGAGAATATTCCTATATTTTTTCTTGTAATGGTGTTTTTCTAAATAAATAATTTGTATTTATTTTATATTTATTTAACTAGGAATTACACGCTAAGGTAAGGATCTCGTACTTTAAAACGTGAAGAAGAAGAAGTGAAGTATCAGCCTATAAACTGTACTAGGCAAACACTTATACTATTTATTAAATAACCATGCAAAAATGTTGGGTCCAATGCGTGCGCGAAAAATTAATAAGCAAAACTAATTCTTAGTGAGTGATCGACCTCTGCGCTTATGTTGGCCAAGTATTAAATCCATCTTTAACGATATAACAATTTGATACTTACGTCCTCTTGAGTGAAATATCAAAGAAATAAACTGTAAAACAAATTAATAGTATATAGCCGCCATTATTTCGTTTTATTTGAAGTGCTATAATATAAACATTAACGTATATAAATAAATACTACTAACCGGACTGATTGTGGTCCTTTACTTTTTTGCCGCACCGCATTACAATTTTTTTACAATTTACAGCTTAAGCACAAATGGTCCAAATGTGTGGAAACATTACACTGATTCGCATATCAATCACACCATCGTTTCTTTAAATTTATTTAAGGCTGTCTGTAAAAAACCGTGGGAGAGTCAAGCTTCGGCATGAATGGGCCGGCTCGACCGGGGAGATACCACGACCTACGCTGCTTGAGTGACGGTATTGGAGGCCCAATCCGGAGGAAAGGGGGGTTTAAGGTTGGCAGCGCAATTGTGACTCATCTGGTGTCGCGGGTGTCTTGGTCAGCAGCAATCGCAAACCATCAGGTAATCCGTCTGCTCGTCTGCCACTTTTTATACTTATAAAAAGAATTCTCATTTTTAACGTTAATTTCTGCATGTTTCTTTGAAGTTAAATAACAGCCTAAAAATACTTGTCTTTTCTCTTTCTACTTGGACTTTCGTTACACCTACATATTATTCAAAATTTTTTTGTAGTTAGCGTACAAAGCATACATAGCTACATAATAAACCGTAATGCGTGATATGAGTATACACCATATATCCTTCTATTTTTAAAAGAAAGTCGTATTAGTAATGACGATCCGTTTGGAACAGTGGTAGTGAACGCTGCCTTTGGTCCAAGGGTTGCGGGTTCGATCCCCGCACAGTACAAACATTTGTGTGCATGAACATGTCTGTTTGTATTGGTCTGGGTGTTTCTATGTATTATAAGTATGTATTTACAAAAGAAAAGTATTATATGTAGATATTTGTAATCCCACTGTTGAGTTTGATATCCGTAACACAGGTGCTTGAGCTACCTATCTCGGAGTCAGATCAATGTATGTGACGTTGTGAAATATTTATTTATTAGTGGACCGAATTGGCTCAAAATTGGTGGAGATGTAGCTTAGGACCAGAATAAGGAGTTATTATCTCCTTCTTTTGTAATAAACAAAAGCAAATACTACGTGGACAACGCCACGGCCGATAGCCTTCGTTAAATGGCAAATATGCTCTTGTACAAGGCACAGGTTCGCCCGTGTATAGAATATTGCTCCCATCTCTGGGATGGTTCTGCTAAGTACTTGCTGGAGGCTCTCGATAGATTGCAAAGACATGCTATCCGTATTGTTGGAGATTATGAGGTGACTAAGTCCCTAGAACCTCTTCAGCTACGTAGAGACATTGCCAGTTTTAGTGTTCTCTACCGCCTCTATAATGGGGAATGCTCTAATGAGCTATTTCAACTTATACCATCCACCCCTTTCCACTTCCGAACAACACGTGCTGGGCAGCGTTGCCATCCGCATACCATCCAGACAATGGCAGCGCGCACCAAGAGGTTTGGATTCTCGTTCCTGCCCCGAGCCATCAAGACATGGAATCCCCTTCCAATGATGTGAAGCGGCATCTCAAGAGGCCATCAGGGTGAGGATGGCAGACTCAATGGGTACTTTGTTAGTTCTTTTGTGCCTGTCAGCCTCATATTTGGATCTCACGGCCGCTTACCATCAGGCGGGGTGAGGTCATCTTGATTGGCCTTTCTATAAAAATAAATGCTCGTCGAATGGACAATCTCAATTGCTTTTCGTAGTTTAATAACACAATTTACAATCATCATCCTACATTGTGGATTAACTAAAACGCGCAGAGACAGCAAACAGCGTAATACACAGCAAACTACTCGTCCCGTTGTCGCATAGCAACTGAGGCTAGTTGTAATTGAGGTTGGACGCCCACCCGACTGAGCCTGACGCAAATTGTGTTATCAACATACACTAACCTCACTGTTATTGTCTGGCGAACTAATATGGGACGCGCATATCTTTTTAAATAGGCTTCCCTTTCTAGCCGTTTGAGACAGTCTTACTGCCACACGCAGAGTCTTAGTTGGCTACTTAAGAAAAAATATTGACACTTATTTTGATACCCATAAAGACTAACTATATTAAAGTTAATGAACGATAGCTTAAATAATGTCTCTGAGTGCGGCCGATAACGACTCATAAAATATGTTTGTACTTTTTTTTTCATCAGACTACATCAAAATCTTCACTTTCCATCAGGTGAGATTGTGGTCCAGCCATTGTGGCCTACGAGTATAGCTCATAAAAATGAATGAAATAAAAATTATCAATATTTTTAATATGGGCTTTATTCATAAACGTTTAATAAACCTTTGCCACGTTTTATTTTTATTGGAGTCAGATATGCATAAATTGTTGTGTCTAGTAAAAACCTGATATTTCGTAGAACTATCATATTATTATCATTATTGTTTATCAAATGTTGACATCACCCCGTGTGAAAAGATCTCAACTTGACGTGCATTCACGGCGAAATCTGTCTGGAGTCAGGATAATATAGAGCAAATACTCGTAATATTAGTGTAGAGACACCGATGATGGGCATACGACGAAAGATTCATGCAATATCTGTTTTGTCTTGGCATTTTTGTGGGTAAAATATCGTGGCTGATCTCATTCTTTGAAACGTGCTCCGGGCTGCAAAACGACAGGTTTGGACGCAACCAAAAAAAAATCAATAAAAAAATATTTGCAGGTATATATGTATAATACTTTTCTTTTGTAAATACATACTTGTAGTATACATAGGGAACACCCAGACCAATACAAACAGACATGTTCATGTACACAAATGTTCGTACTGTGCGGGGATCGAACCCACAGCCCTTGGACCAAAGGCAGCATTCACTGCCACTGTTCCAAATGGGTCGTCAAATCAATCAAATAAAAAAGTACATACATATATACACTATTAATTCACCACACTACGAGGTATACAACACACACACACACACACACACACACACACACACACAAACACCCACCACACACATGCACACGCATACACACACATACACCACACACGCATATACTACACGCAAACAACAAACGCGCGTGCGCCCGCGCGCAGACAACCTATTGTCTTATTTAATTAAATTTAGTTCAGGTAAGGATTAAAAACACGTGTATTGTGTGCCATCGTTTTACCTTAAAGATCGTGTCTCTCACCTTACAGGGTGACCCTATGTGAGAATATTCCTATATTTTTTCTTGTAATGGTGTTTTTCTAAATAAATAATTTGTATTTATTTTATATTTATTTAACTAGGAATTACACGCTAAGGTAAGGATCTCGTACTTTAAAACGTGAAGAAGAAGAAGTGAAGTATCAGCCTATAAACTGTACTAGGCAAACACTTATACTATTTATTAAATAACCATGCAAAAATGTTGGGTCCAATGCGTGCGCGAAAAATTAATAAGCAAAACTAATTCTTAGTGAGTGATCGACCTCTGCGCTTATGTTGGCCAAGTATTAAATCCATCTTTAACGATATAACAATTTGATACTTACGTCCTCTTGAGTGAAATATCAAAGAAATAAACTGTAAAACAAATTAATAGTATATAGCCGCCATTATTTCGTTTTATTTGAAGTGCTATAATATAAACATTAACGTATATAAATAAATACTACTAACCGGACTGATTGTGGTCCTTTACTTTTTTGCCGCACCGCATTACAATTTTTTTACAATTTACAGCTTAAGCACAAATGGTCCAAATGTGTGGAAACATTACACTGATTCGCATATCAATCACACCATCGTTTCTTTAAATTTATTTAAGGCTGTCTGTAAAAAACCGTGGGAGAGTCAAGCTTCGGCATGAATGGGCCGGCTCGACCGGGGAGATACCACGACCTACGCTGCTTGAGTGACGGTATTGGAGGCCCAATCCGGAGGAAAGGGGGGTTTAAGGTTGGCAGCGCACTTGTGACTCATCTGGTGTCGCGGGTGTCTTGGTCAGCAGCAATCGCAAACCATCAGGTAATCCGTCTGCTCGTCTGCCACTTTTTATACTTATAAAAAGAATTCTCATTTTTAACGTTAATTTCTGCATGTTTCTTTGAAGTTAAATAACAGCCTAAAAATACTTGTCTTTTCTCTTTCTACTTGGACTTTCGTTACACCTACATATTATTCAAAATTTTTTTGTAGTTAGCGTACAAAGCATACATAGCTACATAATAAACCGTAATGCGTGATATGAGTATACACCATATATCCTTCTATTTTTAAAAGAAAGTCGTATTAGTAATGACGATCCGTTTGGAACAGTGGTAGTGAACGCTGCCTTTGGTCCAAGGGTTGCGGGTTCGATCCCCGCACAGTACAAACATTTGTGTGCATGAACATGTCTGTTTGTATTGGTCTGGGTGTTTCTATGTATTATAAGTATGTATTTACAAAAGAAAAGTATTATATGTAGATATTTGTAATCCCACTGTTGAGTTTGATATCCGTAACACAGGTGCTTGAGCTACCTATCTCGGAGTCAGATCAATGTATGTGACGTTGTGAAATATTTATTTATTAGTGGACCGAATTGGCTCAAAATTGGTGGAGATGTAGCTTAGGACCAGAATAAGGAGTTATTATCTCCTTCTTTTGTAATAAACAAAAGCAAATACTACGTGGACAACGCCACGGCCGATAGCCTTCGTTAAATGGCAAATATGCTCTTGTACAAGGCACAGGTTCGCCCGTGTATAGAATATTGCTCCCATCTCTGGGATGGTTCTGCTAAGTACTTGCTGGAGGCTCTCGATAGATTGCAAAGACATGCTATCCGTATTGTTGGAGATTATGAGGTGACTAAGTCCCTAGAACCTCTTCAGCTACGTAGAGACATTGCCAGTTTTAGTGTTCTCTACCGCCTCTATAATGGGGAATGCTCTAATGAGCTATTTCAACTTATACCATCCACCCCTTTCCACTTCCGAACAACACGTGCTGGGCAGCGTTGCCATCCGCATACCATCCAGACAATGGCAGCGCGCACCAAGAGGTTTGGATTCTCGTTCCTGCCCCGAGCCATCAAGACATGGAATCCCCTTCCAATGATGTGAAGCGGCATCTCAAGAGGCCATCAGGGTGAGGATGGCAGACTCAATGGGTACTTTGTTAGTTCTTTTGTGCCTGTCAGCCTCATATTTGGATCTCACGGCCGCTTACCATCAGGCGGGGTGAGGTCATCTTGATTGGCCTTTCTATAAAAATAAATGCTCGTCGAATGGACAATCTCAATTGCTTTTCGTAGTTTAATAACACAATTTACAATCATCATCCTACATTGTGGATTAACTAAAACGCGCAGAGACAGCAAACAGCGTAATACACAGCAAACTACTCGTCCCGTTGTCGCATAGCAACTGAGGCTAGTTGTAATTGAGGTTGGACGCCCACCCGACTGAGCCTGACGCAAATTGTGTTATCAACATACACTAACCTCACTGTTATTGTCTGGCGAACTAATATGGGACGCGCATATCTTTTTAAATAGGCTTCCCTTTCTAGCCGTTTGAGACAGTCTTACTGCCACACGCAGAGTCTTAGTTGGCTACTTAAGCAAAAATATTGACACTTATTTTGATACCCATAAAGACTAACTATACTAAAGTTAATGAACGTTAGCTTAAATAATGTCTCTGAGTGCGGCCGATAACGACTCATAAAATATGTTTGTACTTTTTTTTTCATCAGACTACATCAAAATCTTCACTTTCCATCAGGTGAGATTGTGGTCCAGCCATTGTGGCCTACGAGTATAGCTCATAAAAATGAATGAAATAAAAATTATCAATATTTTTAATATGGGCTTTATTCATAAACGTTTAATAAACCTTTGCCATATAGAGCAGTTTTGACGTTCGAAACAAAAAAAAATATATACAAAATTTTAGAAAAATTAATGATAATTGCTTTATAACACCGTAAGGTTTTACAAACATTTATGAATGAGACCTAAAATGTTTAAAACCGGCGTTTTATTGAGTGACTGTGACTTTGACTGGCTTTGATTCTTGAATACCTACTTATTCTCAATAAGTTACTTGACATTAAGGTGAAGGGTAGGGCACACTAGCGACGCCAACCGATTAAAATTTTTTGTTACTAAACCGGATCAATTTTAAACAATTTCGGGGTTACGACCTCTCGGCAAACACTTATACTATTTATTAAATAACCAAGCACAAATGTTGTCCGTTTTTGTACGCGAAAAATTGATTCACATCAAAAGTGGCTGCTTTTGCGTGAATAAATTTTTCGCGTACGTGTTGGACCCAACATTTTTGCATGGTCATTTAATAAATAGTATGTTTGCCGAAAGGTTATAACCCCAATATTGTTTAAAATAGATCCGGCTTAGTAGCTAAAAATTTAAATCGATTGGCGTCACTAGTGTGCCCTACCCGTGACCTTAAGTTAATGTTTGACGTTTAGTTTAGTTTAGTAAGTACTTATTAATTTTCGTCGCGTTTAGCCCCGATATATTAATTTTAGTATAATGCAACGGTAAAGCTTAAAATCGTTTTACTTGATTGGAAAAATATCTTCGGATAGAGTCATAATATAAAAAATTGGGCCACCATCACATACATTGTCCAGGTCTAAGATTTTCCCTTGTATTATGGAAACCAGGAACAACGAAGGTACCACGAACACCCGGACCCAACACAAATATCTGTTTCATCAACAAACATTTGTGTTGGTGCGGGAATCGAATCGACCCTTGCGTCTCAACCGGCGAACAAACTACTGCGCTAAACGGGTTATCGTTAAAAAAGATAATGTTTATTGTAGGTCATGATTCCATTGACTCGATAGTTTTTTAATCGTTGAGAAAGGAATTTAGTGATAAAAATACCTTCTCAAGTAGAGCATTCAGTAATTATACTTGTTGAGTATAATTACTGAATGTTGAGTGTTGAGTTTATTTTTCTGAAGCTATATAGAAAAAAATATATAAGAGAAAATAAAAAAATACGTTTATTGCTTACAACAACATACACACATCATAACATAAGACATAATTGCATATAAAAAGCGATCCAGTAACAATTTTAGAGTAAGGAAAACAAAAGAAATATTTCCCTTCCAACCCGATAATATGTCCATTCCGTTATAAAACAGTCACTTTATTTCTCCTCCATACGGTTCGATTGAAAACGGCCAACTTCCCATAAGTCAGTTTCTTCGCGACCCAATAAAATGACATCCATGAAACTTATTCTAATAGTACTTTCAAAACAGAACTCGCTTTAACCGTTGCCGAACTTATGTGCTGTCTCTCTCGGGTGTTTGGGCTTGCGTGTGTCTTTCTCGCTTACACGGCTACCTTACGGCATTGCCCCTTGCAAATTGAAATCACAAGGGTACCCGGGCGTGGACCGTCGATAAACATTGAGCAAAGCGAGACGTATCATTGTTCTCTGCTTATTTTAATTATTAGACTTGGCTTGAGGGGCGACCCTTTGCTTCCGATGGGCCTCTAATGGGAAAGACTTTCGTTCGTTTTGTCGAGGAAAATTATCTGTTTATTTCTATTTCCTCCCACCTTTGTTTTCTTTCGTTCAACAGATTAAAATTATTAAAGACTTTTCCTTGTCTATTAATTTAAAAATTGAGCATGTCGTAACAGACTTTGTCTGTTATCCTTTGCAAAATTAATTGGAGAGGTTTATACATCAAACATATAGCCGTGTGGTCCCGGCAGAGTAGAATAGGCCACCCTCACTCTCACCAAGGTGTCGTAAAAGGCTTAGTCGCCTTTTACGACACCTTAAAGGTAAAGCTGCTGCTGGCATGATCATCAGCACCCAGAGAAGGTAAACTCTGCATTTATATCAAAACCCTCGCCAACCCGTCTGCCAAGCGTGGTGAGTATCGCAATTACCCCTTATGTGATTGAGGGAGGCCCGTGCCCCAGCAGTGGGGACTTAAATGGGCTGACGATGACGATGATACATCATTAAGGTGACACCACCACAATACTAGCGCTGCCAAGTGCTTTATATTGATTGTGGCGAATAGGAGACATTTTTAAAAAATGTAAGCGATGAATACGTAAAGGAAAGTATCTAATATATAAAATTCTCGTGTCACAGTTTTCGTTGCCATACTCCTCCGAAACGGCTTGACCGATTTTGATGAAATTTTTTGTGCTTATCCGGTATCTATGAGAATCGGCCAACATCTATTTTTCATCCCCCTAAATGTTAGGGGTAGTCCACCCCTAAATTTTTATTTTTATTTTTTAGACAAAATTTTTAATTTCTCTTTTTTTATGATACAACATACAAAAATACATACAATCCTCAATTTTCACCCTTCTACGATCAACCCTTTTATTTATATGGCAAAACAACGTTTGCCGGGTCAGCTAGTAAATATATACAAATAACTTGCCGGCGCCAGTTTCGTCGCGGTGTCGCCTTAAATCTAATGTTAAAACCTGAAAGAACATTCTAGGCAACAAAAATAAGTAAAAAGTTTGAATTTTTTATTGCGAACTACCAATAGTAAAATGGTATTGGTAAAATGTATAAATTAACGTCAAAGGAAATACATGTTAGGTACTTTATTGGATTACGAATAAAATTACCATTTACACTTACACTCTTGAGCGTCTTTAGCTAAACTGCCAGATTACGTCACACCAGTCCCCCCCTCCCCTCTCATACAAACGGCTGAGTGAAGAAGCACTAGTGTTGCCGAACAATCGATATAATATCGATGTAAATATACACAGGAAAACCAAGGTCAAAGACATAGCCCAAAGAAATGCATGCCTCTGTGTCATGCAGTGGCAGGCTAAATTGCGAGGAGATCAAATGGCCGGGCAGAAAGGTCCTCGAGTCTGTTTGTATTGGCCCTCCACAAGGTGGACCGAAGATCTGGTTGCGGGAATCCCTTGGATGTGGGCGGCATATTAGAGACCAATGAGGGAGGCCTATGTCCAGCAGTGCCCGTATATTGGCTGAAATGACGATGATGAAATAAACACAGTGGTGACCACATAAAGACACCAAACTGGTATGGCTTTGTTCTTCGTCAGGGATTGATCGAGTTTTGGTCTGATGATGGCTATCCAAGGCTCCAATGAAAAATATCCAGATCGGTACGTACTTGAACACTTAACTGAACTGAACAGCATTCGCATTCGTGTCTCAAATTATGTGACTAGCTACTAATTCTACAGATACCTGGTTCTGTTTTTCAGAACTGTTCTCTCATTCGGCAAAAAGCTATCAATCCTACCTTTTGATAGGAGGTAACGCCAATACATTACTATTGTTTGACCCTGAGTTGTCTCATATTCCAATGGTCATGAGAGTATGAGACTTATGTTAGCTTACACACAACTCTCAAGTCTAAAGTATATTACTACACACATGTAGTTAAGTATGTATTTGTAATTTCTCTGTAGTCTGATATCCGTACAAGTACATAAGCTACTTAGTTCAGAATAAGGTCAATGTATGTGATGTGGTATCAATTTGTATAAATTATATAAACCCGTTAGCATTACCAGCGTTAACGATATTAGGCTATCGAAAGACTAACGATATTCACCAATCGATCGACAACACTAATGTACCGTGAACACTCACGGTTCATCAACAGTGCCAACATTTCAAAGATCAAAGGTTCATTCTACATTCAGAGCAATAAATTACAGTAAACAGACGAAGTGGCTTGGCTAAAACGCGCATAAGTAAATTAGTGTTTGTCCATAGAGTAGAACCACAGTTCGAATGCAACCAGTGGTTTCAGATAGGTAATACCAAATTTCAATAAAAAAAACCACCCAAATGCAAGACGGGATCGCTCACTGTTATTTACCTAGGTAAGTATCATACATTTTATATAAATAGTACGTTTATAAATAATTAATGACTTCCATTTTTAGGGTTCCGTAGCTAAATGGCAAAAAACGGAAACCTAATAGATTCATAATGTCGGTCTGTCCGTCCGTCCGTATGTCACAGCCACTTTTTTCCGAAACTATAAGAACTATACCATTGTAACTTGTTAAATATATGTGTTTTGTCAACCGCATTACAATTTTTACACAAAAATAGGAAATTGCATTTTATGGGGGTCCCCATACTTAGAACTGAAACTCTAAATTTTATTTTTCATCAAACCCATACGTGTGGGGTGTATCTATGGATAAGTGTCTAAAAATGATGTTGAGGTGTCTCATATATTTTTTTTCTAAACTTAATACTTTGCGCAAGAGACGCTCCCAAAGGGGTAAAATGTGCCCCCCCTCCTCTAACTTCTATAATAAAATAATTGTAAACCTAAAAAAAATATGATATACATTACCATGAAAACTAAGAACGCTAATTGGTTTGAACTAGATCTAGTAAGTAGTTTTTTTTTTAATACGTTATACTTTTGAGCGAACGGGTAAGGTAACGAGTGAACTGCGAGTGATGCTCGCACATGGAAACCCCATGCGTAGCCATATATTGTGCTAATGTGTGCGTGGCAGCGTGTACATGCCTACAAGGTACTCACGCGGCGCCCAGGCACCTACGCACACATTGAAACCGCCATCGCGCCAGCGGTCCATTATATGTAGTTAAGGTGACGGGTAGGGCACACTAGCGACGCCAATCGATTTTAATTTTTAGCTACCAAACCGGATCTATTTTAATCAATTTCGGGGTTACAACCTCTCGGCCAACACTTATACTATTTATTAAATAACTATTCACAAATGTTGGGGCCGTTTTTGTACGCGAAAAATTGATTATCGCCAAAAGCGGCCACTTTTAGCGTGAATACATTTTTCGCGTTTGTGCACGGACCCAACATTCGTGCATGGTTATTTAATAAATAGTATAGGTGTTTGCCAAGAGGTTGTAACCCCGAAATTGTTTGAAAAAGATCCGGTTTCATCATCAGCCCACTCAAGTCCCCACCGCTGGGGCACGGGCCTCCCTCAATCACATGAGGGGTCATTGCCATACTCACCACGCTTGGCAGATGGGTTGGCGAGGGTTTTGATATAAATGCAGAGTTTTCCTTCTCTGAGTGCTGATGGTCATGCCAGCAGCTTTACCTTAGTCGCCTTTTACGACACCTCGGTAAGAGTGAGGGTGGCCTATTCTACTCCGCCGGGGACCACACGGCACAAAAGATCCGGTTTAGTAGCTAAAAATTAAAATCGATTGACGTCACTAGTGTACGCTACCCGTCACCTTAAACCACCGAATGTACTGTGTAGAAACATTCCACATCTTGTGACTATCTACACATATTTATGCCGCAGTTGAACTAACTGAGTGAATTCGCAAGTGATTCGGCTCCGTAGCCAGTTTACAAACATTCCTCACGTCTAGGATTAAAAGTGATGACTTGTAATAAAACCGAGTTGTTGTTTAAGCTTTACTAAGTGTTAAGTACGGACATTCGCTGGTATTATCTTAGACATCACCGTCCCTTTGCACTCAAGAGTTTATAGTTACTGCGATCCCCCTTATTTTACTACAACCCCTGATCAATAAAGAGCGTCTGTCTTTTTTAACCTATTTGCACCCTAAAGGGTATGTAGGGGTAGCATGGAGCCAAACTGATGACGAGAATCATAGGTGCAAGCAATGCAAGCGGGTAATATTGCATGTTTTTAATTACATATACATATTTTCTTATTAGTACAAGTACTTTAAGTAGTCTGTCTAGGCTTGTACTTGTACGCTTGTAGGTACATCAAAATTATGATCTGTGTTGTTTGTCTTCACGGTATAGTAACGCGCGCTAGAAGTTGTTTTGATTTGTTAACCGTAATAATTTTATATTTAAACTATAGATACCCACACTCCTATTTATTCATTATAATAATTTAATAGTATGTATCTCATTATTATTTGATATTTTCTTCTTAGTAGATATATATACCCACATTACACATACACGTTAGGTACACAAAATACACTAGACAAGCGTCTGTGGCACTCATTCAGCTGGTCTCACTGAAAACCAGCGTCATGGCCTTTGTCTGGGCTGTGACATTAAGCTGAGTGAGGGCCATTTATACTAGACGTCATAACACACCATAATATTCATTTGGCACTGTCTGGACATGAGTGAATATAGTTTTGTTTTTTTTTCCTTTTGTTTTATTTTTATGTATTTTTAATTGTTTTATGTTTTGTTTTCTGTTTGTGCGAAATTGTGTTTTGTTTACAATTGCTATATTTTCTGTGTTGTGATGTCTATAATAATAAATATTTTCTTTCTTTCTTTCTTTCTTTCTTTCTTTCTTTCTTTCTTTCTTTCTTTCTTTCTTTCTTTCTTTCTTTCTATATGAAACAACTTAAAATAAAAAAAAAATACCTCTCACTTACACAATGCGTCAATCAGCTAATTACGGATGTATGAGTAAGCGAAAAATTTAATAGTATGTTTATATTTATTTTTAATATTTATCTTTTCTAAAGAAAAATGTTCAATAATGAACTACCCTTAAAGTATTCGTACGTGTTGAGGCGACGGGTAGCCCTAACTAGCGACACCATTCGTTTTTAATTGTTAGCTACCAAACCGGATCTATTTTAAACAATTTCGTGGCTACAACCTCTCGGCAAACACTTATACTATTTATTAAATAACCATGCACAAATGTCTGTTTTTGTACGCGCAAAATTGATTACCGCCAAAAGTGGCCACTTTTGGCGTGAAAAAATTTTTCGCGTACAAATGTTGGGTCCGCATTTGTGTATGGTTATTTAATAAATAGTATAAGTGTTTGCTGAGAGGTTGTAACAACGAAATTGTGTTTTTTTTTTATTATAATAATAATAATAATTCTCACAACATCTCATACGTTGACCTGATTCCGTACCAAGTAGCTTAAGCACTTGTGTTACAGATATCAGACAACAGAGGAACACAAACATATACTAAAATACCTATATTACACCCAGACACTGAACAAACACAAGTGTTCATCGCACGAATATTTGTCCAGGGTGGGGATCGAACCCACGACCTTCGGCGTAAGAGGCAGGGTCACTACCAATTGCGCCATCCGGTCAAACTACCTGTTTACTGTTAAAAAACACTGTTTAAACTAGATCCGGTTTAGTAGCTGAAAATTAAAATCGATTGGCGTCGCTAGTGTGCCCTACCCGTCACCTTAAGGATGTAAGACATTCCTTCGATTCCACAAATACGAGTATTATACGTAATGATTAATTAATAGGTTTAATAATTTAGTGCTTCCCCAATTAAGAATGTTCATTGTAAAAAGAAAAACGAAAATATCAAAATCCTAAATTTACCTTAGAAATAGATGTCGCACGTAATTTTTAATACTTACAACCTGTGCGGATAAAAAATGGGATCAGAAATGGCGGCGCATCTATTCACTTCTCGCTCGCACACTATTTGCATCTATACTCGCACTCGTGGGGTGCGAGTATAGACGCAAATAGTGTGCGAGCGAGAAGTGAATAGATGCGCCGCCATGTCTGATCCCATTCTTTATCCGCACAGGTTGTAGGTGATAATAAACCTGCAAACATATAAAGTTTATCGCCCATAAAGTGTAAAACAATTGCACCGAGCTCAAAATATTTTGTTATTTATTTCCCAGTACTGAAGAAAGACGTACCTAACACAGTGCAATACGAATAGTATGAATTTTAAGTTAAAACTTCTGTACTATTTTGCATTTTTTATTCTAAGTATCCATATAGTGTATGCCGTAAGTCCTTGTTTCATTTTACTTATTCCTTTTTCAAATGATGTGATGATAATGTAACTAGGTTATATGGCGATAGACTTTGAAAAACTTTGACCCTATGAAAGAATACTTACGTATGTAAGATGCCATACAATACGAATATTGGTAGCGCGCCCTTAGTAACCTCGCCCTTAGTAACAAGAACAAAGAACAAAATTACCTTGTTTTTATTACATTACTTATGGAGATTCCACGTTATTATTAAAGAAAGCTACGCGTAAAAATACCACCGATCCTAAGTATACTAAATTACCTATTTCATGTATTTTGATCACAACACACCATAAATACGATTAAAACTGCAAAATTAAGATACACCAAATCTCGGAAAAAAACTAAACCTTTTTTTAAATTCATTGGGAGTGGTTGTATGCTCTTAATCATTATCTGAATTATATCAAGTTAAGTACGTTGCAATATCATAAATACTTTCGAAAATAAAGTTAAAGTAACATTTAAATTGCTTAGAAAATCAAGTACTTCAAACGGAAATTTATTCTTGTAAAAATAAAAAACATCAAACTGTTGAGATTTTTATTAGCAATTATTTGCATTTTATATTTAAGTTGAATTTGAATTTGGATTGTGAAAGATATGGGTTCTATTCACGTCGGAACACGAGATGAAATATATAAATGCGTTATTTACTTAACATCAAACTAGATGGCGACACCTGAAATATAAATAATATATATATTTTTTAATTTTGTTAGATTAAACGCTAGTTATAATTATTTACAAAATCATGTTACTATTTTCCTTTCAGCACAATATGATACGCATAGAATATACAAGAGATTCAGCAGAAACTCTTCTTAAACAGTTTCATGGTATATTCAAGCGAACCGTGGATATATTTAAATCAGCATTCAATTCTAATGCAACATCTTCGAACAATTAAACTGTAATATGTTAACATTTAAACTCAACTTACTTAGTCATTGATTTATATTTTTATTTATTTCAATAAAAGATTATCTGCAACCCACATATTTCAACTTTTATTTACTTCGATCAATATAACTGAGCCCCACTTTCTTTCAATAAATTAAGTCTTGCGAAGTATTTGCATGTGTTTGCAGCATAACATAGTTGACTTGTTACCCAACAATGCAAAAGTTTCTTCTACGAGTGGCCCGAAGTAGTGTAATTTAATTTTATTAAAAATTACTGCCGAACCGCGCAAGTGCGCTACCCGTAAAGGTGTCTGCCCCCCTGCTCCCACCTTCCCCTTACACCCCTAAACAGGGTTGTCAGAAACTGAGCTGCGTTGTTACAACTAAAACAAATATTAAACAGGCCCATAAATTTAATTACATTTTGCAAAGTAAATGTCATAAATGATTTTAATATTATTTAGTTGCATATGAGGGGACCACGGTTTCTTAATTGTCCTATTTTCTTGCTATAGCCGGCATAGCAGGAAAATAAGACTAGCTTAATTAAATTATTTTATTTAAGGAAACATACAGCTTTCTATATATTTCATTATTACTAAGTTATAATAAATATTACATTAGCATTAATAGTTTCTAAGTTAGGTTAATCGAAGACATATTCCACCGTATTATAAATCGCGGGCTTAAGTTATTACAATACTAATGCTCAAGCCGTCCCGTTCCAATACGCAATGTTAAAAGGGGCAGGCACCAGTTAATGGTTTTATTGATTACCTTATGTGTATAAAAATTAAACGAAAGAACTATCTTTTCTTTTTTTATGTGATAGGTTGCAGACGAGCAGACTGATCGCCTGATGGTAAGCGATTGCCGCCGCCCATAGACACCGGCGACACCAGTGGAGTCACAAGTGCGCTGCCAATATTTAAACCCCCCTTTTGAGTTGATTTGTATTAGGCCTCCGGTACCCTCACTCACGCAGCGAAACTCAGCATAGTGCTGCTTCACACAGGTATTCAATGAAGCCATGGTATCACTCCAGTCGAGCCGGTCCATTAATGCCGAAGCATGGCTCTCCCACGGTCAGTCTTTCTTTAAATTTAGTTTAAAAAAATAGAAACTTGGGCACACTGCTATTAAGTTTTATATTTGAATAAACATAACTAATTAAGCATGTGTATAACACACACATTTTAAAAGAGCTGGTAGAGACCAAACACATATACTATTATGCCATTTATTTAGGTAAGTATAAAGTAAATTGACGTTGGCAGCCCTACAAAGACCAACGTGTTCCACCCGGTACCCCGGAGTCCAGCCCGCTAGAATATTTAAAAGATTTTAATATTAAGCTTGTTTATTTGACAATCTAATGTACGTCTCATAAATTGCTTTCCTGGAAGTAATTAAGCAGTAAATTTTAAAATACATTCAACAATCACAGGTAACAGCCAATTAAATGTACACAAGTTCATTAGTACAGTCAGTAGTCGGTGAACGACTAACTAAATAAATAAATAAATAAACTTCAATGTGGTTATATATACTTATATACCCATCTCTCTCTCTTTCTTCAGTCGCTCCCTCACTGCTAAGGATTGTGACTCCGTTTAATTCCGTCAACCAGTTGTCTCCATCGGTTCCGTTCTGTAGCTTGGTTATACATATAAAGGCTTACTAATACCTAGAATCGACTCTTCTACTACTTTTTATTGGTTCCCAGGGGAAACCATCATCGCCGCCATCTTGCTACATGTGTGAACAAGGTGGCGTGTGGGACTCTAAGTCTAACCAAAACCACTAGGATGTCCGTCGCCGCGCAATCGCAGTCGGAAACCCCACAGCCGGGACAAGACCGTACCGCTAATGACCGTGGGAGAGCCACGCTTCAGCATGAATGGACTTGACCGGAGTGACACCACGGCTTCACAGAAAACTGGCGAGAAGCAGCATTGCTGTGTGAGGGTACCGGAGGCCCAATCCGGGGAAAGGCGGTTTTAAGGTTAGCAGCGCACTTGTGGCTCTTACCATTAGGTGATCCGTCTGCTCGTCTGCGACCTATCACATAAAAAATATTACGTTTGCTGGCGTAAGTCAGCCCTTCATCGATGTACGACCCACCAAGACACTTGGTAACGTCGTCCTCCGCGGAGTCGAAGTCAGTATACTGAGCAAGTCACTCCCCAGCAGTGACTACGCTCACGTACTCCAAAGGCACGTTTAGTCGCTCTTGCGATAGGCTGGGAACACTTGGGTAGTCTAATATATAAAATTCTCGTGTCACAGTTTTCGTTGCCATACTCCTCCGAAACGGCTTGACCGATTTTGATGAAATTTTTTGTGCTTATCCGGTATCTATGAGAATCGGCCAACATCTATTTTTCATCCCCCTAAATGTTAGGGGTAGTCCACCCCTAAATTTTTATTTTTATTTTTTAGACAAAATTTTTAATTTCTCTTTTTTTATGATACAACATACAAAAATACATACAATCCTCAATTTTCACCCTTCTACGATCAACCCTTTTATTTATATGGCAAAACAACGTTTGCCGGGTCAGCTAGTATTCTTATAAGACTCTAGCCATAAAAGCACACTCTTCTACCCCTGCTTCGTGTGTGAGAGAAAGGGAAAGATTAAGAAGCCAAAGGGGCTTGAGACGAGGTTTGGCTACAACCTCGGAAACTGTTGCCAGTCTAGCCGTCTAAGGATCGCGTTGAAAGTAGGTGAAGGTATATTTTTTCCGCTTACCACAAATATATACAGTGTAGGCAGCCGGCGTTCTGTTCTGAGAAATAATTTCAGTTAGCATTAAATTATTCTCTGAAAATTGCAGAAAGTGTGTCAGTAGATCTCTCAAAAGCGTTAATGACAAGCAAAACGGAATAAAATGGCAGATAATCGCTGGTCCAACGTTTGTTTTACTGGTAGTTTCGGATTCCGTAATTAACTTAATTTGAGAGGTAGATCGTACTGGTTAATCGCCTTAATGTACTTATCGGACGCCATCTATCGGTGTATAACGCAATCAATGCACTCTGGAGGGAGACAGAATCATAGTATAGAGATGTGAAACAATTATACGATATTGGCAATCCGATAAATTCTGATAATAGTTCTATATTATATATTATAAAAGGAGAACCTGTGTGACTAAGGTATTAAGTGATTATGCAACTAGGAATGCACCCACAGCCCAAACTACTGACCCTAGAAACTTGAAATTGGGGAAGGGTGTTCCTTTAATAGTGAAAACAAGCACTAAGAAGGGATTTTTGAAATTATTAATAAACGTCCTTTTTACCTTTCAGAACTAAAACAGAGTCATTGTTGTGTTTATTCTTTTACAAAAAAATGACCGAAGATTTTTGGTTTTAAACGTTAAAACTACTTTGTAACTTCGTTTTTATTGCACGTTTATGAATAAAACCCTTCTTGTTTTGACTATAGTAACAAAGACATTTTACTATGACAACTGCCAATCCATCTCAGATATTATCTGTCTAAAGTGCTATGAATATACCTAATATTATGGCTTATCTACTAGTCCACCTTTAAGAGCGTTCGTCTGTAATTATTTAAAAAATGGAAAACTTAATATACACGCTAACCCTGGTCAATATTATATTTTTGAGTTACACAAGTGTCTAGGATACTAACCGCAGCTTCAGTTCAACATATTTTAGTTAATACCCAATAAAACAATGCCTTTATTATTTGACTGTTCGTCATTTTATCTTTGTATTGATATTACCTATGTGTCCGTTTCTATGTGTGTCACATCTCTACACTGATATTAAATCACCTTGTTCCCGGCGAATGCAAAAAATCAGAACTATGAATTGGTAGACACTTTATCGTTGAGTGATTCAATAAGCCAGTCGAACTATAATATCCGCTTTGAGTCAAAGTTAGATTAAACAGTTTAAGCTACCCATTACCTTAGTAAGTCCTAGTTTCTCGGTAGGAGATCAGTAAGTCAGCTTAATGTAGTAAGAAAAATTAGGCGTCTGACTGATATCGAAACGGCAAGACTGGTCTATTTCAGTTATTTCCACAGTGTGATGTCATATGGTCTACTGTTGTGGGGGTCTGCTGCTGACATACAAACTATTTTTGTATTACAGAAAAGGGCCATCCGCGCTATATACAGCCTTAGATCACGTGACTCACTTAGGGAAATATTTAAAGAAATAAATATTTTAACCGTGGCTTCCCAATTCATCCTCGACTGCATTATGTATGTACGTAAGAACTTGCACACTTTTCCAAAAAAGTTCGATAGTCATAGTCTTAGCACCAGAAATAAACATAGGCTTGCCGTCCCGGTCCTCAGACTTCATAAAATCGGTAATTCGTTTGTTGGCTTAAGTATTAAGATATTTAATAAGCTACCACAAAATGTCATTAACCTATCACTGGATAAGTTTAAGTCTCATATTAAAACCTGCCTAATGAAGAAAGGTTACTATAGTGTACAAGACTATTTAAATGATAAGGATTCTTGGTCAAGTTAATTGATTAATATTTTGAGTTGTTATTCATAGTAGTCTATTAACTTTCATAATTGTATTTTTTTTCTCGATTGAAACTCTGTAACATCATCAATATTTGAAAAGAGTAACTACTGAGTTTCTTGCTGGTATCTTCTCAGTAGAAATCGACATTCCGAACCAGCGGTAGATAATATGTACTATTTTGACATTCATAAGTGTTCTGTGTGGACCTACATTGAATAAAGATTTTTTTATCTTTATCTTATCTTTAATATATAGGTAAATCTTAGTTATTGATAGCTTTCATATACGAAGGTATCAAACAGTACCATGTAAGTATAAGGTATTCGAATATGAAGCATTAACCAAAACCCATATGTTTTAGTCAATCACGCTAGACAGACAGTGTAGGTAATTTAAACTATACTAGGCTTATTATAAATATCAATTCAAATTTGAGTTCAATTCGTTATGCTATGAAATATGTCCATTGCCTACTTTAAAACTGCAATTCACATACCACTCGTTTTGAACTCAATATAATTACTTTTACCGTTTGAGTCACCGGCTTTCCCGCTCGAGTGGAAATATCACAAATCGGCAATTAACACTGGCAAAGCCAGTCAACTAATCCAACATTGTGGTAACGAAACAAAACGAATCACGGCATTGTTCGCGTGTGTGGGGCAAAACTGGTACCGAAACTTCGTGGACAATATTGCAATACAAACGAGCTCGTTGGACTCGCCCATAAATCACACAAGTTAGCATTGCGATTCTTGTTTGGGAAATAAATAAATATAAGCGGAGCCAGGACCCTTACCCTGGAGGGCTCATTTGAATTTCATAAAGATGCTGTATTAAAACAATCGCGCACAAAGAGATTCGGAAGGATGAGGAAAACTGCATCTTTTTTTTAACTATAATCAATTCAATCTGATAATTTTATTTAAATTATATCTATTGTATTGTATTTTATTTCACTTTTATTAAAATAATTATATTTTTTTACAAATAAGGTCTATTTTAGTATATATTTTTTACAATGCCAAGACAAGACTATTTGGCTAAAATATAACAAAATTTGATTAATATTTTTTCACTATTTTATAAAGAAGATATCTCGGTAAACAATTAAATCTATAAAAATAATTAGAAATTCGAATTTGGAAGTTCCGTTTGGTTCTTTTATATAGGGTAAGAGGTAAGACTTTCTGAACGAATAAAAACCTGATAGAAGTTGTTTCTAGAATACGATTTTAATAGGATGTTTATAATTGATTACCGATACCGATGTATAGTAATTACCAAAACGTGTTTACATTATGTTTTGGATTAATGTGGTAAGAAAGATTCCTGCTATGCTTCGTTACTCAAAAAATAGACATTAAAATTTTGCGTTGCATTATAATAAAATTCATATATCGGGCCTAAACTACGCCGCTACGCCTTGTGGTCCCCGGCAGAGTAGAATAGGCCACCCTCACTCTTATCGAGGTGTCGTAAAAGGTGACTAAGGTAAAGCTGCTGGCATGATCATCAGCACCCAGAGAAGGAAAACTCTGCATTTATATCAAAACCCTCGCCCGTCTGTCAAGCGTGGTGAGTATGCCAATTACCCCTCACGTGAGTGAGGGAGGCCGGTGCCCCAGCAGTGGGGACTTAAATGGGCTGATGATGATGATGATCGGGCCTAAACGTGACAAAAATAAACATGTCCATTGTAGTACGGGCAGCATCAAAAGTAGCTTAACACTTTAGTACCAAGCCAAAGTAACTGTTCTGCCTATTATAGTCAGTTTTTAAGAGGTACGTTAAAAAGGTTAATTCGATGTGCTACTAAAGTGTTAAGCTACTTTTGATGCTGATCGTACTTACGACAACCCGTGCGGATAAAGAATGGGATCAGAAATGGCGGCGCATCTATTCACTTCTCGCTCGCACACTATTTTGCGAGTATAGACGCAAATAGTGTGTGAGCGAGAAGTGAATAGATGCGCCGCCATTTCTGATCCCATTCTTTATCCGCAAGGGTTGTACTTGACGTTTCGACCGCGTTGCAACAGGCGTGGTCTTACGCAGATTGGAGGTGTACTACGCCCGGCTTGTGAATCTTCGGATACTTTCTGATTTTCAATATTTTACACTGTTACTAAATAGAGCGTCAGTGAAGTCACTCCGACACACCACACTCACAGTATCCGGGTTGGATGTAAATTGAAGCGGCAAATTGTCAACTGTCAAAGGTAACTGTCAAAGGTAATAATTCTCACAACATCTCATACATTGACCTGGTTCCGTACTAAGTAGCTTAAGCACTTGTGTTACAGATATCAGACAACAGAGGAACACAAATATATACTTAAATACATATATTACACCCAGACACCGGACAAACACAAGTGTTCATCGCACGAATGTTTGTCCAGGGTGGGGATCGAACCCACGACCTTTGGCGTAAGAGGCAGGGTCACTACCTATTGAAAATCTTTATATTCTAAATAGACGTAAGCGCCAAATGACGTCATCGGACGGCTGAATACAGCGATATTCCTTTGCTTATCATTGTTTTAATAAAAAAAAGGTACTACTGTCAAAGGTAAATAATACTAGTGTCAACAATGTCAACGTCATTCATACATTCAACGTTGACAAGTTGTCATTTTTTTTGACAGTTATATGTCATGGGTTTGGCATTTCGTAAATTTAAAACTATAATGTGCTAAGCAAAGAAATATTTTACATTCTGCCGTCCGATGACGTCATCTTACGTTTTTTAGTTTTTAATTTTTTTCTCAGTAAATAAGCAATATAAAAAATTAATAAATATATATTCGAGCAGCGGAAAAGTAAACAAAGAATTGGTATTTTTTGTTTCAGAGCTTAGAAATTTTGAAATGTTGTCCATTGCGCCATCCGGTCAGTCAATTGCGACGTTTACACTTATTAATAACTGGATTCCACTACAATGTTAATTTGAACCCGTCCTCCCAATTGAAATTCTGGTATTCCTTTATTTCAATCACTTCACGAACAGTTCTCGTGTGATAGTGACGACCAGTGGAGAAAATTTTAGAGGCATGAAATTCCATCCAATGATTAACACCGCAGATGTTATTAATAATGATTTTTTCATGCGACAAAAACCACAGACTCTTTCTATGATAAATTTATAATAAGCTTAAGAATTTACCGGAACTTACCAATAAACCGAGAATGCTGCACTAAACCGTGGGAGAGCCACGCTTCGGCATGAATGGGCTGGCCCGACCGGAGTGATACCACGGCCTCAGAAAACCGGCGTGAAGCAGCACTGTGTTGTGTTTCTGCGTGAGTGAGGGTACCGGAGGCCCAATCCAGGGGAAAGGGGTTTAAAGATTGGCAGAGCACTTGTGACTCCACTGGTGGCACGGGTGTCCATGAGCGGCGGCAATCGCTTACCATCAGGTGATCCGTCTGATCGTCTGCTACCTATCACTTAAAAAAAACCTGAAGCTCGATGCAACAAACAATCGCACTACTTACACATTGTTCACTTATTGTTCTGCGCAGGAAGTTCGATCATAAAACTTTATTTTAACGCCGTTAACTTGCCTCCGGCAACATTTGTTCCTAGTTCGATGCAAAGCGATAGTTTTAATTAAGCTACTATAGTATACGCCACTATTCATTATTAAAACTTCCAGTATAAAACATTTTATGTTATTGCTACACCAAATTCAAAATATCAGATAACATTTGTGATTACATTTGTAAAGGAAAATAGAAGCGCTAAATAAGACAACCGAACAATCAGATACTCCAAACATCTTCAATAATGTGAATTTGAGCTCATCAAAGGCAAATGACGGGTGATTCAGTGAGCCACTAGCTTAGCCGGCGATGTGAAAGCTCTTCGCGTCAAATCCGCGTCAAGTGGTTCAAATTGTCCCCCCCTCCTTACGCCCCTTTATGATAAATGTAGGGAAAATTGAAATCGCGTTTCGTTTTCCGTAGTAATTCGACGGGAGTACGACTAGCCTGGGCTATGAATGTGTAAATGGCTGTTTTGTGAAACGAAATATCAAACTGAAAGGCATTCACGGCTCACTGGACTGAAATTGATGTCAATAGAAGATAATCACGCACACAAGTAGGTAATACTGACAACCCGTTGGATCAGTGGTAGTGAACGCTGCTTCTGGTCCAAGGGTTGCGGTTTCGGTCCCCGAACAGTACAAACATTTGTGTGTATGAACATGCCTGTTTGTATTGGTCTGGGTCATCATCATCATCAGCCCATTTAAGTCCCCACTGCTGGGGCACGGGCCTCCCTCAATCACATGAGGGGTAATTACCATAATCACCACGCTTGGCAGACGGGTTGGCGAGGGTTTTGATATAAATGGAGAGTTTTCCTTCTCTGGGTGCTGATGATCATGTCAGCAGCTTTAGTCGCCTTTTAAGACACCTCGGTAAGAGTAAGGGTGGCCTATTCTACTCTGCCGGGGACCACACGGCCTATTGGTCTGGGTGTTTTGCTGTATTTACAAAAGAAAGGTATTCAATGCATATATTTGTAATAACTCTGTTGATCCAGAGACGCCCTGTTGGTATGTTTAAAATTTTTCGAACATAGTGCGGGTTTGTGATCACCAATCCGCATTAGGCAAGCGTGGTGATTAAGCCTAATCCCACCATAGTAGTGATAAATGTGTGTGATAACACCATAGTAGTGGGAACTGTACAATGCCCTTGGAGCATATCCGTTCTTCCAGTACTCCACCAGGCAGACCCTCAATCGAAACCGGTACATGGTAGAAATACCAAAAGTCCGCACAAAGAGGTTTGAATCCTGTTTCCTTATTCGTACTGCGAAATAGTGGACTCAGCTGCCTGAGGAGGTGTTTCCTAGAGGCTACAATTTGGGGGTTTTCAAAGCAAAAGAGTGAATAGGTATCTTCTAGTTAATCGTGCTACATCTTAGACCATATTATCACTTACCATCAGGTGAAACATCCGTGACGTATGTGATGCAGTGTAATATTATTATTTTAACTTACGCCTCGACATTATAAAGAGAAGCCGAGTACTTAGAGAAACTACTACATTATTTTGAGCATGTCACCGTTTGGTAAACAAAAGGTTGACGGGGTGTAGTTAATTATTTCGAGGTTTATTAATAACGGTGAATGAATTTTCCGTGGGCAGAACATGAAAGACTCCGCTGCCCATTTGATGTTCAAACCCTGTTCAACAATAGCACAATAATTACATCTAAATGAGTAAACGTCGAGATCTGAATTATGTAGAAGTTAAACCTATTGCCATAAACCAAGTTTGTGTCGGGCTATGGGAAAGTGTACGTGCGAGAGCGAGATAGATATGTTAATAAACTTGTAAATGCGTTCGTCTGGAGAAATTTATGGACAAAGTGGTTAAATCCGACAACATTAGAGTCTAAATTCGTTTGAATACCGCCTCTCAAATAGGAGTCCCTGTCGAACCTTTGTCATTTTAATCATACTTCCGATCTTTCAAAATAATGTTATTGAAATATGTTCAATTTCCTACGTTCGGCGTAACTCCGTAATTTTCTCGTGTCGCCAAGTTACCACCTATACACAGCTTGAGATATGAAGCGTCTATTTTGCCCTGAAGTTATAAATTAGGTTTTTGAAACTTGGTTAACGTTTTGGATTATTCATCATGTCATTTTAATGATTGGTTTCCAGTTCAATGGGCCTGTCAGGAAGAACTAACGTAGCAGATAATAAAAAATCAAATAAAAATCTAGTCTACAACCACTAGGTGTGGGTTTTTTATAATGTTTAGTAACTTGATGTACAAAATAATCAGATTTTGTTATTTTAATAATACGTAGAGACATTAAGGCAGATTAATTTGTCGGTGGTATATGTAATCTGGTTATATACAAGTAGGTATCGGTAAACACACCCTTCTATACACTTGTTTTAACCATATTTGAGACCGGAACAACTTCTTTTTGAAATTCGTAATAAATATTTTTGAGATTTCCTTTTGTACCGCCATTTTCTATGGAAAAGAAAAACATTTCTGTGTGATTTCCGAATAGTGGTTCTGTGTAATAACTAGAATACGTGATAAGAAGGACCTATAAATAAATATTTATTTTGACACCTTCACACACATTGATCTGACTCCGAGATAGGTAGCTCAAGTCCCTGTGTTACGGATATCAGAATCAACAGTGGGATTACAAATATATATTATAGTACTTCGCTTTTGTAAATACATACATATAATACATAGAAAACACCCAGACCAATACAAACATTTTCATGCACACAAATGTTTGTACTGTGCGGGGATTGAACCCGCAACCCTTGCACCAGAGGCAGCGTTTACTACCACTGTTCCAAACGGGTCGTCCAACCTATGAAATTGTCAAAATTGTGGGGAGAATCTTCAGATTCTCTCTTACAATAGGTAGGTACTCCAAGCAACTACGAATGGTCTCCTCCCAGAATGTATTTACCTTCATTTTTTTTTATATATGAGAGGTGGCAGACGAGCAGACTGATCACCTGATGGTAAGCAATTTCGCTGCTCATGGACACCCGCAACACCAGTGGAGTCACAAGTGCGCTGCCAACCTTTTCCCCTTCCCCCCATTGGGCCTCCGGTGACCTCACTCACACGGCGAAACACAGCGCAGGCGCTGCTTCACGCCGGTCTTCTGTGAGGCAATGGTATCACTCCGGTCGAGCCGGCCCATTCATGCCTAAGCATGGCTCTTCCACATTAAAAAAAATCATCATTTAGTACATTCTCAAAGAAGACTAGGTTGAAAGTAATCCATTCCCCTGAAAATGTTTCACACAACAATCAATATTCAGAGGGGACCTTTTGATTAATTTTTTACAATGAGAATTGATACCAATTCGCCATGAACACATAGGTACTACATAAGGATTTGTGCAGACAATAATTAAGGTTTTGTTCATACTATGTATTTGATTTTAAAAATGGGCAATGAAACTTGCTATTTTTTTTAAATTTATATTTATTACAACAAATAATTACAAAATCGTTATAAGGCTCGGTACAATAATAAGCATTTCAAGCTTTACCGTGTACCGGTGTCGTCGACGGATGTTTATCATCTAACTAATACATTAACTTATTCTACTATATACTAAAGAATAACCTCCCATGCACAATACCAGCGCGGCACCTAAGCAAATACTCGTATGTATTTGATGCTACTTGTCATCTATCAAAATTGTATTCGTGTTAAAGGGTGAGCCTGAATAGGAAAAACTTTTCTAAATTATTGTTGTGTACAAAATCGTCGTAAAAACCTTCAGTGAACCTTGATAAACCGATAGCATTTTGTGGAATCCGTAACTAAGCAACTACGAGTACAAGCAAACAGTGATCGATCTACAAAAATACCAGAAATATTCGGTCACCATTCCATTAATCACTCGGACCTAGCCTGTCATATTTTATTTATACAATCAACCTGTATAGATTTTAATCTAAAGGCAGCCGATCGCGCGCTTGCGCGTGTAACACCAAATATAATTTCAGAATGGCGATTAAATATTAATTTGACTATTACCACCCAACATGTATTGAAAGTCATTTTGAAACACTGGCTAACGGATTTTAGATTTAATATCCGGGTCTCAAAACGGATTTTAAAGTAATCGCTCGGTTTGTAAGTTTGTAACAACATCACGTACATTGCCCTGGTTTCATCGACAAACATTTAAGATAAACCTTCAGGAGAAGAGCGTACTCCTTTTTAAAAAGGTCGGCAATGCATATGCGATCTCTCGAGTTTTCGCGGATGTAAATGGGCGGCGATGATTGTTTTCCTTCAGGTGACACGCTTGCTCGTTTGTCGCCTCTGGCATAAAAAAAATGACGCGGGTATTGATCCTGAGACCCCGGCGTCTCAACTGGCACTCAGATTACTGTATTAAATGAGTCGTTAAAAAAGTAAGGTATTTACTCAGTCCAAAATAATAGCTAATCTCCGTCCAAGAGTACATGCTCACAGAATGCAAGATGGAGATGTTTTAGCATTTTCCTAAGTCTACTAAGATTAGAAGGATTAAATAATCCTGACTATCAGATTTACACTATATTTTAATTTTTACCTAATGCTCAGACAGCAGACACAATAGAAAATCAATTGTTTTTGGTAATAATTCCCCCGTGGGAGGGCCACGCGGCGGTTCGACCGGAGTGATACCGTGACCTCACAGAAAACCGGCGTCCAGCAGCAATGTAAATAATAAATAAAATTTCATTGAAAAATCTTTAGAACATAAAATACTTATATAGAGGCCCAATGCGGGGGAAAGGGAGGTTTAAAGATTGGTAGCGCATTTGTGATTTGGGACGTAAGGGGGCCCACACAACATCTTTCGGGTTCCAAGTCAACCTCTCCTACCCGTGGCGCGTCCTGCTAACCAACAAAAGAGGCCCTGGCGAACCACCCACCAACCCGCACTGGACCAGCGTGGTGGGTTATGGTCCATTCCCCCTAATGACAGACACTGTATTGCCCCGGCCCCCAGTTCCCGGCAGCCCTGCTATTCCGGGCCAAGGCGGCGGTCTCGGTAACGGCAGGGCAGGGGGTGCTAAGAATCTCCGGTATACGGAAGGCCGCCATACCACACTGACCTTGGCGACGTTTAACGGACGCACGCTACGACTCGACTCACATTTGGCCCAACTCGAGGAGGAGCTGAAGCGCATAAGATGGCATGTTCTCTTGGATAAAACCAAGGTCATGTTCAACGAGCTCGTTGATCCGGGACCGGTCGCTGTTAATGGAGTACCTCTCGAAGTTGTTCAGGAATATGTCTATCTAGGACAAGCGCTCCAATTAGGCAGAAACAACTTCGAGAGAGAAGCCAATAGAAGAATTCAGCTAGGCTGGGCAGCATTTGGTAAACTTCGTCAAGTCTTCTCGTCACCCATCCCTCAAAGTCTTAAGTCGAAGGTCTTCGACCAGTGCGTCCTTTCGGTCATGACTTACGGTGCCGAGACGTGGACACTCACGGCTGGACTAGTCCACCGGTTCAAAGTCGCTCAAAGAGCTATGGCAAGGGCTATGCTCGGAGTATCTCTGAAGGACCGCATCAGAAATGATGTAATCCGACAGAGAACCAGAGTCACCGACATAGCCCACCGAATTAGCAAACTGTAGTGGCAGTGGGCTGGTCATATTAGCCGCAGAACTGACAGCCGTTGGAGCCGTAAAGTCCTTGAGTGGAGACCGCGACTCGGTAAGCGTAGTGTAGGACGCCCTGCGACAAGATGGGATGATGACATTCGAAGGCTGGCTGGTGTGGGCTGGATGAGAGTGGCCGAAAATCGGGAGAAGTGGCGTGCATTAGGGGAGACCTATGTCCAGCAGTGGACGAGTGTGGGTTGCTGATGATGATGATGATGATGAGCGCATTTGTAACTCCACTGGTGTCGCGGGTGTCCAAGGGCGGCGGCAATCGCTTACCATCGGGGGATCCTTCTGCTCGTCTGCCACCTATGACAAAAAAAAAGTTCTTTGGGCTTTTCGACTGGATTGGATCACAGGCCATGTCTTATAAAATAAAAATACTAGTGTCTAAATTCTAAGTAAAAGTAATTTTTTGTATCTATCAGTAAGTAGAAATTCGATAACGAAAATCCAAATATATTTTTTTAAACTTTCATGGTCAATAACATTAGAATAGTTATTTACGGGATTTCCACATGTACCTTATTTTTGAGTTTCCGATATTTCGGCACTGTTGCAAGTGTCATGGTCACGGAGGAACTGAGTTAGTGAACAGTGGTACCGCAGGTGCACGTAGCAAAGACTGCTAAGGAGGGTACACCGATTTGTCTGCCAGTAACAACTTACCCGCAAAAACTTTAGTTACTCCGTGACCATGGCGCTTGTAACAATACCGAAATATGGGAAACTCAAAAAAAAAATGTCATCATCATCATCATCAGCCCATTTAAGTCCCCACTGCTGGGGCACGGGCCTCCCTCAATCACATGAGGGGTAATTGCCATACTCACCACGCTTGGCAAACGGGTTGGCGAGGGTTTTGATATAAATGCAGAGTTTTCCTTCTCTGGGTGCTGATGATCATGCCAGCAGCTTTACCTTAGTCGCCTTTTACGACACCTCGGTAAGAGTGAGGGTGGCCTATTCTACTCTGCCGGGACCACACGGCTGAAAAAAAAAATGTACTTGGTAGATAATCCAAATACCGAGACTGAACTGACGAGTAGCCTCACCATCATCAGTAATTTTTTTCTATTATTGAACGTAACTATACTCAAATTCGGGGCCATTCCACCTCAAAGTTAGCTAAAGTCCTCAGAATTTGAATTAAGAAGGTAATAAAAATACCTTATGTCAAATCTCTGGCTCAATTATTCATTCGAAATGCCATCGGACCCTCCACCCTCGTAGGTACACCACCGCCAACAGAAAACAAATTAATGTCACTACGACTATCATTTCTGAAGCACGTAATTTTAATTAAAATTTGATTAATAAGACAAGCCTTTGGATTATTAATTACAATACCTACTACTATATCTATATCGTGAAATAACTTGTATTGTATTCACTCTTATATGGCATTTTTGTATTCACGCTTAGCTGTATTTGATTTTACGAGTGATTTGATGTTTCAATTATGACCGTATTATTAATTAACATTATTTATCTAGCTTAGGTAGATAAATAGATTAAAAATGTTAATTAATAATAATTGACAGAAATATCAACCATGTTGTTGAAGAGAAATGAGCGATGGTAGCTCAATGGATATGAACGCGCCTTCAACGTAGGTGGTCGAGGTTCGAATCCGCTCATGCATCAATGGTTTTTTCAAATCTATGTGCGTATGTCTACCATTACCATCTGCTCGGCGGTGAGGGAAAACATCGTGAGGAAACCTGCACGTTTTGGAAAAAGTTTCTGAAACGTGTAACCATGATTCAGTTGGTCTGGTTCATTGTAATTACCAGACCCCCCCAATCCTGAATCATGGTCTAAGCGTACCCTGGGCTCCAAAGCGACAGCTTTGTGTCCAAAGCTGTCGCTTTGGAGCCCAGGGTACGCTAACCGGTAATTACACGCTAAGATGAAGGAGTTGTTTAAGAGAAATGAAATTGCCAAAAGACTTCCTGTAAAGTATGTCTAAGAATTACCTTAAAAAAAAATTAAGCCTCTGTAACAGGATTATTGCAAAAATAAATGCAATGCGGTTAGAAAATGATTTCATAATACAAGTAACTACAAAAATTGCTTAGTCTTAACGAGCATCTATATGTTACACGAAATACGATGGTAGCAATCAACAAAGGTCGTAAGTAAAACGTTGCGTCGTTACTAACTTTTAACGTATCGACGCCAGTGAAGAATAACGACTTATCACTTACGACATTGTTTAAAGTAACGACTTTTCACTTGCGACATTGTTTTTGAACTTTAATTTGAAGTGCAAAGTATATAAAATTTTACTTAATTCTTCAAGTAACACTGAAAAGGTCATATTTAAAATTATACACCAGATTTAGATTCACTGCTAAGCTTTACGATCGCCCCAACATGTGAATGAAGCGAAAAAATGTGAAAGGGACCAAAAGTTGAAATTTCGTTGTGTTTCCCACGAATACAGGGGGTTGCGCAAGAAAAATCCTTTTAATTAGTACACGCTTTTGTACTGCATGTTAATATTATTTACAGAATGCTTCGGCACACCTCGCAAAGGGACCGCGTTTAATGGTACTCATTTCGACGAAGTACTATTTACGTTTCGTTCTTCTTTTTCTGCAATGCGAAACGAAATAAAATTAACGTTCCATCTACATTTACACAAAATACCATGAAGAAGAGAAAATGGATTGTTGGATTTTTGGATGTTTGTCTCCTTATCTGAGCGTGTAATTCCCGGTTGCATCCAAAGCTGTCGCATCAGAGCGCGGTGTATGCTTAGACCTAGAATCGGGATTTAGTAGTCTGAAAATTACAATTAAGATTGTTCTATGCAACCATTTAATAGGGGAACAAGACCAACTGAATCGTGGTTTCCACACGATGTTTTCCATTTCTGCCAAGCTGTAATGTGTAGGTATGCACAAATAATTGAAATCTAGAGGTGCATGCATGAAATGAATGACCTCCCTTTTGGAAGACGTGTTCTCTACTGAGCTATCAACATCGCCCCAAATGGATAGAATGGGTTTTTAGATGTTTGTATCAAACTCAAAAACTACAGGAGCACAATTCTCCGGCTCGTGAAATTTATCTCCATACGATAAATATCACTAAAACATAGTGTTTTTTGTATGGATTTTCCGTGACATCCGCCATGCTTTCAAAATATCTCCGAGCACGAGAATTGGACTCCTGCAGCAATTTCAAAATTATCTTACTGGCAGAAAGCTATCTAATCTCTGAGGAACGATACATAATTACTACGAAAAAACATCGTATAATTCTTAGAGGCAACGTCGCCATGATAGGGAAGCTGACTAATAAAAGAAGTTATAACATTTGTTTGAAGGTAAAATCTATAAAGAAGAAAATCATAAAATAAGTAGTGATTATGTTATTTAACAAAATCATAAGCTGTAACTTAAATATTTAGAAGTGAACGTAAGAGTACGAGTATTTAGGTAAATGAAATACATAACTATACTAAACGCAAAGATCCGTGGCAGACTGTATTAATTAATTCAATAATAATGGATGAATATATGACAATTATGTCTTCCAAATGGTTAGAAGATTTAGAGGGAAGTAACTTTTATACTCAAGCCAAAGACTCTAGGCAGTTAGTGTCATATTTCATTCATTTGACTGACCGGATGGCGCAATTAGTATTGACCCTGCCTCTTACGCCAAGGGTTCGATCCCCACCCTGGACAAACATTTCGTGCGATGAACACTGTTGTTTGTTCAGTGTCTGGGTGTAATATATGTATCTAAGTATATATTTGTGTTCCTCTGTTGTCTGATATCTGTAACAGAAGTGCTTAAGCTACTTAGAACGCAATCAGGTCAACGTATGAGATGTTGTGAGAATATTATTATTATTTACTGAATAAATTTTTCTACCGTGTTTTGCTTTTGCGTTACCATATTTTTTATTTACATTTCCCCTTTTTCCTGCCGTATTTGTAATTATTATTAAATAGTAATATTTTTTCAAGTTATTTTTATCGATATCTTGCAATTAATATTGTCTTGTCTAGCAGCCAGCACTAGGCTGCTGTAGTGAGGTGCTGATAATGGACATAAATATTAAAATAAATTTGTATCCACATTCAGCACCTGCCAAAAATATCAATAGGTGCTGAATGTGGACTAGGTCAGGTGTTGAAAAACTTGGTGCTGAATGTGGATATACCTCTTTTGCTTTTGTATTGAGCATAACGCTTGTTTTATGCAGCTTTAATGTTTTTAAAAAATTCAACAGAATAAAGCTAAGAAGCTATTCAGCTAACCCCAGATTGATTAAGTTATTCATCTCATCATTAATATCTTAAGGAAGATATTACAGCCTTTATTATTCCCTCATAATGTCAGACATAAATCTTCTGTTTTAATATTCATTTTCATATTATTTTTCGCAAACATCTTTAATCATATTTACTGTGATGACTGAAAGTCCCCGATGGCACAGTGGCTAAAGCGATAGGATCAATTTATGTATTTTTTTCTTATGGGCTATAGAACAGCGCTTGACCACAATCTTCAAAGTCCGGTTCAAAATCGCTCAAAGAGCTATGGAAAGGGCTATGCTCGGAGTATCTCTATAGGACCGCTTCAGAAATGATGTAATCCGACTGAGAACCAGAGTCACCGACATAGCCCACCAAATTAGCAAACTGAAGTGGCAGTGGGTGGTGGTCATATTAGCCGCAGAACTGACAGCCGTTGGAGCCGTAAAGTCCTTGAGTGGAGACCGCGACTCGGTAAGCGTAGTGAAGGACGCCGTGCGACAAGATGGGATGATGACATTCGAAGGCTGGCTGGTGTAGGCTGGATGAGAGTGGCCGAAAATCGGGAGCAGTGGCGTGCATTAGGGGAAACCTATGTCCAGCAGTGGACGAGTGTGGGTTGCTGATGATGACCACAATCTCACTTGAGGGAAAGTAACTATGAGGTCTAGGATGTAACGCGTTTGCCTAGAAGATACCTGTTCACTCTTGCTTTAAAGATGTCCAGATAGTAGTGGTCCCGAAAAACAGATGTTGGCTAGGACCTTCTTACCATGGGAGAGCCACGCTTCGGCATGAATGGGCCGGCTCGACCGGAGTGATACCACGGCCTCACAGAAAACCGGCGTGAAGCAGCACTGTACTGTATTTCACTGCGTGAGTAAGGGCGCCAGAGGCCCAATCCGGAGGAAAGGTCACAAGTGCGCTGCCAACCATTAATCCTTGGTTGGCAGCGCACTTGTGACTCCTCAGGTGTCGCAGATGTCCAAGGGCGGCGGCAATCGCTTACCTTCAGGTGATCCGTCTGCTCGTCTGCCATCTATCACAAAAAGGACTTCCATTCCTTAGCTGTCTGAATACGCACATGTATGAGTTCATAGCACACGATGTAAGCAGCTAATTCTTTGTCTATGTATTTTTTGACTCAGTTTTTCCACTACTGAGTAGGTACAGCATCGTCAATGAAACGTAAAAGTAAACACCTCGACTCTTAAGGAGGAACAATAAGGTTCATATTTGAATGAAGTTGTATACTTATACGTGCGCGTGACTGTAACTGTACATAATATGTCTATCCAGTGCTACATGAACACTTTGATAGTAATAGCTGCAGACATAATACTATTAGAAAAGCCAAAGAACCTATTCGCATGGAGAAACGTTCATTGTTAAACATTAATTAGCATACCAATTACCGCAAGACAAATCCTTTGTCTTGCACCGACCGTCTGTTTCATAGATTCCTTTGCAGTGCCATTCGTGTTAAGGCGACAACGCAACGACCCTAGCGCCGCAAAGGGATTTATATTTATTCTGGCGAATAGGAGATTTTTTTTAAAGTGAGCTACAAATACATTAAGGCAAGTATTAACATTTTTTGCGACCCACCTATGTACTAATTTCTTCCTATTAATAACAATAATCTCAATAATTGCTAAAAGTGGTCACCTTTTAAAAAAATGTCTAATAATTCGCGACGGTCAATAAATCACTTGGCGGCGCTAGTATCGTCGTCGTGTCACATTAAGGTGACGCATCGAGAAACTAGCGCTGCCAGTATATTTATATTGCTGGTGGCAATTATGAGAGACTTAAAAAAGTACATCTAAGAATACACAGGAAAGTATTGATATTTTAAGACAAGATTATGTCATAATTTCTTGCTACCAGTAACAATAATCTTCAAATTGCTAAAAGTGACCACTTTTACTGACCCATTTCGATACTTATCAATAAATTGCATATCGAACCTGGTAATTTAGATTTATTTATTATAGGTATTTCTGTTTACCCATCTGACAGAAAATACGTATAACAAAACCTTTACTTGCTGTAAATATCAGTTTTAAATTTTCTGTAAGCTACCTTAGGCTCTGATCTGAAACCTAGGTACTCTTTTTTACAGCGTGTAGTAAAAAATATTGCTATTCGTATCAATTTTGATATTTTTTTCCTTCAAGTATTTAAAAATTGTCTTTTTTAATCTTTCATAATCTTTACAATAAGTACTTACTCCTAAATCTGTTGTTCTGTGTCTTTCGTTTGTGTGGTTGTCTGTGCCGTTGTGCCTACTGTGTTGTCTATATGTGCTGCTTTTTATTTTGTTTTAGATGCTGGCCCTAACAAAATATAAGACCTCAAAATAGATCGGAAGCCTTAAAATTAAACTGTTCAATATTAAAATATTTAAACTGTCTCTCTAAACACTTGACATTGGCGGAATCACAAGCGCGACCGCCACCGTGCGCGGGATTATGACCGAAAAAAAAACATCTGGCAGCGCTAGTTTAGTTGATGCGTCACCCTAATACTAGATGGTATTATTGGGCTATTAATTTCAGCAGTTGCTGGTAACTAATAGCTTTACGGTCAAAGTTTCGGGTTTCGGCATATCGTAACTAACGAGATATTTGAATATTGGACCTAAACTTATAACATCATACAAAAGAAAAAGATACAATTATGTAGTTGAATATACCTGAACAATGGTTGAAATCATCTACATATACCGATTTAACAAAAAATCAAACGAAGGATATTAGGGAAAAAATATATGTTAGACACCAATAGAAATAATACCTTAGCGTGTAATTCCCAATTGCACCCAAACTAGACTAGGATTCGGGATGTCCGGTAACCCTTAGACAGGGGAACCGGACCAACTAAATCATGATTCGGTTAATCCGGTTCCCCTGGCATATCTTTCTACCATGGTGACACGCTCAGAATTATTATTTCGATAATCGTGAGTAATTTTGAGAAGCTATCCTCAACGCACGGGATTCTTCACGATGTTTTACCTCACCGCCGAGCAATTGGTACAAATACGCACATACTCGTAGATATAAAAAATCCAAAGGTGCATGCTTGGATTCGAACTTACGACATTCCGTGCGGATGGCGCATCTTACCCACTGAGCTATCGTCGCTTTCTAAGTAGGTAAGTAGTTATTGAATTATATGTGCAAAAGCATCATTACATGTAAGTATATGAAACACAACTTTATTATGTGATGGGTAGGTGGCAGACGAGCAGACAGATCACCTGATGGTAAGCGATTGCCAACGCCCATGGACACCAGCGACACCAGTGGAGTCTCAAGTGCGCTGTGCGTTGCCAACCTTTAACCCCCAGATTGAGCCTCCGGTACCCTCACTCACGCAGCGAAACAAAGCGCTGCTTCACGCCGGTTATCTGTAAAGCCGTATCCGTACGAAGTATCACTCCGGTCAAGCCGATCCATTCGTGCCGAAGCGTGGCTCTCCCACAGTCGTATTTGAATGGAAACTGGCAAACCTTTGTGATAGTCACATAGAAAGATAGTATGTCTATAATGTATCAATTCGGGGATTAACACGATATTTATTATGTGAAACAACATTGTGTACTCACATATTTGGCTCGACGTTTCGGCTACGTGGTCACAAGCGGACTGCAACGTACCACGGCTGCTGTAACGTAGCCGAAACGTCGAGCCAAATATGTGAGTACACAATGTTGTTTCACATAATAAATATCGTGTTAATCCCCGTATTGATACATTATAGTTATAATGCAACGCGAAAATCTAAAAAACTAAGATAGTATGACGACGAAACTTACTTACGAAAAGAAGAAAAATGCTAATGTATATTTTGTTTCTTTGTCTGTATATATTGTATCTATTTCTTTCTTTTTGTCAATGTCCAGTTGAAATACTATGTGAACAACTATTTCCACCTTCAGTAAACTATTTACATACTTACTATTTATAAAAACCAATAAAAGGTTATGAAAATTATCTTCACCAGTAAAGGTTGAAAATATTTCGAACAATGTCCGATGTTGTTTGATATTTATTCAAAATTTTATTCTTATCTTTTTACAAAGACCTAACCAATAGAAATACCGATATATCAGAATCAAAAGCTGTTTGTTCCCTTTCAGAAGCAATAAAGCTATCGTGACTTCATTGCTTACCTGAAAATGTTGGTGCTGTTCTATTTCTCTAACATCAATATCCCGTACTAAATCCGTCACGCAACTACGTCACGAAATCACGAAAATCAGACAACGTCCATAATACCTGCGAGTTTAATATACATCCTACTATATACTATACTAATACATAATTTCTCGTATCAAAATAGTCCAGAATTGCTAGTTTTGCCGTTTATAATTCTTCGGTCCACTAACCTTGAGTGTGAACCTACCTTTAAATTAGTTAAGGTAGGGTAGTGCACACTAGCGACGCCAATCAATTTTGATTTTTAGCAACTAAACAAGATCTATTTTAAACAATTTCGGGGTTACAATCTCGCGGCAAACACATACTATTTATTAAATAACCATGCTAAATGTTGGGTCCGTTTATGTACTCGAAAAATTGATTCGCGCTAAAAGTGGCAGCTTTTGGCGTGAATCAATCGCGTACGCGTTGGACCCAAAATTTGTGCATGGTTATTCAATAAATAGCATAAGTGTTTTCCGAGAGGTCATAATCCTGAAATTATTTAAAATAGATCCGGTTTAATAGATAAAAATTTAAATCGATTGGCGTCGCTAGTGTGCCCTACCCGTCACCTTAAGTACAAAATCTCTTTGTAGTGCCTTCGTGGTAGTTGAAAACATTTTGCGATTTTTGTGTTTTATATTGTACACGTTATTGATATCACAACCGTCATACTTTTAATGTAATCTATAATAACAATTGAGGATATTTTAAACAAATCTTACGAGATCTCATACATTGAGCTGTGTTATGGATATCAAACAACAGAATAATTATAAATATATACTTAAATACAAACATCCATACACGGAATATAATCATTATGAAAATGTGTGTGATTAAGAAGTGCTCATCACATGAATGTTTGTCCTGGGTGGGGATCAAATGCACGACCTTTGCCATATGAGGCAGGGTCTTTACCAAATGAACCATCTAGCCCTTTTTTATGATATTCGTGGCAGACGAGCCAACGGATCACCTGATGGTAAGTAATTACCGCCGCCCATGGCCACCTGCAACACCAATGGTGACAGAAGTGCACTGCTTACCTTTTAAACCCCTTTCCCTCCTGGATTGGGCCTCCGGTACCCTCATTCACGCAGTGAAATAAAGCGCATGCAATGCTGTCAATTATGTATTAATTTTTATTTACTTTCCTATATTACTTAGGACTAGTGTCAAAACCATTAATGGCGCTAGAAACCGAATCCAGCTTTTATACCAGTTCACCGATTCAATAGAATCACATTGCTATGTAATTCCATTGAATCGACATGATGCTTCATGGCGTCCGTTATATGGAATCGGATTGCGTGTAATTCAGACATTGACTCCAATTCACATTCTAGCCCGCATGTCATGTCACGTCAAAACGCCACTCCCGCAGACGGGCCGCGTGATGCCAGGATGCGCGTATTACGTCTCAACGTGACAGCCAGCCATACAAAATAACGCAAATTGTTGTGGATGTGCGACCTACTTTGTATTTACATTAAATTCGTTTTGTGGGGAAGGAAAGTGGTTTTATCATTTTGTTGTCTTTGGAAATTGAGATGGGTTTCAATGGCTTTACGCAAGAATATCCATAAGATATCTAGTATATTTTAGGCGCAGATAACCTGGTAACAGCCCTCTTTACAAATTGAATTAGAGTTGAAGGATAAAAACATACTAAGATGAGGCAAAAATCTCGGTATTGTGTTCGAATACCAGCTGCGATTTGAGAAATTCAAGAATCACTAGTACCTTTACGCTAAACTTAAGTTTCCAATTTTCCACAATAAGTATTGGCCAGGAGTTCCTAGGTCATCACGATCGCCATTATCAGCCCATATTCACAGAACTGTAGCTTTCACTGGCACCTTACGCCATCAAGCAACTAAATGCTGGAACGACTTGTCTCCTTCCTTGTCTTGTCCATCTAAACCTATTTACAAAAAATCTAAATTGGCACAGCGATTGGTTGCTTTAAACACACACTATAACCCATGTTTGTTTATGTCTATTTCTATTTATTATAATATATAAGTAATACTTGTTTAACGTCTATCTATTTTTGTCTACTTTTATTTAGTTCGTTTAAGCTGTTACTGCGGTGACTTCCCGCGGATCCCTCAGTATTGGCTGAAAATCAGTGGTTTGCTCGTCGAGTAGACAATTCACTGAGCCATTGCTATTTCGCACCACTGCTACACACATGCCTCATTATAAGCCCTTTTTGGTTTTTTAGTTACGTTTATACTGCTCTCAATGTATGCTTTTTGATGCGAATAAAGGTTTTCTCTATCTATATATCCATATACTAAAATTTACGGTTCATCTGGTCATACTAAGTCTACTGGCCATACTAAGTCTACGGTAAAACGAAATTTTAGAGCATCCATCAAAAGGGGCGTGTGTGTGTGTGTGCAGACCTTAATCATCACAACGTGTGACTCAGTTTGTGCATAAATCACTTGAGTCCGTTTTAAGGTTCGCAAGCGTGGAATGTTTACCGCGGGCATGTCACGGGATTAAGCTGTGCTAGAGTTGTTAGCACACTTTTATGTATCGACAAATTTCTTTTCCCTATTCTAAGGGTCATCGATCTCTTTTGAAACTTACCATAATAACATTACATTTAAAATAGAAACACTTCAAAACGAATAAAGGTAATATGTATTTTGTAAGCTCAGAATTAAGGCTCTTAAATCTATAAATTTATTTAGTTAATAGAGAAAGTGACATACTTTATATTCACCTTAAAAAATCAACTATCTAATAAAACATCACTAACATTATAATAGTTATTTACGGGATTTCTACCATGTGCCTTTTTTTTGAGTTTCCAATATTTTGGCACTGTTGCAAGCGCCATTGTCACGGTGTAACTGAAGTTTTTGCGGGTAAGTGGTTTTTGGCAGACAAATTGGTCTACCCTCCTTCGAAGTCTATTACTACTAGTGAACAGTGGTACCGCAGTTGCGGGTACCACCTTTCACTAACTCACTATTAAACTCAAATATATGTACATGGTAGAAATCTCGTGAATAACTACTCATGTTTTAAAAATCACTTTTTTTATAAAAAAAGAAGCATCAGGAACGTATTAACAAAGTTTTAAAAGAACTTTTACTTCGTTCCAAAAAGTTACTTGTGAATTTGTAATCATGTTGAGTAGCCGGAGTCTATGAGCGGCGGTTAGCAACACTTGCATTTCATTTCCATTTCCGATTGAAATACTATAAACTATCGATATATTACCTTTCGCAGGCCTCGCTGTGCATCATGGAATACCGGATAGAGAGGCGATATCGGCCAACCCAAAATGCTGCTCTCATCATGTGTCCAATTTGGGGATATTTCCAAACCGAACTTACGTTCAGGAATTAGCTTTTAATACCTTGGTTTACATATCGATATATAAAAAAATAAGGATAATGTGAAAATACAAACAAAACGCGGGTAAAGATACTACAGGTAGGATATCAATATTTTTCAATCAAACCATTTAATTAACAATGGTTTCTTTTATTTAGCGCTTATGATATAAAAATTGTTTGGTCATCGGTTAGTGTGTGGATATGACATAAACAGACTGACTTACTAAGCCATATTTGAAAAACGGCGCGAAGCCGTTAGTACTATGGTGACGTGCTGGGCGACATTCTTTCTCTACCGCACCCGTATAGAATCTGCGTCATGGTCGGTTGGATCTCTTTACCACTCTGTGACGATTTTCCCGAAAATGGCACATTCCGTAATAAGTGCGCGTTTTCTTGTTCCACGGATAATATCTACTTACAAATACTTTCGGACAGTCAGACTAAAAAACTCATGTCTATGAAAGGAAAAGCTGTAAGTCTTGGTCTAGTGTTAAATTTTATATTAAATTTTAAATAGCAGAATTACTATTAAATATGTAAAAGGCAGATAAGAAAATTAAGGCGATGCAAAGTTCTCTTGGGAACACTAGTTCACAATAAAAGAGGTTGCAAAATCTCTCGGAAAATAGACACTTGCCTTGGGAATTACAAGCAACTTTGCAAAAAAAGGGGTTGCCTTGAAAAGCCCCTCTAAGCTCTTTCGTGATATTTCTTTTCTCAAGAAACTGGTAAAGCATTTACAAAAGAATACAAATTGTACGCCGTGTGGTCCCGGCAGAGTAGAATAGGCCACCCTCACTCTTACCGAGGTGTCGTAAAAGGCGACTAAGGTAAAGCTGCTGGCATGATCATCAGCACCCAGAGAAGGAAAACTCTGTATTTATATCAAAACCGTCGCCAACCCGTCTGTCAAGCGTGGTGAGTATGGCAATTACCCCTCATGTGATAGAGGGAGGCCCGTGCCCCAGCAGTGGGGACTTAAATGGGCTGACGATGACAATGACATTCAGTAATATGATTTTATGTTTCTTTAAAACGAGTACCAGTTTTTCCATGTCATCGTCATCGCTAAGCGTCTAGTCGAAGTCACAGGAGAGCCTAAGGCTGGCAGCTACCTCGCCCAGCGAATTTCCATCACGATCCAGCGGGGTAATACTGCCAGCATTTTGGGGACATTGGCACGGTTACTTTGATTTAACTTTTCTTTTTATTTACTTTTAGCATATTTTTAATTCTCAGTTATTGTCTTATTTTTTTTGTTTTTGTTCTTTTGGTCATAAAACATTTTAAGTTCTGTTTTCGTCAGTGTAACGTAAACGTTATTGATTTACAGAAGCAGCAATTAGTGCAAAGAGATTTTATTTAAAATAGTCGTATTTTACAAATAACCCTACTTAAATATCTAAACTTAAAACTATAAAAACAATAACTTAAAATATGTACTTACAAAAGCTTGGTAAATAAACATAAAATATATACAACAAATAACATTTTAAAATACATTATGTAAAGAATAGTAATTAACTATATAAGTTACTCGATATAATTATGGTAAACAAGTAAACTAACTCAATATAGGATTTCATTCACTTCAACAAACAAACGCACAAGCACAAATATTTTATATTAATACTGGTTGATCATTAAGCATTTTAGCTACGTTGTATATTAATCTTATACCGAGTAATAAATTATTATTTTATAAAATACCTACCTCCATATTTTGTAATAACTTAGCTTATAGATTAATTTTGAACATTATAGATATTTAAATGATACTGTAGAACTTATTACCACATTAACTATTAACAACTGCAATTAATTAACTTGGATTTCTTTCTTTAAAACTATTTCTTTCATACCTACCTATTTTACATAACTAAATTAATATTTCTTAATTAAATGCCTAACTTATTTGTTTACTATTTTCATTTCGATAAATTATCATCATCATCTTTCTGCTTCATTGTTAAGAGACGTGCGATCTTGTGAGAATTTGCTATGCCTAGACATACTACCGCTCCGCTATGGGTTTGCTTGCACATTAATTTATTTATTTGGCATACCTAGCTTATTCACGCAAGGTTGCAGTCTCACTTCATATCATCCTTGCTCTCATTGTACCTGGACTGCAGCTTCCTCATCTCGCTTGCTAAATTGTACTTTAATCACTCTCAATCACCCCCTTTTCGCCTTCGCGTCTTCATCTGCAGTCCAGGTCGCCTAGTCGGCCATATTTATAAGACGTGTCCTTATAACGCGTTCCAGGAACACCCACCAGGTTGAGACATCAGGCTGAAATATAAAGAACACCCACCGGGTTGAGACATCAGGTTGAATTATCAGGAGCACCCGCCGGGCTGAAATATAAAGAACACCCACCGACCCGAAACATACGGAATAAATACCCACCGAGTTAAAGGCGTTCGGAAGACTTTCTCGGAGTCAGAAGGTGGACCAACTGGATTGAGCCAAGGGGAGTTATATTTAAAGAAAACAGGCTCCGACGACCAAGACCGCTAGGCACGACCAACCGCGACCTCTTAACTAACTTTCTAATTAAATAAATTACTTCTATCTATTCTTGCCTCTTTCTTTTCTTTCTTTCTTTGTCCCTATGTGACGTCAGTAATCAGTACTTCTTATTTTTAAGTATTGTAGAGTATGTTTGTATAGTTTACTTTGTGAGGACAACTGTATAGTTGTCCTCAAAAATAAATTTGATAGATTTTGTATACATTAATGTATACAAAATCTATCAAATTACTTTAGTCGATTCTCAACATACGATTAATAGGTGAAGAAATTTGACAGACTGTAGTAATCTGATGTTTGGCTGTTGACTTACATATAATATTATTTACCCTACTGACACAGTTAATGCTTTTTCTAAGGTCCGGCGTGAAGCAGCGCCTGCGCTGTGTTTCGCCGTGTGAGTGAGGTTACCGGAGGCCCAATGGAGATGAAGGGGAAAAGGTTGGCAGCGCACTTGTGACTCCACTGGTGTTGCGTGTGTCCATGGGCGGCGGAATTGCTTACCATCAGGTGACGTAAGGTCATTAACGTTTATAATTTCAAGTTGCGATTAGCATACATATTTAATGACTTGTTGTTGTTTTGTGATCAGAAAGTATGTATTAAAAAAAATAAGTCGCTTTTTTCAGTCGAAAATTATCGAAAAGGTCCTAGTTTTAAACAGATATTTCACAACATCAAATACATTGATCTGACTCCGAGATAGGTAGCTCAAGCAGCTGTGTTACGGATATCAGAACCAACAGCGGAATTACAAATATACCTAAAGATAATACTTTTTTTTTGTAAATTCCTACCTATAATACATAGAAAACACCCAAACCAATACAAACATACATGTTCATGCACACAAATGTTTGTGCTGTGCGGGGGTCGAACCCGCAACCCTTGCACCAGAGGCAGCATTCACTGCCACTGATCCAAACGGGTCGGGTTAAATGTGTTCAGGCCGAATAAAGTTAAACACCCAAATGGGTACTCAACCTGGAGTTTTAATGAGAAAAAAACATCGTCAATTTTGAATGTTGAGAAAAAAGAAAAATATAATTGGTCCCATTTCCCTTTCCACACATTATCGCCTTTCGAAACGTGTTAACTGGTATTGGGGGTCCAAAATTACCCTCATATGTACAACTTATCAAATTTATACAAAATCAATTTTATAGAAAGAAAACTAAATGTGTTAAGATTTTAATGCCTAATGGCAGGGCGAAATTAATAATGTCATGAATAATATTAATATTTTTCATCTCATCCTTCATCTCTTAGGATACTGTAAACAGTTACTTAACTTTTTATTTTATTTTAAGATCTATAATATGTACATGACATGTAATATGTAATAAATTTATATTGACATGAATAACGAACCTATCGAAATCATTAACTTTACAGTTTTTCTAGGTGTCACTCTGAATGTCAAAATTGCTATGGAGCATACACATTGCTGTCTTGGCAGGAAGACTTAATTCATCTGCATCATCATTTCAGCCACGTCCACTGCTGGACAAAGGCCTCCCCCAATGTTCTCCACACAGATCGGTCCTGTGCCTCCCGCATCCAATGGATTCCCGCGATCTTCACCAGATCGTCGGTCCACGTTGTAGGAGGCCTGCCACGGCTGCGACTTCCTGTACGTGGCCTCCACTCGAGGACCCTTCCGCCCCAACAGCCGTCTGTTCTCCTCGCTATGTGCCCTGCCCATTGCCACTTGAGGGATGCAATCCTTTGGGCTACGTCAGTGACCTTAGTTCTCCTGCGGATCTCATCATTTGTGATACGATCACGCAGGGAGACTCCGAGCATAGCCCTCTCCATTGCTCTCTGGGTGACTTTGAGCCTCCTTAATCGGCACATTGGAAGCGGCCACGTTTCGGTTCCGTATGTCATCACTGGCAACACACACGCATTAAAGACTTTCGTCTTGAGACACTGCGGTAGATCTGGCGAAAAATTTACCTGCATATGCAGTTAGGAATATAAGGAATCTGACTGATGTCGGGACAGCGAGACTGGTTTATTTTAGCTATTTTCATAGTCTGATGTCAAATGGTCTATTATTTTGGGGGTCCGATGCTGACTCACAAACCATCTTCATTGTACAGAAGAGGGCTATCCGTGCCATTTACGGTCTTAGATCACATGACTCACTTAGAGAAGTATTCAAGGAAATCAATATTTTAATAGTATCACCTCAATACATTATTGATTATATCATGTTTGTACGTAAGAACTATACTGTGGGAGAGCCAAGCTTCGGCATGAATGGGCCGGCTCGACCGGAGTGATACCACGGCCTCACAGAAAACCGGCGTGAAGCAGCACTGTGCTTCGTTTCGCTGCGTGAGTGAGGGTACCGGATGCCCAATCCGAGGGATAGGGGGGGTTTAAAGGTTGGCAGCGCACTTGTGACTCCACTGGTGTCGCGGGTGTCCATGGGCGGCGGCTTGCTCACCATCAGGTGATCCGTCTGTTCGTCTGCCTACCTATTACATAAAAAAAAGAACTTGCACCTTTACTCGCAAAAATCAGATTTTAATAGCTTTAACACACGAAATAAATGTAGGCTTGATGTCCCAAATCTTAGACTTCATAAAATTAGAAACTCATTTGTAGAATGTTTAATAAATTACATTAAAGAAAAATATTGACTTAACGGTACATAATCGCAACGGGATGATGAGGAATACAATGTTACACGTTTGCTTGTTCACTCTCGCCTTGAATACTTACCTATAAAATGTGTGAGAGTGTGAGTAGTTTGTAATTACCTCTTCATTATATCTAAGTCCTAAGTAGTTATTAACATCCCCATTGTCTGTAAAGCAAACTCCGCGTTTCCATTTACTTAGCTTCAGCTATTACCTCCACTCGAAAACCGTTGAATCAAGCTAATTTAGAGAAGAGGTGTCGGAAGCTGCAGCTGTCCCAAACAGACGACTCCTACTAAAAGCATAAGCTGGTACCTATTAGACGGAACTCGAAAGTCAACTGGAACGAGCTAGCTCGCAGCTACGTGTACACTGCGGGCATTAAAATATAGCTTTTAGTTAATGCGACACAAGAATTTTGTCGCTCTTCTCGGGCGTTGCAAATGTGGAACATGTTTATAAGCTTTGCCATTTTCATTTGCGGATCTTTTAAGATTCGTGTCGTCACTTAATTTGTGTGTTTAGATGTATTAAATTGTACAGTTTATTTTTATATAAGACTTTTCATAAGGGCTTGTCTACACTAGGGATGTTATGGAGCTCTGACGCCGATTTCAAAAATTAGGAACTTCCGATTTTTATTACATCTCCGACTTCGTCCACGGCTTTGACAGTTTTAAATCGAAGTTTATTACTGGAGATCGAAGCACAAGAAACAGATCGGACGGAGAAAAATCTGCGTGATTTTTGTTTATTAAATATAATTGCTTTTAGAATCACCTTAGTATTATTAAAGCATTCGAGTTATTTCATTTAATTGAACTTACTAAATCAAAATGTTCAAAAACAAATGAATAAGTATACCGACTAGTTTAGTTTATTCAACTGCCATTAAACATCTTTCTTCTACCTCTGCCTCCGACTCCGATTCCGACAAACCCAATTTAAAACTCTGACTCTGATTTCGGTTCCCATAATATCACCTCCGTAACCACAACCCTAATCTGCACAAGCCATACAGTTTCATCATCTTTACAACGTATGAATAACAGTCTCTCAAGAGTTTTTCATATTTACTCAGTTATTATTATTATGCGATCACATATTACAAACTGTGTATGATTTCTAAATAGATATAGAAATGCTTATACCTATTCAGACTACGCGCTGTCGGCTAACCCATTTTCTAATAACATTTCTTTGTCGTATCTTAAGTGTATTTCGGCCGACTCATTCAATAACTTTACAGAATTGCTCCAAAATTCAAGGTTCAAAGCCAAAGGAATTCTCGTCCATTTCCTGATTGCTTTCATCTTGTGTTGACTCAAACGACCTCTTGATATATCAAACAATAAAAGACATCAAGTTTAGGAAAGCTCGAAGAAATATAAAAGAAAATTAAGAATAAACCGCATGTTTGCTAATATATAATTGATAATTTTAGAATTGTTGCATGAAATGAATGGAAAATGAAAAGCCGATTCATTTCAAGATCTGCCCCTATTCACAACGCTTGCAATTTTAAACATGACTACAATTGATATACAATTTTAATTTACATTTAACTAATTTTAACTTCATTTAATTATATTCGTTGCAGACTATATTTCCTTTACCCTACGGTTGTCTGTCGCTACTAACGATAAGACCGTAGAGATTTTATTTACCAGTGGTCCAATCATTAATATTTGTACAATTTTGTGCAATAAAGAGTATACATAGAATATAATTGATATCCAAGCATAAGTTATACATACACTTTCATTTCATCTCATAAGGTGCGTCCAAATCCCTCATTGTGAAGCCGAAGCTTGGACTACGATCTAGGATTTGGTGAGTATACCCGAAGTCGTGACTCTGCCTCGCTCGATAAAAGTCGTGGGTGTGATGAACACCTGTGATTATTCAGTGTCTGGGTGAAATATTTGTTATTGAACCATCGGAGCAGTTGAGATCAGCTGGTGATATGGCTTGTGAGCACGTTGTGGGTCAGGCTAGCGGTGACGCTTTCGTGGATGAAATCGCAGAAGCAGCAACCGGCTTAACCCTTCGCTGGGTACCATGACACTTTGAAATCGTAGGCAACAAAAAAGCCGACGAGCTTACAAGGGAGGGTGGCTTATGCCCGGTACAAACTCGGGAACCTGTACTGGGCGTACCCAGGTGGAACACCCGACGCAATTTTAAAGAGTGGTCGATCGAACAGAGTAAACAGCTCTGGCTCAGATCGACTGATCAGGCATATGCCAAAACCTTAATGACAGGCTTCTCCAGCAATTAGACGCTGGAGGCCTTAGCGCTATCTCGAAGACAGCTGAGCATCCTTACAAGAACATTAATGGTCACTGCAGGCTGAACAAACACAGCACTAGAACCGGGCTGGCTGGAGATTCCACCTGTAGATTCTGTAAGGCAGAGGACGAGACACCGATGTACGTCTAATGTCAATGCGATGCCCTTGGGCACCCAAGAAGCCGCACCATGGGCAGCTACCACATCTGCCCGGAGGATGTTGAGGCTATCGCTGCAAGGCTATCATACAATCTTTAATAGAGACAATCTATAAGTCGGAGCGGAGGTCACAATAGATCAAATACGGTCGCAGTAACCGCTCGGCAAAGAACGCTCCTCAGAACTTCGAATAATAACCGACGGCTAAACCCCGCCTCTACATTATGACTATTACCTCCTCACGGACATTCGATAGCCTCACAGTCACCCGTTTCTCCTCCGTTGTCTGATATGCGTAACACTATAGTTTTATGTATGGAATCGGGTCAAAATATGTTGCTTGAATTATTTACCATTGTCTTGATCACTGTCCTACTCTTTGTCTTATCTAATAAATATCAGTGGAAAAATAATAAACAATGGAACAATGAGTACCCAAACAATATGATTTCACAACATAGGCATACTCTTATTTCTACATATTTATTATAGCAGACATAAACACCAACATAGTTATTTTTTTATTGGTGATCGGTATATGCGTAAAGATTGATGTTTGAATTATAGAATAACGTGCGTGAGTGAGATAGAAGACAAAAGGCCGACGATGTAAAGACGACGCTTAAAGAAGAAATATAGAAATACTCGTACTTATTCCAAATTCCCTGGCTTTATTCGGAACCCCATCCCACATATATTTGATGTGGACTGCATTTAAACATTTAGTAGAGATGTGTGAGATGTTTAAATTAATTGATTGATAAGGTCAACTGTATTGCATATAACATACCTATACTAAGTAAATAACCTGAAATTGTATTGTAAGAAATATATTATTACCACATTATACAAATATTAATCTACGGTTCAACGTAATATAAGAGTATATACCTACGCAATACGTTCACGAATGGCGTCTAAAAACCACAACGATTGTTGATCTTCTAAATACATAGTAACTAATAATAATTTGTACCTGTGTTAAAATCCATTTCAAATTCAATTCAATAATGTATCATATAAATAATTTCTTTGATAAATTTAATTTTTACACTTTGCCAAATATTGGCAAACATTCTGCAACTCACAATTTGTACCAACCCATGATATTCTCTGTAACACAAGTTTTCTATCTGCTTCTTAATCAATTTAATACAAACACAACTATAATCCTTTTATCATTTACGGTGCCGAGTGCATAGACTATACATTTTTAATCTGTTTACTCAACACCGACAAAATTCGAGCCATTTTCTCATAAAGTCTGCAAATTAGCTCGCTCGTGTATTTAACATAGAATTTAAAGTAGTTTAAAAAGTAAACTAAACTATTGCACGTTCGCAACTAGTTAGCTACGAGTAGCCTGTGGATTTATTAGGTCAGAAAATGAAGCCAATCGGGTAGGTTTTCGAGTTAGATTAGATTTCGAACGAGCGACCAGACGAGGTATATTGGTTTTGAATTGGTAACTCCCTCATCGTGTTTATTTATTATACTACATAGATGTGATTCTTGGTTTCATGGAAATTGGTACGTGAATCGGAGAGTGAAACGTAATATGATTAATTTAATTTTGTGTCGTCGCCACTGTTTACACCTACGCGTATCTATATTAATTGATTGCAAACACAGAAAGTACAAAGTATGATGAAGTGTAAGAATATGGTCTAAAGTCGGGTTTTGTATAATACAAATAACAGTTTTTAAATAGCAAAAAGTAATAAGTTATAAGCTTGTTCGTATGTTTAAAGTTCCAGGTTTAACATATTCGCAATCCCGAACCCATCTTACAACATACTTCTACATATCCAAAGTAGACAAACTTAATTTACGAGTATATTCAAAGGAAAACCCTATTATTTGTTTCCCATGTCCCAAGAGGTACCTCAATTTTGTATCATAGTTAACTGAAACACACCCATGTGTAACATGTGCCTCATCAGACGATGCAGAGTCGAGATACGCAATATGACCTCAACTCAACGTTAAAGGCATTAAAGTGATAGGTACCTATAATTTTTTTTACTACGCCATCATCAACGAAGCTCTTTCATCCATGTTCCGGAAATTACACCACGAAAGCTACATTGTCTCAGTAGGATTATTGTCAATTCGGTACGTCATTTCCGCTTTACGAAAACATCCGGTAATTATTCGGAAATTGTCAAATGTACTTAATAGAGAGAGGGTTGTTAAAATGAATCATCTTCTGAATATTAAAGAGATCACTGAACAATTTATCATTTAGAAATTTCTAATATTTGATACGACTTTAGGGAAATTACTTGATGTTTTATTTATTGCATTCCGATGTAAAATTTTGAAGAAAATTATTGAAGAGGAGTTTACTAATGACAGTCGTCTTGCCTGCAATGAAGTGTAAACATCTCGACTCTTAAAGCGAAACAATAAGGGTCATAATTGAATAAGGTTGTTTGTATGATTACGAGTATATTAGTGCACGTAACTGTACATCAATAGATTACAATCAGAATCGAACTAAAGTAAAAATAAAACTTAAGCCTACATTCTTTCAAAGTAGATATAAAACTTGAGGCTTATAGAACCTCATGCCCTCTCAATTGATATCATGGATAAACACTTTTTAGCAAGGTAGATCAAAGCATCCGATATAATTAGATATTACGGTTCCACACGTTATTGAAGAGAAAACCAGCTCCAATTTTATGCAGGTTATTGCTGATTTTATTATTGACATTCCCAACTTGCTAATCATGACACAAACATAATAAAACTTAAGACAATGTATTATTAAATTGACATTATAACACCCTACAACTAAACACAAGTATTCAAAGCTGAAATTTCGGAACGATTCGACCTGCAACCCTTCAAGAAAAGAGCGTATTTCTTTTTAAAAAAGGTCGGCAGCGCACTTGTGACTCCTTTGGGAGATGCCACACTGGCTCATTGCAGGCGTTTTAAAAGTGGAGCGTTCACGCCGCGGATTCGCAACGAATTCACGAGTTTAGACTTATCTCCACGGTGAATCAGTCGCGCATCCGCGGCGTGAATACAGATGTCTTCGCCGCGAACACGCCGCGTGTTCGCTGCGTCGTCGCTCCGTTTTGAAAACGCTCGCATTCCGCCGGTGTTGTCCACGGGCAGCAATGACTTAACATCAGAAGATTCGTCTGCTCCCTATCTCGTAAAAAAGGCAAGAATGTGTTGTGGTGGAAACTATAATTATAACTTAAAACCCTGAAATGTATTAAAGATGGTTGCTTGTAGATTAAAAATAATAATACAATTCGTGTATGCATGAAAATAAAATGTAAATATTTTTATTTGTGAAAAATAGATTTGAGTTTTTATATCTGTGGATATGAAAACCAAAATGCGGATGGCCATAATTGAGCATCGTATGACGTCACATTTCAATACTTATATCATCTTGCTGTCAGTCTCGCCATATAGTTTATTTAAATAAAAAGTATCACGTGACCGGCTAGTTTTAGGCGCGAATTTCAAAGTCATAAATTTAATTAGTTTTTTCCTATTAAAATGTTTTTATGAGAAAAGTAATTATTGTAGGATGTATGAAATAAGCTTAGGTGCATTTTAAAATACCTTTCCGAAAATCTCTAATAGCGAATTGCGCCATCGAACCAGTTAACCTCTGATTGTTTTTGTTTTTGGGCTGTTGATTCCTCTGCATACGAAATCTCATCCCAATAGGTTACTTATATCGCGGGAAAATGTGAAGGGTGCTACATACCGAAACTAATGGGGGTCCCGTGTATACCCCGAAAAGGGTTGGCCAAAAGTATTTTAAAACAAACAATAGCCATTGATGGCAATTTGATATGCGGATCACGATATATTCTCGTCTGCACATTCATACGTTGCTTGTAAAAACCATATTTTAAAATATGCACGACGACGTCAGAATTCAAATGAGGGGACCATTTTATTGATAATTATTTATAGCTTGTGGCGCTTCTCGAACAATTGATCTCTTCATACTGCAAATTAAACCATTGTAAATAAATAAATATTTCACAAAATCACGTACATTGATCTAGCTCCGAGATGGGTAGCTCAAGCACCTGTGTTACGGATATCAGAATCAACAGTGGGATTACAAATATATAAATATAATACTTTTCTTTTGTAAATACATACTTATAATACATAGGAAACACCCAGACCAATACAAACAAACATGTTCATGCACACAAATGTTTGTATTGTGCGGGGATCGAACCCGCAACCCTTGGGCCAAAGACAGCGTTCACTACCACTGTTCCAAACAGGTCGTTCTTCTTGTCGGGTCTTCTTATTGTCTTTCGTATGTGTATACTTCTCTGTCGTGAAGGAGTCACTCCTGACATAGTGGTCGTGATTATGGCTTGTCCGTATGTTGGGAAGCGGCTTTTTTTACGCTCAGCTAAATGAGTTGAAAAAAGCCTACGATGAAGTGAGCTTACCCTGAAGTCGCCTATTCACTCTGCTTTTGCGAGACTTCTCCATCTTTTTCTGTTGGTAGCACTGCGTGTACATTCAGTTAAGGAACACTGTGTAGGTCCACCTTGTAGGTAATCTGCCTCGGGAACGTTGACCGAAGATGGGAACTTCCTTGTACCATTTAATCAGACAGTTAGCCATATTCGACCTCCAGATATTGAAGTTTATGAATATGTGATAAGGTTGAAAACCAACGAAAAATATGATGTCTAGTTGCCTGGCTAAGGGTTCAACGTTCCAAGGAACTGTCGAAGGATCGCTTATCATCAGGTGATAAGACTGCTCGTATACCCCATCATCATCATCAGCCCATTTAAGTCCCCACTGCTGGGGCACGGGCCTCCCTCGATCACATGAGGGGTAATTGCCATACTCACCACGCTTGGCAGACGGGTTGGCGAGAGTTTAGATATAAATGCAGAGTTTTCCTTCTCTAGGTGCTGATGATCATGCCAGCAGCTTTACCTTAGTCGCCTTTTACGACACCTCAGTAAGAGGGAGGGTGGCCTATTCTACTCTGCCGGGGACCACACGGCAATGTATAACGTATACACCATATTATAAAAAATTGACTTATTTATTATTATTGACTGCCTCGGTGGCGCAGTGGTTAGTGGGTCGCACTTTAAAGCGACGGCTGAGCAAGAGGTCCCGGGTTCGATCCCCTGGTCGGGCCAAAAATTTGTACCTAAGTTTTCGGTAAGAAATTCTTAGTGGCAGCCCGGAGTCTGGCAATTGGCAGTCTTGTACCCCCGTGCCTCGGAAAGCACGTTAGGCCGTTGGTCTTGCGCCCAATCCCTCTCCGGTCGTGTCACAGTAGTGTCCCATCGGAATATGAGGGTAAGGGAATAGAGAGTGCACTTGTGTTTGCGCACACACTTGAGCACTATAATATATCCTGCGTACGTGGCTGATCGTTGAGATTGGCCGCCGTAGCCGTAATCGGTTGGAGGATTATTATTATAAAAAAAAAACACTGCGCCGAGGAAATCCAAAATGCTTAGCTAATACAACTAAAGTAACAAAAGAAAACAAAGATGAGGTTAATTGACGCACATAATGTACAACACGTAGTTGCACGTGAATCCAACCCTGGTATTATTGCCGCTAGAGTACAGGTTGTTATTACTGTTCCCTGTGAAATATCGTTTTCGATACGCCACTAGGTCTATGAGAAATATTCACGCAATCACAATTACCGTGGGAGGGGGAGGGGGGAGTTATTATTAAAATTGTTTACTGTCACGAATTATTTCATTCCATTAAATTGTGTTTAATGGCGCTAGAGGCGAAATATCAAATTTATGTTTGCAAAACACGATGTGAGGTTCTATTTTAGATTACGTTGAGTATAAATGTAAGGAAAATGTTAATTAATCATACTATCAAAAAATAAATCTATGTTTAATAGGTCGTCATGTGGGCGTTGCCAATTTTACACACAAGGTATTACTTTTTCTGTTATTTAGATACTTACATACAATTTTATTGTGCTTCTTTTATTATGTCATAAGTGGCAGACGAGCAGATGGATCACCTGATGGTAAGCTACCCTCTTCCCCCGGATCGGGCCTCCGGTACCCTCACTCACGCAGCGAAACTTGGCACAGTGTTGCTTCACGCCGAGTTTACCTAACCTAGTAGTACAGTCAACAGCAGAAGTAGCTGCACATATTTCGTAGTTTGTAGTTCTTATTCCGAAGAGTATAAGAGTCACTAGCTGCGAAAAATGTGCATCAACTTTTGCTGTTGACTGACCTAAACGTTATAAAGACACGGCCAAGTTACATATTTTGGATACGTTTGAATAGGTATTGCTTATAGATGCTTGAAGAGTTGAAGCTACGGTTTCCAACAACACAAGTATTATGAAAGCGTTAATAATCTGGTCAACATTTTACAACAATGTTTGTTGATGGAATTATAATTTTAGGTTCACCTATGCGCGTGATAGACAAAAACCGGTCAAGTGCGAGACAGACTCGCCCATGAAGGGTTCCGTAGCAGCAAGTAAGATATATATGGAAGGTAAATAATTTACCACTTTGGGAGCGTCTCTTGCGCAAAGTATTGAGTTTAGAAAATTAAAGACCTAAGCATAGATAATCCACACGTATGGGTATGACGATAAAAAAAATTGTGTTTCAGTTCTATGTATGAGGACCCCCCAAACATTTTTTCTTTTCCTATTATTGTATAAAAATCGTAATGCGGTTAACAAAATACATCTATTTACAAAAAAAAAGTGGCTGTGACATACGAACGGACAGACAGACAGACATGATGAATCTATAAGGGTTTCCGTTTTTGCCATTTGGCTACGGAACCCTAAAAAGGAAACAAATTGATGTTATAGGAGTAGGTACTCTTTTTCAGTTTGAGGTAATTCCTTACCTCCTCCCTTACTCAACAGAGAATTGGTTTAAGGATTCCTCCTCAAAACAATGCTCAGTTGAGTGCATATTAAGGGCCCAGTTAGCCCACTTTAAAACAAGGGTAATGCACTTGAACCGTGCTTTAGCCTTGTTAAAGCACGGTCAAAGTGTGATTACCGTCGCGTCATTAGAAAAGTTTTGTGAACTCGGCCGGTATATAACAGGTATTAAGGCTGAACTAGATTTATGGGTAAAGTGACAGAGTAAGGTCACTTTACCCATAAATCTAGTTCAGCCTTAATACCTGTTAAATATTTAAAAAAAAAATATCAACAATCTGTAGTAATTTCATAAATTGCTTTAAATAGTAGACAATCCTAACAACTAAAACTTTTACGTACGAAACGAGAAATAACGAATGCACAATTGCATATTCGAGTAAAAACTGCAACAAGCCAAGGTATATCAAAAATAGACTACTTCGCTTAAACAGATTTTTATTCAAAACGAATATTCATTACGTGTAGTGAAAGCGGTGAAGCCGTGTTAATTCAGTTAGCAATAAGGATTCTTGAAATTTCTCCTCTAAGCTAATTAAGCCTGCTTGAGACGCGTCAAACATTATTGCTATCGTTAACTTAATTAAATAGTGCAATTCTATTTTAATGGTTTGTGTATTGAGACCATTTCTCAATGAAACGCAGATTATGTAACTATTCTTCAGGTAGCTACAAAGTTTAAGCCATATAGTGCATAAAAACAGTCATGTTACAGGAATAAAATGACGTTTGTATTGATGAAAGAAATTTTAATACTTTTCCGTATATCAAGAATGCTCCAAGCATCCAATGAAATATTTTCTAGTTTACAAGACTAACAAACAGCGGTTATAGTTAAAAATATATATCCTCCAACCGATTACGGCTACGGTGGCCAATCTCAACGATTAGCAACATACGCAGGATATAATAGTGATCAATAAGTGTGTATGACGCCCTGTTGGTCTTGTGGTTTAAGTGGCCGTGATCTCGGGGTCCTGGGTTCGATTCTCAGGTCGAGCAAAAAGTATGTAATATTTCGAACATTGCTCGGGTTTGTGATCACCAATCCGCATTAGGCAAGCGTGGTGATTATGCCTAATCCCATCATAGTAGCGATAGCTTGATTTTTATGATGGAGGCCTTTTCCCTGCAGTTGGACAGTATATAGGCTGATACTAACAATAAATGTGTCCGCGAATATGAGTGCACTCTCTACCCTCATATTCCAATGGGACACCAGAGTGACAAGACCAGAGAGGGATAGGGCGCAGGACCAACGGCTTAACGTGCTCTCCTAAGCACGGGGGTACATGACCGCCGACATCCAGACTCCAGGCTGACACTAATAATTTCTTACCGAAAACCTAGGGTCGGCCCAAAAATGTTATTTTTGGGCTGATCCGAGGATCAAACCCGGGATCTCTTGCGCACCGTCGCTTTAAAGCACGACCCACTAGCCACTGCGCCACCGAGGCAGTCTAAGCAAATAATAGGATACTGTTAAAGCACTTCATTTATTTATTTCGCACAAAAGTTTAAGGTACAAAAATGTTTAGGAAACCTTTCCCCACGCAAAATCTGCTTAGTCATAATTAACAGAGTTTTTAAATACGAAAAATAAAAACACGGACGCATAAAGTGGGACGGGGACTTAAGACCTTTGAAAAACGAGGCAACATTATTTATTCCCGGGGCCTCTTTAGGTTTTAATTCGGATTTATGTAGATACATTAAAGAAAGAGGCTTATATACGCTGGGTCTGACGTGGACGGTCTTGTGTGCCTCCACCTTTATATTTCAAGCTATGCGAGTGCTGCTCAAGCTCCCGCAGAGGGTCTGAGGTAATGAAAATGTAGCACTATGTCTATAACTGCACTTGTGTGCACTTACATTGTTGTAAGTGCGAATTCAGGACTTTAAAGTTTGTACGAGTATGTGGGTGTTGCAAAAATAGTTAAGCCCACTTCATAACCATGTTTGTTTAATAAATACAAGATCATACTTAATCTTACCCCAGATGTTATGTTATACCTACTTCAGACCTGGCCTCTTTAAATTTTGCGAAATAGAAGAAAATAAAAGATTATGACTAACACCTAAATAAAAAACGTTTTTTATATTTGTTCTCATCAACGCTTTCAATCAGGTACGATTGTGGTCAAACCAATAAAGATAATTTTATTATTTGTTTATTTCGACAATAATAACTATCTAATAATAATGTTTATGTCTATACCTACTTGTTTATGCGATTTAAACGCGTTTGAGTTCTGAGGTGAGTTCCATCTCAGAGAATGTCTCTGAGGTGGTGGCGCTTTGGCGGGTCATTACATTCCCTCTAATATGGTTGAGTGAAATGATGGCTGATACATACGTCATACTTGTGAACAGGTGCCACCTTTGGGGACTGGTCTGCTTCGGTTTTAAGGTAAACCTCATAATATTTATTTTATTATTATTTCCTTTATTTTATTTTGTGTCACAATTAGACTGTATGGCTTGGTATGATGATGACACAACATTGTATGAAGGTTTGGCGATTAAAAAGAGTAACTGACGAGTTTCTTGATGGATCTTCTCGAACAGAAACAGCTTTCCGAGCCGGTGGTAGAATCGCATTAAGTTTATTTATTTCTTTAGTATATTTTATGTTTCAACATATATATGTATTAACATGTAAATTATACATAAGTACTAATAAATAGTTATAAGTCATTCAAATGTATGACGATTTGTAAGTGCTGTGTATAAGCCTATGCAAATAAAGAATAATTTGAGTCTGAGTTCCATATGAAAAGTTGACAAGAATCTCCGTACCATTTTTCCATTCATTTTACCCAGCAACAGTAAAAAACACTTAGATACCAAATTATAACAAAAAAGGAACAAAGGTTGTGGGATGAAATCTATACAATAGCACCCTCATCATTTTTGATCTGGTTCGACTATAACCCTTTATTATTATGACGGCTAATAAGTAACTGAAAAGATTTTTTAAGAGGAAATAAGCTACTTTCCTGTACTCCATACATAATATTTTTACTGTTATCTTTTTATGAGATTAAGGGCAGACAAGCAGACGGATCTTCTAATGGTAAAAAATACGCCAACGGGTTTTTAAAAGGAATACGCTCTTTTTTGAAAATATAAAGGTTGTATTAGTCCGGAAATACTGCAGGCGATAGTCATTCCTTATTTTTGTTATACGCAGTAGAAAATATCTTGAGACATGCACAGTTATAAACTGCCAGCCATGTTGGTCATAATTATTCATTTCGCTATCCAGTGTTATGAAGTGTTTATGTGGTATATGGCAGGCGAGCAGACAACATTAATATGATGTTTCTTTGAATGAAGTCTTTTCAAACTCACGAGTACAAATATCGTCCATATTGAAATCGTAGCAAATTTTTGCACGATGTTGAACGACGCATACTTCTGATTTCAATTGAACCTATCCACATGTCGAAGCTCTGATACTAGAATCACTGAATGGACCTTTCAGGGAGCAATTTTAAGGTACCCACTGCAGCTCGCAACCAAGTACCCAGAGCAAATCGGTCTCGAATCGATGGAACAGCAAGTATGCATGGAGAGGCCCTTTTGAGTTGCGTACTTAACAACAAATATAAGTCACTATTCTTTCTATTTGGCGGATCCCGTGATAAAGTTATTGAAAAAAATAACACCACGTTGGGCGCCACTTTCTAGATCAATAGCGATTTTGTAACTTATTACTGTATAATTTAACAAATTCACTTTCCTCTTAGTACATTATAAGTGTTTTCTATTATAAATAACATCAGTGTCAACCTTAGTTGTGTCTTAATGTTGTATAATAGATCACATTGTCAAAAATGACGAGAAAAAATAAAGGATATACTTATAGTGTAGCCTTGTCTACAGTCTATAGTAACTTCATTTATAATAAGTGTATAAAATTAACCTTACACAAAAATATTAATATTGTAGTTTAGTGTGTACATAAGTTTTTCGCATAACAACAAAGCTACCGAAGTCGTTATCCAATACAATTTTGACGCGATCTATTCCCTCACGAAGTATTTTTATTTTTCCATCTGTAGGACGCGCTCATTCGATTCGTAGGTAATAAAATTTCTCGAGTCGTTCCACATCATTCGTTGATTTCACTACGACGCCGCTCATTTTGTTTCAAACTTTTATATGATTTTTCTTCGCCGGAACTGGCGGAGACGATTTTAATTCTTTCCTCGGAGTTAATATTAGTTTTGCGTTATTACATTTTCGTGGAAGTTCACTCTTTATAGGACATAAGGAGAGTAAACCAAGAAGAAATTGAATTTTCTATGAAAAGTAGTTTCATTTTTGTTCATATCAACTGTTTCAGTATTTCATAGAGATATTTATTTCTAGCTTGAAATTTTTGCATTATATTAAGTGTAAATAAAATCAAAGTAAATTAAAGTACCGCAGAATCTAACAAAATAAGTAAGTAAAATAAGAAAAAAAATCGGCAATTCAGTTTCAAAATCTGTTACCTACATTTAATTTATTACCCTGGTCCCCGCCAATTGGAGGAAAACGCAAAAATCTCGCGAATCAAAACATTATGCAATCAATTTACCCCGAAAGGATATCGTGTCGGAATCAGGCAGATAAGCGGAATCGAGGGCTGCGCATTAGTGATAGGCCAAAAAATATATTTCTATCGATACGTATTTTTTTTAATAGGTTACGCAGACGAACAGATGAATTAAGGTGATGGACAGGGCACACTAGCGTCGCCAATCGATAAAATTGATCCGGTAAAATATATCCGGTTTATTAGCTAAAAATAAAAATCGATTGGCGTCGCTAGTGTGCCCTATCCGTCACCTTAAACAATTGTGGCCACCCATGGAGTGTCCATGGGCGTCAGTACTGTCCAGTGGAGTACATCCTTACAGATTGGGCCGCTGTTACCCTCAATTACTCGGTGAAATACAGCAAAGGCGCAACAAAATTACCTACAGCAAAATTGTATGAGCAAACATCGTCATTAGCTCATCGACCTAAATTCACGTCATTTTAGACCGACTGTTTGGTAGATACAAGAATTACAAGGTAACTACTAAGTTTGAAATAAATACTGATAATCTTGAATTACCTAGCTATATAAGTATAAAAAACTATGAAAGAATCTTACGTTTACTGATATTTACGCAACAGTATCTTTCTTCAGTATTCTTAGATAATGTACGAAACCAAATCCAATACATGAAAACAAAGGTAAATAATAACTGGGACCCACATTCTTATAAAACAAATACTACGTGATACAAACAGCAAAGCATAGATACGTTTTGTATTATTCGGGAAGTAAAAATCCGCTAGACGGCCATCCAAACTACATAACCATGACAACACGCACACACCGAGGATATTTATCACAAACGTACACGCTTTGCACTGTGCCGATTAACTATTTATGATAGTCGATAAAGTTAACTATCGATATGTGTCCCATCTTTATGCGCAGATAGGGACCAGGGCTGGGGATCCGATCGACGGGTGGTTACTTAAAATCGCATGTATAATTTAAAAGGAGCGTCCGATGCCGCATTTACCAACTGAAATCGCACATGATCCCGCGATTACAGATAAGGCAGATAAAGGGAAGGCTTTCACGGATCCCACAAAATCAATAAAATGGGTAGAATTTCTGATAGAAAATAATATGATTCAAAGGACCAATACGGTCTAATTATATTGTAAGGGGGTTTGGAGGTGTTGTAAATTACGTTTCCGCATTGTCACAAAATAAATAGGTATAGGAGGTTGGAGCTAGCTGATTGATAATGAAAAATTCGTTGACGTACGCACTAGGCAGAATGTATATAGTATCGTGTTTGTCCCGTCGCCTGTCTTTATCTCTTCTATAACCAGCTTTTTGTACGCGCGCATGTTAGAATTATGTGTGCGTAACACGCGCGCATCTATGTGTGAGTAGCATCTTTAGAACGCCATGTAGGCATTATGTGTATATCTATTTTGTGGAAGTATTAATAATTTTAATTATCAATATTATTAATTTTTATTTTGATTTTCAGTAATTAAAATTATCATCACTTACCTACCTCAGTTCTGTGGAACGATTTGTCCGCAGGAGTATTTCCAAACGGCTGCGACTTCGTTACCTTCAAGAGAAGAACGTACTAAAGCATTTAAGATCTCTCTGATTTCATATTTGATTGATACTGATTCAAAAAGGGCGCGTTTAAATTATATAAGCAGCTAACTGGCAAGAGCTAGGGATCCGATCGCATGTATAATGTAAAAGGAACGTCTGATGCCGCTTTTACCTACGGAAATCGCGCATGATCTCGCGTTAGAGAAGCTTTCATGGGACCCGCTAAATTAATGCGCGTTTAAACGGCGGGTTTTCATTTGACCACGGAATCCGTTAAAATGAAAAATAAGGTTTACTTTGCTGTTTGTTTTTACTAACCTGAAATTTGGTTCAACGGGAACGAGTCTTAGACTTACATTTGAATTAAAAAATCACAAGCAAAATATAAGCTTACAATTTTTTTACTTACTTACACACTAAGATTAAAGCTTTTAGACCCGTGATCGTATATTTTCGACATTTACCGTGGAGATGTACTTAAATATTTCCAATAAGCTTTGAATATTTCATTCTTATTTGCTGTTATTTTTATAATGTTGTAGTTCTACTCCAAGATTCATTAGGGTAAAGTATGAATGAAAATATTGGAAAGGTATTCGAAAGATAATATTAAAACAATGTTTATGGACCTTTTTCCATCTTTCTCATATGTGAAACATTATCAAATATCAAAGCGCTGCTCGCGTTTTCGTAAATCATGTAACGTGATAACCTTTTACCTTTTACTGTAAAAGCCTTCTAGTATTAGTCGTTATGCAACATGAAATATGCACATGCTGTCTTCAAAGAAGATTTCATATTTATTTACATCACTGCACCTAGGATTTGAGGTGAAAGCTTCTGTGGGGTGGTGACAGCCATCCAGGGGCTTTTAAGATCAAAGTAAGTGTGGGGTGCATATCTGCCAGTCTGTGATGTATCTAACACCCTCCACGATTAACATTTTATTTTATTACGATATTTCAGAGACTAAGGGCACCCATAAAATGTAAATCATCGAACGTCTTTGACATTTTAAATACATTATATTAACTGCGTTATGTAAAAAATATTTTCGTTATATAAGTTTAAATACAATCTTTTTTTGTCATTGTGACAGTATTTTTTAAGTTGATTAAAAACAACTTTAGTTATCAAACGCTACTTTTAATTTTCTGACACACTTACGGGTTGAAACATTTCGAATTGACCGTGAGAGAGCCACGCTTTGGCATGAATGGGCCGGCTCGACCAGAGTAATAACCTCGGCCACACAGAAAACCGGCGTGAAGCAGCACTGTGCTGTGTTTCGCTGCGTGAGTGTGCGAGCGAGCGAGAGTTCTGGAGGTCCAATCCAGGGGAAAGGTTGGCCGCGCCTGGTGTCGCGGGTGTCCCTGGGCGGCGGCAATAGCTTACCATCAGGTGATCCGTCTGTTCGTGTGCGACCTATGACATTAAAAAAAAAGAATACTTTTAGCCAGGTAACTTTATTAGAACAATGGACTCTAACGTCTAAGCAGACGTTAAAGTTCACTGCTTAATACAATTGTGAGATAAACAAAGATTATTCGGATTCTATCGAGTCATCTAAAAATGTCGGATCCGAACCGCGATCCTTTTAGTCGGTTGCCAACTTTAAAACCCTTCTTTTGGGTTTTGTGAACTGGGCCATCTGTATAGTGAATTCCCGCCCGACTTAAGCAATCAATAAATACGATTAGCTTATTGTGCTTCCGTGGAGGCACAGGAAAATGGTTAGCATTGGTAGCACACGCAATGGTCAGCAATGAAATATACCGGGGTAACGTAATACCAGTTGACGCGACGGATTCGTTGTTTCTGTATGGTTGACCTTCGACGTGTAGTTACTAGAATTATTTGAAATGACGATGAATACGACGGTTACTAATTTGTTTATTGCTAAGGCAATTTATTACTGTCTAAGGTTTACTGATATTTTATCTAGTGGCGATTAAATTTAGATTGAGAAGATAACAAAGCGAGGGTGTACGAAGATTGACAGCTGGGCCCCACAGTAGGCAATACCGACAGTTCGCTTGTGACCACGGCTGCTATAACGCAGCCAAAACACATAGAATAGAATAGAATAGAATCGTTTACTCCTTTAAAATATGGTGTTACAGAAATGGTCTTAGGGTACATAATACAATTTTTAGCATATTTTGCCATAATAGGCGTAGGAATATCATTAATAAGTTAATATTATTTATATTACATTATTCCAATCGGGTCTTAAATGTTTATATTAATAGAATACACAGTAGAAATGTCAAATTAATTAAAATAAATGTCAAATAAAAATGATGTCAAAATAAAATTTATATAACATTATTAGCTTGTCAAATTGTCGTTTAAAAATTGCGTAATTGAATAATAACATTTTTCAATAAGTAACTGTTTTAATTTCTTTTTAAATAAATGCATGTTTAAATGTTTAATGTTATTAGGTATTTTATTATAAATTATAGGACCCATGCCAAGTTCAATAAATGTTTAATAACTGTTGCGTTAATCCAAGCATTAATGAATTGTTATAGTGAAAAAAAAAACTATTTAAGACTATGGTTGACGGCACTCTGATTTTTAAACGACTTCAAAAAAAAATAAGAGGTTTACAAGAATTTTTATTTAGAGTCGGTAGCTGGCTTTTAGTTTTTTCTTTTATGTATAATATTCTCTGTAACATCACTAACAACAGATCTCTATAATACCAGGGCTGCCCAGTAATGCCTGCCATTAATAGGGCTCTGAAAACAAATTCACAACCGAATCCGTATGTATCTTTCATGCGAAAGACGCTGAGGTTTAAAAAAACACCCACGATTTTACAGACAAGTAATTAAAATACATACATCGGGGATAAACGCGACGAAAATAAACAAGTATATTGTAATACTTACTGCTTCACGTTTCGATCGGCCGTGTTCACAAGCGGACTGGAGGTGCACGGCGTAGTCTGATGTATGTATAAAGTTTAAAATCGTATGAGACAAGTAATTATTCGTAAATTTGGTCTATTGTTACCTTCAGGCTCACACGGGTATTGCCATAAAATATTTTGCCGCTTATTTTCAGTTTAGCGGAACTCGGTTGGGTGCATTATCGAGATGTGGTCGCGCTTTTGTGCAGCTCGCATTAGTGACGTGACGTGGGGGTTAAAGAAACTCAAACATTTTTTTCAGTTTTGCTCAAATATTTTGATATTTGCTCAAGCCTTGAGCACTGCTCATTTGAGTTACCCATGGCCGTCTAAGCTTATGATAAGGTGGAAGATATTCTATCAGGAGCTTACTAATTGCAACAATGACTACCTGTAGTTACTGTTCTGCTGTACCTCGTTGAGATTAAAGCTTTTTTTTTGATGTGATAGGTTGCAGACCAGCAGATGGATCACTTGATGGTAAGGGATTGCCTGATGCTAACTAAGCCAAAAATTAAAACTTTTCTGAGTGACATAATTTTCTCGAGTAAATTCGAAAAGTCACTCGAGTTAAAAGTCGATTGCAGCACTAGCCCGCATGCACGAAATGCATTGTATCGTGAACCACATCCCGCCGTAATGTAATTGGAAAAATAGACCTTACCTGATCTCGCTCCGATATTTTGTGCACTAACATAATGCAGTGCATCGCTACTTTGTCGGGATCCTGGGTTCGATCGCCGGGTCGAGCAAAAAGTATGTATCGAATTTTTCAAACATTAATTTACATAGGCCGTTGTTTTTTATCATTTACATCCCGAAAACCACATATTTGGTATCGTGAATGAAGTCTATTTAGTATGATAGATCAACAAAAGAACGAAAAAAAATCTGATGTTTCATACATTATCACAGGGTGGATATTCTATATTGTATGGAATAGCTGATTTATTTTTCGCCGATTTTGTTGATCTAAAATGTGAAATTGACTTCATTCATGATTTTTTATTGAAGATGAGCTTGCTTTTGGCTTCACACTGAACTCTAGAGTTGAGAAGAAACCTACAATAGAGCGAGCTTACCCAAAAGTAGCCTATATTCACTCTAGCTTTGAAAATATTGGGGTTGTATTCACTGGGAAAAACAGACGATGGCAGGGCGTTCCGCTCCTTGTCTGCGCGCACCACGAATGAGAAGGAATAGCGCTTTGTACGTAATCGATACCTAATATGTGGTTTTCGGGATGTAAACGATAAAAAAACGGTGTTTAATTTGTATATCATCAGCCAGCAGTAAAGTAAATGGGCTGACGATGATGACGGCGTAGTAAAATACTGTAAACAACTTACCCGCAAAAACTTCAACTACTTCATGACCATCGCGCTTGCAACAGCGCCGTAATATCGGAAACTCAAAAATATTCAGTAACAGTAGCATTTATATTCCAATTCGCTATAAGTTTTGTATCAAACATACAACATGACAACTAACACCTACACACACATAAACATAGTCTTTACTTCTCCCAATTCCTACAGACACTTGCGTCATACACGAAATTATCCAGAAAATATGGCAGCTCATATATATTTCGCGTGTAGTTTTTGCGACAAAAATATCCTTGGCAGACGCCCAGAACATTATTAATTTACATGGCTTCATTATTTTGTCTTACCTTTTGGCTAGACGTAGCTATTGTACGGGAAAGGGCTTTTTATTCGTGTTTTATAAAGCCTGCCCCAGTTCCAACGAGGCTATAATTAGGTGAGAACTCAAGTAGTTTGTGAAATGAGTCGAATTGCCTGTTTCCGTTATCCTATTACCTAATCGAACGTAGCATTGACAGTAAGTATGTAGTTAATGGTCTCCTTCCGGTTTTGTAAGTAGAAATATGAAAATAATGACGTAAAGTAAAAGTAAAGTATCAGCCTGCATACGAGTAATGTACCACTGCAGGGCAAAGGCCTCCATCATAGAAATCAAGTAATCGCTACTATTACGGGATTAGGCTTAATCAACACGCTTGCCAAATGAGGATTGGTGATCACAAACCCGAGCTATGTTCTAAAAATTCGAAACATACCTATGCTCGACCCGGGAATCGAACCCAGGACCCAAAAATCATAGCCCGGTACTTATACCATCGCGGCGCCGTTATCACTCAAATCTGTCTATACTTAAAACTTTTTGGGCTCTCCTATAAATTGGGAAATTTCTTTAATATTTCTCTTCTCTCCTTTAATTTGCACACATTGAACGATTAGTACTTAAAATGATTTTTTTCTAGTTCTCTTTCTAAAAGGCCTGCTATGCATCAGCGACTCATCTGATCTAGCGGATGTTCATGGGCGGCGGTGATTACATACCATCAGGGAAATTCATGGTAAAAAATTCAACAAAATTACATAACTCTCCGAATCAGATCACTTTTACCATCGAAACAATTTTTACTTGATCAATCACCTTGGTTACAATCAATAAACTCTTGGATTATGCAAAGATTCCGCGAAAGTCTCTACTTGTTAAGGGATTTCTCTTTTTTTTTTCATAACTTTCAAAGTAAAATTTGGAGTTTTCCAAGGGAATATTATTCCGTTGAGGTTCCGTGGTAGATTGACAATGAAGCAGCGATAAGGCCGGCAAGGCGCGTGAGTCTGCATATTTTGTCTCAGCGCTTTTCAATTTGATCTTTATAATCTTGATATGGTGTTTATTATCAAATAATGTTCATGCTTTTTGCTTAGTGTTTACTCTTTTCGGTTTGATTTGGTAACCAAAGCGTAAAATAATGCTGGATAAGTTCATTTTTCGTTTTCAATCAGATCAGTTTTATCCACAAAATTACCTGAAGTGCTTTTTATCCTTTGTTTACTTATGGGTATGTACGAGTAGTGTGTAGTATTTTAGATTTAACAACTGTTTTCCAATTTGCTGTCTTTAATGTAGATTGTACGCCATGTGGTCCCCGGCAGAGTAGAATAGGCCACCCTCACTCTTACCGAGGTGTCGTAAAAGGCGACTAAGGTAAAGCTGCTGGCATGATCATCAGCACCCAGAGAAGGAAAACTCTGCATTTATATCAAAACCCTCGCCAACCCGTCTGCCAAGCGTGGTGAGTATGGCAATTATCCCTCATGTGATTGAGGGAGGCCCGAGCCCCAGCAGTGGGGACTTAAATGAGCTGACGATGAATGTAGACTGTACTTACCTACTGTGATAGTGTATATTTTTGCTTCAGTCTCACAGCATTGTAGCTCTCAGTTAATACCTAATGAGTATACGTACTAGATTGCGCCCGTGGCGTTGCTCACACAGTGTTACTCTGTTATCAAAACTGTTAAGTTCATATTTATTAAAATATCTTTATTTAAACATAAAAACCGGGTAACCCCTAAAATTTTCCAAATCATTTACTTATTTATTTAAAAGCCCTGGCCAAACGACAATATTAAGTGTCACTTTAGTAATTAGCAAAAACCCAAACATTTAACCCCCTATTTAAAATAGAAATATAGTTCTGTATTTCCTAAACTCAAATTCAAAATATGTTATGAAAATCTTCTTCTATATCCTCAATTGATTTCAAATTCAAAATAATATATTATATTACCAACCTCATAATTAACCGACAGCTACACAAAGCTGTGTCAGTGTACCAAAAATGTATAACCCCCGAGTAGGTACTATAAACGCCTACACAAACTTACGAGTCGACCAAACGCAAACTTCAAAGGCTTTATATTACTTACCTCCGACTTACCACGTAACTCGTTCGCAGGTCACGTTCAGATGCAGACTTACTCACCTGCAAACAAAACAGGGTTATTAAAAAACAGTGAATACATACATTTTGAGAGCCAACGGACGTTGGCTGTAAAGGGGACTCCTTAATCTCACTAATCCTTTAATGGACGTTCGTAATGTTGCTTAAAAGGTGTAACCACTCAATGCACACGAGTATAGCTCCAAAACGGATCAATTAATATTATTCATTAGGCCTAATGGGTTAAAACTTCTCAGCAAATAAGAGTTCAATATAAAATACTGCACAAAAAAGAAAGGTTTCTATATCAGTCACCCGACTTAATGGGTTTTAAATTATTGCATGTTGTTAAGTTTTGAATCACATGTAAGTAAGTATAAAGTTATGACCAATATTATGATACACTTCTTCGAGTAAAGCAAGACGAGAACCCTTTTTGGTGCTCATACTGTTCTCGAAATATTTTTCCCAACTTGGCAACTAACTGTAGCTAAACAATTCTGTGTATCTACAATATTACAATCATAATAAAACGATTAAACCTCGCCGCTTTGCTGCCCTTTATCCTTATCTCCTTAGCGATAAGAGCGAGAATTAAAGAAATAGGGTGCTATTATTGGGCTGAAATGTGCCTTCAAAGGTCAGGTGCCGTACCCTCGTTAAGCAGACTTCATGCGCAGGCATCGGCAAGCCTAGTGAAAGTTGGATTGCTCCTTTGTAACCTTTTGGTTTCTAGATACGATTCGGTTTTTGTGACGCTTTGGGCGATCTTGGGTAAGTTGATGATTTAGGTTGAGATTATCAAAATAATAACATGTACAGTAGGTAGTTACCTCCATTTACCTATGAGACTTGTTACCTACTTTCCGAGAGCGGAATATCAACTCGTTGTTAAACTAGTTAAAATACTAATGAAACCTTCAAAAGTCAAATTGTTTGACCAAAAAATACTTAAGTCGAAAAATCAAACCATTATTGAAAACATTAAATATAAATTCACTCAACTTTTGCTTTCACACAAAAGTTGAAGTTATGATTGAAAAATTTTACTTGGAAATCGTATTCCGACCTCATAAACCCTGATTTGGCAGCCAATCTTAATGTTTCAAGGAGAAAAAAATCCACAGAGCACGGAGACTTTCTGCTCGAAATGATTCTCGTAATAGCGATGCATTTTCTGCCATGAGATAAAAGAAGTGCATCGTAGCCCGGGATTTGAAAGTCGGTCCATGCCCAAAGGCTTTGAGAATCATACACCTTATTAGACATACCGTTATCTAGTGCACGTTTCAAAGTTCTCGCATTCCATTAGGATACGAACTATATTTAAATAAAGAATGGAGGGCGCTGAAGTATAACTCACTTCCTTTATATTTTACTCTTAGTAGATTCTCATACATATGTAATAGCTATCTTTCAGAGAAACATTCGGAAGTGGCGTTTGATGCTTAGATATTTACAAAGTAGCGGAATAATCTTTCACAAATCTAGTACCAAGTGCACTTTTATTCATTCTTATGTGATTAGAACCTCAACAACATTTAGATTTATTGTGTTTGGTATAGCAATTCTTTGCAATTTATTCTTAAGTAAATAATACACTTCTCCTCGCCAACCCGTCTGCCAAGCGTGGTGAGTATGGCAATTACCCCTCATGTGATTGTGGGATTCCCCCCGTGCCCCAGCAGTGGGGACTTAAATGGGCTGATGATGATGATGATGAAATAATACACTTAAAAAATTCACCGTAGGGCTCAGGTGGGACTCGAACCCACAACCTTCCACAGTCCGTGTGGCTGCACTTACAAAATTCGTCGTCTTAGCAAAGGGTTCGGATAGCATAAATGGTTAGTGCAGCCACCCGGACTGTGGAAGGATGTGGGTTCGAGTCCCACCTGAGCCCTACGGTGAATTTTTTAAGTATATTATTTACTTAACATTTAGATATTCTAGAAAACTATCAATAGGAACTCCTTGTTAATAAACAAAAAGAACTTTCAATGTATTTTTGCCTGCATTGAATATATGTATAACCAGAGCAAAACAAGCAATGATTCACCATATTTTGTTTGAATTTTTTTTATGATAGATTCGGACAAACGAGCAAGCAAGTCACCCGATGGAAAGTAATCAACGCCGCTCATGAGCATCCGCGAAATCAGAGACATCGCTAATATGTTGTCGGCTTTTTTAAAAAAAGAGTACGCTTTTCTCTTGAACGTCCCTAAGTCGTATTTATTCTTAGCAAGCTCCCTACTTACAGCATTAAAATGGTTCGGCCTCATAACTGTGGGCAGGTAACGGTGCCCGAACCAAGGCCGTGTCAGTGACAGAGCTCGCTATCTCGATTTGTCCGCAAAGAAAACATCAAAGAAAAATAGCAAGGGACGCCGAAACAAAGGATTAAACAAAATGGTCGTCTCTTTTATCAAGCACCTCTTGTAATTTGATAGGCATACAAAACTGTTTAGTGGTCCTAAATAAGCTACGGACAAAATTAAGAGGAATTATCCACTTTGAACTCTGTAATCTGTTGATTATAATTACATCATCTAAGAGATCCAACTTCTTGCAATGTTGTTAGACTAAAGAGGCGTATTTGATCTTGTTTCAACCTATAATTTTTATTTAAAAAAATGATTTAAATGTAGGTAAGTCTATACGAAGTCACTGGACGTAAGAAAACATCGTGGTTGCGAAACATACGGGAGTGGACCGGGATTACCAGCGTAGAAGAACTTTTCCGTCTCGCAAAAGATAAAGAGAAGTTTTGGAAACTGGCGGCCAACCTTCAAAACTGAAGAGGCACTCGAAGAAGAAGAAATCTACTTATAGTCTGTTCTATTGTCAATACGTAATCATTTAGTTTTTTGGGGTAGAAGATTTTTGTATCTCATTACCTGCGATAACTAAACGAAAAGAATCGTAACAGAGGGTAGAATATTACATGCATTAATATTGAATAAGTTGTTCAATGACGGATAAGTTGTTCAATATAGTCAGTAGGTTTAAAGGGAAGGAACCGTTATACTCGAGCCAAGAGTCTTTGCATTCAGTAAAGTAAAAAGGCTTAAACCACCCACCCACCCACACTATTTCCTAGCTGAGTATACGTGAATGTGTATTTAGTAACTAGTCAATTCGGTATTGTTACTGCAAGACAAGTGTTTAGGTCAGCTAAAAATGATCGCAACAGTAACATATTCGGTCGCACGTTCTGTGTTATCTATGGGAGGCAGACCCGACACGCTCCCTACTCGTTTATTTCAAAGGATAATCTTAGTAAACCGACTGTCAAATGTAAATATAATAAAGATAGATTTAAATACGACGTTGGTAATGCTGTAACTAAATATGGATGGAGGAAAACAAGATTTTTACAAGAATAAGGGGAACACCTGGTGGTAAGCGATTGCCGCCGCCCATGGACACTCGCGATACCAGTGGAGTCACAAGTGCGCTGCCCACCTTTGGACAGTCCTTTCCCCCGTTTGTGGCCTCCGGTACCCTCACTCACGCAGCAAAACACAGTACAGTGCTGCTTCACGCCGGTTTTCTCTGTGGTCGTGGTATCACTCCGGTCAAACTAGCCCATTATGCCGAAGCGTGGCTCTCCCACGGTCAGAAGTCCCACAACGTTAGGTCAGTGTTAAACAGCACTTGACAGCGTTCTTGATTTTTGTGTATATTAGGTAGGATGATGACAAATTAAAGGTCTTATTTACTTTGCAATGTAGGTCTTGTATGTAATACTAGCGTGCGGAAGAATGGCGCTTCGTATTACCTTTTTTAATTATATGAAATTGTAACAAATAATCAGTTGAACTGTTTAACGGTTTGAAAAGTCGGAGAATTCTACCCTTAGTTATGTACTTACAACCTGTGCGGATAAAGAATGGGATCAGGAAATGGCGGCGCATCTATTCACTTCTCGCTCGTACACTATTTGCGTCTATACTCGCACTCGTGGGGTGTGAGTATAGACGCAAATAGTGTGCGAGCGAGAAGTGAATAGATGCACCACCATTTCTGATCCCATTCTTTATCCGCACAGGGTGTACACCATTTACTACTTCGACGACTCGTTTGGAACAATGATAGTGAACGCTGCCTTTGGTCCAAGGGTTGCGGGTTCGATCCCCGCACAGTACAATCATTTGTGAGCATGAACATGTTTGTCTGTATTGGTATTTTTATTATAAGTATGTTTTAAAAAAGAAAATAAATAAATATTTCACAACATCGCATACATTGATCTGACTCCGAGATAGGTAGCTCAAGCACCTGTGTTACGGATATCAGAATCAACAGCGGAATTACAAATATATACATATAATACTTTTCTTTTCGATCAGACGATCCGATTGGAACAGTGGTAGTGAACGCGCTATAGTAACCTTTCTTCATTAGGCAGGTTTTAACATGAGACTTTAATATTCTCTGAGCTACCATCGCTAAGCGCCATGTATAGACGTCTTTCAGTTATTTTCCATGGTAAAATAGACCTGCTAGATTGTATATCAAAATTATCCACTACGTTTGCATAATTTCCGATAATAATATCCGTAATATACCCGCACTAACATTATTAACATTATTTTCAGTTTAAAAATGCCAACTCAACATACGTATAAAGTCTTATAATCCCAAATTTGTGTTTTATACCGGCAACATTATGTAAAGTAGGCCCTAAAACAACTGCTCGTGAACATAAAGCGTTATCAGTTCCACCCTATAGCGTACGGTCGTGGCGCAAGCGGCGAGAGCTGAGCGAGCGAAGCGAGCTGGTCAGAAGGAGCGATGGTGATTAGCTAAGATACTCGCAAAAATGATCCTTATCTTAGCGTGTAATTCTCATTTGTGTCCAAAGCTGTCACTCCGGAGCCCGGGGTACGCTTGGACCATGATTCTTGATTTGGGGAGTCTGGTAATTACAATGAAGCGACTGCCGTCTAACCTTAGCAACCAGACCAAAATAAATCATGTTTAGATAGATAGATACTCTTTATTGCACGACATACAAAACTTAAAAGCTAGGTATACAGAGATACAATGTACAATTAGGCGGTCTTATCGCTGGGAGCGATCTCTACCAGACAACCGTCAGGTAAAGGACATTATGGTTACACGTTCAGAAACTATGTAGTCGAAACGAGGAGGTTTTCTCACGATATTTTCTCTCAAAGCCGAGCTATTGGTAGAAATATGCACGTAGATTTAGAAAATCCAGAGGTGCATTCTCGGATCCACGATTCCCCGTATGGAAGGCGCGTTCTGTACCACTGAACTACGATATTTCATGATTTACTCTCATGCAAAAATATTACAATCGCTTATCTCTTCGTCCTCTCCACTGTTTTCGTAAATCCATCCGTACACAGTTTAATCTAAAGGGTTCTCTTTTACTCTATAGTCGAATCCTCTTAAACAGGTTTTCATTTTATATTATGACTATGGCCGAACGCGGTTCACCCTCAAATAGGTAAATGTTAAACAAAACTAAAACCGAAGTACCTACTGTATGAGCTTAACAGATTAGCTTTAGCTCCCTTTAGGTACAGGTGTAGGTAAAAGTTAAAAGTAAGTTGTACTATTTAATCCTCTGGTGCAAGAAGATTTGCAAATAATATTTAAGCTTGTATTTTTAACACTAGGTACAAAATCAAAATACTGCAGTTTTGTAAAGTTGTTTTGACGTACGTATCTATGTGTCTATATACGGTCATGACAACATACTAAACAAATTGACATATTTGGCTTTCTCATTCTCTTCACCTTCGCGTGTAATTCCCAGTTGGGTCCAAATATGTCGCTTTGGAGCCTAGGGTACGCTTGGAATATGATCATAGTTTATGGAAGTCTGGTATGTAATTACAATGAAGTGGATTGCCGTTTGATCTTTGCAACTCTTAGACAGGGGAACCAGACCATCTGGATCACGGTCATCAGAATCTCAAAAAATCTTTATCTCGAATATTTTAGGTACCCAAAATATTAAAGATAAAGATGATTTTACTGGCTATAAAAACACAGTACATACAGCAGTAGACAAGTACATGGAAAACAAAAAACAACAAAATATAATAGAACATGACATTGGTTTGTGGCCAACAAGGCGCAGCCTCAGCATTTACTGCAGCAGCCAGTAACCACTGCAGCGCTGATTTTAAGGCTGAGCCTTGGGCGACGATCGTGCACACTTACATTGAGACATGGAAAAAAAAACAAAACAAAAAGAATACAAAGAAAAACAAACGAAATTAAAAGAATGGAACAAACATATTTACAATATACGAGGGGGCATGAAGAACATAAAAGGGAACATAACAGTGAAAATAAAAACATGTGTGCATGATAAATAAATATGTGTAGAATAATTATGTTATTAAATGAATAATTAAAATAAAATAATATAAATAATAATAATAATGCACTAAATAAATAATTATAATTAAATTTAAATACATATATACATACAATGACAGGACTTTCCTGACGCACTGTAATCACGTTTCGTTAACGCATGTGAAAAATATTATTAAACGCATATTAAGAAACTATCCAAGACGTGCAGGTTTTTCTTACGCTGTTTACCCTCACCGGTAAGCTTATGCTACTCATACACATATATATGAAAAACCCAACGCTGCATGCTCGGATTCGAACCATGACCCCCGTCGTCGTCGTGTTCTTATTCACTCAGCTACCATCGCTCTTTCTGATTTGGGTTATTGTTTTACGCCATAACAGCAGTAATTTAGCGCTTGCGTTTGTTTCCTGATGACAGCTATCAGCTATTTTTGAAATTGGAAAGAATAGAAGCCATTTAACCTGGTTACTTTAGTATTTTTCGACTCTGTAGAACTTCTTATATCGCCAAAAGGAACGTTTTTGTTTGCAATATCGTATACTAAGTAGCCATTCCATATAGGTTTATGATATCGTTTACCAAGGTTATAATACCATATAATAAGTACTTTAAGGTTGATTAAACTTTATTTGATTGTCTAATTGTGTTCAAAATTGTCAGTTGCCAACACAAGCATGGTGTAATCAGAAATTCGAAATAGAAATCTGCTATTCCACACATTTTTTTGGTATCATATAACAAGCTTGTAATACCGTATACCAAGTACTTTGTTGATACGTTGATTGAACCTTCAATGCTTGGCTGATTGTGTTTAAAGTTACAGGCCTAATCACGCTATCGAACTAGCCAGACTTACATTAACCTAATTGTGGGCGGACTAGATGCAGATTGAATACCGCTTCTGATATTAGACGGGGTATTCGATTTGCGGTAATTATAACGTTAGCTGATTTACATCTGTAATTATCATACTATAAGCTACAATATGACGTCCTCATCAGCAACCCACACTCGTCTACTGCTGGACATAGGTCTCCTCTAATGCACGCCACTGCTCCCGATTATCGGCAACTCTCATCCAGCCCACACCTTCGAATGTCATCATCCCATCTTGTCGCAGGGCGTCCAACACTACGCTTATCGAGTCGCGGTCTCCACTCAAGGACTTTACGCCTCCAACGGCTGTCAGTTCTGCGGCTAATATGACCAGCCCACTGCCACTTCAGTTTGCTAATTCGGTGGGCTATGTATCTCCTGTAGATCTTGTAGAGTTTCCGTCAAGATGACAATGTCATCTGAGAATCGTAGGAGTGACATGTACTCGCCATTAATATTGATTCCGCGCTCTTTCCAGTTCAGTGTTCCGAAAATGTCCTGCAGCGCAGAGGAGAAGAGTTTCGGAGATATAAAATTTCCTTGTCTCACACCAGCAGGGCAGGCTCGGTTTTGCCATTTTGGATTACTACGGACATATTAGCGGCGTCATACGTCCTATAAGTAAGTTAAAAGGCGAATAGGTGTTGCCCCAGTGAGATAGTTGCCAAGGTCGTAATATAATATGTTAGATATACCTATAAGTACGCAGGATTATACCTACAGGGTCACCCCGGATAAAATACGCAGATTTTTGTGATGTGTAGGTAATTTATTTTTTGTTTCACCATGTTTCATGCAAAAATTTCAAAATAGGTACTTTGGCTTGAAAGTATCCACTGCGTTTCGGTCTTTGTGGTCACTTTGTCCATTAGCTAACGGCACGAGATAAATGACGCCAATTCTTCTTCATTTAGGCGAAAGTATTTAAAAAATAATATATGTACATATACAGGGTACACCGACAATCTGATGAAGGTCGTAGGAGTCCCTTGGATGCGGGCGGCACAGGAACGTCTGTGTGGAGAATATTGAGGGAGGCCTATGTTCGTTCAGCAGTGGGCGCAGTAGATACATGATACTACCTTTATGATTTAAGGGTCCAGAGAATACGTATTTTTTAATGATTAATTAAATACCACAGACTCAAGGTCCGTGCCTTTGATTGCTAGTAACAGAGTTTGTTTGCTTGCTTATACTAGTTATGTTTCTCCGCGCACAAAAATTACTTTTATTAAAACATTAAAACAGTGAATTTTCTGTTTTCTAGCTAACTTAAAAATAACAACGTGTTTCCCATACAAACGTAATATCAAAATGATTTGCAATTTGAGGATATCTCTATATTTCGTTGCTGTTACTCGGATTAAGGAAGTATTTATATGTCTGCTTTTAAAATAATAATGACATTACATTTCGTAAATGTTTCGACGTTAATGATCTATTTTCTGAATATTTGATTTATATTAAAAGCTCAACTATTCATTTTCTAAATTTAACAGAGACACATCATGATTTATCTAGTTGCAGTGTTTTAAAGAAAAAAAAATCCCGTTTTCATAATTTTTGATATTCGCAAATACACACAATTTTCTTACTAGTTTTATGCAGCTAGCTTGCTGTTTCTACTCACACGGAAGGTTTCGCGATGGCGCGACAGAGATATCGAGATGTCCGCGCCGCGAATTAAATTTGAACGACGCTCCGCCGCACTCTTAACACTGGTTTCCCTCATAGAGAAAGGTAATAATACTTTGGTCCCTCCAGGGCCCAATGTTTTTCCATCCTGATTTCGCAGCTGAGCATAAGACTGAAACACTTTTGCTGTACTATAATTGTCAAATACCGTATAACCCAAATACCCAAAACTGACAAAGGCAGACCGAACAATACACGTCATCATACTTTCTATATAGATGCAAGTTATATTGCGTTGCTAACCTAAGAAACTTTCGTAAAAGTAAATTAACTTTTCCAAATTGGTTTGCGTGTTTGCAAACTAAGTTTACTCATTTTGTTTAGTATTTACAGGACAGGATATACCTTCTAGTTAGCAGCTTTTATACTCTCTTGTGATACATCTTTTTTTTTATGTGCTAGGTGGCAGACGAGCCGACGGATTACCTGACGGTAAGCAATTGCCGTCGCCCATGGAGACCCGCGAAACCAGTTACAAAGTGTGCTGCCAACCTTTAAACCCTCTTTCCCCCAGATTTGGCCTCCGATACCCTCACTCACGTAGCGAATACACAGTACAGTGTTGCTTCACGCCGGTTACCGCTAACCGTAAAATACACAATGTATTTTTAATACAAATTTACTAATTTAACGGTTTCATAGGTTTAAAAATAAAAATGTCATATGCAGTATTTTTACGTAACATGCTCGTCTTTTTTTAAACATTTAAAGAACTATAGGAACGTAGTGATTTTTCAAAAAAAAAAGACATTTATTGGTATTTATGGTACAGACAGCATCACATCAGTTTACAATAATCTGTCGCAATTGCTCAATTGACATTGATCCGAAATTCGGATTCGGATTAAGGTGAAAATCGAGAGGAGAGGAGAGAGAGAGGAGAGGGAAACGAAAAAAGAATTTACTATTTCAATATTTTTGAGCAAATTGAGATATTTCTGCATCGCCCAGTGGTTGACTGGTAGTAAATTATATCTATCCACCAATCGTACTTTATTTTCTCGTATAAATAGATTAATAAATTGGAAGGAAGAGTCCGCGCCTGTAAAGAAGTCAAGTAACACATTTTACTTTTTAATTTATTAGAACGTGAAGAAAGCACATTTGTATAAAAAGAATACTATTGGCGTTTTGAGGGTATGTCCTTAAATATAAAAGTTATATTATTTAATCAAACTTAGATAATGATTAATATAAAACTATAAGTGCTAAGCAGTGCCGTTAGAAGAAATAAACACCTATAATGTTATCCACTCTTTGAATTGCTTTATATTTTATATTTACTATCTATTTTTATACTATTTATAAAAAAGATAAATCTTACAGACAGTGGCAACACTTATAGGTAAGCCGAAAACACGAAACGTTTGCGCGATGCCATCAATAACTAGCGCCATCTATTGGTATAAATTGGATTCAATATCCCGAAACGAAATTAGATCGGGCCACTATACTCGAAACTGGAATTCAAAACCAAAAAAACTACGACAGATACGTCACTGTAAAATCTATAAATGTCACTTATGTCATTGCCAAATCAAGTTTTCAGGTTTTACCAACCTTTTTGCTATATGCTTCTTTTCTTAGTATAGACTAGCACAATTCATTATAAGGATTTTCTTAAAAAATAGAAACTTTATTTTCAACTCAACTAACATTGAAAAGATTTTATTGTAAAGAACTTAAACAAATTGTATTATCCATGAATTAATACCCACAAAAGAGTGGCATATTATTAAGACAGTATGGAAAAGCTGAATAATACTATTTTTAATGCATTGTTTTTATTTATATTCATCCTCACCATCACTAATGTCAGAATCTCTGACTACGGAAACTGAGTCGGTCACTTGTATAACAAGGTTTTCCACCATTCCAGTAATTAATTAGCACATTAAGCGAAAAAACTCGTAAGGTACATTGTCAAGCGATATTTTGACAAAGTTGGTAGTCAAGAGTCGAAGTCACTCAATAAAACGGGGGCGTTTATCATTTTATCAACCTACGGATTCTGCCGAGACTACTATTGACGAAATCGCAGGCTTTTAGACTCTCTTAGGTCCTAGCAAGTTGACCACGTGACAACTCACTCAGCACACAATAGCAGTGTTAAAAACGATGTAATGCAATGATGATTATATTAATATTACTTTCCGGCACCTCACTGCAAAAAATACCAATAAATAAATTATGTCAGCGTATGTTTTTAGAAAATAGGTATATACTATTTGTACGATAATTTTATTACAGTGGCAACATTGTAGTAGCTTTTTTGGTCTTGAATTCCATTTTAGGGTATAGTTCTTATATAAAACTTTAAAAAAACAGCTAATTCTTCCTGTAGTATATTCAATTAAAGTACAATTTACCCCATACACGTTCATTGAGGTGCATACAAAATCGTACCGTGCAGAATATTTTATTTAGAAAAGTTTACAAAAGTCCTTGCTATATTCTAGCATTAGCATTGCAAAATTCAGCATTCACGTACAGAAAGGCTCTGCCTGGGCTACATTTTTACTCCAAATAATTTCCTTGTTCGACAGACATCGCATGGGATCCCACGCCGGCGAATGCTATTACGGTAAACAGTTTTATGTCTTAGGAAATTGTCATATTTAAGATCTCGTATTGGAGGGGAGAAAGATTTGCAGTGAGCGTCGCCTGGCTGGAAATGTGTATGTAATTGTATCGTAAACAAATCCTACTCATTATAAACAGGAAAGTTTGTGAGCACGTAAGTACCTATCCTTCACGAATAAAGGCCAGCCGGGAAATGTGACAGTAAAAAAATATCTACGAAAAAAACCGCTCTGAAGAATCATGAACTAAAAAGTGTAAAATAATATGTTCAACACTTCACGTAACATTTTGATGACTGACCGGATGGCGCAATTGGTACCCTACCTTTTACGCCAAAGGTCGTGGGTTCGATCCCCACCCTGGACAAACATTCGTGCGATGAACACTTGTGTTTGTTCAGTGTCTGGGTGAAATATATGACTGACCACCGATCATCACAAGTCTATGACACTTCTAACATACATAGAAGCTTCAAATTTAGAATACAAATAGAATTTAGTGCTTTAATCATTCGGTCCGTTTTTCTAAATACACAAACTGCATGAATAACTTTGTAATCCCTTATAAATGTATAGGATTACAAGGTTACCTTTGCAGTTCAAGAAAAATTATTACTGTATAATAGAAAATAATATATAGGTGTAGATAGGTACCTACTATATGAGGTAAAAAGAGGAAAAAGAGGATGACTACATAAATGTGGGCGTTGTCCGTCCGCCGTAACATGCTTGCACGTAGGTTTGCCGTGTGGTCCCGGCAGAGTAGAATAGGCCACCCTCACTCTTACCGAGGTGTCGTAAAAGGCGACTAAGGTAAAGCTGCTGGCATGATTATCAGCACCCAGAGAAGGAAAACTCTTCATTTATATCAAAACCCTCGCCAGTCTGCCAAGTATGGTGAGTATGGCAATTACCCCTCATGTGATTGAGGGAGGCCCATACCCCAGCAGTGGGGACTTAAATGGGCTGATGATGATGATGATGATGACGTAGGTTTGCAGGTTGCAGTGACCAGGTAAAGGTGACGCTTAGCGTAAAGCCTACTGCCAATTTTTACACCTGCAGCCTGTGGGTGAAGTATACTCAGCGCGTCAGGCGCTCTGCGCGTCTACTATAATAACGCATTTAGGGTGCTGTTCAAGCTGCCACGACATTGTAGCGCCTCATCAATCCTCGCGGAGAGGCACGTGGATGGATTCCATGCCATCATGCGTAAGCGTTGCGCGTCTACACTAAAGTGGCTGAGAGCCAGCTCGAACGGCATCCTAAAGGTGTTTGCAGACCGCTGGGATTCACCTATCTATACGCACTGGATGCAATTGCATGCACATCAAGTACAGTTGCGTCCAGCCCGTGAGATCTGTTGTATTATTTTTTTTTTGGTCGTGTCATTTGCTTGTAATTATGGACTTTGTCTGAAATAAACGATTATTATTATTATAAAAAATAAGAAAATATCATAAGAAAAAGCCTTTAATAAAGTTCGTTGTAGATGGTACCAAAAAGTAGGATTCTACAAAAATAACTGAGATGCTATTAACATCTTGTAAAAAAACCTAAGTCTCGTAGTTTAGTCTCTCTACCTTAAACAGTTGTGAGATAGATATACTTAATACCAAGTCGGTCAATCTATTTAGTCTCTACTTAAAGGACCTTCAGTCTTAAATTATTACATAAGTTGTTATCATGCCAATATTAAAAATATTTTACGTTTTAACGCCATCTATTGGTATGAAAAGGAAATAATGTCCCGAAACGAAGTGAGGGTAGGTCACTAGTTACATTTCTACTTCGTCTTATTTTAACGGTTTTTCCATTGGGCAAATATCATTACTGCCTGTGGGCCGAATTAGAAATATTTGGTAATTCCTACTAAATATTTCTAATTCCGGATGGGGCACAACCACGTATGTTTCAGCACGTAATACATATACGACGCAATAAATTGGGCGGTGACGCCGTCTGTACATACATCTGTATGTACGGCGTTACCGCCCGCAACGCAAAAATAGCACTTGTATCTCAGACATAAGGTCGGTCCAAAGTACCCTACGTGACGCCGAGTGTACTTCACTGTTTTAGTGATAGTGAATAATTTATTGTGAACAGAGAGATGTGTTAATGTTAAATAAGGTGTAAGTATGAGGTACAGTGAGGCTCATACAAAAACTCTTTGTTTGTATAAAGTTACTTAATATGCATATTTATTTGTTTTTTTCTACTGACATAGGCGGCAGACGAGCAGTCGGATCACCTGATGGTAAGTGATTGCCGCCGCCCATGGACACACATAAGTTACAAGTTATTTGTTTAGCTAAGGTAATCATGTTTTTTAAAGCTCGATCAAACAAGTAAACATAGTAACCATGAGAATTGTCCAATTGTACTGTTTATGTGGGATTAATATTGATTACTAAATTGAACTTCACAGAATAATTCGTTGTTGGGGCATAAAAATACCTACTTTCTTATCAAATGAGGAAAGTTATTGGAACATTATTAATGGTTAATACAGTTTCTTCAAAGGCAAGGTAAAGGCCTGACACTATCTTAGTAAATCGTGATAAGCAGGAGAACATTTCACACATATAAAAAAAAAATGTTAACAGCGAAGATACAGTTCCACAATAGGCTTGTGTATTATTTTTTTTCTCTTGTTGGTAATATAAGAATCCCTCAAAAGTGAAAACATCGGTGAAAGAATAGATTTGTTAGCTTGGAAACTCTTCGAGATAGGACAACTTGAAAATCACTTAAAATAGACTTGCCCAAAACGCTTCATACAAACAGCGACACGAGGCGTGACGTCAGACCTCACTAGTTTGTGCGCATCGCGAGATAGCTATGTTCGATAGCTATATGAAATAGTGCGTTTATGAAAATGGTTTCTTAACAAAAGTTGCTATACATTTAATAAGATATCGATTGCTATATAAATATTTCGTAAATTAAGGACTTAAAATTTTCTACCTATCGTTGCCTTTGAGTGCTCAGAACAAAAATAATACATAAGGTTCCAAGCTGATATTTTATACTTTTGACCGTTATTTCTCAATGCTATTTAAAAAAATCTCTGACCTAGTACACAAGCAACATTTAACATTCTGGTTTTTTAGGAGTTTGATGACTCAGTAGTTTATTGTTTTTGAAGTTTCCGATATTTCGGCGCTGTTTCACCAATTTAAATCTAATGACGTGATTTTTAAATAACAATTATTTCATCTGTTTTACCCATCCCATTGCTCTGCTCTTTTCCACTTTGGTAGGAACTGGCGTAGGTAGTAACTGTTTAACGCCGCTCAACCTGATATTCTCGTTCAAACCCCACCCCAAACGCAATAAAAGGCTTCAACATTGCGCAGGTGATAATTAAAATTGTTTACAAAAATACTAATTAACCTGTAACTTTTCCTTGAAATTTAATCAAGCTCGCACGCTCTACCGAAACCTTTTTGTTGGGTTACCTTTGTAAGTATGAGGTAATAATATAGGATACTTTAAGATGAGTATGACCCTGGGTCACTCTTACCGAGGTGTCGTAAAAGGCGACTAAGGTAAAGCTGCTGGCATGATCATCAGCACCCAGAGAAGGAAAGCTCTGCATTTATATCTAAACCCTCGCCAACCCGTCTGCCAAGCGTGGTGAGTATGGCAATTACCCCTCATGTGATTGAGGGAGGCCCGTGCCCCAGCAGTGGGGGCTTAAATGGGCTGATGATGATGACCCTGGCTGCGGCAAGAAGACATTAATAATAGCATTTTAAACATTACTCCCTGTGGGCCGAAACAAAATATTAGCGACCTGCCTCGGTTTCGCATGGGTGCAATATAACGCATGTGTTTTATTATTCTACGTAAAGCTTCCTCTTTAATTACTTCATCTTTTAAAAACCGCATTAAAATTCTAGAGATCTAATCATATATAGGGACAGACATAAAAAGCGACAATACTAGGTATTCAGTAATTATTTACATTTGAATCAAAGTATTTGTAATGAATTTCGCTTATTTGGTTGCTACTGTCTCACAAAAAGGTGCAGAATAGACTATCGATACATACAAGTCATTGTACGAAAACGCCACAAAGTCAGTCCGTCTTCAGGACCAGGAATCAAAACCCATACCTCTCCAGCGAGGTGTGAGACAGGGCGACGTTATATCGCCGACACTGTTCACAACTCTGTTGGAGAACGTGTTTAAACTTCTGGAATGGGATGGACTTGGCACCAATATAAATGGCGAGTACATGACGCACCTAGACCTTGGAAGACTTAGGCACAATGCTCGACGACCTAAGTAAAGTTTCCCAACAAGTGGGTCTAAAAATGAACATGGACAACGCGAAGATTATGTCGAATTCCCATGTCGTACCCACTCTTGTAAAGGTTGGAAGCTCTACACTGGCAGTTGTATACGAGTACATCTACTTCGGACAAAAAGTCCAGCTTAGTAAGTCCAACTTCCAGAAAGAGGTCCATCGACGAAATCCATTCGTTCCGTTCGGGACGCTACGCAGCATATTTTCGGCCCATCTACCGCAGTGTCTCAAGACGAAAGCCTTCAATGCGTGTGTGTTGCCAGGGATGACTTACGGAAAAGAAACATGGCCGCTTACAATGTGCCGATTAACACCTTAAGTGCGAAGCGAGGCCTAAATCACCCCTGATGCAACTTCCCTGTGGTGCGGCAAGCAAAAAAGTGAATTTCTCTGTCGTGCGAATGGCATAGCTTTGGTTTGGTCCAGTGTAGGAAAGAGATAAATATATATTTGAGATCACTAATGGTTCCGGACTCGGTGGTGTACCTACCTTGGTACCGAATATCTTAGGCCTCGTGCCGCACTGAATTAATATAATTTTAATGCAGTGCGGAACGAGGCTAAAACGTCCCATATCCCCCCTGACCTCGTACCGCACTCAACGCGAGCTTCCCGCGACCAGTGTTGTGCATCACGTCGATTGGAGAGCACGTCCTTTTACAGCGCCGACATACATGTCTAAACGATGTCGGAAGAAGTTAATTTTAAAAAACCCAGAAACAGAGCCAAAACAAGTAAGTTTTATGAAAACATCTTCAGTACCTAGTTTTTTCTTATCTTGGTAGCTATGTACCTAAAGTAAGTGTAAGATATTATTACTTAAGTATATTATACCTAAAGATATTATTGGTAATAACGATTATTGGCGTACCTTCTACTTTGCAACATATCTAGAATTACCTATTATTCTATATCGTGATAATAATGTTATTATTATTCGGACTTAACACTTAATTGATATTTTTGTAGGTAGGGAAAAACTCCACAAGAAACGCAAAGCAGCCGTTGACAAAACAGGTAAGTAATATAATTAATATTTCAGTAGTTCTTTGTCTAGGTTTTGAAAGTAGGTATATAAATATTAAAGATTTTTGGGGTTCCGTATCCAAAGGCTAAAAACAGGACCCTCTATTAGTAAGACTTCGCTGTCTGTCCGTTTGTCACGATAGATAGATAGTTGAAGTTTTCTCAAATTATGTATGCCGCTATTACAATAATACTAAAAAGTTAAAAACAACAAAATACCTATGTAAAAGGATAGTTTTAATCACCAAGTTTGTTAAGTGTGTTAGATTCGACTTATGTAAATTTTACGATATATGTCACATGGTCGGAAGAGAGCACCAGGCGGAGTATATTATTGTACGATGGTAAAAGTACAGAAATTATTGTGTTAGTAATTTAAGAAACTCAATATTTTAATATGAAATATTATAATGAGATATAATTGATCAAAATCGGTCAAGTCGTTGCGTAGTTAAGACAGTTTAAAAACGTCGATATTATTTTTCCCATCACTAATCGCAGCGAAAATTTGCCCTATTTCAGTGCGTTACGAGGTGTATAAGATCCCATATTTTGTTTTGCTAATAATTCCTAAACTAGCCATCAGATCCCGGGGCGACGGTGGATTAGGGTTCATCAATTCACTGTCTATATCAATAAGGACCAAAATTCTCATTTATCTTTGATTTCGCGCCAGAAAATGGATTTTAGTCTGTAAAAGGAGGTGGGGTCTAATAGACCGCGTGTCGCCCTAACGTCTGGTCACGGTACGGGCCGATTATACCTCGTGCCGCAGGAACGGAAAGTATGCAAAAATTGGTGCCGCAGCTAACGTGTTAAGGAGGCTTAAAGTCACCCAGAGAGCAATGGAGACTCTTTGCGTGATCATATCAGAAATAATGAGATCCGCAGGAGAACTAAGATCACAGACATAGCCCAAAGGAATGGATGCCTAAAGTGGCAATGGGCGATCTGATGAAGATCGCGTGAATCCATTGGATGCGGGCGGCATAGGACTGATCTCTGTGGAAAACATTGGGGGAGGCCTATGTCTAGCAGTTTATTGGCTGAGCTGATGATTATGATGGTTGATCTAACACGCTAAATGGACTTCAAAAGGTTTTCGGGATGTAAACGATAAAAAAACGATAAAGCCCTGTTGATCTAGTGTTTTAAGTACCGGGCCGTGATCTCGTGATCCTGGGTTCGATTCCCGGGTCGAGCAAAAAGTATGTTTCGAATTTTTCGAACATTGCTCGGGTTTGTGATCACCAATCCGCATTAGGCAAGCGTGGTGATTAAGTCTAATCACATCATAGTAGCGATAACTTGATTTCTGTGATGGAGGCCTCTGCCCTGCAGTGGGACAGATAGGCTAATTACTTACTTCACTTTACTTCAAGAGTTTCATTAAATAATATAAAACACAATTCAAATTCAAATAATTCTTTATTTCCATAGGCTTGTACACAACACTTACAATTCGTCATAGATAAGGTCAATACAATAGATTGTTTAAAATAAAATGATGATTTTGAAAAGTTATTTTCATATTTTGACTTGAATGAGATCATAATTATTATTTGGATATCTTTCTAGATATATACCTGAATGTACCCATTTATTTTCAAAAATTCAAAGGCATAAATTTTGATTCTCACCCGGGAAACAAACCGGGGAACTTTGTTATCACTCTAGTCCCTACCCACTTCAGCCACTGAAGCAGTCTCTCACGTCCGCACGACTAGTTAGTCACCGAGGGATGTCCCGTTGTGTATCAGAGTCTGAAGACGTTCGTGCGAATGTGTACGTATTCCGCCTGCAAATTTCCTGTGAAACTGTACCCGAATATAATAATAATATCCGCCAAAAGGATCGGCTAGGGTGGCCAATATCAACAATCAACCACGCTCACATAAGTAAGTAAAAGTAAGTAAGTAAACATTTATAGACCACAGACATGAATACAATGACAACAAAGGGATAGACATAATACATCAAGAGACATTTAATAATAAGACAAAAAGGGAGAACAACTAAGTAAGTACATGTTGTATAAATAAGAAACAGGAGCAAGTGGTCAACAAGTTCCAACCTCAGCATTTATTACACGTGATTATAGTGCTTAAGTACCCTCATAGTTCAGCAGTAGCAGCCGTGTGGTCCCGGGCAGAGTAGAATAGGCCACCCTCACTTTTACCGAGGTGTCGTAAAAGGCGATTAAGGTAAGGCTGCTGGCATGATCATCAGCACCCAGAGAAGGAAAACTCTGCATTTATATCAAAACCCTCGCCAACCCGTCTGCCAAGCGTGGTGAGTATGGCAATTACCCCTCATGTGATTGAGGGAGGCTCGTGCCCCAGCAGTGGGGACTTAAATGGGCTGACGATGACGATGATGACCCTCATAGTTCAGCGGGACACCGTAGTGACCCGACTGATATGGGATCAGGCGCAGGACCAATGGCTTAAAGTGTTGTCCAAGGTAAGGGGATTTTTAAAATATACATCCAATTCCACGGACACTGGTTCGGAGCCTTTTTTGTGCTTATTATTTTTAAGGGTCACAAAATTTTAACATTTTCTCCGCGAGAATATTAAATTAAATAAAATTACAAAAGCTTACGTTTAAGCAGTCATGCATGGTTATTGTTAGTAAAATGAATTTAGTGTACTTAGATAAGGGGATTTAAGACCTTTAACTCCCAGAATTCGGACTGAGAATGAGAATTTTGTTAACAGAAAAACTCACGTACAAATTTTGCTCGACCTGGCGATTGAAGCCGGGACCCCTAGCGCAGTCGCCTTTTTTAAATACGACACACAAGCCACTGCTGAATATAGGAATAATTTATTAAGTTATTGCATACGTTGAAAAAATTACAAGTACATAATGTATTCCAAATGTCACCTTCAATTGATGACCGTATAATAAAGATGTCAGGTCCACTCGAGAATGAGACGTATGAATGTACAATCCACAAAGATCCCGGTAGACCACTTTTCGACCTTAAACTATTGGAATAAGGTCTAAAAGTGATGTATCGGAAACTTTGCCGGATGTACAAAAGTAGAACCAACTACTGGTTACCTTGCAGTTCATCGTGATCATGGCGTGATCATAGCAACTGATGGGAAAAGCTTTTGAACAAAATTGCGTTCATTGTTCGCGTTCAATTGGTATGCCGTAAATACAAACGATGCAAAATTTTACAAAAACTTGGATGCTCGTCACACTCATCTCATCTCTGCTTTAGAATGTCGTTCGATGCTCAAAGTTTAAAATTAAAATAATATTTTTGATGAGCTTTTTATTGAATGAAATGGTCAACTAGTAGTTTCATTGATACGTAAAGGGTTGAAACTGGTATCATTTCGATAAAATTTATGATTTTCTGATTTATTTGTCCTCAAATTCTATCTGTACAACTACGACTATGTCCCCAATTGGTTTAAACCCCACAAAACCGTTAAAAAACGCGGAAACCGTTTAAAAATAAAAAAAGCAGCGCAGACATAAATTAGTGTCGGAAAAAATGGATTCCCCGCATAGCGTGAGATATGGCCAATATAACGGGCATGATGTACGTTGGATGGGAGTTGCGCGGTCAATATTGATACGCCTTTATGACCCATTTACCTTTTCGGTTGGCGCGTAACGCCCGCCCGGAATTCCGACGGAGGGACGTTTAAAATTCACGTTGCTCTCAAAAGCGCTAACTTGTTTACACAGCGACCGGTTAAAGCTTTTTGCTTCCTGCGCTGGAGAGCATGGCGCGACGATTTTTCGTCAAAACTCTTTTACGCTACCGGCATGCCTTCGATTGTTAGGAAGGAATTAACAAAACTCACTTGTTTGAAACAGCACTAAGACCTGTTAACGAAAAAAGGACTACTAATTAAAATTGGTCGTTAGTGCCCGCATGCGGGGTACAGGCAACGCACGCTGCAGGGCCCGCACGGGTGGATTGGGAATGTCCGTGTTCAAGCCTATGTAAATGTCTTCTAACAAATCTTTGAAGTGGCAAACATGTTCCAGAATTAATCGAGAACATATAAGAAGAGCCTGTTCTTTCGGTTTTCCAAAGACCCAGTTTACTTAACATCGATTGGCTGAAAAATCGTTAAGTGAAATAGATGCACCACACACTATCAGTCTTCGTCTCGACTGCTGTAACTATTCGAAAAGCGCTCAGCACTTTCAACTTAGTGCACGTTGAGCAAATTTAGAGTTTAATAGCTGGGAATATCGAAGTGTATTGAGTAAATTCGTAGTCCCTTATAAGAATTTTATTGAGGGAATGTAAAATAATTAAAATTGTCTAATATTCCGTCTTTACCTATGAAATTGCCCTTTTGTGTGGCTATTTTCTTATAAGTTGTATTTTCCATACCAACTTTTTTTAATTTGCTATGTAACTATCAATCTTACTACCCATTAATTAACTGAGCTTAAATGGACAACGTTAAGGAACGTGTAAGATAGTTTTTCAGAAAAAAATTATAATTAACAAGTCATAATTGATAAAATCATTTTGTAAGCAAATAGCGCACTAATCTGTTACAGGAATTCGATACCGTGGATCAGTTCCTGTACCTAGGTTCGATGATCACCAACAAAAGTAGCAGTGAACCAGAAATAAGAAGACGGTGTGGAAATAGCTAGGACAGCAATGATTGACCTGAGTAAGATTTGGAGGGACAGAAACATATCAAATCGAACGAAGATACCTATAATATACCTTGTTCGCACACTTGCCTTCTGGTGTCGAGACGTAGATAATCAAGTCAGCCGACTGGAAGAGAATCGACGCATTGAAATGTGGTGCTGGCGCGACATGTTAAGAACACCATGGACTGCCCGCCGCGCCACTCGATTCTCAAAGATATAAAAATAGAGGATACTCAGCGCTTGTCCGCCACCTGTTTGTGACGTATCGCGCAATATTTTGGACACATCGCAGGAAGGAGTGAGGACAATTTGAAGCGCATGATTGTGACAGAAAAAGTGGAAGGGAGAAAACCGTAGTCCCCAGCGGTGGTGAGACCAGATAACGAAACAGCTCGAGATGCACCGAGCAGGGGAGCGAAGCCGATGGCGATAGCTGGTCGACAAAATCGGAAGGAGGCACGATCCTCACCTATGAGGGACCCGACCGAAGAGAGAGAGAATTGATAAAAACGCCAATTATGCCCAGTAAAAATGGGGTCTTTTCAAGATTTTTATTTTGCATCACAAATACGGTCACATCTGATCTCTATTTAATATAAACCTCAAAATAAATAAATAATAAAATAAATAAATAAATAATTCTCACAACATATCATAGGTTGACCTGATTCCGTACTAAGTAGCTTGAGCACTTGTGTTACAGATATCAGACAACAGAGGAACACAAATATATACTTAAATACATATATTACACCCAGACACTGAACAAACACAAGTGTTCATCGCACGAATGTTTGTCCAGGGTGGGGATCGAACCCACGACCTTTGGCGTAAGAGGCAGTCAAAATATAAATAATATATATAAAAAGTCTTAAACCAAAATAAAATTATAGTATGGTGACTTTTTGTTTATTAAAGAAGTTATATAAATAATAACCAATCTCCTTTTGACGGACGTGGAGCCTTAGTGCGAAGCCGTCCCGTAACGAACGAAAATATACCTGTCGCATCCAAACAAAGAAGACATACAGCGCGTGTGAAAGGAAGGGGAACTCCGATTTGGTCGTAAAGTCGGTTCGCGCTAATGCCCTGATGCGTACATTACGCCATCTAAAAGATTTTCCATTTTCAAAAACCCTACTTGTGTAAGTGACCTCATTTACTACTACATTAATTTACGAGAATGAGGGTTTTAAGAATCGTCGTATAGGAAAGGCGGCATCTTAAGTCTATGGTTGGACCTCACGCCTACATGATGCCATCAATCGGATTTTTATTTCTAAAAACCCTCGTTATTTGCTGTCGCTGACAAAATAATTATGATTTTATGATTCAGGGTGGATGTTGAAGGGGTTGCATACGCAATCCCTGGTGGTCCCAGAAATCAATCACAAGGAATTTCTAGGTGTCTCTCTGACTACTTTATGAATTCGTACGGATGCATTATGATATAAGAATTGTTTCCCTATTTTATGTCATATACGTATAAAACGAGGTGAAAAATTACGTGAAATGTTACATTTTAGTATTGGAAAGTTGAAGACAGGGATCTTGATTTATTATAAGAGGATGTCGCCATTCTTTTCAGTCAGACAATGGCAAGTAATTAAAACGGAATTGAACTATGGTGAGGAAAATAACTCTTGAAAATTTGATTGAAGATGTAATGCTCAAATCGAATAATAAGTTTAAGCATACCATTTTTATGAAAACTTTCATTGTTAATAAATATTTTGTTCAAGATTTGATACTGCAAATGAGCGATGGTAGCTCAATGGATACGAACGCGCCTTCCAAGCAGGTGGTCGAAGATCGAATCCGAGCATGCACCAATGGTTTTTTCAAATATATGTGCGTATTTCTACAATTACCATCTGCTCGACGGTGAGGGAATACATCGTTTTGGAAGTAGTTTCTGAAACGTGTAACCATGATTCAGTTGGTCTAGTTCCCCTGTTAAAGGATTGCGAAGGTCAGACGGCAGTCGCTTCATTGTAATTACCAGACCCCCCCAATCCTAAATCATGGTCTAAGCAACCAGGAATTACACGCTGAGAAGAAGATTCGATACTGCAAATTAGCTTGGCTTTTGTAAATGTTTATTACCGATTTACACATTTATTTCATCGAGTGTGTTAGATTTGACTATTTATTTTATCTAAGCCATAACATCGATAATTTTTTCAATATCGTTGTTGATTTCCCTTCTAAGTTCAAACCTTGATTGCATGACACGAGGAAAAGTGAATCGTTGCATTTTAGTACCAGCTCTGAACCATTTCGCTAGTCTGAACGGGAGTGCGTCAGCTTTTTGCTGACGATTGTCAGTTTACGCCAGTTTAAACTACTTTTTAATTTTTCATCTTCATGCGGCAGCGAGTCAGTTGTTCCCGAGGGAGTTTAAATGACGATAAGTAAGTCGCATTCAGATGTCGTTCGCGTTTCTTACATATTATTTTCTTATGAATTAGTAGCCTAAGGCTTTGAATGAATGTCAAGTTGACCGAATAGGGTACTTTTTAAGGGCTAGTTCTCTAAAGGTGTCGACTCATAAAATAAATTGAAATGCTTCGTCGATCAAGATTCGTACAGAACGGGACGCGGTCGCGCCGCCCCAGCGATAAATCAACTCGACGCTTTTATGTATAAAAAAAGAGTGGGGAAAGTCGTTTATTTGTTTCCAAACTATATTCGAACGGTTTCCAAGCTTTGATACTTTAATAAAAATCTTCCTGTGGAATTGAAATTTCACATTTCGTCGCACTGGGCTCTGCGGAGTGTTGAGACGGCCGGAAAAATTGATAACTGAGAGAAGTCTTGTGGGTTTGAGAATCAATTAAGTGGAAAATGCTCTGTTGGCAAAAGTGCATTCTGTTTACGGAAAATCACTCACTGAAAACTGGCTGTTTCCGTTCTTTTTTTACAAATTTAAATTCATTTCTTTTGTATTGCTTAAAAAGTATAATAGACTACAGATAAAGGTTCGAAGTTTATGGTAATTTTATGTTGTTAGTGACTTTAAAAATAGGTCTTAGTAGGTGTTTTACTAAAAAATACATCATTGGTAGTGCTTTTTAATACTACAGTAACTAAGTTGATTAATTGGGTGAGCAGTAAATTAGTTTTTTTGCAAAAACGTATTTAAAGTTTACTAATAATTAGATTATTGCAACAATTTAACTGACTGGTTTCGCTGTATAGATCTGTCTTATCCATGGTTTTCTTTTGTACCAAGTTTTAAAGAAAGCTTAAAAAGACGGTTGGAACAAAAATTAAAAAAGTTTCTATTTTCCAATTATTACAAACCGCTTTGACATTGGATTACTTCTCATAATTTCTTACTTGTACCATTGAACGAAATAGCAGGTGAACTTTGTTAGGTGGAAATTATCTTTTATAGGATGGGATGTTAGTTCCTTGAATAAAAATAAAGTCAAATTTATTATAAAGATGTTTTTCAAAAGGCATATTTTTGGATGTTTTTTTATTATCCTCATGATTATCCTACCTATGTAAAAAAAATGTTCTCGGATTTAAAACTACAACACCCTGTTATGGAGACACAAGTCTTATGCCAATGCATAAGGTAGCTCAGAATCTTCCATCGCTTTAGTTTTGTCCAGGAGAATGTACGTGATGTTTGTTTCAATTCATAATTTATTGGGCGCAAGGTTTGCCAACATTACTCTTGTATTGTAAGCTGAACAAAACAGCAACTGTGTCACAAAGAGTTCCGTCGCTAGCGTATTTTATTTTATAATGCTCGTATATCCCAGCCGTGTAGTTCCTACCAGTGTGACTCAATTCACGCGAGTACGCGATCCGCGAGACAAGGTTGTCATGACCTCAAACCTTTTTTTTTTTTTGTTGACCCAGGAGAAATGCGTTACGCATACCCATCCGTCTGTAAACGGATGGGTTATGTCGGACTCTCCTCTGGCGACGGCTTCTCCTAACGAGAAGCCGGCCAGAGGCATACCGACTAAAACTCCTGGGACTCTCCCTCATCTGTCCATGGGTGGGCGAGTGACATGGGGCCAAAGCTCGGAGCCTTTCATCCCTGACCATGACCTCAAACCTGACATAACCTGATAAAACCAATAAAATACTGTTTTAATGTAAGTAATTAGTAATTGATAAGTATTATCATAATCGTCGTGGCCGTGTGGTCCCCGGCAGAGTAGAATAGGCCATCCTCTTTCTTACCGAGGTGTCGTAAAAGGCGACTAAGGTAAAGCTGCTGGCATGATCATCAGCACCCAGAGAAGGAAAACTCTGCATTTATATCAAAACCCTCGCCAACCCGTCTGCCAAGCGTGGTGAGTATGGCAATTACCCCTCATGTGATTGAGGGAGGCCCGTGCCCCAGCAGTGGGGACTTAAATGGGCTGACGATGATGATCATAATCGTAGATAATGTACCTACTAAAATGACACCCCTCGACGGTTAACCCCACTCTCCCCTGACCGATTCACCTTTTTTTCCTATACAAGAAAAGAATTCTCATTTACAAATGGTCATGGTATACATAAACCGATTTTTTACTTACTACTTTTTGTTTTTGTGAGTGAGAAAATGACAACGTAGGGAAACATTCGCATTCAGCGGGAGGCAGTAGGTAACCATACTGTACGCACTTCTATGGACTACATTTAATTAGTCCATAGCACTGCTCATAGCTATACAATGAGGTGGGCCATTCACCTTGTAACCCGAGTAAATCAGAATTGTCATTTTACGCGCTTTGTGACATTTAGGATCAAGACGAAGAAGGATCTAACTACGAACTCCTCCAAAGATTTGGTACTGAATTCTGAGTGAACTCGAATGGTCAATAATTTCTTTCTTGTAAACTAGTTAGGTAATTATTATGTCATTTCTGTTCACATAGCAGGTTTGTAGTTTCCATGTTGCATTAATAGTTTGCAAAATTTAACGACAAAACAAGATTTTGTTCTGTGGACACATTTCTGAGCAGATTTTTATACGTTCCTTGGTAAGATACTTTCCCTGCCTACACAGATCTGTTTCTCCCAGTACAAGTCAACATAACTTCCACGTATTTGATACACACGGGTTAATCAAAGTCAAGCATTTCAAACGTAGTTCTGTTTGGCTTTAGCAACTACTCCAACAGTGTTAGTGTTAGAATTTGACGCAGTTAAATCTTGCTTGTGGCCCAAACCCAAGTTTGCTTGAATTCACTCGTCTACGTCAAATGTGTCTAAAGTTATGAAACGGCATCAGTCGAGGCGGTGCAAAGTTGGGCCACGTATAAAATCATATACGTCCGTTTTCCGTCGAAATACTAAACCTGTAATATATCAGGGGTTTCCACCAAGTTTTTTCTTTACAAAAACCAAGGAACGTAAAACGTGTTCTTATAAAAAGTTGTAATTCCATGCGGAGCCGGGACTCGTAGGTACCTTAATGTACGTTTCGTAATCACACAATATACCTGTGTGCTGCCAATACAATTCACCAAGTTTTAGGTACACTTTTCCAATAATGGACATGTCGTAGTGCCGCGGAAGTCTTTGCAAAATAACATTAAAGGTAATTACATCGTTTATCAAACATGTCTTTGTTTAGTTTCGTGGCTGATGTAGATTTCCAAGATTTTGAATTAACAAGTATAAAAAGGTTAGATTTTTTAGTGTCGAAGTTTGATATTACTGAAGCTCTGTGATTATTGGAGTGTTTTTTAATTGCTAACGGAAAAACAACTATACCCATACTAATATTATAAATGACAAAGTGTATATTTGTGTATTTGTTTGTCCATATTTCACGGCAAAACGGAGCGAGGAATCGACGTGATTTTTTAATTTTATGAGATTGAGAGTGACATAGGCTATATGGCCAACCGAGTTTGCTAGTCATCATCATCATTTCAGCTTATAGACGACCACTGCTGGACATAGGCCTCCCCCAATGATCTCCACATAGATCGGTCCTGCGCCGCTCGCATCTAATGGATTCCCGTGACCTTCACCAGATCATCGGTCCAACGTAGGGCCTGCCACGGCTGCGATTTCCTGTACGTGGCCTCCACTCCAGGACCTTTTCGCCCCAACGGCGTCTGTTCTCCTCGCTATGTGCCCTGCCCATTGCGATTTGAGGCAATTCTTTGGGCCATGTCTGTGACCTTAGTTCTCCTGCGGATCTCATCATTTCTGATACTGTGAATCATCACTGTGTACAACATATCTCATCATTTCTGAGTTTGCTAGTATCAAATATTCAATTGACGTTTCTTAGTTGAAATATGTATTTTGTCTCTAATAATATTTATATTTTTTTAATAAGTAAACTTGCGAGAAAAGCTATAGTAACTTTGTGTATAAAATCGCGAATTACCCACGGGAGGTCATACTTTCAAATCCGAGCATTCACCTCGGATTTTTCAAATTTAAGTTATGTGCGTATTTCGACCATTAGCGTAACTAGCAGTGAGGAGAAACCGCCTGAATAAATCTGCACGTTTCTGATAGTCCCTAAAGCTTGTAACCATGATGCAGGTGGTCTAGTTCCCTGGTTTAAGGCTGCAAAGGTCAGACGGCAGCCGCTTCATGGTAAAAATGAGACTCCCCAAATCCTCAATCATGGTTAAAGCGTACCTCGGGTTTTAAAGTGACGTAATCTTTGGATGCAACCGGGAATTATAAGTTCAGGAGGGCAACTCATACACTCGACATCGAAGTCGAGTTAGAGATTTATTTGTATGGACAAGAAAGTATAGCTTGTGCAATGTAGCATGTTCTTATGATGCGACCAAGATACGCGACTTTTGGCATTTTACATTATTTTACAAATACATTGTACAGTGTAAAATAAGAGAAGTCGCGTACATTGGTCGCAGAATATGAAACCCACAAAACCATCTTCTCCAGACTATCATGATGGAAAAGATCGCTGGAAGATGGCTCCTCGACTTTATGACAAATTTATTCTTAAGTAAATAACACACTTAAAAATTTCATCTCGTGTTCAGGCGGGACTCGAACCCACACCTTCCACAATCCGGGTGAATGTACTACCAATTATACCACTGAACGCGTTACTAAGTCGACGAAATTTGTAAGTGCTTGATTCAGCTCATGTCGAATCAAGCACTTACAAATTTCGTCGACTTAGTAACGCTTTCAGTGGTATAATTGGTAGTACATTCACCCGGATTGTGGAAGGTGTGGGTTCGAGTCCCGCCTGAACACGAGATGAAATTTTTAAGTGTGTTATTTACTTAAGAATAAATCGCATAAGATTGCTATAAAATATCAACTATTTATGACAAATTGCCAGAAACTTTACAAAAGCTGGACAAAATTGAATTGAAAATGTATTGAGCAATGACAAATGTTATTATAGTTTAAATGATTTCTTTATGACAAAACCAGAGCATTTTCCCGCTGATGTATACAATAAATTCAAATAATAATTTAATAAATGAATTAATATTTTTTAATTTTGATAACATATTTTATTCATTTACTTTCTGTGTGTAACTGTCATATTGACGTTGCATTTAACTATTTGTTTACCAAACTAGTGAAACATAGTGTTCCTAATATTATAAGATGACATCGTTATATATCTATGTTTACGAATAGATAAATGATTAAGTGAAGACGCATATTAGAAGGTGAAATGACAAGGCTCAGGAATATACGACATTTGAATGGCATCAAATCCGCCGAACAACTTTGAAGGCTTGCCATGGATAAGCCACGATTTAAGGCTACGGGTAGCCTAACTAGCGACACCAATTCGACGATTTAAATTGTTAGCTACTAAACCAGATACATTATAAACCATTTTAGAGCGGGAGTCTCAAAGCAAATATTTATACTATTTATTTAATAATTGTGCACTACATTTAATTTGATTTTGCACTCAAAATTTGGATTAACACTATAAGTAACCGTTTTTGGTGGTAATTCAAATTTTGAGTAAAAAAGCAGACCCAAAAGTAAAGTGTAAGTATTAAATAAATAGTATAAGTGCTTTCTCGAGGGACTTGAGCTTCGAAATTGTTAAAAAAATATCCGGTTTAGTTGCTATAAATTTAAAACAATTGGCATCGCTAGTGTGCCCTACCCGTCACCTTAAAGAGCTGTTGGCCAATCTTCACTAGTGAATCGGTGCCTTAAGAAGAAGACGAATAGGTATCTAATTCTAGAAAACCTTATTTTGGTCATGCCATCATACTTTTTAAGAATCGGGTTGAATTTTTATGCCATCCGCGAACGCAATTTGCAAATCAATTTTTTATTTGCATTTTTGATTCCAAAGCTAAGTACCTAAGTAGCGTTTTTGAGAAACTGCTTATTTTTATGTGGCTGAATACAGTCGCAAGCAAACAAATCGGACAAACTCAGGACCTAATTTTCATAGTAACATACTAATTTCAGAGGCCTATAAATATGAAAGTATCTGTGCTTCAGTGATAATTTTAATGTTAATCGATTTCAAGTGTTTAATTTTTATTTAATTATTTTAACAGATTTTTTTATGTGATAGGGGCAGACGAGCAGACGGATCACCTGATGGTAAGCTATTGCCGCCGCCTATGGACACCCGCGGCGAGATTACAGAAACGTGCCGATTTCTCAAAGAAAATTGGATCCTGAGTCAATTTGGTTGCTCGCGAGTGTACTTCAGAGAAGAATTATATTCATCTTCTTAATATTTATTTTCAATCGCAAGTAAGACAAAAATATTCGATGCTTTAATTTCTTAATTATTTAAACCCTAGGTTTTATATTTATTCATTAGGCTAAGGTAAGTATAATTATTACAATAGCTACAATAACATAAGCACGATAGTTAGCTATTTTTCATATCTTCGATAAGAGAAAACTGAAGAATATAATTGAATAATATTCTATACACAATAAAGTGAAGAAGGAATGTGGTTAAATAAGTGAAAATATTTTAAAACCTTCGCCGAAAATGAATCATTCGCAACATAGCTTTAAAATGGTAATGACATTTTAAATTTTAATAGAAAAAAGTTAAATTTAAGTAAAAAGTACATATTCAAAATATTTTTTTAATTGAAATAATTAAACTCTGCTAAACACAGATTGAAAATATGAAATTGGTTGTATTTTTGAAATCATCGCATAATTTAATAAAAAACAATTTTAATCAGCTCGTAAAATCTGCATCCGGAGAAAATCTAACATTCCTGTTTAATTTAATTGCGCTACGAAAACACGTAGCCGTAGCAGCCGCCGTAGCCGCAGCATCCCGTAGCTCGTAGCAACTCGACGCCTCGAAACGGTTATAAACTAAACTTACCTTTAAAATTCGCACCGACCACAGCTGAAGCACCAAAAATTCATCGCCACTTATATTGTCATCATCACCAAAAAAAATGTCAACCACACGGCACTTAGTCCCAGGTATGAACTAAACAGGTAACTTGCACATTGCTCCGGTGTGTAAGGTGCGCGGGTGACTACAGGGAGAGCCGCAACGTCTGTCGACTTCTGCCTTCACTCTGAGGGCCAAACAGTCCCGCCGGCCCATTTATGGGGGACCGGGGTGGCAACGCGCACGCGTCCAGCACCCTGTTGCTTCATAGGGATTCTAGGTGTCGATAACGTTTCGATGTTATTTTAGAACCAATTTCATATCGATACTTTTTCTTACTTGTTTTTCCCCTTAATGCTTTACTTTTGTATTATATTTTTAACTGATTTATGTTAAAATATTAAAGAAACATTTCTTGATTATCATTCAGGTATTAATCGAAAATAATATTAAATTGTCTGTAAAAACAATAAAATACAACAGTTCTACCTTGCAGTTACAAAAATCTGTATACTTGTTCCGTTTTCTAAAATTTTAAATTACCTAGAATAAATACCAAAATTGTATTAAATTTTATTACAATTTTCTTATTCAAGTAACCGTTTTAAAATAAATAATGGCAAACTATTTATAATTTGATTAGCAACGTCGAATCGTCATTTAAATAATATTAAGCAAGAACTAAAGCTTACATCGAAAACTACGTAAATAGTGCAAAATAAATGAACATTAAATTACGACCAGGTTATCATCGATATGTGCGCGCCGTCCCCTCACTGGGCATGACCTCCCCTCACACCCATGCCACCTGTAACAGCCCACCCCCCTATCGTTTAAACACTGACTTATCAAAAAACTTATGTTTAAGTTGGCCGCTGTTATAAGTTAGACCACAGTGACGTGGGAGGGAGCCTTGCGGCTTCGGACGATGTCCTCCAAACGATGAAAGATCCTCTTAATTAAGATATTTGCCGGACGATCTTTAGATCCCGAAAGTTGTATCGTAATAACGTGATAATGTAATATAGCCAGAGACGTGTGAATAAACTCGTATCTCGAATACTATTCTCAACTAATGGACTAATGGGTTTTCGGGAAACTTAGTATCGGCCGTAAAGTTTCATATAAATTATTGAGTTTGTCAATTACGAATACTAATGCTTTGTCTACAGTTTGATTGAAATATTTTCAATGAGTTTTACAATTTAATTGTTTATTTTCAATTAAATATTATGCAACATTTTAATTTTAGCACAGTAAGGTAAAAAGAAAAAAAGTGATACTGAATAGAAAAATAGTATTTCTCTCAATAATTAACCGTGGGAGGGCCACGCTTCGGCGTGAATGGGCCGGCTCGACCGGAGTGATACCTCAGCCTAACAGAAAACCGGCGTGAAGCAGCATTGTGCTGTGTTTTGCTGCGTGAATGAGGGTACCGGAGGCCCAGACGGGGGGAAAGGAGGGTTAGAGGTTGGCAGGCGCACTTGGGCTCCACTGGTGTCACGGGTGTCTATGGGTGGCGGCAATCGCTAACCATTAGGCGATCCGTCTGCTGATCTGCAACCTATCTAAAGAAAAAAAAAACAAATTATGTTTTTTTTTTCTTTTTTTACATTATGGCAGACAAACGAGCAGACGTCTCACCTGATGGTAAGTGAATTACCGCCGCCTATAGACATCTGCGACACACGGGGCATCACAGATGCGTTGCTGGCTCTTAAGGGAGGAATAAGCTCGTTTCTTGAAGATCACCAGGTCATATCTGTTCGGAAACACCATCGTTGGTAGCTGATTCCATAGTTGATTGAATTGATGTGTGATTTTTCAATGAAACTTTCGGTATATTTTTTTAAGTACATAACCTCAAATGTAATAGTCACTTCATGACTTGACTTGCAATCAGATGTCATGTTTTAAAAAAAATATCATTAATGACTTTAAATTTATAATTATGAAAACGAAATGTATAAACTTTCATTTCATACTTTGTCTTTTCAGAGTCGTGCTGATTATATTTTTATAAATAATTATTGGTTGATTGTAGAGCAATGGTATCTCAGTGGATAAGAACCCTCCTTCTATAAGTGGTCTGAATCCGTGCATATTTCTACCATTAGATCCACGCAGCGAGGGAACTAGGAGAACCGCCTCCGAGCCGACCCTGTTCTCGACCATACTGCTTATAACAGTTGGCAGGGATCGGTCCAATCCGATGGTGGCCCAAAGATCTCTCCGTTCCACCATCCAAGCGGGACATAACGCAAGCGTATGCTCAGCCGAGTCATCGCAGTAATAACAGGCAGCGTTTAGCTCCCTCCCTATCCGATGCAGGTATCTCTCGAAGCAACCGTGCCCCGTGAGTATCTGTGTCAGCCGGTAAGAGAGGTAACCGTGGCGCCTCTCAAGCCACTGCGATAGGACTGGGTGAATCGACCGAATCTTGCGAATACTGGCCCTAGGGCCCTCTAGTCGTCTATTCCAGTCCTCCACCGCCATGCGGCGAAGGTCGGTCATGACAGCTTCAATCTCTCTAGGTGCTGGATTTTGCCCACCAGATCGACGCTCCACCTCTCGCCAGTGAAAAATGGCACAGAGTCCGAGCATCAAGATCCCAGGGCAAGGTACCAGCCAGCACGCACACCGCCTCGAACGAGATCGTGCAATTGCCACATATAACCCTGATAGCCATCACCCGCTGCGATGAAAACAGAATGGCGATACTCCGGCTTGTCAGGGAACCGGCCCAAACGGGAGGAGCGTTGGGCGAGGAAACGCAGAGATCGTCCTATCAATCGCCATGTATGGAGTACATAGCGATTGATTGGACGATCCCTGCGTATAGCCTCCGGCATGCCGGAGGCATGGCAGGCAGGCAGCAGTCGACTGAGTGCTCCCACTGTCCCTATGGAACACCGCAAGTGTGGGCTTGCGTTTCCACTCATCACGGCAGAGAGGTACGCGGTGACAGTGGACCGGAGGTAGACGGGTATCTGATGATACCTGAGCGCCTCTAATACACAGGCCCAGGGGAGGGTGTTGAACGCGTTGGTGATGTCGAGCGACACCGCCAACATCACCTCTCTCTGTGCAATAGCCTCCTGTGCACGGTTCTTTACTTGCTGGATAGCGTCAATGGTGGACCGACGACGCCTGAACCTGAACTGGCAGTTAGACAAGTCCGAGTCGTACTCTTCAAATTGCTCGTCGAGGTGCTAGCCGATTATACGCTCAAAGAGCTTCACCACCTCGTCGAGGAGCACTATAGGCCGGTACGCGGAAGGAGAATCCGCAGGCCGTCCCTGCTTCTGGGTAAGTACTAGCTTACCAGTCTTCCACGAGAGCGGAATCCGTCCTTGTTCCAAGCACGCCGAGAATAGCCTTAGCAGCCTAGGCCCCAGCCACTACATCTAACGGGGCCTAAGTCAACCTCACCTGCACATGGCACCCTGCTGCACAACAGAAGATGCTCTGGCGTTCCTAACAACCCACACTGGGCCAGCGTGGTGGGTGCAGGCAAATTATCTTTGGGTAGGTTAGGCCATATTACTATTGGTTAAGCTAACTATTGTTCAAAAACACATTTTGGCGATATTTGACCATTGGTTACTTTTTTAAACCATTAGTTCAGTTTAACTACGGATCAAAAAATCTCCCCTAAGTGTTAATGAAACTAATGAAACTCCTATAAAGTGTTGTGATGTCCAAACTAATAACCTTTTCTTTCTCTCTTATAAAATATATGTTTTAAGACTGATTTGTCTCGATACGAATGGTAAATTCTTTAGTTGTGCTCCATGAAACCTTACTGTCTTATATGTAGTCTGACTGATATCGAGTCGGCAAGACTGGTCTATTTCAGCTATTTCCACAGTGTGATGTCATAGGGTTACTGTTGTGGGGGTCTGCTGCTGACAAATTTTTATTATTACAGAAAAGGGCCATCCGCGCTATATACAGCCTTAGGTCACGTGACTCACTTAGGGAAATATTTAAACAAATAAATATTTTAACCGTGGCTTCCCAATTTATCCTCGACTGCATTATGTATGTACGTAAGAACTTGCACACTTTTCCAAAAAAGTCCGATAGTCATAGTCTTAACACCAGTAATAAACATAGGCTTGCCGTCCCGATCCTCAGACTTCATAAAATCGGTAATCCATTTGTTGGCTTAAGTATTAAGATATTTGATAAGCTACCACAAAATCTCATTAACCTATCACTGGATAAGTTTAAGTCTCAGATTAAAACCTGCCTAATGAAGAAAGGTTACTATAGTGAACAAGACTATTTGAATGATAAGGATTCTTGGTCATGTTAATTGATTAATCTTTTGAGATGTTATTCATAGTAGTCTATTAAATTTTATAATTGTATTTTTTTTCTCTTCTCAATTGAAACTCTGTAACATCATCAATATTTGAAAAGAGTAACTACTGAGTTTCTTGTTGGTGTCTTCTCAGTATAAATCGATATTCCGAACCAGCGGTAGATATTATTTACCTATTTTGACATTCACAAGTGTTCTGTGTGGACCTAAATTGAACAAAATATTTTTTTATTTTTTATCTTTATCTAAGACTTATTATTCACTTCACCTCATCAGACTTACGCAAGCATTAATATTCTTATCCCGCAAGTAAACTATGGATCATGTGTGCTCGCAAGTTGCAAGAACTGTTGTAATTAATCACTTTCTTATTTTACTATAATGTGATGAGGTGTGTTTAAAGTTGGTTTTCTTGGTGAAGTAATTAATTTTTTTATCAATCTCATATATATCTGCTTTAAAATCTAATATAAATTGTAAGAATTTAAAAGCAAATTTAAAATTACACTTTCTTATGAATTAGGAGAACATTTACCTGTTTTCAACTTCTTTGATAATGTATAAATGAAACTTAAATTAGTAGTGTTTCTTTGTGATTTTTGTTTGTAATACTACTCGTAGACTATTATTTTTGTATTTAATGCGAGCAATAGACTGACTTAAGACCCAGCATTGTGGACAAACCTCAGCGATTTCTACAATGCCATTAACGTGATTGTTTGTGAAAAGTCTTTGTATGTGATAATAAATAATAAAAAAATATATTTTTTTTTTACGTCATAGGTGGTAGATGTGCAGACGGATCACCTGATGGTAAGCGATTGCCGCCGCTCGTTTACACCCGCGACACCAGTAGTCACAAGTGCGCTGCCAACCTTTAAACCCCCCTTCCCCCTGGATTGGGCTTCCGGTACCCCCACTCAGGCAACGAAACACAGCACAGTGCTGCTTGACACCGGTTTTCTGTGAGGGTGTGGTATCACTCCGGTCGAGCCGGCCCATTCATGCGGAAGCGTGGCTTTCCCACGGTCGCTGGGAGAGTTATATTTTCGGCCACGATTATAGCTCAGTGTACGATGGTAGCTCAGTGTTTATGAATTAGAGGGAAATCATAGGTTTTAAAATAAGCATTTTTTTTTTAATTGTGCATGATATATTTCTACCTACATGTTTTAGATTATTCCTAAACGAGTAACGGTGTTTCAGTAATTCGTTCCTCTGCTAAAGTGTTGTGAATTTCAGACGACCGGCGTTTCATTCTTATATCCAAGCTCATCAAATTCTAGATCATGGTCCAAGCGTACCCATGAGTTCAAATAACTTAGATGATGATGATATGTTCTTGGGCACATCTTTCTAAGTTTGAATATTACAGATTTTCTTTGAATCATGCCGGTCGGCACTCAAGGGCCACTACTCCCGCACCAACGCATTTTTTTGCCACCGAAATGGATACTTGTACTTGAGTTGATTTCTGTTTTTTTGTAGGTCAAGGAAAAACCTTAGTCTGGGATAAAATCATATATGAGCTGTTATTGCTGTTGTGAAGTTAGTTAATGCAAGGTGTAAGTTTTCTTAATTAGTGTAGAACCGAAAATTCGAAACACGCGATGCAAACGATACACAGCGCTATCTTTTGGTACATTTAGGAACTAAAAAATCAAATAAGTTCCGGAACGAAGTAAAGTCTGGCCAATAGTTATTTTTTAAAATAACTTGACGAGCAAACTGACGCATCCATATTTAGCCCAAACCATTACACCTCGGAAAATTATGTTTTCTGTTTCTATTTATTATTATGTGGATAATGAGCAGTTTTCCAGTAGGTATTTATTTACTCGCTAGATGGTGTAAGCAGTCTTTATATATTTCAGGTTTTGGATGATATGTCCTGTGCTCCAGTGTTAGGTTTTTAACATTTACCTAATATTTCAAAGTAACCATATGGTTGGTTACATGGAAAATAATACTTTATACCAACATCAAGTAGACCTAAAATAAGTTGTAAAAAAATGTCTGCCATGGCGTATGGAGATGTTTTTGATTGCTGCCCGTTTCAAACTGGGCAGTTTGTCATTAAATATTTCTATCGAATTTTAATTTTTAAAAGGAGTTAATTGTTGTTGTTGATTATTCAAAATAAAAAATATTTTTGAATAAAACCTCTTTCATTCATTCATTCATTCAAATATTGCAACACTTAAAATGCCGCGACCAATCGTTGTAATATTTATACAGATACGGGTAGCGCCATCTGTTATCTGACTAATGTCATTTGAAAACTCCTCATTGATTGAGGAAGAATACAGGAAACTATTCCGGTAGGGGCGCTGTGTGTTAGCGTTTAATGAAAGCATTAGGAAAGGTCATTTTGACACTATGAATTGATTTAGAATTGTGGTAGGTCATATAGTTTACTTTGGTTTTTTGCACGATTGCTGTACAATTTTTGTCTATCAAAATTATCCGGGCTATTTTAACGCCGACATTACTTTTTTACGATGATATGGCTGGACGAGATGTGTTTTTTACTTTTCATAGTAAATTGTTTATGTACGCGTATGTGTACGATATAACAGACTTGCTTACATTTAGGTACTACAAATGTAACACAATAAGGACGGAGGGACTTGATAATGAAAACTGTTGGGGTTTCGGGATTGTAAATAAAATCGCAATGATTTTCGGGATATTAGTTTCACTTTATACCAATAGGTGGCGTTATATGTCGATTGCATCGCGCAAGCGATTCGTATTTTTGGATTACCTATAAGCGTTGCTGCTGTCTGTAGGATTTAGATTTTTATAAATAGTATAGATATATAGGTATACTTATATATAATATAATATAATCATATAAATTTGCATAATTTTAAAATTATTACTATCCGGTATATAAACTGCACGTTTATCTTGGTTCACGATAATTTCCCTTATTGCTAAGCTAGTGAGTCGTGGTCTTGGGGTCCTGGGTTCGATTCCCGGGTTGAGAAAAAAGTATATTTCAAATTTTACGAATATAGCTCGGGTTTGTGATCACCAATCCGTATTTGGCAAGCGTGGTAACTTGATTTTTATGATGGAGGCCTTTGCCTTGCAGTGGGACAGTATAGTAGTAACGGACGTGCTCATATTCGGTGGTACGACTTCCCGCCCAGAAAGCGTGCGTTCTTATCCACTGGGCTACCACGCTCACTGAGCGTATGTTTGGCCATATTAATGCTTCATATTATATTAAAAAGTAGGTCCTTTTTTTTTGAAGACCCCAGTAGTGTAACACAAACATTTCGACGTGTGGAACTAAAGGCAACTCTTTTTGTATCTTTTTAAATTCTAACAACATGTCGGTCATACATAGACCTATGTAAAATTACTTATACGACACTCAGACACTGAACAAACACAAGTGTTCATCATATAAATATTTGTCCACGCTAAGGGTGAATTATTCTTCAAAAATAAATCAATCCACTAGCTGGATTTTTACAGTGTGCTTTATGTAAAACATATTATATGTACCTACTTGTTGGTGTTGATTTCGTTTTTCCCCTTTCTTTATTCAGCGTCCAATTCAATTTATTCCAAACCTAGACAATTATTGGATTCTATTGTGAAATCATCACCATACTCGCTTGGCCTTTGTTCTCTATATTTATTTTTAATTCGGGATACTCCAACAGGTACGCAAATTTCACGACCGGTTTTATAAACCTCCGGGCTAAAGGCGAAAAGACAAAGAGATTGAAAAAACTTTCATTTATTCAGATGCAAACAAGGATCCTGCGATCCTATTGATTTCACCCACTCTTAGAACGGGAATAACTCGCACAATCACGGCAAAGGTATCTGCGATTTTGAGTTTTATTATCATTAATTTGAGCACGTTTTTCTAGCACACACCAATATGAGTATAGCTATCACAGCCATAATTTCAACTCTCACATAATCGCGATTGGATTTTTTTTATTATTGCAAACGAGTAGTAAATATCGACTATCAAATAATTGTAGGGCAGTAATTTACGGGAAATATGTAGGTATATTGAAAAAAAAATGTTTGTTGAAAAGAAAAACTTGTGTATGATGGAATACGATGGTTTGTGCCATTAAAAGAGACTTGTCTGCTCCTCTATTCAAAATAAATTACCAAGAATAGTTAATATACTCAAGAAACCATACTATTATTATATTTATATATGACTATGAATTCACTGAGTAGGTTCCAAGGCTGTTTTTTGATCACACACACACACATACATACCTACTCACTCACACACAAACATACAAAAACACATTGAGCAAAGAGTAAATAGTAATCACATCTTTTTACAAAATTGCTTATCCTTTTTTCTCAGTTTTTTTTTATGGGATAGGGGGCAGACGAGCAGACGGATCACCTGATGGTAAGGGATTGCCGCCGCCCATGAACACCTGCAACACCAGAGGAGTCACAAGTGCGCTGCCGACCTTTTAAAAAGGAATACGCTCTTTTCTTGAAGGTTTGCAGGTCGTATCTGTCCGTAAACACCGCATGCGATAGTTCATTCCATAGTTTTGTCGTACGAGGCAGAAAGTTTCTTGAGAAACGCACAGTTGAAGATTGCCAACCATCCAGATGATGTCGATGGAACTGTTGTCGAGTGCAACGATGGCGAAATGAAGCGGCAGGGATCAGTCCGAACAATTCCTCAGAGCATTCTCCATAGTATAGGAGATAGAGTATACATAGCGAGGCTACATCTCTACGCAGTGCTAAGTAGTCTAGCCTATTAGAGATATTAGAGTTTATATACTTTGTTAATAAATTCTCGTAGATTTGCCATTTATGTAATTAGTCTCTTAGCTAACCATAAGGGAAGAAGCGAGCCATACCCAATACAAGTGTCTATGACAACTTACTGGGTAGACTCGGCCACTCAATGTAATACAGACTATTGCAATAAACGAATTTTTATTATTATTTTTTGAAAACATTTTTTGTCTCAAAATGGTTGTTAAAACATTTTGGTGTTCATACTGGGCTCACGGACCTAGGCCAAGTGAGCCGCAGCTTCTGTTATTGGGTTCATATGATTTGCATCGTCCTGCAGGAACTTACGAACAATACGACACGTGTTATTATTATTATGATCGAAACTAAAACTGTTCATTCGAATGAGTTTGTTAGTCTGTGCACTTCTTAAAAGTTAAATAGCTTTGTAGCCTTTGGTTCCTTTTATGGTTCCGTATCTCCAAACTATCTGAAAGTCGTTGTCTTTCGATCTGTCAATTTGTGTGTTTTACTGTAAAGTGGAGAAAATTGAAACTGCTGGTACGATGAAAATAATGAGAGCACGAATTTTAAGAAAAATACAATATTCCTCTGAATCAGCTTTTTATCTGTAGAAATAATACGAATGTACTCGTATCAGCCACACACTGTTAATACTTCTTTTATGAATAGCGTCAACAGTGAGCAACCAACTATGAGGATAGTAATACCTATTATTGGTTCCAAGTAAACATTTCTTCTTTCTTTCTATATAATATGCAGTAGGTCTTCAGTAAATCTTTTTCCTTTTATTTTTGTTTTAAACATATTTCACAAATATTTTTCCTTTTTTTTGTTTTAAACATTTTCTAACAATGGGAGAGTCACGCTTCGGAAGGAGTGCGGCCGACCGGAGTAATACCACGCCCTCACAGAAAAAGGGCGTGAAGCACTGCATACGCTGTGTTTCGCTGCGTGAGTGAGGGTACCGGAGGCCCAATCCAGGGTAAGGGGAGTGAAAAGGTAAGCAGCGCACTTGTGAGACCACTAGTGTTGCAGGTGTCCATGGGCGGCGGTAATCGCTTACCATCAGGTGATCCGTCAGCTCGTCTGCCACCTATTTTCGACGACGATTATTTGACGACCCGTTTGGAACAGTGGTAGTGAACGCTGCCTTTGGTCCAAGGGTTGCGGGTTCGATCCCCGCACAGTACAAACATTTGTGTATGAACATGTCTGTTTGTATTGGTCTGGGTATTTGTATGTATTATAAGTATGTATTTACAAAAGAAAAGTATTATATGTATATATTTGTAATTCCGCTGTTGATTCTGATATTCGTAACACAGGTGCTTGAGCTACCTATCTCGGAGTCAGATCAATGTATGTGATGTTGTGAAATATTTATTTATTATTATTATTATTTATTTCATGAAAAAAATATATTTGAGGATTGTAAAAAGTTAATGGATAATGAATGAAAATCTCATCAGTAGACGATTTTTCGATTATTGAAACTTATTGAGGCAAAGAAAATATGTGATGAAAACCATCTTCTTTATATAGGTTTATTTTCTTCAATATTATAATTTATATTAGTATTTATTTCATTCGTAAGGACCTGATGTTTCGTACAGTTATTGAACGTATACAAAACTGGCTACTCACGTTTGCAAATCTCCACCATTCCATTTTCCATCTAGGGGCTTCGCTTTGAATATAGCGTGGAGTAGTACAAAGCTTTCGCCATAAGGGACTTCGTACTAGTGCGTATTTCTAAAGCACTAACACGTCCTAAAAATGTCTCTTTACGTTCTTCACATATTGTTTGGTTTTTGTACATCATAGCGGCTAAACGAGTAGATGGCAAACCTGATGGTAAGTGATCACTGCCATGGACATCTGCAACACCCGAGGTGTCATCAATTTTATATGCCGGCTCTTGAGGAATATTGAATGAAATGTTGAAAAAATAATTTTGAATAACGTGGCGTCATCATTCCGAAGATGGACATATCCAACAACAAGCGCGTTTCTAAACTAAAATTATGCATCAAGAAATAATAATTTCCTTTTTGGTGGCATATCAACGTAAATAGCGCCACCAGATTTGTATTGATTGAGGCGATTATGAGACATTAAAAAAGAACAGCGGTGAATCCATTAAGGAATGTGTTAAGGTGAAAGGTATTCCCCACTAGCGATACCAATCGATTTTTATTGTTAGCAACTAAACCGTATATCTTTTTAACAATTTTAGGCTACGATCTCTCGGAAAACACTTTAACTATTTCGTCGTCATCGCCATCGTCAGCCCATTTAAGTCCCCACTGCTGGGGCACGGGCCTCCCTCAATCACATGAGGGGTGATTGCCATACTCACTACGCTTGGCAGACGGGTTGGCGAGGGTTTTGATATAAATGCAGAGTTTTCCTTCTCTGGGTGCTGATGATCATGCCAGCAGCTTTACCTTAGTCGCCTTTTACGACACCTCGGTAAGATTGAGGGTGGCCTATTCTACTCTGCAGGGGACCACACGGCACGGCACGGCTTTAACTATTTATTTAATACTTATACTTAACTTCTGTGTCTGTTTTTGCACTCTAAATTTGGATTAACGCCATAAGTTGCCATTTTAGGCGGTAATTTAAATTTCGAATACAAAAGCAGACCTAAATTTTAAGTATTAGATAGACATTGTTAAAAAGATATCCGGTTCAGTTGCTAACAATTAAAATCAATTGGCGTCGCTAGTTGACACTAACCGTCACCTTAAGAATTTTTTGAGACAAAATGATTACATAATATCTTCCAAAATGTAACCATAGTATTTGTAATTTCTAGAAGTGGCCACTTTATGTAATAATAATAATTATGGTTACTTGTACACAAATAATATTACACGACTACATATCAAAAAACCGGCCAAGTACGAGTCGGACTCGCCCATGAAGGGTTCCGTAGCAGCAAGTAAGATATATGGAAGGTAAATTGCGGTTTACGGTTTATAACGTATTAAAAAAACTACTTACTATATCTAGATATAGTAAGTAGTTTTTTTTCAAACCAATTGTCGTTGTTAGTTTTCATGATTATGTACATCATATATATTTTTTAGTTTTATAATTTATTTATTAAAGAAGTTAGAGAGGGGGGGGGGGGGGACACAATTTACCACTTTGGGAGCGTCTCTTACGCCTTTACGCAAAGTATTGTGTTAAGAAAAAAAGTATGTTAAAAACGTCAACATCATTTTTAAAGATCTATCCATAGATCGATCCCCACACGTAAAGGTTTGATGTAAAAAGACGGACAGACATGACGAATCTATAAGGGTTCCGTTTGGCTACGGAACCCTAAAAACTTTAATACATTCATTTTGAAGATTCACCGTTGTACCTTTTATTTTAATGTCATATAAGTACAATTAATACAGAACTACCTGCGGCGATATTTGCGGCCATTAGCGGCCACTTTTGGTGTGAATAAATTTTTCGCGTACAAAAACGGACCTAACATTGGGTGTTACCCTGAATTTGTTTAAAACAGATCCGGCTTAGCAGCTAAAAATTAAAATCGATTGGCGTCGCTAGTGTGCCCTACCCGTCACATTAAATTCACGTTATCGATTACACAAATATCATCTGAGTGTTCAAAATCTTAGTATGCATAGGCTCTAATGTATTTCGGACTATTGGACGTGCAAATGCAAGCGGCCTGAGATTTCAGAATTACAGGAATGAATCCTGGTTTAATTAGTGTGTAAATGAATGTCTATGGCCGACGCGGATGAAATACCGGCGTGATTGATTGAAATAGATGTTTTGTGAAGCTTTGAGCTCTAATGAACTGGCCATGTAATTTGAATTAGTGAATTTGGAAGTCTCTTTATTTATGTTGAAGCGTATATTTTAATATTTTTGTGAATACATACCTTTTTTTCTAGAATTAATCATCATGAAGCAATCTTTTATTTAAAGTATTTATTGTCTGCAATTTTATTGTACCCACGTCAGACAGGATCTCTAGTCGATAATCTAAGATACGTCTGTTACTACGTCCTTTGAAGATACATTTTACTAGCATTCAAAGCCATAATTTTTTATTTCGTGCATTAAAACAACCTAGTCCCATTAAAACAAAAATAAAACAAGGTATAAGCAACAAATTTTAAAGTCGGTGCCGAAACTCGGTAGTGCCTCGTAAACTTTTCTAATATATTAAAAATTTCCCGTACAAGCATGCTGCATTAAAGCCGGAATGCACCTAGAAACTTGCTTTAAATACCACCCAGGATTTATTGACTATTTTATTTGGATGACCTATGTGCAGAGTTTTTGAGAATATCTATATTCTCTTATGCTAGGCTCAACACAGTGTGTAGTATAAAAATGTTAGTAAATAAATATATACAAAAAATTGCATCTTGCAAAATAAAATGTTAATTTGCATTTATATATCGATAAGACTTGCCGTCCCAGTCCTCAGGCTTCATAAAATCGGTAATTCCTTTGTTGGCTTAAGTATTAAGATATAAGCCCCAATAAGCTCCCACAAAATGTCATTAACCTATCACTGGATAAGTTTAAGTCTCATATTAAAACCGGCCTAATGAAGAAAGGTTACTATAGTGTACAAGTCTATTTAAATGATAAGGTATCTTGGTCATGTTAATCGATAAGTCTTGTCTTGTGAGTTGTTATTCATAGTAGTCTGTTAACTTTGGCAATTGTATTTTTTTTTCTCAATTGAAACTGTAACATCGTCAATATTTGAAAAAGTAACTACTGAGTTTCTTGCAGGTGTCTTCTCAGTAGAAATCGACATTCCGAACCAGCGGTAGAAGATAATATGTGTTCCTATATTGACATTCATAAATGTTCTGTATGGACCTAAATTAAATAAATATTTTTATATATTTTTATATTGTCTTTAGAAGTATTATATCATATTTCAACTGACTTTAGTTTGCCTCAGTCCTATCATGATTCAGTCTACCTATCAATAGCCTGTATTCCAAGCAAGTATCCATTCACTGCCTCCAGTCCCCATTAGTCAGCAATCTAAGGAGTGGCAGAAATACAATTTTGGGTTGTCCTAAGAAAAATCAAGGGAATACCCGGCGAAAAGGGAGATTATTTGGACCTGTTCGTATTCCGAACAATGTAAGCACAGCACACAAATATTTTCAGAATAGTAATAAAATTCTTGATTTGAATATTGAATATCTTTAACGTGTTTTATCCATAACACATCTTTAAAGCAAAACTTCGCCGTCGTTGTGTGAACGAGAAAAACAGTGTATTTTCACTCACTTCCAAGTTTTCGATCTTACTTTAAAATTAAATATTTCCGTCTTCGTGACGGCAAGCTGATTTATCAGTTCCATACAAAAATTGAAGAAAATTTAACGTGGAGCTTCACTTGTATTTTGAGAAGATAAAATTTAATTTCCTGTCGAGCTAGATTACCATCCTGACGTAGATTGGAATAGACATTTCATTATCTGACGATAAATATTTTTGCAAAGCACAGATTTTGATATGTGATACAAAGAATTGTCAATTTAAAGTGTTTTGCCAATTAAAATTTTTCTTGATTCTTTGCTTTAGTAACAACTAACATTTATATTTAGACCAAAGGTTTCAATGAAGGTCCGTGTCAATAGTTCAATTGTCGGAGTCTCTTGATTGAGAAACTAGTTTCCTGGAGTTGCAATTGCTGAAGTCTTTCAGTCCAAAAGGTCACATTCAATATAAACTTTAAAGCTTCCATTGATTGAAGTTTGTAAAGCTCTTGCACAAGGAACCATTTGTGTTAGTGAGATTTTATTTCATTGATAATTACGGTTATTTTCACAGTTACTGTTTTGTTAAATAGGTACCGATAATATTTGACCCAAATAAATAAATAATAACACTTAGTAAGTAACATGTTCTTTTTGTAAATGAGCACAAAGCGGTTCAAGAATTTACAAAAACACGTCATCGACTTACCATCGCGTTCGGTTATTCTGTGTAAATAAATATATCTACCCGTTACTTGGAAGGTCGTGATTTCGGATCCCACCTGATCACGTAAAGAATATTGAAGAAGTGTGTTGCTTATTTTTTTTATGTCATCACCTGATGGTAAGCGATTGAAGCCGCCCATGGACACCCATGCCACCAGTGGAGTCACAAGTGCGTTGCCAACCTTTATACCCCTTTCCCCTAGATTGGGCCTCCGGTACCCTCACTCACGCAACGAAACAGCACAGCATATATTTTTTTATTTTACTTACGAAGAATTGTTTTAACGGAAATAAAAAATATTATTCATACAATCCTAAAATATAATAAAATCCTTTTGCGTTGCATTATAACCGAAACGTCAAGCTGTGAGTATATGCTACTACGAGTATGTACTTACATAAAATAATAACCGCGTTTTGTCCCGTGTACATTAATTATTTAGATCCTAATTCATAATTCATCTCAGTTCTTGTACAACATCCTCGTACGCGTGGGAAGATCGGTACGGGAGGGGCGGTGGGGAAGGAGCGGTCCGGGATGCATTGCACTGGTGACGTCACAGCGGCCGCCGTGGATGACCTTGCGACGAAGCATCGCTTGCTACATAATAATCAGTGTTCGGAATAAGTACCGCAATTTAGGGTCAACAACCTCAAACATTACATTAATGTGGATACACCCGCGGGATTGCGAGATTTCCAAAATGTTCTGCACGTGTAATTAAATATATTTTTTTCTTAGCATCAGAAATAAAAAATAGATCAATTATTTAAAGTAAGTAAGCCCGTGGGAGATCCCCGCTTCGGTATGAATGGGCCGGCTCGACTGGAATGATACCACGGCCTAAGAGTAAACCGGCGTGAAGCAGCATTGTGCTGTGTTTCGCTGCGCGAGTGATGGTACCGGACGCCCAATCCGGGGGAAAGAGTGGTTTAAAGGTCGGCAGCGCACTTGCGACTCCACTGGTGTCGCGGGTGTTTAGGGGCGGCGGCAATCGCTTACCATCAGGTGATCCATCTCATCATCAGCCTATTGCAGTCCACTGCTGAACGTAGGCCTCTCCAATTGTTCGCCACTGTGATCTATCCATGGCTTCTCGCATCCAGGTCTTGCCAGCCATCCTGCGCAGATCGTCCCCCCACCTAGCCAGAGGGTGCCCTACATTACGTTTGCCAAGACGCGGTCTCCACTCTAGAACTCGTTTACCCCATCGGCTGTCGGTTCTGCGGCTAATATGGCCAATCCACTGCCACTTAAGCTTGCTAATCCGGTGAGCAATGTCGATGACTTTGGTTCTCTGCCGGATCACCTTATTTCGGATTCGATCTCGGAGAGAGACGCCGAGCATTGCTCGTTCCATAGCCCGCTGAACTTGTGGACGGTACGGCTGCCGTAAGTGTCCACGTTTCGGCTCCGTATGTTATGACGGGTAGGACGCACTGATTGAAGACTTTCGTCTTTGGGCACTGTGGTATCGACGATACGAAGACACGACGTAGTTTTCCAAATGCTGCCCAACCTAACTGGATTCTCTTATTCACCTCATCCTCAAAGTTGTTTTTACCCAATTGCAAAGTCTACCCGATCGATCTACTCTTCTGCCATCTATTACATAAAAAAAGTAAGTTAAACTTCACATTTAGTATAAGTAGCTCGTCGATCGAATCGAATTTTTCATACATTTATAAGCGCCGTGACCATGTTCAGTTTCAAAAATTGCACATCTAAATCCGATCATTGATAATAATACACTAGTGTCTTCGCGTAATTCACACCAAAAGCGACCACTTTTGGCGTGAATCAATTTTTCGCGTACGTGGACCCAACTTTTTTTGCATGGTTATTTAATAAATAGAATAAATGTTTGTTGTAACTCCGAAATTGTTTAAAATAGATCCGGTTTAGTAGCTAAAAAATAAAATCGATTGGCGTCGCTAGTGTGCCCTACCCGTCACCTTAAGGTGACGCATCGACGAAACTAGCGCCGCCAGTGGGTTTATATTAATTGTGGCAATTATAAGACGTTTCTTAAAAAAATACATCGGTGAATCAATGAAGAAAAAGGTATTAAGAATTTTTGAGACAAAATCCTAAAAGTAACCATATTTTATGAAATTGCTAAAAGTGGCTTTTGTGGCACTTTAGGCAATAATAAGGATTATAGTTACTTGTACGTAGATAATATTATTACATGAGCACACTCAAAACATTATTAGGTACTTTGTTTAATGTATTCATCGTTGCACTTTTTTAAATATTTTGACTGACCGGATGGCGCAATTGGTAGTGACCCTGCCTCGTACGCCAAAGGTCGTGGGTTCGATCCCCACCCTGGACAAACATTCGTGCGATGAACACTTTTGTTTGTTCGGTGTCTGGGTGTAATATATGTATTTAAGTATATATTTGTGTTCCTCTGTTGTCTGATATCTGTAACACAAGTGCTTAAGCTACTTAGTACGGAATCAGGTCAACGTATGAGATGTTGTGAGAATTATTATTATTATTATTATAAATATGTCTCATAATCGCCACACTTAATATTCTATTAGCGGCGCTAGTTACGTTGATGCTTAACGTTCTTGTCGGTAGTGCAGGCTTGTGTTCCAATAATCTGTGAACTTTCCTGTTAAAGTGCGCTTGCGCCGACATCTTTACCACAGTGTAAAAAATACCTGAGATTTGGTTTAAATCCGAGAAAGCGATGGAAGCACAGTGGATAGGACCGTATGCCTTCAAAATTCTCATAGGTCTCCAAAAGTACGGTTTCCAAAGTCTTTTTTATGTGATAGATGACAGAAGAGCAGACGGATCACCTTATGATAAATGAATGCTGCCGCCCATAGATACCCAAAACACCAGTAGAGTCACAAGTGCACTGCCAACCGTTCATCTCCGCTTTTCCCCGGATTAGGCCACGGGTACCCTCACTCACGCAACCGTAAAAGTTACCGTATTTGGCTGAAATTTGGGAGTAACTTAAGCGACTGTCGCCGCCCTTGGTTACCCGTAACATCAGTGGAGTCACAATTTTGCTGCCGACCTTTTGACTCCCCTTTCCCTCTGAATTGGGTCTTCGGTACTCTCACTCACTTAGCGAAACACAGGGCTGCTTCCCGCCAGTTTTCTGTGAGACCGTGGTATTATCATTTCGGTCGAGCCGGCCCATTGTCAATGTCGGAGTGTGGCTCTGTATTGATACTGGGTTTTTCTTATTGTGGCCAAGGAGTTCCCGGAAATTTCCAATAAGAATGCTCTTCCAGTCGACATCGACTGCTAGATAAATCTTGCACTCTTCAATCATATAATCTGCTTGCAGTACCTACACAAAATCGGCTTATTTTAAGTGTTGCCATTAACCAATAGTTTCAGTTTTCATTCCATCCATCGACGGTGTAATAGTCAAAGTCAAAAGTCAAAAGATTCTGGTTTTGCATAGGCTTGTACACAGATTTGTAAGTACAAATCGTCATACATAAAAAAAAAATTAATTGTACCTCACAGAAAACCGGCGCCAAGCAGCACTGTGCTGTGTTTCGCTGCGTGAGTGAGGGCACCGGAGAGGCCCAATCCGGGGGAAAGGGGGGTTTAAATATTGGCAGCGCACTTGTGACTCCACTGGTGACGCGAGTGTCCATGGGCGGTGGCAATCGATTACCATCAGATGATCCGTCTGCTCATCGACACCTATAACATAAAATAAAATAAAAAAAATCATATATGTATCTGTGAACATTTACTTCCCTTTAACCACGTGTTCTAACAAACAATCTGAACAACATTTGTTCAACGACTTTTCGAAAATTTTTTCGACGTCCCATACAAAATGACCAAATCACGTGACCGACTTTGTATGAAAAGTTGAAATTTTTTCATGCTAATTTCCAAAAGCGATAGAACAAATTTTGTGCATAATGGTTAGTAAAACACGTGGTTAAAGGAATGTAAATGTTCACAGATACACCATGTATAATGAAGTTATTTGTAATCGCATGATATTATAGTCATAATCATTTGTTCATGTCGGCGCCTTTCAAGAAAGGTCTCCGCAGAATACCAGCGCCACGATGACCTCGTGAGTTCGTGGCAGATGCTGAGAGGAGAGCTTTTTAAGTGCCTACATGACATACAATGTTTTTGTAACTAGGATCTGTTAATTTTTCGGTACTTAAACAAATAATTTCTAATTCTTATTTGTATGCCGTGTGGTCCCCGGTAGAGTAGAATAGGCCACCCTCACTCTTACCGAGGTGTCGTAAAAGGCGACTAAGGTAAAGCTGCTAGCATGATCATCAACACCCAGAGAAGGAAAACTCTGCATTTATATCAAAGCCAAGCGTGGTGAGTATGGCAATTACTCCTCATGTGATTGCGGCAGGCCCGTGCCCAGCAGTGGGGACTTAAATGGGCTGATGATGATGATGATATGTATTTTATTTTACAGTTTTACGGAATCTTACAGCTAAACCACTGATAGCACTGAGTTGAAACATAATAAGGCCAATTACAAGTTTCCACTTCTAAAAATAAAGATTCATTAAAAAAGAAAAAAGCACAGTAATAAAATGTTCTATCTGCACAAGTTACCTACTCGTTATTATTAAAAAACTCGTTACACAGAAATCTCTTTAGTTATGCAACACTGTTGTTAAATAGGTCTATATGAAGATTTTGATAGAGCTTGTTAAATTTGCTAGCTGCTCTTAAAATGAATGCATTTCGCCTATACATAAGACACGAGTATACTAAGACACGAGTATACTAAGAAATAAATACACATAATGCGATTTTACCACCGGCTCGGAAAGTTGTTTTAGGTCGAGAAGATCCGGCAAGAACCTCGCCAGTTACTCTTTAATCGACAACATTTTATACAATGGTTTATAATTCTCGTATCAAGTCATACAGTCTTATGCAATATAAAATGAAATGTAGGAAATAAAAAGCTAAATATGAGGTAAACCGAAGCAGACCAGTCCTTAAAGGTGGCATCTGTTCACAAGTATGACGTATGTGTCAGCCATCATTTCACTCGGCGGGTCATTACATCCCCTGATGTAATGAGCCGCCACACAGCCCCACCACTAGTAAATATAATAGAAATAGAAAATATTTATTTCACATAATATACAGCGCAGTATTAAACCACCTGAGATATAATATTTTTATTTCATCTTATCAGAATTAATACTCACTAATAATTAGGTAAACTAACCAATCTGGCAAATTCAAAATTAATAACTCTTAAATTATAATACAATGTAGTAAAACATTGTGTATCATCACGATTCTTTATCTCTAAGAATAAAATAAAAATTTGAGGGATGATAGTTCAAATAAACGAACATTATCCAAGATGGTATTTGATAGCCGAAATCACAATGAATCCCTTATAATTGACGCAAGCCTCAACCCTCATAGATTAAAAAGATGAAAGACACAATTTGGAGTAAAGCATTGTTAGCTCAATTCCCGAAAAGAGTAAAAGATCCTAGTGGATGGAAGATAAACATTGAAAAGCTTATACGGCTAAAATCGGAAGGGTATGAAGCTAAAATAAAAAATAAAAGAATTAGAATTCAAACTTAATAATGGCAAAAACTATATATTTTCCTCGAACAGGTGGGATTTTTATCCAAGGCAACTAGACTATCAATAAAAAAAAACAATATTATATCAAATAAAGTAAAAAAGTATAAAACATAAACAGTATTTATAAAAGAGGCTGACCCAACCATCGACCCTCAACATCCTCCTACCAGCACGTGTTTTTTTAAGTGATAGATGACAGACGAGCAACCGAGCAACGACTGCAATCGCTTACTATCAGGCGATCCGTCTGCTCGCCTGATAGTAAGCGATTGCAGTCACCCATAGACAACCGTGCGAGTGCGCTGCCAACCTTTTGAACCCCTTTACCTGGGCCTCCGGTACCCTCAATCACGTAGCGAAACCAGCACAGTGCTACTTCACACCGGTTTTTAGTGAGGCCATGGTATCACTCCGGTCGAGCCGTCCCATTCATGCCGAAGCGTACTCCCCCACGATAAATCTGTAATCGTCGAATCTAAGCGAGGGCTTGACTTCTATTATCTTTTCTTTTTTATAGTTTAAACCAGCAAGATCTTCATTAATGCCTAAAGATAATTGTATTTCACATGTTCCTAAAAATGAAAGAGTAAAAATTAATAATGGCTTTTGTAACATGTCAATAACCTACTTGACATGCATGCATACCTATGCATTAGAAAAGAATAAGAAAAACCGAGATACACACAAGGACATTCTCTCAGGAATTTCTCCCTCATTTACACAATTTACTATACATTGTAACGCAGCCTGCAGGGGCTTCGTTATACTACATAACTACTCATAAAGAAAGTTACCTTTGGTGTTAACTATAGAGCTTCGTTTTCCGTTTGCTATAGAGCTTGTATATCATTTTATGATTATGTCTTGTATTAGCATTACTCTTATATGTGTTATTTTAATGTTCCTTGTACATTTTTATCTGTAAATAAATTTAAAGTTATTGTTGTAAATATTTAGATTGTCTATCTGACATTGTCCGACAGCTGACGTTGTCTAACTGTTTTTCTATCGAATTGTCTATTCAAATTTAACTATGGAGTTTAGCTATGTTTCGAGAATATTCTATATTGTATGAATTTTAAAATTTAAATGTTGTAGAATAGAATGCGCATGGGCAATATAAAAGGACGCACATGGGCAGGACCACCAGTCGACCACCAGCTCTGAAGAAGCTCAGAACCTCAAGCTACAACAGTGCCAGTATACGTTTACCCGTAGAGTAACGGTGCCGGGGCACGAAGGGTGTTGCCTCCCTGCACCTACGCGCGTCTACCTTCATTCGTGCGCGTATCCGCGTCGCGCCTACCCGCGGCCGGCTTGCGGCGTGCGCGTATCTGCGTCGCGCGCCTCATTTGCTGCCTCCTGCGCTCGGCGGAGCCCTACCGCCCGCCTCTTGCGTCGCTGGATCCTACCGGCGCGCTGCCTGTGCTCACCCTGTGTTACCGCCCTACCACGGTTGCCCATCTTGAACTTTTACCTTGTATATATATTTAGCGTAGTGTACCGGTGTAAATAGCTAGTTTTAAGTTAGTTTTAAGTTAGATTTAAGATTTTTGGACGAGCCATCATTGTACATACCTCTTATAATTATAGCCCTCTTCCCTCTATTCTTATCTTTTCTTCTTCCCCCTACCTTTTAGCTCCGTAACCCTCCGTTACGTGACAGTTTGGCGCCCAACTCTATAGAATCCCTCCCTGTTCTCAAAATTCTAAAATAAACTTGCACAAGTTTCTGTATATAACATACCTTTTGGCTCCCTATTAGACGTCTCTTACTTCTTAGATATTTCTTTCCCTATTCTTCCTCTATTTTTCTCACTAAAATAAAGTAAATAAAATAAAAACTATTGTAAATATTTTATTGCTTTAAAATTACAAATATCTTAGAAATGGCTCGTCTTATAAACTTTAATTTACTTAACAAGGCGGAACTTGAATACGAACTTATAATTAGGAACGAAACTCCTGCGGATAATCTTGTATCGCTTAGAAAACAAATTGTTTTATTGCTTCGTAATTTTCCTACGGAGGACATTATTGATTCTCCCGTTCCTCTGAGTGACGATTTGTCACAAGCTTCTTCTACAATCTTATATTTATCTTCGATGTTGGACCGATACGAATCGGGTAATCTGAAATTATTTAAGAAAATTGAAACTTATATAAATCACTTATTTTATCGACTTGACAGAATTGACACTGATGTAAGTGACAGCGACTCAAACCTTATAGAACTCTATGACGACTTAAAAAAGAAGTTTACTCTTTTGACTGAACGTTTTGACGCTTTTTCAAAACCAGCTGAGACTTCACAGGTACAAACCTCTTTGGACTCACCCTTGCCGATTTCTCAACCTAACTGTATGCCACCTTTTCATAATTTTCTCTTACCAAATTATCTAAATGAGCTAAAAAAAATTACTTTTGATGGGACAACTTGTCCTAGAGCTTTTCTATCGAAAATTGATGAATTTTTACTTACGAACAAACTTGATAAGCAAATACTTATAAGCTCGGCCTTCAACATTTTTGAGGACGATGCTTCTTATTGGTTTAAATTCCAACTAAGTTGTGACCCTTCGTTAACTTGGGATCGCGTTTCCGAGTTGTTAATTAAGGACTTTGGCCATTCTGATTATGACCATAAACTACTGCAGGCAATAAAATCTCGTACTCAGGGTAAATCTGAGTCTATTATGGTTTATATTCCGAAAATGTTTGAAATGTTTTCGAGACTAAGCGAGAAATTACCTGAGCAGGAGAAACTGCAAATACTTCTACGTAACATCCGTCCTTGTTATACTTCTTTTGTTGCTCTTAATAAAGTTGATTCTATTGACTCTTTAATTTCTGTATGTCAACAATTTGAGCGCTGTATTGACCGCGACAATAATTTTAAAGAACCTGAAATGAATACTCTTATTCCTGAATTATCCTATAAACCTAAACACGTTTCTACACTTTTACCGAACACTAAACCTAATGTTACACATACTTTTCACTCTAAACATTCTTTCACTCCTAATTATGATTCTCATAAATCTAATAACTTTAAGCCTTTTCGTACGAACTTTTCTTCGCAGAATAAAAATTCTGCACATGCGATATCTGAAAATGCTCCCAAGTTTCAGGCGCATTTGTTTTGCGTTCGATGTCGAATAAATGGTCATTCTTTGAATTCTTGCACTAAACCAAGATTCTTAGTCTGTTTTAAATGTGGTTTGAAAGACTTTAGAGCTTCGGATTGCCCGAAATGTAAAGCGGACAAGCCTCAACCTTCTTCATCCTCTAACTCAAAAAACTAACATATGACTTGGATAAACGAAAAGAAAATTTTGATGTTGATGACTGGCATAATTGGTTAAAAATAATTAAGAACTTTTTCGCAAGTTATGGAACTTCTTCGGTTTATTACGACAACGAAAGAGATTTTAACCGTCCTTTTATTAACGTTTCTATTTCAAATGTTGAGTTTACGGCGTTACTTGATAGCGGTAGTTCAATGACTATTTTAGGTAATAACTCGCACTTTAAAATTTTGGAACTGGGCTTTTCGTTATCCAAGTCTGATTATATTACGGTTAGCACTGCTAGTAAGCATCGTGTTAAATCTTTAGGATTTTTTATTCTTCCTTTTACCTTTAACGACCAAACTAGACTTATTAAAGCATATGTTATTCCTGAAATATACCCGTCTTTGATACTTGGTGTTGACTTTTGGAGGGAATTTAATTTGGTTCCCAAAATTTTATCGTGTGCCTTTTCTCTTAATAAACCATCCCACTTTAACAACTCTGTGGAGAAACAAATCCTACCTTACGAAAATCTTACTTCTGAAGAAAAGGTTATCGCTGATGATATTATTTCGCGTTTTAAGCAAATTTCCTTTGAAGCTAAGGGTGAACTTGGTCGTACTGATCTGGTTAGCCATCGTATCGATACTGGAGATACGCTGCCTATTAAACAACGTTGTTATAGACTCTCTCCCGAGAAACAAAAAGCTCTAATTGCTGAGGTGGATAAAATGATTGAGTGGAAGGTCATTGAGAAATGTGAATATTCAAATTTAACTATGGAGTTTAGCTATGTTTCGAGAATATTCTATATTGTATGAATTTTAAAATTTAAATGTTGTAGAATAGAATGCGCATGGGCAATATAAAAGGACGCACATGGGCAGGACCACCAGTCGACCACCAGCTCTGAAGAAGCTCAGAACCTCAAGCTATAACAGTGCCAGTATACGTTTACCCGTAGAGTAACGGTGCCGGGGCACGAAGGGTGTTGCCTCCCTGCACCTACGCGCGTCTACCTTCATTCGTGCGCGTATCCGCGTCGCGCCTACCCGCGGCCGGCTTGCGGCGTGCGCGTATCTGCGTCGCGCGCCTCATTTGCTGCCTCCTGCGCTCGGCGGAGCCCTACCGCCCGCCTCTTGCGTCGCTGGATCCTACCGGCGCGCTGCCTGTGCTCACCCTGTGTTACCGCCCTACCACGGTTGCCCATCTTGAACTTTTACCTTGTATATATATTTAGCGTAGTGTACCGGTGTAAATAGCTAGTTTTAAGTTAGTTTTAAGTTAGATTTAAGATTTTTGGACGAGCCATCATTGTACATACCTCTTATAATTATAGCCCTCTTCCCTCTATTCTTATCTTTTCTTCTTCCCCCTACCTTTTAGCTCCGTAACCCTCCGTTACGTGACAACATATTATTGAAAAGATAACCGTAATCCGAGAGTTTTTTAGCCACCTTCAATATAAACTGGTACAGTAAAAGGTGCTTTAAAAAACTCAATTCACGGTGCCATTTACTCCCAACTATAGAAGCAAAAAGCCCCCGTATATAAGTCAGGATGACGAGACATTTATCTGTGACCACATTCTGTCTTTTCCAGCTGTTAAGTCTCACTATTGTCGCCACGATTCTTACAGAAAAGTGCCAAATTTAATTAATGAAAGTAATATCATTAAACAATGTAATGTAAGTAGGTAGGTTTCTTTAAAAACTACAAAATTAGTTTTCGTAAACCAAAAAAATACTTACTTACCTATGAATTGAGCAAGTAATTTACGGCGTATAAAGAAATGAACGTTAAAGAAAAATCTAAAAATAAAAACAGACATGAACTGCATTTCCTCCAAAAGTGTAAAGCGGATAAGTAGAAATGAGGATAAAAAGGAATATAAAATGACGAACCTTCGCTTCTGCTTTTAATTTTAATTTAGTTGCTGCGGCTAGGCCTATTTTACTTGCAAGAATTACCTGTATATAATTTGACGGTCTTCAATTTAGGCGAATAAGATAGCAAATCTAACTAATAAGATATCAGATTTGTCTGTCAGTCATACATATGGGATGATACAGAAGGAAACGCGACAATATTGAAATATCTTGTATCAATAAATCAATTAAGACTCATTATAATATAAAACATGTAAAATTTTTTTTTTAAATTTTGTCGGATATGTATGATAGGTAGCAAAAAAAACATTTTAGCTCTATGTGCGTGTTAACAGTTGAACAACCAGCTAATTGACATATTATTCATCGTATATTTTTTGAAACCGGTCACGCGCATATTAAATGTGAATCGATACATTCAAAAATTGAATTCAAAGTAAAAAATGTACCTGCAAAAACTAACCCAAGACTTTTTAATGCAACATCACTGAATCATGAGAATTCGCACGATTTTGGTTCACATAATCAATACCTCAGCAAAATGTCAAAAATGTTTGGTTGCAACGCCAGAAGGAAGATACTAACAGAATATATATTAAAATCTACGATATTAACACCTTCTTTCAAGAAATACTTTTTCAAATATAAACAATAAGTAAGCGATCCTGTTCCGGAATATTTACAGAAATCAAAGATTTCAATAAGGAAAAGAAACGATCTCTTAAGGTGACGGGTAGGGCACACTAGCGACCGGATCTATTTAAAACAATTTCGGGGTTACAACCTCTTGGCAAACACTTATACTATTTATTTAATACTTATACTTAACTTTTGGGTCTGCTTTTGTACTCAAAATTTGAATAAACGCCAAAAACGGCCACTTATGGCGATAATCCAAATTTCGAGTGCAAAAACAGATCAAAAAGTAATGCACAATTATTAAATAAATAGTATTAATGTTTGCTTAGAGACTCCCGTTGCGAAATTGTTTAAAATAAATCCGGTTTAGTAGCTAACAATTACCTAAATCGAATTGGTGTCGCTGGTTAGGACTACCCGTGGCCTTAATATACCCGGCATTGTTCCCTTCTTATCGACAGTAGACCTTGCTGTCATTGGCTTGTATCTCATCAATAATGAAAACAGAAACAGTATCCGCTTACAGTACTCATCCGAAGGTACAGGTAGGCGTGGGCGACGTGGCCACCGCCCACGGCCTCGCGTTCAGGAGAACATTGCGTGGGACCAGAAAACAAAGTAACAGAGATATTCTACGAAAACAAACATAAAATATCGAGGTACCTTTTCGCGCTAACATCTAAAACAATATTTTTTGTAAGCGAGGCCTCTCCGAACCCCACACCCACGCTTTCTTTACGTTTACGTTTAGCAACGCTACGTCACCACATTACCTACATACTTACAATATTGAATCCAGTTTGTGATGGATCTGGATGGATCTGTATCCCCACGTACGCCTTTTAAGAGGACCGGCCTTCTGCTATATTTAATAAATAAATAACTAAATCCTACAGACAGCGGTAATGATTATAGGTACTCCGAAAACACGAAGCGCAATGTAATCGATGCATAGCGCTGCGCAACTAATGTCCTGAAAAGAAGTGAGGGCGGACCACTAGTTAATTAGATGACCCACGCTGTTATTGCGAAACACAATAAACAAGACATCGGAATAAACATAAATACGAAGTACGCAATAACTTTATAAATAACGTTCCACAATAGTGTAAGTACAGTTGAGCATCAATTGAGGAAATAAGACCTCGTTTCCCATTTGTAGCATTGATTTGATTCTTAATCCACCAGCTTAGAGCCAAAAGGAATAAATAAAATTTTTACTGGAAGCGAATATTGCAATTCCCTAACTATTCGCAACGATAATATAAAATCGATAGCAAAACATACAACACGTAGTAAACGTTTTTCTTAACACAGTAAAAATTTAAATAGTGTGTCGATTATTTTATAATATAATGTGTCCCCTTACCAATACCTCAGAGGCCAATTTTAACGATCAGCTATTGATGAAAGACATATTAGAGTGCTCAAGTGTATACACAGAAACGGGTGCACTCTATTCTTTTACCCTCCTATTTCGATGAGACACCAGTGCGACACGGCTAAAGTGAGATCAGGCGCATGACCAACGGATTTAAAACATGTTTTCCAAGGAACAAGGGGGTACAAGACCTTAGGGCTGACTTTTTTTTACGAATTTTGGCCCGACCTGGAGATTGAACTCGTGACTCGACTCGGGTCGATCGATCGTAGCATACTTAGTACATAATCGTTATGGTGCGTGTATTCTACTATTCATACACGTTAGGCATAAACAAGAGAGCCTACAAAGGAACGGAATTCATGGCAGATTGTTTTATTACAAATACAATACAAATACAAATAATACAAATACAAATAATTTTATTTTCTCATATTAATTCTCATACATGTTTTGAGATGCTCCAGTAAGTAATAAAATACTTGAGTTGGAGCTATCTCGCTCTTCCCATTACATTTCACTTAAAAGAGTAAATAAAATCTAAAGCTACTAAAAATTGGCAAAAAAAATAATAATAATAAAGTTCTTATTTTTAACACTTCTTGAATTTAGGTACATAAGTATTTTAAATTTAACTTTAAATTATACAAAAAAAAAAAGGTTATAAACAAATTTAGTGTGGTGTGTGTGTTGTGTGTATGTGTGTGTTTGTGTGTATGTGTGTGTGTGTGTAATTTATTCCTATGCCTTTCTTGTCATGTCATGTGCCTTTCATGTCATGCGCTGTGTGTCTCTTTTCGTTCTTTTTATCTTTTTTACACACCTAAAATCCTTAATCCTCATTCTGTCTGCGCACACTCTTCTGCCAAATTAGGCCAATAGCCTCTCGTTTGGTTCAATATCCATTGAGAAAAACTTGAATTTCCTCCTATAAGACAAGCTGCCCTTGGCGATTTTTTCTAGCTTTTACTACTGGGAAACATTAAGCTGTGGCAGTATTTCAAGAGCTGAAACAGGAGAGGTTAGACGACGCCATATTTTTGAATATTCCTGTAGTTTTAGTCCGTTCGTCTGTCAATATCGTTTAGCACTTGAATCACTCAAATAGCGGAACGAAAATAACGGAGAAAATTCGTGTAAAACTATGCCAAACTAAACTTGTCAAATAAAAATTGTTGTTAAAGGTGTGTGCCATTAAAAACCATAAAACAAATAACTTTTATATAAAATATTGCATATGCGTACTTTATTTTAATTGAGGACTACGTACATTCGTACGTACTATAACAATAGTTTACTAGACAGAGAAGCCCGAAAATAATAATAATGAATGCCTAACCGAAACTTAAATTATACATTCATCTCATCTTATCTAAACAAAAAAACAAAACACTTGCGCGATGTAATTATGCACAGCGCCATCTGTTGGCTCTTTGAGAAAAAATTGAATTGTGAAATGAGACGAGTATGATGGCGGTAGGATTTCGAATAAATTATCTTTAAGGCTTTTTAACCGACTTAAAAAAAAGAGGTTCTCTATTCGACATGTATTTTTTTATTTTTGTTCGCCGATTACTAGGCCATTATTGAACCGATTTAGATGATTCTTTTTTAGTTGGAAAGTATATAGTCCCGGATTGGTACCATGGTCAGGGTATCGGGATATGATGATGGGATCCTGGAAAAATTGAGGAGAATTTTCAAATTTTATAGGGATACGTAATTTTTAGGCATCTTTTTTCTAAAATGCACCAGTATTTACGCCCGACTGTAGGTAAGGAGTTAAAGGATAACTTTTTTCATTACTGTACTCACAATAAGTTTGTTAGTTATTTGGCGGGGGTTGAAGAGGAAAGGAAGGGGGGGGGGGAAGCGGCTGCCAAAAAATGAGAACCCCCCAATTTTAAGGCACACGTAATGTTTTTGTATCTTTTTTCAGTGCCCAGTGTTTACGACTGATTGTATTAATTTTGTGGCTCTACTGATGATGAAAGATCAACTTCTCGACGGTAAGGAGTTAAAAGAAAAAATGAGAACCCTGAAATTTTAAAAAGGTCTTTTTAGTGTCACATTTTTTTGCCAAAAAATGAGACACTAAAAGCTTGAAAAAAAATTTTCAGCGAAAAAAACCACGAACTAAAAAGTGTAAAAAAATATTTTTATCACTTCAAATAACATTTTATAAGAACACTCGAGAAAAGGTGTTACCGAAGTCAGCGCCTAATCTATGTTAAATAATTGGTGGTTTTTGAAGGCGGTTTTTATTCGCTGAAATTTTTTTACCATTAACAATAATAGGTATAAGAATTCAAAGCCAAAGGTTGCCTAAACTAATGTAAGTAATTATGCCTAAAGTCTGAAAAACTAAATTCGTATCACCACGACGGAATGGCAATCAACGAAACTAGTTACCGGCAAGGAAAAATATTTCTATTATCGATACTTTATCACTAAATTCCTCGTATGTAACCAAAGTACGTCTACGGAGACGGTCTCTGTATATTAAAACCACGGGGTTTTAGTATACAGAGAATTATTTTTTTCTATCTGAGGTAGTTTGTTAATTACCTACGTATAAAAAATATTTTGTCGAAACTGGTTACGAACTACGGTTGCGTAGATGGCCAAAAGGCCTTACTTGTAATTTTACTTGTAAGTGCATAACACTCAATCTAGTAATAAGGTACAATAAAGCGACTGCCGTCTGACCTTGCAACCAATCATATTGAATAACCATAATATCAAATTTCTATCATCAAATAATTGCTTTGATATCAAATTAACACATAAAAGTGCTATTGCACAACCAGTCAGATACCGAAGTAATGTTATAATTGAAAAAAAAAACACGTGCATCCCCTTTGCAATTGGACTGCGAGGGTTCATAATAAGTACAAATGTTCAATGGCGTCATGCTTAATAAATATTATTGATTCACAGCTGACTACTTTAATCCTCCATATAATTCCATCTCCAACAAACATATTGCTCGGCCGAGGGTAATAAAAATCGCTTTGGGGTGGAGAATACAACGTGCAAGGCAGACATTTATCAAATTCGCGTAGGTGAATTTCAATTAATGTATGGAAATACTCATTGTATAATTATAACGGCTAGTGTAGCGTGGGTGGATTGGTGGTGGGTGATTACATAAAATAAAAGGCGATGAATAATAATCAAATCATCATACCGTTTACATTAAAAACGAACAATTAAAGCTGCCACATTCAATAAATAAAATCTGTTTTTTCAACACGATAATTATTTTATAACTTTGTGTAATACATGGCCGTTTGCAAAGAAAAGGGACAATACGCCAAAACATTTTCCGAAATGAAAAATACTATTTCTAGATTAGAATTATAGAAATGTGAAAATCCTCATGTGGCGTCATCACTTGTCATGACAAATTAATGACGATTTTGCTCACGTTGATTTAAAAAAACCGGCCACTCTTGGCCGGTTTTTTAATAATAATAATTACCACTTTATGTAATAATAATAAGTATAGTTACTTGTACACAAATAATATTACACGACTACATATCAAAAAACCAGCCAAGTGCGAATCGAACTCGCCCACGAAGGGTTCCGTAGCAACAAGTAAGATGTATGGAAGGTAAATTGCGGTTTACGGTTTATAAAGTATCAAAAAAAATCTACTAGCTAGATCTCGTTCTAACCAATTTTCATTATTAGTATATCATAATATGATATATTATATACACACATTTTACCACTTTGGGAGCGTGTCTTGCGCAAAGTATTAAGTTTAGAAAAAAAAATGAATATTTAGAGTTTCAGTTCTAAGTATGGGCCCCCCCCCTAAAATTTTTTTTTTGTGTAAAAATCGTAATGCGATTAACAAAATACATTTACCAAGTTTCAATATATGGACGGATGGACAGACGGACAGACAGACAGACAGGCAGATATGACGAATCTACAAGGGTTCCTTTTTTGCTATTTGGCTACGGAACCCTAAAAAGGTAATCCAAATAGCCAAACATCAAACAATGACATGACCAATGACCTAAATTTTGTGTATTGTACATTACAGCACCGATATCACAATACATTGAACCTCTGGATCACGGCACTTCTGGCATATTAATTAAAAATAATACTTCAACAAGAACACTCATTTAATGAAAACTAAAAAATATGGGTCATATGTATTTTCTTTCTCTATTCGAATATAATATAATATAATATTTTCTCTGGTCGTATTGTCCATTGTAAAAAACAATGTTATTAATAGGGTATACGACTAAGTTCAATATTTTACAAAATATAAATATTTTATCAAAATATAGGTCAATATGTGCCAATGGCCAAATTCTCAATTAAAAATATAACGTCTAGCCGGTTTTATGGTCATTCAAAGATTCATGGGCAAGTCCATTTTAAAACTATGAAATTATTAAAAAATAATTATACCATTGAATAACCCATACAATTTGCACCAATTATTATAATAGAACCATTGACATAAACGAAACATTTGATATAGCTACCATACAAAATTCAAATGAAATGCATACAAAATACTTAAGTGTGATGTCACATCTAAGTAGCCATTTGTATGGAGCGTTTTGGGTTTGCCCTAAAGAATGTGATTTTAAAGTTGTGATATCTCAGGTAGTTTGAATGAGAATCAAGTGATTCTTTCAACGATGTTTCTATCATTGCGAGGTCTTTTGATTGCAAAATTAAAAAAAAAGTAGTCGTATACCGTATTATAACGTTGACACGATAAAACAAATCGCCCGACTGGCTACATTGCGTACCTAAACATCGTACAGTGACAAAAATAAGACCAAAGCAAGCTTCCGCGATGCTACTGACCGAAACATGATAGCAGAAAATCGATAGTTACATTAGAATTAATATATATACTTTTTTTTTACTTAACCAAAATCATAATTTTACATATTATTTACACAAACAATGGGGACAATGAAAACTTAAAACTAAATAAAAACTTTTACATCTGCGCATGCACTTGGTTCATAAATAGCCTATCTCAAGCGTCAGCGCTCATCCTTGTGTTACGATATTGTGTTAACAATTAATTGTATTTGTGCTAATCAATCAAAAAGTGTTTTAACATAAAATGATAATGATACCTAAAATCACTTCGCGTCAATTTTTTTTATTAAAATTATAGTAGCTGTTATAACTGGGCAGTCCAGTCCGATGGCGCATTTAGTGATCCTGGATTATACGCCAAAAGTCGTGGGTTTGATCCCCTCTCTCGACAAAAAATTCGTGTGATGAACACTAATTGTGTTTATTCAGTGTCTGAGCGTGATATATTTGTGTTGTGCAGTAGATTACATCCCAGCGCCCCATCTCTATCCGGCCGTGTCACACTGGTGTCCCACCGGAATATAGAGCATGGGAATAGAGAGTGCACTTGTGTTTGCGCACACACTTGAGCACTATAATTGATGGACTGACCGGATGGCGCAATTGGTAGTGACCCTGCCTCTTACGCCAAAGGTCGTGGGTTCGATCCCCACCCTGGACAAACATTCGTGCGATGAACACTTGGGTTTGTTCAGTGTCTGGGTGTAATATATGTATTTAAGTATATATTTGTGTTCCTCTGTTGTCTGATATCTGTAACACAAGTGCTTAAGCTACTTAGTACGGAATCAAGTCAACGTATGAGATGTTGTGAGAATTATTATAATATAATCCTGCGTAAGTGGCTGATCGTTGAGATTGGCCGCCTTAGCCGAAATCGGTTGGAGAATGTAATTTATTAGTATTTTACATTCATAATTGTTCTGTATGGACTTAAATTGAATAAAGATATTTTTGATTCTGATTTTGTAAATCCTCTCTTAGCTGAAATTCGTATCACAAGTGCTTACTCTTCAGTGCGAAATCAGGCCATTGTGAAAGTGAAATCTATTTCTTACGATTACAGCAACATGCCAATATTTTTATTTTTTTGGTTAGCCTACATCTACTAACATACTTACTCGTACACATTTTTTCTTCGTCAATACTCGAAGATTGTGAACCTAGAATTAGATAAGAGAGAACAAAGACTCACTGATTACTAACTACTAACGTATGAAATCGGGGCATAGAAGACAAATACACCTATACCCACAAGTTCTAACATAATGACACTTTTATCGACCACTGAGGCGTTTTCAACTGACTTTATCAATAGATATATTCAGTTTATATGCGTCAAAGACACACACGTGCGTAATTATTTTAAAAGTTTATAATGAAACTAAGTACTTCTGTACTTCCTTTACTCTGCAAGTGTCTTTGTCACACAACCGCTTTTTGCTTACATTATAAGTATTGAGTGCCCAATATTTGCGTTATTGAGTGTAGGGCAAACTCATCTAATTCTAGGACTCACCAAATTCCGTGATATTTACTTTGAGGCCCTATAGAGCTGTGTGATTGAAATCAATGGCTTAAAATACAAACTGTGATTCATTGTTCCTATCATCATCATCATCATCAGCAACCCACACTCGTCCACTGCTGGACATAGGTCTCCCCTAATGCACTGCCACTGCTCCCGATTTTCGGCCACTCTCATCCAGCCCACACCAGCCAGTCTTCGGTTGGGCCAAATGTGAGTCGAGTCGTAGCGTGCGTCCGTTATTGTACGTACGTAAGGGGGGGACGTAAGGGGGCCCACACAACATCTTTCGGGTTCCAAGTCAATCTCTCCTGCCCGTGGCGCGTCCTGCTAACCAACAAAAGAGGCCCTGGCGAACCACCCACCAACGCGCACTGGACCAGCGTGGTGGGTTATGGTCCATTTCCCCCTAATGACAGATTGTTTCTATAGTCATCATAAAAGACTGACTGAAACATATGCAATGTCTTAATAAAATTGATGAATAATTAGCTGGTATTTTATTACTCAAATGCTTTTTTTCACGAAGTTAAATGAGTTCACCCTACTATACTTATTACATGGATTTAAATAACAGAAGTACAAATTGCATTGCTTCCTCTAATTATAAATTTCATCGTTTATTTTATGGTCTTGGTTAGCCGTGTGGTCCCGGCAGAGCAGAATAGGCCACCCTCACTCTTACCGAGGTGTCGTAAAAGGCGACTAAGGTAAAGCTGCTGGCATGATCATCAGCACCCAGAGAAGGAAAACTCTGCATTTATATCAAAACCCTCGCCAACCCGTCTGCCAAGCGTGGTGAGTATGGCAATTGCCCCTCATGTGATTGAGGGAGGCCCGTGCCCCAGCAGTGGGGACTTCAATGGGCTGATGATGATTTTATGGTCTTGAAATGGTATTTTAAAGGTGTTACCAATCCATCGACCGATAATCGAAGTCATCGATAAACGTCCAACGACAGGAGCCCAATTCTCGTGCTCGTGATATTTAGAAAACATGGCGGATATCACCTGAAAACCAAATAAAAAAACTATATTATAGTGATATGTATAATGTTGTATGAAAATAAATGTCACGAGCACGAGAATTGGGGTCTTGGTCTGTACCTAAGCTTTGATTTAATTGCTCGACGCATAGAAGATACCTTTCGACTAACCAATCGATTGATTCCATTGGTCGACATCCATTGATAGGGCTGGTAGGTAATGTCTATTTCGAACCCCAGCAGCTCAACCACGCAACTATTAGCCCTAAATAAAATCAAATTAATATCATCATTACTCCAATCCAAATTACATCAAAATGAACAGATGAATAAATTAATAGAAAATTCAACAGCACCACTAATTATGTAATCAAACTGTTTTGCCTCATTAAAATCATTTACGTTTAATTGTTTGATACTTGTTCATCGCAGAGTTTTTGATTCTGATAAAGCAGAGAACAAATTATTTTGGTATAAAATTAAATTAATTTGGCATGAATTCAATCAAACGAATATGCCTATAATTATTTTGATCCTCCAAAATGAATCTCGTAATTGATATCAAGCCTTTTAGGGGTCCATTTAACTGAAATATAAAATGATTGACATCAATAGAAATTAAAACTATGATGGTTCCTGGTTATTGGAGCACATAACAGAGAAAGAAAGTTCATTCTATTGGATGAAAAAGGGTTAAATCATTGTTATTCACTGAAAACTTTTTATATGACAGGTGGCAGAGGAGTTAGCGGATCATCTGGTGGTAAGTGATTGCCGCCGCCCATGTTGGAATCACAAGTACGCTGGCAACCTTTGAACTTCCCTCATTAAGGGTAAATCACTGATCTCATTACTTTGAATTAACACGAATTTTATAATGTGATACAACGTTATATATATATTTTGCTCGACGTGTCTACTTGTGACACGGCTACTTCACAGCAGCCGTGGTCACAAGCGGTGGTGTACGGCATCGGCTGCTGAGGCCGGGCTGTGAATCTTCGGACACCTTCCCATTTCTAGTAGATGTTCTGCTATTGCCGATTTATTCGCTTGTCTATTTTTAATTCCCGTCTTAATGCAACGCGAAAATTTAAAAAACTATAAAAACATGGTTGTTGAGAAAAAATAGGAAAACCAAATAATCGAAAATCTAAAAAATCATTAAACAAATATATTATGCGTTTTATATACGTGTAAAAAAAATGGGTCCGCGACGGTTATGCGAAATACACTTGGTCGATGAACGCTTGGTCGAATGAATTATTTGCCGAACAACTATTGGTCGATTGATCGTAAAAGTGATTTTTTTTTTGCCGAAGTATTAATGATCGACGAACGATTGACCGAAAGAAACTTTTTACTTCAATTTGCCTTCTAATTAATGAAATAAATTTAATTTGTAAACATCCATTTCCTATGAGTGATTGCTCATATTAATTATTTAAATAGAAAAAATAAAACGCAATAAACTTATTACGACTAATTATTAGTCTGGAAAGTTCGTCGAGTACTGTCTAATTTTATGGAAAAAATATCTAAAATAGGTACCAATTATTGCATTGCCACATAAATACATAGAGTAGATACAATGCAACGTTGGCTGACTTCACCCAGAAATAAGCTGACCTTTAAAGTAGGTAGCCGCATATTTCATTCAACAGGACCTATTATTAGGTATCGCAATAATGTAATTGAACCTACCACCATACCATTCCATTTGACTTGAGCATTTAGGACACCAGGTCTAGGAACCTGTCTATTCAATAGTGAAGTCTAAGTTTTCGCGTTCATTTTCAAAAATCATTTCCATTTTTAAGGGTCCGTACGTAATGGGTAAAACCATGATCCTAAAATACTAAGACTTCGCTGCCTGTCCGTCAATCTGGCTGCATCTCACGAATGATAGCTAGACAATCATCGTCATCGTCAGCCCATTTAAGTCCCCCCTGCTGGGGCACGGGCCTCCCTCAATCACATGAGGGGTAGTTGCCATACTCACCACGCTTGGCAGACGGGTTGGCGAGGGTTTTGATATAAATCAGAGTTTTCCTTCTCTGGGTGCTGATGATCATGCTAGCAGCGTTACCTTAGTCGCCTTTTACGACACCTCGGTAAGAGTGAGGGTGGCCTATTCTACTCTGCCGGGGACCACACGGCTAAGGTAGACAATTTTTGTTTCAAACTATGTATTTTTGTTAATGCCCTAACCACAAATAAAAAAAATATTTTGAATGATATTTGAGCCCCATACAAAAAACATTATTTTTCTCTACAACAATAATTGCAACAGGTTTTGAAATATTTACAAAATATTGAGTCGTTTTTTTTCTTTAATATTGCAATTAAAATAAGATAATTATTTAAGGAGCGGCTCCCATACAAAAAACTACATTTGCCTATTCAGTACGGAACCCTTCGTGCGCAAGTCCGACTCGCACTTAGCCAGTTTTATTCGACTGATCTACCAATAATTCGACGTAATATTACGTTCAGACTTATAAATAGAACCCGAGTGTTCCGCCAACAATGAGATATTCTCCATCATATCAGTAGCATAGAACTCGAAGATCGCGCGCTTTTATTCTTTAATCTCTTTTACCGATGCACTGTGTTGCCAGCTACTAACCAGAAAACGTACGGTTTATTTTACTGACCGGATGGCGCAATGTCATTGACCCTGTCTCTTACGCCAAAGGTCGTGGGTTCGATACCCACCCTGGACAAAAATTCGTGCGATGAACACTTGTGTTTGTTCAGTGTCTGGGTGTAATTTATGTATTTAAGTGCTTAAGCAACTTAGTGCGGAATCAGGTCAACGTATGAGATGTTGTGAGAATTATTATTATTATTTACGTTAAAGCACCAAGTTTGATCTCTATTTTTTAGAGTTAGTAAATAGCTATAACCTTAAATACCTCAGGCCAGGTGGAGTAACGATCTTTACATGATAGCTAGATAAATATTTGGTCTCGCATTCAGTTCGGAGTGGCGAACATTAGGACAGGCCTATGTCCAATAGTGGGCTTCAGCAGGCTAAAGATAATGATGATGATAAAATAATTACATAAAAGTTTTGTAACAATAGAAATATTTTTTTAATTATTTTAATTTAACAAAATTACTGGTAGCTTATTCAGTATTACTGATAAACTTATAAGAGCTCGTATACTTATGCTAACACTGGAGCTGCAACCCAGTCTCTAAAATTTGTTATTCTGATATGTAAATAAATAAATAAAAATTTCATAACATCATATACATTGATCTGACTCCGAGATAGGTAGCTCAAGTACCTGTGTAACTGATATCAGAATCAACTGCGGAATTACAAATATACAATATAATACTAATTATAATATAATGTAAACTACATTATTGTGAATTTATACCAAAATCTATTCAGTAGATTTCGCGTGAAATATCAACACACATACTTATTATATACCGTTATTTTTTATCGTTATAATAGGTATCGTAAATAATGTCGATTAGAATGTTAGATCAAAAAGAAATAAGCAAAAAAAATATCAACGGTTCTATACAAAATAGAATATCCACCCGGCAATAATGTATGCTATGGGCGGGCTATGCTCGGAGTCTCCCTGCGTGATCGTATCAAAAATGATGATATCCGCAGGAGAACTTAGGTCCAAGACATAGCCCAAAGGATTGCATTCCTCAAGTGGCGATGGGCAGTGCACATAGCGAGGAGAACAGGCGGCCGTTGGGGCGGAAAGGTCCTCGAGTGGAGGCCACGTACAGGAAGTCGTAACCATGGCAGCCCCCCACATGGTGGACCGACGATCTGGTGATCTGACTTATCAGACTTTTATTTGTTTTATTATGTACTTCTTGTCATAGTGTAAATTCCAAGCCCTCTTAAACCTTACCTTCTCGACTTCCACCTTCAGAGAAGCTGGATTGGCTGAAAACCAGCACTGTCTTGGAATGTCTCATTCAGTGGCAGTACAAGCTGAGACACCTCCTTTTGCTTATATTATGTACTTAAATTATCCACTACTGTTATGTATCTTATATGTGGATGGAATGAGCTTCCAGCTGCGGAATTCCCTGATAGCTACGACATGTCCTTTTTTAAACGAGGTTTGAAAATAATTCTTCTTTCATGGTACAATTACTGTGCTCCAGCATTTTTGATGTCTATGAGCGGCGGTTACCATTTACCATCAGATCGGCCGCACGCTCGTCTGCCTATTATTCGCAATAAAAAAAAACCATGTTCTTAATAAACGTATTTGTATTTGTGCATAGCAACATCGAATGCACCGGCCCCTCCACGGTGCTGCCCCTTTTGGGCTATTGTGTGTTCACCCCACGGGCCCGGCCATACTCTTTAATGTTTTATTTTGCAATAAAACCGACGAATGCAGCTGTGGTGCGTACAACTACATGGGTTACAGTATTAGGAGTGTTTGTTTTTCCTATTAGCTTTTTGAAATAATATATCATCTACTTTTCTTTATTGAATTTTGCATAGCGTTTAGCAGACGGATCGCGTGATGGTGTCTAATTGCCGTCTCCTATATACACCCGTAACATAAGAAATGTAGTCACAAGCGTGCTAACTCCCTTACCCCTCGGATAGGGCCTTGAGTAACTTACTCAGCGAAGCACAGAGCAGACGTTGCTTCGCACCAAGTACGTCCATATTTCATGCATGCGGCGTGAATATAGAATTTGCGGACCAGCTTGAGAGCTGCGCATGCGTTTTACGCATGCAGTTACTGTAATAGTTTGACCTATTGTCAACATGAGTTGAGGGCGAGGCTTTGGTAAGTGCATAATTGAGGTTTTTATTACATAGGTGGGTGTAAGGCGAAGCGCGAGCTGCTAATGCGCATGCGCCGCTTGCATACGACGCGTAGCTTGCGAGCGTGCGGCGCACGAACACAAAATGCATGTGCGCCGCTCGTGGAAACAACTCGTCAGCGGCTCGATAACAGCACATTTGCGGCACATTCGTTAGGTGGTACCGCCAAAATATATAATTATTTGTTATTTTATATTTTTCATTTGTAATTATATACAAGGATACTGTAAATAGGTATTCTTTAATTATGTTCCTAATGTTATGTAAACTGTTTAATAAATACACTTAGGTACTATAAACATTGATACATTTTTTTTTCAAATTTTGTGTTTTCCTATTTAAAGTTTTCAAATCAATAGTACTTTACATGTGTAGTGTTGAAGTACATTTACTAAAATAATAAAAGATTATTTTCATAAGTACTATTTACATAAGTTAAATAGAAATTGGATATCAGTTTATCATAATGTGACAAGTTTTGTTTGTATCCGCAAAAGTGGAAAAAAAGTATCAAATATCATTTACAGAGTCAAACTTTTTTTATGCAAACATTACAAGAGATATGCCCCCTCTCGTATAATCCCTATGCATCATGTTTATCAATAAGCCCTCGAGTCTACCGGGGTAGGTAGGAAGCTCTTTCACTAAGTGTTATTATTTGATGCGGTAATGTACGGTTTTGTCAGAACGAAAAGGGTAGGGTGGGCTAAGAGCATGGGTTTAGTGTTGGTAGAAGCGGGTTGAAACTTTAGGAAAGGTGATTATGAATTTGATACTTTCTTTTTAGGGTTAGCTTTAGTTAGTAAATTGACAAAAATCGGAAACAGGACATGTAAGATTTTCAAATAAAAATAATAATAATCGATTTTGGGGGAGGCACCATATGGCCATACTTAGAACCAAAACTCTTGTTTTTACATTAAGCCCATGTGATTTCAAATTGTTCTTTTCTGAATAGTTAGCCCGAGAGACACTTCCAAAATATCCTAAATCAAGGGAGTAATAAAACTAAAAAAATATATATGATGTACATTAGCAAAGTTCTGCCAAAAATTGGTTTCATAAGTTTTAATCCGCAATCTACATTTCATTCAATCAACGTAAATATAAAAATAAATCATAAACGTACCTAAACCTCAAGCACAAATATATAATGCAATAGAACCATAAAAAAGTCCTAAGTGACATGAAAAGATATAGGTAATGAAATTTTGTCATCGCATAATGTTAAAAATTAAAATATAGATATATAGATAGAAACATATAATCACTGAAAATACGACACACCACTTTTTACAGATAAGAAAGGACGCAACAAGTATAATCATATAATATTTAAACAAAGAGAAAAAAATCAGCAAACAACATTACAAATATAAAAAGAGAAAACAAAAAACAAAATTAAAAGAGAAAACAAAAAACAAAATTAAAAGAGAAAAAAAAGTATAAGACGGCTTCTCAAGGCGGGCAATAAGTATTTGCGTACAGGTGTGTGTGTGTGTAAGATGTTGCGATAGTCAGTGAAAAGTAGCTCACTCAGCTTCGGCCATGGCTTTAGGTAGGAGTACCTTCAGGCCATGGCGCTGGTTTTATGTAAGCCCTAATGTGACGCACGGACGATATATATGGTACATAAATAGTTTATAAATAAATTAAATATAATCTTCTGTCTAATGGTGTGCAAATAAATATACAATAAGATACACATTAATATTATGGTGGGATATAAACAAGTATAGTGTAGTGAGAGTGAGATGCTCGCGTGGGTTGGAAAAGGACCGAGGCGACGATTCCCGCAGAGTCCGTTTGTAAAAGATTTTCTTCTTCTTATTTTATTTGTGGAAAACACTTCTCGACTGAGAATTACTGTTGCCATTTTTACGTTTAAGATTTAAGGCGTTTTTAAACGGGACAACTCGTCAGGAAAAAAATCAAGTGATATTTTGACGAAGTACGTAGTCAACAATCAAAGTCAGTCAAAGTCTCAGTTACTCAATGAAACGTAGGTGTTAAGCGTTTTATCGACCTACAGATTCTGCCCAGATTCCCCTTAACGAAATCGCAGGTTTTAGATCCTATTAGGTCCAAGCGAGTTGTTCATGTGACAACTCCCTCGACACACAAGAGTAGAGTTAAAAACGATACAATTCAACGATTCTTATATTAATATCACTTTGCGGCACTTCACTGCACAAAACAACACCAAATTTGAACACTAAAAACTACTAAATACTAAATTAAAACCTCTGAATTGCATCAGCCGATACGACTTGTTCTACTACCCTCCGCAGAATATTCTTTAAAATTTCTTACTGAAATCTTATTTCGTGTTGCATTTAGACGTTAACACGTAAAAAAATACCGTACCTATAATATATACCACTAATCCAGGTAAATCCTATAGACAGCGACAAAACACTAGCTAAACCGAAAAAAAAACACTTGCGCGGTTTAAATGACGCCAAGCGCCATCTATTTGTACTGTGTGGAACTACAATGTTCCAAAACAAATTGAGTGCAAGTCACTATTCGTAAATAGGGCGTAATAAAAAAACTACATTTCCAGATCTATACAAAAGCATATCTAAGATGTTGTCATGATTAAAGAATGCTGTTAAACAGAATTCTTGAAAACAGAAATGAGATTCTTATATTACACCCAAGTTAAACTATGTTCCATTTGAAACTATTCTAATTCAACTATACCGTACACTATCGGTCCCCTCTGCGGCCCCTCTAGAGGGAACATACGTACTCGTAAAAAGAACACCTGATCTTCGCCACCTAAGTTATGGCAGCCGTTCAGGGGGCAACTATTTCTTTAGATTGAACGGGGAAGAAAAATAACCCCCTTCCTGGCAGGGTCTTTCTGGGCTAACGACAAAAATTTATCAATGGTACCTCTAAATAAACGCTTCAACAGTCGAGGAAGGGAACCTAACCGTATTTTGGAAAGGTAAGGGCCTACAGCAAAACGGAATTCGCGACCGAGTCTTTATCCCCGTCGCGTTTTACACCGATGTGTTTTTATTTTTGTTTTGGTGCGATAGTATAGATATTTTTATGCTTCATTGGACGCGGGAAGGCCAGGCGAAGAGGCCCAGTTAAAGAACATCGGCTCCAGGTCCGTCCTCGCTCTCGGCCCGAAGAGAGCGACCACAGATAAAGAAAGAGAGCTTGAGCATGTCAAAAACGTAGTATCTCGAGTGTCTTTACACTAGCCGGATGGCGCAATTAGTAGTATCCCTCATACACCAAAGGTCGTGCGTTCGATCCCCACCCGCGGGATGTTCCGTGTCTGGGTTAATATATGTATTAATTTTTATGTGTTAGGTGGCAAACGAGCAGACGGATCACCTGATGCCAAGGGATTGCCGCCACCCATTGACACCCGTTTGGAACAGTGGTAGTGAACGCTGCCTTTGGCCCAATGGTTGCGGGTTCGATCCCCGCACAGTACAAGCATTTGTGTGTATGAACATGTCTGTTTGTATTGGTCTGGGTGTTTTTATGTATTATAAGTATGTATTTACAAAAGTAAATATATTTGTAATTCCGCTGTTGATTCTAATATCTGAAACACAGGTGCTTGAGCTACTTATCTCGGAGTCAGATCAATGTATGTGATGTTGTGAAATATTTATTTTATTTATTTATCATTGGAGTCACAAATACGCTGCCAACCTTTAAACCCCTTTCCCATTCCCCTTTGTTCGGTAACCACACTCACGCAGCGAAACACAGCACATTACTTCTTCACGCCGGTGTTCTGTGAGGCCGCGGTATCACTACCGTCGAGGCGGCCCATTCATGCCGAAGCGTTCTTCCACGGTATAAATATTATCACAGAATTACAGTATTAAGTAATACATGTTTGCAATTCCTCTGTTGTCTGATATCCGTAACACTTGTTGCGGAATCAGGGCAATGTACAAATACTTTATGTTCTAATCACCAAGCTGTTCATTCCACAATATTGTTGCTTTTCGGAACACTGTTTAGTGCCCACTGTCCAGCCATTCTGTACATTTACTAATAATTTGAAATTGTGAATAACAATTTCGTATATTTTATCGTATGGATGAATTACGACGTCAACAGCCCATTCTGGATATTTTTAATCTATACATTAATTAATCTAAACAATTGGTTGGCATGTTAATCAATATCTTATTATTAACATAGTACGTATAGAGACTGCCTCGGTGGCGCAGTGGTTAGTGGGTCGCACTTTAAAGCGACGGCTGCGCAAGAGGTCCCGGGTTCGATCCACGGGCCGGGCCATAAATTTGTACCGAAGTTTTCCGTAATAAAATCTTAGTGTCAGCCCGGAGTCTACATTTTGGCGGCGGTCTTGTATGCCGGTGTCTCGGAAAGCACGTTAAGCCGCCGACGTAATTAAGCCGTCCTCCGCCCAATCCCTCTCCGGTCATGTCACGTCGGTGTCCTATCGGAATATGAGTGAAAGGGAATAGAGAGTGCACTCTTGTTTGCGCACACACTTGAGCACTATAATATGTATATACTGCGTAAGTGGTAGACAGTTGAGATTGTTGAGTAGCCGTAATCGGTTCGAGGATATTATTAACATAGAATTTAACGAAGTCGTTATCGCTGTCTCTCTCTATGTATATGTTTATTTATTTATTATATTGCACATGTTACATTTTGCGGTTTCAAATCTAATATAACAATAAGTTACAATTAGAACTGACTATCAAAAATAATATATAGGTTGGTTACATGGACCCTGAAAGGGTACAACTAACATAATAGGTATGTATATTATGGATGGCACTGCTTCAATTAAATTATTCATCATCATCATCATCAGCCCATTTAAGTCCCCACTGCTGGGGCACGGGCCTCCCTCAATCACATGAGGGGTAATTGCCATAATCACCACGCTTGGCAGACGGGTTGGCGAGGGTTTTGATATAAATACAGAGTTTTCCTTCTCTGGGTGCTGATGATCATGCCAGCAGCTTTACCTTAGTCGCCTTTTACGACACCTTGGTAAGAGTGAGGGTGGCCTATTCTACTCTGCCGGGGACCACACGGCAGAGAACTGCCGTGTGGTCCCCGGCAATTAAATTATTACTTAACATATAATACCTAATGAATAAATGTGGGTAATTTTTGTCGTAAAATATTTTAAATTAAATTATGATAGTATTTTGTAAATCATGTATGTACCTATTATAATTAATATTTATTAATGAGGTGGTGTAGAGTGGTTTATGTATGTAAGATGTAAATGGCGTGTGTTTTATTTAATTCCTTTGTCATTTAAGAATTTACTTATTGTGTAATAACATTTTGAGATTACAAATTATTTTAACTTGGCTTTGAAAATTGTATCTTGGGTTTCTGTTTTTATTTCTGTGGGGATTTTATTATAAACTATGATTGACCGATAGTATGGGCTTGATTTATATATTTCTAATTTAGATTCTAGGAGAGCTAATTTATCTTTGCGTCTGATGGTTTTGGTGAATTAAAAGTATGTGGGATGATTACGTACAAAGATTGTAATTTCGAGGATGTATATAGTTGGAAGGGTTAAAATTTTCAATTTCATGAAGTGTGATCTGCAGCTATCTAGACAGATATAAATGTTAATACTACACAGACGTGTAGTATTAACATTTATGTGTAAGCATTTCTATTACTTGCTACTAACTTGCTTAGATCTTTTAAGAGCTTTTTTACGGATCACTGGCGATTTAACTTTTTTGTGGATAACTTTTTTTTTAAATCCAGCTAGAGATTATTGTGCCATGAATGACGTGTGCAAAATAAGCTTCAAAAATCACAAATCCTTTTTAGGATTCCGTACCTAAAAGGGTAAAAAAGAAACCCTACTACTGAGACTTCGATGTCCGTTCGATGTCCGTCTGTCTGCCAATAGGCTGTATCTCAAGCACCGTAATAGCTAGAAATTTTTAGAAATTATGTTTATCTGTAGCCGCTATAACAACAAATACTAAAAATAAAACAAAATTAATATTTAAGAGTGCTCCTATACAACAAACGCGATATTCTTTCGCCAATTTTTGCTTCATATTAATAAAAACAGCAGGCATGCAATCGAAATATTTACAATATACTCAATTGTATTTTTACTTTAATGAAATTTAAATTACATTACAAATTAAATAAAATTACAAATTCAATTCAACTACAAATGAAATAAAATTACAAAGAAAGTCAGTAAATTAAATTAAAATACTAATGAGATTACAAATAAAATAACGAATTAATTATTTACAAACACTGACTAACGGCCAAAAACAGGCAACTCACCCCCGCCCGCCTCCGACGCAAAGGTGCCCATCACACTCGCCGCATTACCACGCTGAATAGCGATGGCCAGCCTCTGCACCAGAAACGACCCAGAGCGTGATAAATAATAAAACTAAAATAATAATCTTTAATGATAAATAATAAAACTAAAATTAAATAAATATGGTGCTCCCATACGTAATCGCTATATTTTGCCTATTCATGCTGGATATCATTTAACGGGAGCAGGTAGATACTAAAAGATTCATAAAATACATAATTGTTTTTTTTCTTTCAAAACATAGTATAATAAAATTAATGGTACGGAACCCTTCGTGCGCAAGTCAGACTCACACTTGGCCGATTTTTTATTTTAAATGCCTTGATCAATGTTTCATTCATTACCTTAATTTAATTACAATCTATAAAAATAAATGGATGGCGGCACCACTGATCCGTAACAGGGCATCTGAGTTCAGTTTCAAGCCATCAAGACATGGAATGCCGTCCCAGCCCATGTGTTTCCTCCTTCACATTACAATCCGGGGTCTTTTAGGCGAGGCGTGAAACAGCATCTCAGCAGGCCACTAGGGTGAGGTTGGCAGACAGAACAGTGCCGAAATATCAGAAACTCAAAAATAAGGTACATGGTAGAAATCTCGTAAAAAACTATTCTAATAAAAAAGTTTGTAGTTTTATAAAATATTTCCTTGTCACAGGTATGTAAGACTCGAATTAAAAATTAAACGACTAGTAGATCTTTACCTATTCTATAGGCTCTTCCATGGAGAGTGCTCTGTGGAGCTGTTTAATATCATACCAGGGTCACCATTCTACAATCGCACGACTAGACGCCACAACAAACTTCACCAATACTACCTGGAACCAATCCCTTCCAGAACGCTTCGTTTCCAGCGCTCCTTTTTCCCGCGCTCATGCAAACTCTGGAATGAGCTTCCAGCCGTGGTGTTCCCTGATCGCCATGACATGTCCTATTTTAGTTATAGTGGTTTGAAAAGAGTTCTTCTCTCACGGTAGGCAGCGGCATGACTGTGCTCCGGCATTGTTGATGTCTATGAGCGGCGGTTACCGTTTACCATCACTATTACTCGTATTCGTTTGATCATTCCAGCTTTAACTAAAACTTAAATATTTAATAAGTTAAGCTACAAGCTTTTCGTGTACATGGCCGTGTGGTCCCCGGCAGAGTAGAATAGGCCACCCTCTTTCTTACCGAGGTGTCGTAAAAGGCGACTAAGGTAAAGCTGCTGGCATGATCATCAGCACCCGAGAAGGAAAACTCTGCATTTATATCAAAACCCTCGCCAACTCGTCTGCCAAGCGTGGTGAGTATGGCAATTACCCCTCATGTGATTGAGGGAGGCCCGTGCGCCAGCAGTGGGGACTTAAATGGGCTGACGATGATGAAGCTACAATAGGTACCAACTCAGGTTTATGCCAGAGGGAAACGCTTATAAAAATTGATTTACGTACATACGTACTAATATTTAATTTAAATACAGACATCAAACTATGTTTAATAATACATAAATAAATAAGCGTTGTATACAATTAATAATAGTCAGAGGCCTTAGAAATTGTGAAGAGCATGAGAAGTTATGTAGGTTTCATAAAAAAATCCAGCAAATTCCTTCTTTGATTGAAATATCTTAAGGTGGAAACCCTGGTCCTGATCGAATGCAAGTCAACCGAGCATCGACTAATCCCTGATAAATGAATTGTGGCGTCAGCTCAATATATTGACTTCCGCACCTCGCTCGGTAAACACTAACTAAACTATACCTCGATAGGATTGTCCTATATTCTGTACAGCTTTTGGGTTTCAACTTCAGCCAAAATTGTGAAAATATACCTACAATGTCACAAGATGGACAACTACGCATCAATGCCATTATCTTTTAATAGGATCATCATCATCATCAGCAACCCACACTCGTCCACTGCTGGACATAGGTCTCCCTTAATGCACGCCACTGCTCCCGATTTTCGGCCACTCTCATCCAGCCCACACCAGCCAGCCTTCGAATGTCATCATCCCATCTTGTCGCAGGGCGTCCTACACTACCGTCCTACTTACCGAGTCGCGGTCTCTCGCGGCTTTATGGCTCCAACGGCTGTCAGTTTAATAGGATGCCGATTAAGAAATATCAAAGAAAAACGTGTACAGCGCATACACTTGTACAAATTGTAAATATTTTTTTAAGTAATAAAGAGAGAACTGTGTGATAAAGATAAGAGTTTTCTGAGAATTAATATCCTTTTTTAATCAAAGGATCTCTAACACTTTCCCGTTTGGATCAGTGGTAGTGAACGCTGCCTCTGGTGGAAGGGTTGCGAGGATCGCCCCGCACAGTACAAATATTTGTGTGCATGAACATGTCTGTTTGTAACGGTCTGGGTGTTTTCAATGTCTCATAAGAATGTATTTACAAAAGAAAAGTATTAAATGTATATTTGTAATTCCGCTGTTGGTTATGACATCCGTAACACAGGTGTTTAAGCTCTCGGATCTCGGAGTCAGATCAATGTATGTAGGTAATGTTGTGTTATATTTATTTATTTTAAAAAACACACACAAAAATACGAAGACAGAGATGCGATTATAATATTATTGTATTTATAAACACTCGCTTTTGCCTGTATTTTCATTACAGGACCATAGTAGGGTGCAATATAATAGTTGGATAAATACATATTGAAAGTTACATTATTAGTCTAGTTCAAACCTAGCCTGTAACTTTTGGTAAACAGAACAATCCGATATCTCGCACTCTGTCCAGCATCCCCAGTGACTCAGTCCGAGTATGCTTGAATATTTATGACTATCTACATGCGAACAAAAAGGAATCCTGTATCCACTCTAACAAAAGTGATTTTCGTGTACATATCCACACTAATTATTATGTAGGGCCTGGTATTTTGTAATATCGACTTTGAATATCTATGATTTATCAATACAATCGAAAATAACATTGATGGGATTGCAGTCTATTTTAGAAAGGAATACTGTGAACGGTTTATTGTTAAACTTAGTTTTAGTAATTTATATTTTACTTCATCAGCATCATCAGCCTATTTAAGTCCCCACTGCTGGGGCACGGGCCTCCCTCAATCACATAAGGGGTAGTTGCCATACTCACCACGCTTGGCAGACGGGTTGGCGAGGGTTTTGATATAAATGCAGAGTTTTCCTTCTCTGGGTGCTGATGATCATGCCAGCAGCTTTACCTTAGTCGCCTTTTACGACACCTCGGTAAGAGTAAGGGTGGCATATTCTCCTCTGCCGGGGACCACACGGCCATATTTTACTTATTATTGAACAATTGATTTGAGTAGTTATCACTGTTATTTCATATTTGGCATATTTGCACTATAAACGTAAGATTGAGTGACCTAAGCTGAGAGTGGCCTAAGTATTTTAGAATCGGCAACAAAGTATAAACACACCTCGGACAATATGTAGGTATGAAGCAAATTAGTTCAATTGGCATAAAAATACTTGCTTCATTTCATGCTTAAAGCATGCTACTTTTGAGCAAGTGCCAATTAGTAGCATGTGTGGACGAACGTGCTACAAATAAGCTAATGCAGTGCGGGTGAAGGGGGGAGTGTGGCGAAGAGTTTTAGAACATGTAGACAGGTGTGCTTATTTTAAGCATGCTACTAATAGCATGCTTATTGAAAGCAAATTTGGACAGTTCATTAAGCATGCTCATGTTTAGCATGCTTAAAAAACCGCCTTCAAAAACCACTTTATACAATTTAAATAACATTTTTAACACTTTATATACTTTAAATAACATTTTATAACAATACACTCGAGAAAAGGTGTTACTGAAGTCGGCGCCCAAGACTATTTTGTTATACTTCATTACATTATTCAACAGGGATTAGGCGCCGACTTCAATAACACCTTTTCTCGAGTGTATTCTTATAAAATGTTATTTAAAGTGTATGAAGTGTTAAAAATGTTATTTTACACTTTTAAGTTCGTGGTTTTTGAAGGTGGTTTTTTTTCGAAATTATACAAAAAATCAAAGATAACATTTCATGGAGGGTTGTATTATTACAATTATATAATACCTTAAACTTAGAATTCTCTCTTAACAAATCTGAGGCTAGTACTAAATCGTAAAGTTTTAATCATATCAAAACGTTGCTGCATAAAGTGCTGGCATAATATATAGTAAGCGAGTAGCAAGATATGATGTATCAACGAATGCAGCTCTCGTGGCCTTGGAAATAGGAAACTTTAGGTTGCCAAAACCGTAAAAAAATAATTGCGTAGGAGTTGTAAGATTGTCGCTAGTTGATTTGATCGACAGAACGCGTGTAGCGTCGTCCACCCCAGTTTTTGAGATTAAATAGTGTGACATCATGAATGAAACACGTGGTTATATTGAATTAATATGTGTAATACCTCTGTATTCAATTTGTGTGGTTTATCTAAGGCCGCCCGGCGAGCTTTCAGTCTGCACTTGCGTCGATTAGGGTTGTCTCTTTGGCGAATGCGAGGGAGCAAACGGGCAGTGTAAGTAACCGATTACGCTTACGGCGGCTAATCTCAATGATCAGCCACCTACGCAGGATATTTTAACAGTGGCTCGACCGGAGTAATACACGTCCTCACAGAAAACCAGCGTGAAGCATGCATGCGCTGTTTCGCTGCGTGAGTGAGGGTACCGGAGGCCCAATCCAGGGGAAGGGGGGTTAAAAGGTAAGCAGCGAACTTGTAACACCACTGGTGTTGCAGGTGTCCATGGGCGGTGGTAATCGCTTACCATCAGGCGATCCGTTGGCTCGTCTGCCACCTAAATCATAAAAAAAAATATTTATCACTCTCTATTCCCTTACCCTCATATACCGATGTGACACTACTGTGACACGATCGGAGAGGAACCGGGCGTAGGATCAACAGCTTAACGTGTTTTCCGAGGCACGGGGGTACAAGGGGGAGGGGGGGTACCGCCAACTTCCAGACTCCGGGCTGCCACTATGAATTTCTTTCCGAAACATTAGGTACGAAATTTTACGATTCCCGACCCGGGGATCGAACCTGGGATCACTTGAGCACCCTTCGCTTTAAAGTGCGACCCACTAACCACTGCGCCACCGAGGCAGTCACTTGTAGATACGGAAATACGCGGGTACAGCCAGCACTGCTATGCTTATGGAAGCGTGTTGATGTGTGTATTTATTGGGTACGTATGGACGTATCCAATAAATGCACACACACTCATTAGCATAATATTATGCAAATGTGTACGTGGCATCGCGGCCGCTACACGGCGCCCGGCGCCTACACACACCAAACCCGTCGCATTCTATTTTACTAAACTACTGGATCTGATACTGTGCTGTGGTTGAGGTAAATCGGTCCAGTATTAATCTCCTTGCTGGCTTACCATTTAATCCACTAGCCTCGCTCAGAAACAAGTCGCTCGAACGATCAACGATCCTAGCATAACATTCCCAGTTGCGTCTAAAACTGTTGCTTTGGTGCCCGGGATACGCTTGGACCATAATCCAGGATTCGGGAAATCTGGTAATTACAATGAAGCGAGTTCAGCATGACCTTCACAACCCTTTAACGATGGTTTTACTTTAAAATTTTTCAACACGTGTAGGTTTCCTCACACTTTTTTTTCTCACTGCGGTGCTAGTGGTAGAAATACACACATGATTTGATAAATTCAGAGCGATAGTAGCTCAATGGATACGAACGCGACCACACGGCGTTCGTGACGGTTAGTGTCAACTAGTGACGCCAATTGATTTTATTTGTTAGCAACTGAACCGGATATCTTTTTAACAATGTCTATCTAATACTTAAAATTTAGGTCTGCTTTTGTATTCGAAATTTAAATTACCGTCCAAATTTAGAGTGCAAAAACAGACACAGAAGTTAAGTATAAGTATTAAATAAATAGTTAAAGCCGTGCCGTGCCGTGTGGTCCCCTGCAGAGTAGAATAGGCCCCCTCGCTCTTACCTAGGTGTCGTAAAAGGCGACTAAGGTAAAGCTGCTGGCATGATCATCAGCACCCAGAGAAGGAAAACTCTGCACATATATCAAAACCCTCGCCAACCCGTCTGCCAAGCGTGGTGAGTATGACAATTACCCCTCATGTGATTGAGGGAGGCCCGTGCCCCAGCAGTCGGGATTTAAATGGGCTGACGATGGATACGAACGCGCCTTCCACGCAGATGGTGGAGGTTCACCAATGGTTTTTTCAAATCTATGTGCGTATTTCTACCATTACCATCTGCTCGGCGGTGAGGGAAAACATCATGAGGAAACCTGCACGTTTCGGAAATAGTGTCTGAAACGTGTACCATGATTCAGTTGGTCTGGTTCCCCTGTTAAAGGGTTGCGAAGGTCAGACGGCAGTTGCTTCATTGTAATTACCAGACCCCCCAATCCTAATTTATGGTCTAAGCGTACCCCGGGCTGCAAAGCGACAGCTTTGGACGCAACTGGAAATTAAGCGCTATGACGAAGAAGGAGATTTAAAAATCCAGAGGTATGTGTTTGGATTCAAACCTATGATATTCCGTTTAGAAGACGCACGTTCTTGTACACTGTGCTACTATCACAGAGGTTAAAACCAGCCAGAAACTCAGTCAATAATTGCGGTATTACAATCTACTCCATTCATAAAGAGGTTATTTCCATAGACAACAACAAGGTACAATGTATAGGTAAACAGAAATAACAAAACACTAGCGTGATGTAATCGACACCCAGTGGCATCTGTTAGTGTACCGTTTGAAACTATTATCTAAACGAAGTGAAGGCGGGCCACTAGTCCTTCAAAAAAAAGCCCATTTATGCATGCGTGGTTACGCAATAAAAAGTCAATGTTTCGATCACTGATGAGTTTCGATCTAGCCAACCAAAAATAGAATTAGTCCGATACCCGAATTTAAGCTTCACAAAATGTGCGGTTGCTTGTCGTGCCAACTGTACCCACTCGTGCCTACGTGAATAGGACACCCGGGAAATTAGCAACTTGTCCGGTCGCAGCGCCCGGTGAAAAACAACCATATCCTAGGGATGCGACTTATATGACATCCGTAATAAAAAAAAATCACTCGAGCGAATTGTATCTAAAATGTTTAATTGTTAATATCCTATGTGACATCAATTTGCTTTCGTTTACTGAGAGCTACAATTCGTAACTTAAAGATATCTCTCATTCGATATCTATGTCGAGGCTCCAGGCTATCAGATTACTTTAACTGTCAGCTATCAACAGTTAGTAAGTAACATTAATAACCAAAACCAAACATGTTTGTCTTTAAGGTGAGAATCTGACAGACTTGAAATTGTATTTGTGGATAGGCTATCGAGTCAGTCCAAGTCATTCAATCAAACTCAATAAAACTGTCGAAAAATACTAGGCAAAATCACAGGTTTTATGACTCTCATAGTGTTCATCTCGATGTGTCATTCCTGGTTGCATCTAAAGCGGCTCTAAGCAATTTGTAGTGTCTTAGGCAAAGGCCTCCATCATAGAAATCATTCAGTTACCACGATACTAAACAATAAGCTAATCATTCAAAAAGTTTGTCGTGAACTGCGCGGACGACAGACGATGGCGAGTTGGTCGCTGAATAAACAGGCACGTATGAGCAATATCGAATAGTTTATGAATAGTTTGTTTGTCAGACTAGACTCCGAGTTCGTTGTGCCACCATCATGGAACTAAAAAACGTTTTAAACGGAATGTGCCATTTTTGTAAAAAACATCACGGAGTGTATAAGAGATCCAACCAGCCCTGACGGAGCTTTAATGTATATCTACGTATATATACGGGTCTGGTAGAGAAAGAACGTCGAGCTCTAATGTATATATACGGGTGTCGTAGAGAAAGAACGTCGCCCAGCGCGTCACCCCAGGACTAACGGCTTTGCGCGGTTTTTCAAGTATGTAAAATTAAGTAAAATAACAGCCTATATAGTGTCCCACTGCTGCAGTGCAGTTAATCCTTTCCTTTCCAGTGCCTTTGCCCTGCAGCGGGGCAAAGGCCTCCATCATAGAAATCAAGTCATCGCAACTATGATGGGATTAGGCTTAATCACCACGCTTGCCAAATGCGGATTGGTGATCACAAACCCGAGTTATGTTCGAAAACTTCGAAACATACTTTTCGCTCGACCCAGGAATCGAACCCAGGACCCCGAGATCACGACCCGGTACTTAAACCACTAGACCAACAAGGTTGCACCTAAAGCGGCTCTAAGCAATTTGTAGTGTATAGATAGATATATACTCCGTATTGCACGACATAACTTAAAAGCAGTATTATAAGCCGAGTTAATAAATTCCAAAAAATCATATAAAATCAAATTGGACGCTGTCCTAGGTAGGCACACAAAACATCAAAATTGTAAACTAAAAACCAATGCATACTTACTGAATTGAAACCTTTGTATTTCTTGTGCCGATAGTTGTGTTTAAAACTGCAATGCAAAAATATCAAAGTTAATTGTATTCATGAGACAAGACTACGATATCCGGATATTTTTTTTTTCTTTCCCAGGGGAAACAATCATGGCCGTCATCTTGCTACATGCAGGGAACAAGGTGGTGTGTGGGACTCAAACCTTAACTAAAACCCCTGGGGTGTCCATCTCCGCGCAACCACAGCCGGGACTAGGCCGTACCGCTAATCGCGCTCGCCGCTTCACCCCTGGCGCAATACAGCCCTTCAACGTTGTACGACCTACCAGGACAACCAGTAATGTCGTCCCCCGCGGAGTCGTATGATGAGCAAGCTACTCCCCAGCAGTGGATACGCTCACGTACTCCGAAAGCCCGTTTAGTCGCCTCTTACGACAGGCCGGGAAAACCTTGGCAGTATTCTTAAACGCCCCTAGCCACAGGGCGTACGAATCCTGGATCATGGCCCAAACGTACCTTCGGTTCCGAAGCTATAACTTTGGACGCAACTGGGAACTACGGGCTAAGATTAGGTAATACAGACTTAAACTAGAAGTTTCTCTGGATATCTATTCTATTAGAAGAATGAGTTTCACAAATGATGAGGTTGTACTTAAATAGTCACTTGAGTACAATCTTAGACTTCTTTGGTTTGACCGCGTACAAGGTAAGGTTGCTCAAATTGTCGGTGACTTGACTCTCTCTAGTCGACTTGATCCTCTAACCCAACAGAATATAGCTTTCCTCAGCATTCTATACCGCATCTTTCATGGGGAGTGCTCTAAGGAACTGGTTGATCCACTCCCTGCAGCTGAATCCTTACATCGAACCACACGCAAGGATTGTCATTCCAGCCCCAACATCTCGACGGATGACGATCTAATATTGTGCGTTTCTCGCGGAACGTACCTTAGTTCTGTGGAACGGTTTGGATGCGGGAGTATTTCCCGACTACGACTTAGGGACCTTCAAGAGAAGAGCGTACTCTTTTTTTAAAAATAAAAGTAAAAAAACTAAAACCCAACTACGACAAAAAACGTTGCTGAAAAAGTATAAAACAAGCCTTCGTTGTCAATTTATGCAATATTCACTATGTAGAGATAAAATTTCATGTTTGGAAATCCGCAGTCACACGTTGTCAAAGGGTAGTATATTTAACGTGTGACTACGCCTTTCCAAACAGTGCTAATTTTATCTCTACATAGTGAATATTGCATAAATTGACAACGAAGGCTTGTTTTATACTTTTTCAGCGACGTTTTTTGTCGTAGTTGGGTTTTAGTTTTTTTACTTTTATTTTATTTGTACTATTTTGGTGTCCAAGTGCTAGTAATATATATATATATATATATATATTCAAAATGTACAAGTCAAGCGCTTTCAAATGATACCAAACACGGCATATTTATCATAACTTTATTTTTTTACTCTGTATGTTTTGTCCGCTAGAGGGCGCCACATTAGATTTTGTGAAACTTCATATAGCCTATAACCAGCGGACGATCAAGACGCTTAAAATGATATGTCATTTGTCGAATTCTGATAAGTAGTTAAGAAGTTACGTGGAAACAGATGAACATACATACATACATACAAACATACATACATACATACATACATACATAGCCTGTCAAAATCATAACCCTCCTTTTGCTTTGCCGTAGTCGGGTTTGTTTCGGTAGTTCTTAGTAGTACGCTTACTTTTAGGCTTCATTTCTTTTATCGTATCTACTATTAAGTAGTATAGTAAAACATCTGCATTTTCACCCCACACAAAGTCTGTGTGACTAAATTCACTGTTTACTATAATGATGTAATACTACATTTTGTAGACTTGGCATCAAACTTTGAATGTCCGGGATAGAAGCTAACCAATCATCTGAAGAACTGAATATAGCAACTGGTAAAGTTATTTCATTCAAGCGATAAACAGGAGGGCGGACCATGCCATACCTTCTCAAGTTTCTCTTATCACCCATGTCGTACATTTGAAATTGACCACTATTCACTAGCTGAATATCCTTACTAATATTATAAAGGCGAAAGTTTGTTTGGATGGATGTATGGATGGATGTTTGTTCCTCTTTCACGCAAAAACTACTAAACGGATTTTAATGAAACTTTACAGTAATGAAGCTTATAGATCAGAATAACACATAGGCTATAATTTATAAAGATATCTATAAGACCTTGCTTTTATTCGAATTACACGCAGACGAAGTCGCGGGCAAAAGCTAGTAATGAATAAATGTTTTCACCGACGCTCCAGCTGGTGAGTGGGCCAGAATTAATGATCTTAAAGTCTTGTTTTGTATCTCCTGCCCCCCATTTGTCAACAAAAGTAAAGGATTCATACATTGAATTGCATCACTCCTGCAATATTTTTCCACCACGTTCCAAGGAAGCGCTTCTGCACGCACTCCGGTCATAACACAGACAGTGTTATGACTGGAGTGCGGTTTCCCATTAACGCTGGATACGAACGCCGTTTGGTCCCCGGCAGAGTAGAATAGGCCACCCTTAGGTACTCTTACCGAGGTGTCGTAAAAGGCGACTAAGGTAAAGCTGCTGGCATGATCATCAGCACCCAGGGAAGGAAAACTCTGCATTTATATCAAAACCCTCGCCAACCCGTCTGCCAAGCGTGGTGAGTATGGCAATTACCCCTCATGTGATTGAGGGAGGCCTGTGCCCCAGCAGTGGGGACTTAAATGGGCTGACGATGGATACGAACGCGCCTTCCACGCAGATCGTGGAGGTTCACCAATGGTTTTTTCAAATCTATGTGCGTATTTCTACCATTACCATCTGCTCGGCGGTGAAGGAAAACATCGTGAGGAAACCTGCACGTTTCGGAAATAGTGTCTGAAACGTGTACCATGATTCAGTTGGTCTGGTTCCCCTGTTAAAGGGTTGCGAAGGTCAGACGGCAGTTGCTTCATTGTAATTACCAGACCCCCCAATCCTAATTCATGGTCTAAGCGTACCCCGGGCTGCAAAGCGACAGCTTTGGACGCAACTGGAAATTACGCGCTATGACGAAGAAGGAGATTTAAAAATCCAGAAGTACGTGTTTGGATTCAAACCTACGATATTCCGTTTAGAAGACGCACGTTCTTGTACACTGTGCTACTATCGCAGAGGTTAAAACCAGCCAGAAACTCAGTCAATAATTGCGGTATTACAATCTATTCCATTCAAAAATAGGTTATTTCAATAGACAACAACAATGCACAATGTATAGGTAAACAGAAATAACAAAACACTAGCGTGATGTAATCGACACCCAGCGGCATCTGTTAGTGTACCGTATGAAACTATTATCTAAACGAAGTGAAGGCGGGCCACTAGTCCTTCAACAAAAAAGCCCATTTATGCGTGCGTGGTTACGCAATAAAAAGTCAATGTTTCGATCACTGATGAGTTTCGATCTAGCCAGCCAAAAATAGAATTAGTCCGATACCCGAATTTAAGCTTCACAAAATGTGCGGTTGCTTGCCGTGCCAACTGTACCCACTCGTGCCTACGTGAATAGGACACCCGGAAAATTAGCAACTTGTCCGGTCGCAGCGCCCGGTGAAAAACAACCATATCCTAGGGATGCGACTTATATGACATCCGTAATAAAAAAAAATCACTCGAGCGAATTGTATCTAATATGTTTAATTGTTAATTTCCTGTGTGACATCAATTTGCTTTCGTTTACTGAGAGCTACAATTCGTAACATAAAGATATCTCTATCGAAGCTCCAGGCTATCAGATTACTTTAACTGTCAGCTATCATCAGTTAGTAAGTAACATTAATAACCAAAACCAAACATGTTTGTATTTATGGTGAGAATCTGACAGACTTGAAATTGTATTTGTGGATAGGCTATCGAGTCAGTCCAAGTCATTCAATAAAACTGTCGAATACTAGAAAAAATTACAGGTTTCATGACATTCATGGTTGCATCTAAAGCGGCTCTAAGCAATTTGTAGTGTCTTAGGCCGCCTATAAACTGCCTCACTGCAGGGCAAAGGCCTCCATCATAGAAATCAAGTCATCGCAACTATGATGGGATTAGGCTTAATCACCACGCTTGCCAAATGCGGATTGGTGATCACAGTTATGTTCGAAAACTTCGAAACATACCTTTCGCTCGAGCCGGGAATCGAACCCAGGACCCCGAGATCATGACCTGGTACTTAAACCACTAGACCAACAGGGTTGCATCTAAAGCGGCTCTAAGCAATTTGTAGTGTATAGATAGATATATACTCCGTATTGCACAACATAACTTAAAAGCAGTTAAAATTATAAGCCGAGTTAATAAATTCCAAAAAATCATATAAAATCAAATTGGACGCTTTCCTATGTAGGCACTCAAAACATCAAAATTGTAAACTAAAAACCAATGGCATACTTACTGACTTGAAACCTTTGTATTTTTTGTGCCGATAGTTGTGTTTAAAACTGAAATGCAAAAATATCAAAGTTAATTGTATTCATCAGACAATACTGACTGGCCGTCGTAATAACTATACTCGAAACTGGAATTTTGCTGGAATTCAAGACCAAAAAAACTACGACAGATACCTTACTGTCAAATCTATCAACGTCACTTATGTCATTGTCAAATCAAGTTTTCAGGTTATGCCAACCTTTTTGTTATATGCTTCTGTTCTTAGTATAGGCTGGCCTAATTCATGATAAGGATTTTCCCAAAAAAACGAAACTTAATTACAACTTTATTTTGAACTCAACTACCATAAATTTTTTTTTTATTGTAAATTAAATTGAATTACCCATTAACACCCAGGAAAGTGAAGCATATTATTAAGACAGTATGGAAAAGTTAAATAAAACCATTTTTTAATTAATTGTTCTATATAATCTTCATCTTCACCATCACTAATGTCAGAATCTCTGACTACGAAATCTGAGTCTGACCGACTTATAAAAAATGTCCACCACTCCAGTAATGAAATCGTCCATTTTTGCACATGTTTTAGATTTAGACGTTATTATATATACTGGCGATATAACTGGTAAGGAATATTGTCAAGTGATATTTTGCCAAAATTATATATATAGTTAATATAGTCAACAGTCGAAGTCAGTGAAAGTCTCAGTCACTCGATAAAACGGGGACGCTTAGCGTTTTATCGATGTGTGGATTCTGCCGAGACTACTATTGAGGAAATCGCAGGATTTAAAACTCATAGGTCCTAGCGAGTTGGTCACGTGACAACTCATTCAAAACACAATAGCAGTGTTAAAAATGATGTAATTCAAAGATTCTTAATATTAATATCACTTTGCGGCACCTCACTGCACGAAACAACAACATGTACCTAAGTTCAAATATTGTACCAAATGTTATTAACACCTGAAGTGACACAAGCGCATTACCAGCTTTTCTACCAAACATTACGGATGATTAAGTTTTTATTAAAGCGTCTTGTATTTATGTAAAAATAACTCAATAGAATTACTTATTTAAATTTTAGAATCAAAATTACCAATAAATAAATTACGTCAGCGTATGTTTTTAGGAAATAGGTATATACTATTGAAAGATCATTTAATTGCAGTGGCAACATTGTAGTAACTTTTTTGGTCTTGAATTCCAGTTTCGGGTATAGACTACGATATCTGGATAATTTTTTTTCTTTCCCAGGGGAAACCATCATGGCCGTCATCTTGCTACATGTAGGGAACAAGGTGGTATGTGGGACTCAAACCCTAACTAAAACCCCTGGGGTGTCCATCTCCGCGCAACCATAGCCGGAACTAGACCGTACCGCTAATCGCGCTCGCCGCTTCAACCCTGGCGCAATACAGCCCTTCAACGCTGTACGACCTACCCCCTATTGCCCCTTTTGGAACATTTTGGCATCATTAACTCATTTTTGCAATTTTTGACCATTGAGTCTTTGTAATACTAGATGAGTAATGTGTATTATAATATGACGACCCGTTTGGATCAGTACTAGTGAACGCTGCCTCTGGTGCAAGGGTTGCAGGTACTATCCCCGCACGAACATGTCTGTGTGAATCGGTCTGGATGTTTTCAATGTATTTTCAAAAGAGAAGTGTTAAATGTATCTATTTGTAATTCTGCTGTTGGTACTGATATCCGTAACCCAGGTTCTTGAGTTACCTTTCTTGGAATCAGCTCAATGTTATGTAAATATAGTTTAGATCTAAAATCTAAGGGTGTACCACTCCTGTACCACAACAGGCAATCACCTTTCTCAGGGAACTTGAGTAATACTGACGAAGTTGTATATAGAAAGTAATTAATGGATGCTGTTGAAGTCTAAGACAAGGACATTTACGCATCGGTACGCCGATGATGGATAAAAATGTACAATTAGCCTCACGTTTGTTTACTACTATTATTGAAATTGGAACGGATGCTTCGTCGTACGAGTACCTTTTAAAACACTGAAGATTCCCAGGGTTAAAAATAATTGGAATCTGTGATGCAAAGCAGTCCGTGATTTTTAATTAATGGGACCAATTTTAATAAAATTTCATCTTTAACGGTTTTCGTCAAACAAAACCAAACAAAGACTTCGAAATTATAAAATTAACGGTTAGAATGTTTACTTAGTAACAGAAAGAAAGAAAGAAAGAAAAAATATTTATTTGGACACAATTAAAAATTACAAGTACATTCAAATAACACAACATTTTACAGTAGGCAAATCAATACAGGTGTACAAGTATATGTGCCCAAAATGGTATCCACTCAGCATGTGTTAGCGACTAGAGTAGGAGCTGCTAACGCTGGTTTTCAGTGTCCGCTATAAGTCTGGTTGTAAAAACGCACCGTCGCCGACACGCCGGGGGCACTGAAGGCTCGACTTACCGAGTGCTAATTAAATATTTACCTTTGCACAGCTCCTCAACTGGCCCTGTTAAGTGATTAGAGAAGTTTTGTAACATCGTTTTATGCAACGATCGAAGAAATTGACTCCGAATCGTTATTTTTGCTCTTTATTTGTTTATTGTGATCTAATTAATACAGACATATCAACTCAAATCACGCTTTTAAGTCTTGTATGTGGTCAATAAATATTTACTAAGAAGCGCTAAGAAGGGGGAGGAGACGCCGAACAGATGCGCGTCTCCCCCCTCTACGCGGAGGGAATCCGCTGGTGCGTGTCAGGGGGTACCAGTACCGGCATTGCACAGGCTCCCTCTTGTGCCCGATAAGGACGGCACAGTTCTCCCGGCTGTCCCTATCCCCTCTCCCGGCACGTCCGGGGGAGAAACCGCCGCCGTACAGGCGGGCATCCGCCCGGGGAATATCGTGGAGGGAGGCTTCGGCTTTCTCACCATGATATTCTCCAATATGGGCGATGAGGGAGAACCCCAGGGGGCTTAGTAGGTATGCCTTTGCCTGGCTTCTTTAAAGGAGAAGCCCCCGCCAAAGAAGACCCCACATAACCCGGCCACTCTCCTGGTGGCCTGGTATGCATAAGGTAGTCGGCTCATCTGTTGAACCCTCATCAATTCTCTGATATACCACGGCCGTTGGCGGCTCACTTGTGACTCCACTGGTGCAAAACCAGTGGAGTCACACGCACTCCGGTCATATCACAGACAGTGCTATGACCGGAGTGCGGTCGAGCCGGCCCATTCATGCCTAAGCGTGGCTCTCCCACATTTAAATGTTCACAGATACACCCTGTAGAAGTATCAAAATTAAAGAAGCATAAAAACATAGACAATATATAAGATGGTTTTGGCCGTCGCCAAGAATTAGGTAAATATATACTTTCTGTTACTTTGTAGTTTCATGGGACAGTAAATAAGTATCCAACTCCTAATATTTTAAAACAATTATTTTATTTTACAGCCACCAAACTCATGAACACCTAGTTTATTGAACTATTTACGAGTATGCTTTGTGTGCAAATGTCGAGTTATGTTTATAAAACCTTATTTCGGTAGTTCTTAGTAGTACGCTTACTTTTAGGCTTAATCTCTTTTATCGTATCTACTATTAAGTAGTATAGTAAAACATCTGCATTTTCACCCCACACAAAGTCTGTGTGACTAAATTCACTGTTTACTATATGATGTAATACTACATTTTGTAGACTTGGCATCAAACTTTGAATGTCCGGGATAGAAGCTAACCAATCATCTGAAGAACTGAATATAGCAACTGGTAAAGTTATTTCATTCAAGCGATAAACAGGAGGGCGGACCATGCCATACCTCCTCAAGTTTCTCTTATCACCCATGTCGTACATTTGAAATTGACCACTATTCACTAGCTGAATATAATGAATAAACGTTTTCACCGACGCTCCAGCTGGTGAGTGGGCCAGAATTAATGATCTTAAAGTCTTGTTTTGTATCTCCTGCCCCCCATTTGTCAACAAAAGTAAAGGATTCATACATTGAATTGCATCACTCCTGCAATATTTTTCCACCACGTTCCAAGGAAGCGCTTCTGCAGGCCATGAATTGTCGATTTTAAGAAAATCCAATGCTTCGTACGTGCGAAAATGTTCGTTCGTCTTATAAAATTCTGCGAGCAAACGAAGTGGTCCTTTAACGTTATACATATAAGCCATTGGTCCTAATAATATTGCTGATTTCAATAAATGATTGTAGCGTGGATAAATGCTTAAGAGCACCAGCAGCGCAGTAGATCCCATGCAATGTCCAATGAAACTCACATTCACATTGTTTTCATTAAGATTTTTAATGTAGTCAATCACGGCTGGCAAATCGTATTGTCCCATTTCATGCCACGAGAAGTTCCAATAATCATCATCAGGTATAGACGGGGTCGCATGTACTCTTGAATATTTTGATCCTCGAGCATTAGCGAGCCACACATCATAATTCGCGTGTAACAAAATATACGGTAGAGCTTTTTTAGGTCCAAGTAAGACCCAATGGTCAGAACTACCAAGCAGACCGTGATGCAGCAAAACTACTTCATTTTTAACATTAGAAGCATTTTCGTTAGCATGTAGGATTCTGTGCAAAGTCAGAACGTATCCATCAGTTGTCATAACTGTATGAGATTCCACTTTATAACCCTGCGCTTGAACTAATTCTTCGATTGACATCTCAGGTACTTCTTCTAAATTTCCTTCATCTTGTTCTGAATAAGGCACCTCAGTTTTATTGTAATTTCGGTTTATCGATTCAGAAAAAAAATTTTTGTATCCTTGATATTTTACTTTATATTTACTTAATACTCGATGTTTTGATGGTCTGTAACTAAATACTTTAGGAGAAATAGGATTTTGATTTTCACTAGGGTTACCGCCCGTCAAGGTCGTATCGTTACTTGTCGTATCGTCTGAAAAAGCCGTGTCAATAAAATCTTTGAATGCTTTTTTCAGTAACAATCTTTTTCTTTCTAATCTGTCCAGATTGAATTTGAAAAAGTTTGTAACATCTGTTTGGAACTTTTGAATTGAACTCCACATGCCTTGCCTCCCGGTTGCCGTCATCTCCTCACAGTTGGGGTTAATTTCCACAGCAGCAGAAACACTTATTAAAATGACGATGATCGAAAGTAGCCACATTAGTAATACTTTAGACGTAAGTAGGGGTTTACCTAGACTGTCCGAAGCGGACTGCCGAAATCAGATGACTAGGTTCTTATATCAGTATCTACTATTTATTAAGTTGAATCAATTTAAGGATGTTTAATTTATCTAATAGACAATAGAGCACCGCCATTAAAAATATTATATTTTCAAATCAAAACACTTTCTACATAATCAAAACGTTAATCTTTTGTCTAGAATAACTTGTGTGCAGAATAATTAGTTCACTTTAAAGTACCAACTTCACCTACAACACCCGTAATGTAGAATAAATACCATTAATTCTTTACTTTAGTGAGAAGTTTCTTGGAGTATGGCAGCCCTATTTAGTCACTTTTCTGTAATGTAAATATTGATAAATTGAAAAGAGTGCAAAAGATATCTTTGTGTATGTTCTGCTACCGTCAAAAGCATGGACAAAACAAAAGACTTTGAGAAATGGCAAGTTTTTTTTATCCTTAAAAAACATTTGGTTTAATATTTTAACGATAAGTGTAGTTACTTGTATGTACCTTTTTTATATTTAACTAATATTTTCAACGGGTAAAAATATTTGTGGTAGGTGTGAACAGAGGCAAATAGTTTAATGGAATTTAGAAACCCTCTCTTCGTAGCCCATTTGCATTAGAATTCTTTCGTGAAGAAAATTAAAATAAAGCAGTTTAAGTAAAACAATGTGGCCCGACTTATGTTCCCGGAGTGGAATAAATGCAAATCTGTTTTGCAAATTATTCCCTTGTTTTTTTTTACTATTATTTTGTTCCTTTCTACTTTTATTGTCTGCTTTCTTTAATTGGTTTTCTTTGTGTTGTCGATAAACAAAAGATTTTAATATAAACTTATCAAAACTAATCAAACAATTTACCTAGTACTCGAACTGAGAGAATATATTTTTCAGTATGAACAAAATCGCGCAACAATTTCCTTCAACGACATCCATCGTCAGCCCATTTAAGTCCCCACTGCTGGGGCACGGGCCTTCCTCCATCACACGAGGGGTAATTGCCATACTCAACACGCTTAGCAGACGGGTTGGCGAGGGTTTTGATATAAATGCAGAGTGTTCCTTCTCTGGGTGCTGATGATCATGCCAGCAGCTTTACCTTAGTCGCCTTTTACGACACCTCGGTAAGAGTGAGGGTGGCCTATTCTACTCTGCCGGGGATCACAACGACATCCACCTAATAGGAATGTTCCCCACATATCCATCGGACCACCGGGCTGGCGAGTACGCCTGTCCTGTCTGGGCTCGTTCCACACGAAAAACATGTTGACACAGCCCTTAACCAAGTCTGCCGGACAATTACAGGCTGCCTTAAAGCCACCTTTGTAGCCATGCTGTACGAACTAACTGGTATTGCGCCGCCAATAGCCCGAAGACAAGTAGCCAGCTCCGTTGAAAGAGCAAAAGTAGACCGCGATCACCGTCATCCCTTACATGTATACATGAATACTCCCCAAAGGCTGAGAAGACGACGGAGATTTATCAAAATCACACGCCTCAATACCGATCCATCCCAAAATAAGACAGACATGACAATCCCTCGTTATTGTACCCACCAAAGAAGACACTTCCATCAGGACATTGCCGTGGCCAACGTGGAAGTCCCTGAACAGGTTGCGAACCCGGGTCAGTCGCTGTGGGGACAACCTGAGTAAATGGGGATATACGGATGCGTCCAGCAATATTTGTGAGTGCGGCGCCGCCCCCAGACCATGATCCATCTCCTGGCATGCCCCTTGTGCCCAGACAACTACACTTATGGCAAACTTTTGCAGGCTACCGACAGCGCAGTCGCTGTTGGCGTGGCGGAATATCGTGCTGGGAAAATATAACATTATCGCTGTCGACACGATAAGAATTGTCAAAGACACTGATTGGTAAATGCTACTATAACATTGGTGATTTTTATAATGATAATGCTATTTTTGAATATTAATTAATTTGACATTACGTTCTTTATTCATAATCTATGGTTCTAATATATATTCTTTTTTTTTTAAATATTAATAATTATTTTAACGAATGTTATTTTTCGTATACCATATCTCGGTTAGACATAGTGGCCTTAATTTTTGCATGTGACATCTATTTTACTACCCGTGGGGATAAAGAATGGGATCAGAAATGGCGGCGCATCTATTCACTTCTCGCTCGCACACTACGAGTGCGAGTATAGACGCAAATAGTGTGCGAGCGAGAAGTGAATAGATGCGCCACCATTTCTGATCCCATTCTTTATCCGCACAGGTTGTATAAACCTATGTTTACGAATAAATAAATTGATTGATTGATTGAGTATGAAGAAGAAATAATGCATCTTAAAAATTTAAATAAAATATAATTTTCAATGTGTATTTAACATCATTTTATCAAGGTGAGGAATCGTAGAAACTAGCGCCACCAATAAATTTATATTTACTTTGGCGTTTTTTTTGATAGATACTTCTAAGAATACTTACCCTTAGAAAAAAGTACCTATGCACCTCTCTTGGAGTTACCCATAGAGTAAAATAAGAATAGTGGAGTTACCTAAACCTGTTAGAAAATATTGCTGTAGCCAAAACTGCAGCTATTCACGAGTACATAGTTTTGATGCGTTAAAGCCGTAAGTAAATATTCAAATTACTCATAGAGTCCGCGCCATGAAAGTAATATAAGAAAGCCCGCGGAAAAACACGAAACTAAAATTTGAGATTTCTTGTATCTATGATCATAAAGCTTTTAATTCGAATGGTGATGGCGCTTAAAGCGCGCTTTTCACGGGGCTTCATTGGTGGCTCACACTCAAGGTAATTTATTATCATTCAACAGAGTTTTGGCAAACAATTACTAGGTATCTCTTGATTACATCATCATCATCAGCAGCAACCCACACTCATCCACTGCTGGACATAGGTCTCCCCTAATGCACGCCACTGCTCCCGATTTTCGGCCACTCTCATCCAGCCCACACCAGCCAGCCTTCGAATGCGTCCTACACTACGCTTACCGAGTCGCGGTCTCCGCTCAAGGACTTTACGGCTTGATTACATAAATATGGCCAAGTCTCGTTGTGATCTTGTACATATTTATCAGGAAATTTTGTGGGATGCTCCTGAGACGAACGCAACTAAAAGTTTTCTCGTTTGACTTGATTGCTGATACGATAAGAGCATGTTTGCACGGCACTTATACCCAAGCTTAACTGGTCTTCGAACTAACACTTTCGAAGGTCTTTCGTTAGGGGTTAAAGACTTTCTCGAAAAACAAGAGAAATAAAACAAGTTAGTTTCATTTTACAATGTTTTAATATCCATTTTTATTTTTAAGAGCGCACTGCGCTCACCTGTGTGTTTTTGAAACACCGACTCCGTATTAAACAATTACAAAATATTTTTTTCGATCGATTTCGAACTTAAATGCCCTACTCACCAGGTGGCTTAATTTGAAGAAGTCCCGTGACGAATGAGAATATACCTGTCGCATCCAAACAAAAGAGAAACATGGCGCGCGAAAGAGAGGGGAAACGCCGATTCGGTCGTAACGTCTGCTTTAAATTAGGCCCTCTAGATACACGTGCGCTACGCTGCGCGAATACAAGATTCACTGGACTCAATCAGGATGATTTCCCATTTTTGAGCCGACTAGACTGAAACTGTAATTACCTTAAATCAACCTTTTTTGCCGTCAAGCCGTGTGGTCCCCGGCAGAGTAGAATAGGCCACCCTCACTCTTACCGAGGTGTCGTAAAAGGGGACTAAGGTAAAGCTGCTGGCATGATCATCAGCACCCAGAGAAGGAAAACTCTGCATTTTTATCAAAACCCTCGCCAACCCGTCTGCCAAGCGTGGTGAGTATGGCAATTTCCCGTCATGTGATTGAGGGAGGCCCGTGCCCCAGCAGTGGGGACTTAAATGGGCTGATGATGATGATGATGAACCTTTTTTGTACTACCTACTCTTTTGTATACTATGTAGTCATAGTACAGTACCTACAGTAGGCAGTGGTACAAACATATTGTAAACAAACTACCTGAATTTATGTACCTAATGTACCAAAAGTGAGTATAATAAGTAGTGTAGTCAGTTTACCTAAAGTATATATGTCACCGGAAAATAACAAGATCCGTAAGTTTATCAATTTACTTGGAAGTTTATAAACTTTCGTAGGATTCTAAACGGGAGATAAATTATATTCTTTTACCTCCACATTTTCGTAAATTTGTCAATTTAAGACGTCACACGGTAAATTTATAAACTAACGGATATCTATTCGTAAAATTTCACATGGTTCGACCAGTCACAGAAACTCTTTTAAATATATGCATCTTTGAAATACGTAGAATAACACACTGCTCTCTGATTGGTCAATATTCATAGTGGCAATGCCAATCAGTTCGCGCATAGCGTTTGGACATTACTTACTTATTATTTTACGAGTGAGTTCAGTAAATTTATCAATGTACAAAAGTGTGGACGTAAAATTATATAATTTATCTCCCGTTTAGATTCCTACGACAGTTTATAAACTTCCTAGTAAATTGATAATTATTCCAATGGGGAGGCCGTTACACTTCTCCTCAAGCAAATAAAAAATACTAGCACTTAACTGTAGATTAGTGACGGTATCGTTAAATTAGCAAGTAAATAGAAATAAGGAAACATAAAATGAAAGATAAATATTGTTTATGCGCGGAGGAATCGTATCATAATGAGGGTTTTCGCATGCGAAAATTCGCTAGATGGAGTACTATAGGAGTGAGGTTCATATACAATGTGATTGGTTATTTTTGAACGTGATCTGCCAAAATGGCAATTTGACAAACTAAACCACCAATGCGATTGATGTTGGACCTCAGTCCAACAGTACGCCATCTAGCGGATTTTTCAAACGCGGAAACCCTCATTACATATAAAACGAATAAAAAAGGCACGGATCTTGAGTCTGTGGTTTTAACACTTCACGCTTCATTTTCAAGTACTTCTTGGATCAAACCGTTTTCTAAATAATCGAGTACTTTGGGGAACACCAGTTTATGAGCTTTAGCTCCCCACACAAAATCTGAATGTCCTATATTCTTATTGTTTAAAACAAAATGATCTAATGGATTCGCAATACTAAAATAAAGTTGTACCATATCAGCAGCAGGTGCTACCAAATCATCACTTGAGCTGAATAAAACTATTGCTGATGTCACTTCCTGCAAAGGAAATTCACTCCACTCTTGATTGAATCTATGAAACTTTTCATTTTTCACAAGTTGCCCGTAATGCAATATGGTGTTGGTGGATGCGCCAGCGGGTACATGGTACAATAATCTGGCAATGAAACTTGAATTGTGTCCGTGCGATGTGGGAAAGTTACCGGTGAAAAACAGCAATGGGTTACTACAAAAATATTTAGGTCCATCACAAAACTTTTTTGATATCGATTTCGGAATCTTCCTTGAAGGAAGAAATTCTGTATCTCCAATAGTCTTCAGCAGATGTTCAGGTGGTTTGTTTGCCATGGTTGTTAAAACTTTAAATGGACCTTGAATATTGCTCATAAACGCCAATGGCGCAAATAATATTGCTATTCTTATATAATTATTATACAGTGGAATAGTTGACAGCAGCACCAACAATGCAGTTCCACCCATACAATGGCCAATATAATTGATTTCTTTTGTAGAATTGCGATGATATAGGATATAGTCAATAATAGCTGGCAAATCATATTCTCCCATTTCTTGAAAAGAAAATTTCCAATATCGGGAAGACTTGATTGGTATTGCCACATGCCCCCTAGAGTAGTAGTTGCCTCTTGCATTGGCCATCCAAACGTCATAGCCCTGATCACTCAAAAGGTATGGTAGGGAATGTTCTGGTCCTAGCAATATCCAATCAGCAGAACTGCCAAGTAGACCGTGGTGAAGCAGGACTGTGTCGTTGGCAATTCTAGTCCTTTGTGGATGGCACTTTATGCGATGTAAGGTCAGCAAGTACCCGTCCCGTGACTTGATTACGTGCGACTCGATCCTTCTTCCATGATAGATGGCCATCTGCTCAGTTGACATCAACGCTGTGGGCTCCATTTTTGAGTAGGCATACACATCTTCATCACTATCAATATCAGCAGACATTTTTTCAACAAAAACGTTGAAGGCTTGCTTGTTTCTTTGTTCTATTTCAAATTTATCCAATTCGGGGTCCACCTTAGTCTCAACAGTCTGAGGATCAAAAAGCCTTTTCATTTTGTTGACAATTCCATCGAATGTATCTGTCACTGCTTGGGTCATTGCATTAAATCTTATTGTCATACGCGTTTGGAATTGATCAAAAAATTCGAAACATTTAACAGTCTGGATATGCCAAAGGAAGGCAATAATAAATATTATGGCACATTTCATTATCAGTCTTGTATTCACTGCCACCTTCGTTTTTACACTGGGAAATACGTTATTAGGAGTGTAGTAATGTGTGGTAATGCTGACGAAATCATACATAAAAGACAATAGGGTGATTCATAACATATGACGACAAGCATAACATTTGACAATGCTACCGGAGTTTTCATAGTACTATGATTCAACAAGAAGATTTAAACCTGCATAAAACATGTTATTATTTATGTGTTATATTCAGTCAACAGAAACATAAAAATATTTTGATCGGCCTAGCCACTAATTAAGAACGACATTAATACTATTTAGCTATTTAATCAAATAGCTAGGAAAATAGATCGATGACGATCAGTTTTTTTATACGTAATGAAATTAAGACAACAATTGAAAATTGGATCAATAAAAAAGGATTTGTGATTTTCCAAGTTAATTTAGCACACGCCTCATATCACAAACAGGTCTAGCAAAATTTAAAAAAAAATACAACTATAATTTTAGATCTTGCTAAATATTATTGTGACATGAATAGCTTGTGCAAAACAAGCTTAAACAAAACACAAATCCTTTTATTTTATTTTAAATAATGTTAATAAATAAGGGCAAGTTTGTTCTATCGTAGGCTTTTTCTCAAGTCTATACAAAGCCAAGAACAAGCCCATCACCCAAACGCCCTGTTGGTCTAGTGGTTTAAGTACCGGGCCCTGATCTCGGGGTTTTGGGTTCGATTCCCGGGTCGAGCAAAATTTCAATCAAAAATAAAAAAAAACACTGAAATTCAAATTTCAGCCAAAAAACAAACCTGGCTTAACTCCAAAAACTATAAATATGATGTTAGAAAACATCTTAGATAGTATACACGGTCAAAACTTCTTAATACTACAATATTCATGGCTAGATATCAGACTCTCCATTCTTACACGGAAAATATTGTGACAAGGTACTTTAGTGCATAATATTATGAAGGAAAGTAGCTGAGTGAGAACGAGCGCCTCCTAAATGGGAGGTCGTTTACTTTTCAAATCTATGTGCGTGTTTCTTCCACTAGCTCGGAGATAAATGATCGAATAATGAGCACCAAAGTAGTACATAGTGTGGCGATGCGCCACGCTTTTGTAAATATAATTAATGTGTAAATTATTTTGTATATATTTTGTATTCACGCAGCGCGCATGACGGGTCAGCGGCGCGCGCATGCTCCGGTCATACTGTTCGTCCGTCGGTTGACAATCAGAAAAATGTCATCGAATTACTAGCCGTTCTTATTATCTTTACTTCGTTTTCCTGCTTTTATGTTCTCCTTCTTTTTTATATACGTGTGGTGTAAATATTTGGTCGTATTGTAAATAAACGTTTGTACATAGACTCTTTCTTTCATACGACCACCCGCCATACTACGGCACACGACGACCCCCCATAATAGTTTATATCATTACCAAATCTTGGTCATCAAATATGCTGAATGCATGTACCATGATGAGGAAATGCATAAGTGTTATTACCGACTCTCGCCATAAACAGTTATTTTGAGGAAGACTATATATTTTTTTATGCTAGAGGTGCAAGCGAGTCACCTGATGGGAAGTAATCAACGCCGCCCATGAACATCCGCGAAATCAGAGATCGCTATTGTGTTGCCGGCCTTTTAAAAAAAGAGTACGCTTTTCTCTTGAAGGTCCCTAAGTCGTAGCCGTCGGCCAAAAGAATAACAAAACATCCTCAAAACAGCCTGAAGTATTTAAAACATAATTGAAATAAAAAGGTCACAACAATTCCCATACGATTATGCGGAAAAATTAAACATCCCAGAAGTTTCTCGCGCCTTGAACAGTTCGGAAGAACTTTCTTTCTTAACGACGTAAACAATTTAAATCTAATGCAATATGCAGACAGGGCAGGCGACTTCAGACCACCCTCATCCTCCCTCCTTCTACCTGCGTCTTCGCTAGTGTTATCCGCTTCGAGACTGAGTCGAGACTTTAGCAAGAACAAATGGACGATGGTAGCTCAATGGCCTTCCATGCGGGAGATCATACCACATGATTAAATAAAACTTATGTCATGTGGTCGTGCGATCGAATCTGAGGGCATAATTTAAAGCAGACGTTACGACCGAATCGGAGTTTTCCCTCTCTTTCATACGCCCTGTGTGTCCCCTTTGTTTTGATTGCGACAGATAGGGACGGCTTTAAATTAAACCATCTGAAATAGAAATATACATATACAGCCTGTACAGTCACATCCTTCTAAACACGTATTTCACTCGTCATTTAGATCAATCATTCTTTATGAAAAAAAAAAACTTCCTTATCACCGAACTGAACGACTTCCTTTGTATGAATGGTCAACAATTTTTTTAACGAAGTTCAAAATAAAACAAACAAAAGTGATTCTAAATAATAACGGAAATATTAAGATTGAAATAATTAGAAGTTGAGCGAAGAACCATCTGATGATGATAAGCAATTGCCGCCTGGAATCACAAGTGCGCTGCCAACTCAATTTTTTTTGAGTCTATCAATATCGGTGCTGTTAACAATTTACCTACTCAGCGGTATTGAATTTAATAACATTGGTTATTTGAAGCCAAGACTAAAATGTTCAAGATCGCGACGGAAAATGCGAGATCTGTTTGAGGGCAACACTAGAGTTTATAAAAAATTCACCCTAATTCTGAACCAAGCAATTTTGGAAACCTTGGGTCACTCACTACTCGCAATATTGCCACTAAACTCCATTTCCTCAGGATTATTTTATTTGTTATGACTACTTCCATTCTTTATGTCTATGGAGAAGGAACATCGACTTTATGAATTAAGTATGATATTACGTGATTGATGCCAGCGAATAATAGAAGCATCTCGCGGGACAGTATGGCAGTGCCAATGGAAGTGATGCTTTGACATCGCGTCCGTCGTAATTGCAACGTGGGCTCTCCTCTTGCTTTCCATCAGGCTGAGGGAAGCCAATATACTGTGTTATTATAAAAAAAATAGTTTTACGTGCGTTTGAAGTACCTGTGGTTTGTGCACAAGCATTATTTTTTTGCTTTATTTGTGTGTGATGGCTACAATTAGTATTTACTTTGGAACTAATCGTTAATTTTTAATTACATAAGCACTGACATTTACTGTCGTTTTGCCGTCGGGGCTTAAAAAAGATTTATGACAAAAAACTCGACAGACAAAAAAAAAATTGAAATTCTCATAGCATCTCGATTTTTTTTAAATGGAAAATAAAATATCAGAGCTGGTACCTCAGTGGTTAAGAACATGAGTCTTCCGAAATAGAGATCGTCTTTTCGAATCTTAGCATGCACTTTTCGAATCCATGTGCATATTTCTACCATCCGCTCACTGTGAGATAAAACACAGTATGGAAGCGAGAACAATCAGTATAGTTTCTCAATTGTTAGATAATCATTCTAGACGTTTAATTATGGTCCAGTTGCTCTTATTCGCTGTTTAAAGATTGCAAAGGTCACACGGCACGGCAGTCAATTCATTGTCATTAAAAGACTTCCCGAATCCTGGATCCAGGTCCAAGCCAAGTTAACAGTGGGAGAGCCACGCTTCGGCATGAATGGGCCGGCTCGATCGGAGTAATACCACGTCCTCACAGAAAACCGGCGTAAAGCAGTGCATGCGCTGTGTTTCGCTGCGTGAGGGAGGGTACTGGAGGCCCAATCCAGGGGAAGGGGGGTTAAAAGGTAAGCAGCGCACTTGTGACACCACTGGTGTTGCAGATGTGTCCATGGGCGGCGGTAATCGCTTACCATCAGGTAACCCGTCAGCTCGTCTGCCACCTATATCATAAAAAAAGCCTATTTTGGACTCCGAATCTTATATCTCTCTCTCTTCGGTCGATTCCCTCACTGCTGAGGATCTTGACTCCTTCCGATTTTGTCGACCAGCTGCACTCCGCCGCTCGGTGTCGGGCAGTGCTTCTCGAGTTCTAGAGCTGTTTCGCTATCTGTCGGACCATCGCTGGGGTCTACGGCCTCTCAATCTTCTCCCTGCCACATTCCCTGTCACAATCAAGCGCTCTAAATGGTTAGAGACCATTTGCTTCGTGCAATGTGTCCAAAAGACGTGCAATATACGTTGCAAATAGGTGGTGGACGAGCGCTGAGTATTATCTATTTTTAGATCTTTGAGAATTGATATAGTTTTATATTATTAGGGACAAACAGGAGCGATGCCATATTTGCATCTTGCTCCATTCTAAAATTTAGTTTGAGTCGGCAATGTGAAGAGGGCATGTATATCAACAAGATTACACTTGCTGGTTGGCGAGCCCTAAAAGACTTTTTAAATACTTTTTATTGTAACAAATGGCAGTACGGAAACACACAATGCACATTACCGTGTCTCCTATTGAGTGGAATCGGCAAAAATCTCAGCCAGCGAGCAATGTCCGCAACTCAAACAATATCCAGCCGAGAGAGAAACGAAATTGAGCCAGAATCATTTATAAATGGGGGTATAGGGCGGGCGGCTGGGGGGAAAGGTGCCGCATTGCATTTTGCATGAGTTGAATGTTGGTTGCTCGGTTAGAGATGCGACTCGAGTTACATGTTTCCACTCATTTGATTAATTTTGCAATTTCACTCACGTAGGTTATGACTATGACTAGTGATTTACGTGTCCTCTCTCACACACTCTATTATTTTAAATGTTTTGAACGCTAGGTTTAGACTGAAGGTTGGGAGAAGAAAAACTATTGGGTATTGAAACACTTCAACTTCTATGGTGATTTTAAAACTGTGTTCACTCAAGTCAACATTTTAGCGATGTCCCACTCCAACGTCACTCGAGTGACTTTAGACTAAATTCTCATCTCTTCACTTCTCGCTAGGCACATACATAATTATCCAATCTGTGCCCTACATTTTATTCATGTGATTATTATTTTCGATATAGTTTTGTTTAGAACATTCCTTGATCGAGGTAGTTTCTTGAATAATGGACCGAATGGACCTATCGATTAAGAACTAAATGTTTGCTTTTAAAAATAGTCGATGGGCTAGGACGATCTATACCATTTGATAATACCTAGTTTTAAGTTCTTTTGACAAATTATTAATATTTCTTCACGCCACACAAGTGGCAAATACGTACACGATCCACCCGAAGGTAGCTGTTACCGTAGCTGAAGAAATAACAGATGCATCATAACCTCATTTCCATCTCAATTTTTTGAAGAACCGCATTTTGTTCTCTAGTAATAAATATTTAAAACCTTATCATAATTTACCTTTATTACAGCGTTTTTTGGACTATTCTGGATGCTTAATGGTCTAGTGGTTTAAGTACCGGGCTATGATCTTAAGGTCCTGGATTAGATTCCCGGGTCGAGCAAAAAGTATGTTTCGAATTATTCGAACATTGCTCGGGTTTGTGATCACCATCCGCATTAGGCAAGCGTGGTGATTAAGCCTAACCCCATTATAGTAGTGATGACTTGATTTCTATGATGATGGCCTGTGCCTTGCTGTGGGACAGTATATAGGCTGATACAGATGCTATAAGAATTAAGATAGGACAAGGCTATATTAGAGTTTCATTTTATTATAAGACGCGATACCATTTTGTTCTTTTGAACACGGATGGCTGCCTAAAACAGCTTCGGACGCAACCGAGACAAAACACTAACTGTCCACTCAGAGACGTCAATTGAGCTAAATGTTCACTTACTTAATTATGGAAAGTCTTTATGCGTATTGAAATAAGTGTCAATATTTTTTCTTAAGTACCAATTAAAGTTAATTTGACGTCTTTGAGTGCGGCAGTAAGATGATAAAGAATAAGTAGGTACATACAAGCTTGTTTACCTAAATATAATGCAGTACCTATATGCTATATGTAATCTGTAAGTAAGACTGCCTCGGTGGCGCAGTGGTTAGTGGGTCGCACTCTAAAGCGACGGCTGCGCAAGAGGTTCGATCCAAGGGTCGGGCCAAAAAATTGTACCTAAGTTTTCGGTAAGAAATTCTTAGTGGCAGCCCGGAGTCAGGAAATTGGCGGTCTTGTACCCCCGTGCCTCGGAAAGCACGTTAAGCCGTTGGTTCTGCGCCCAATCCCTCTCTGGTCGTGTCACAGTAGTGTCCCATCGTAATATGAGGGTAAGGGAATAGAGAGTACACTTGTGTTTGCTCACACACTTGAGCACTATAACATATCCTGCGTACGTGGCTGATCGTTGAGATTGGCCGCCGTAGCCGTAATCGATTGGAGGATATTAAATGTAAGTGTGCTCGTTGATTGTAAAAAAAAACATACGGTGTGAAGGGATATCTGTTCTATATCAAATTGTCTGATGCATGTAACTTTATTTCTTAAATATTTTTCTCCATTACATACACGTTGCACATAAACATGTATTGATAGAGCGGTCGCAGTTCACTGAATAAAACGTGTTCCTTCTAAAGTGTGTTTGCTCGAACCCACGTATACGTACCATGAATGTAATTGTGTACCTATTCACATACTATTTTTTCTATGATATGTATGCAGGAACAGAAATAGAGCGTCTTGCACAAATGTTTAATCTCGATTTATGGTCATTTGAGTATAAATAAAACTTGATGTATTATGTTTGCAAATATACCTACCTGCCTAGTTACTTTAAAATAAAATTATCAAACGTTTCACTCTTAGGCTGAATTCGACCAATCTTTATCCGTGGATAAATCTAAGAATAAACACAAGCTTGCTGTTCCACATCTTAGACTTCATAAGATTGGTAATTCATTTTTAGGAATGAGTATTAAAATATTTAATGAGTTACCACAAAAGCTTGTTGATTTACCAATGTCTTAATTTAATACACATCTTAAAAATTATTTAATGGCAAAAGCCTATACAGTTAATGATTACTTAAATGACAAGAATTTGTGGCCTTTGCCTACACCCATGATACTGTACTTATAAAAATTTTGGCGATTAAAAAGAGAAGGTAACTGCCGTTTCTTGCCGGATCTTCTCGTCAGAATCAACTTACCGATTCCGGTGTTTACACATTATATGACACATTATATTTATTCATTTCTTAGTATATTTTTATGTATCGACATATATGTGTAATAACATGTATAATATGCATAGTTATAATTTATATTTTTCATGTATGACGATTTGTAAGAGCTGTATATAAGCCTATGCAAATAAAGTACTTTTGAATTTTTGAACTTCGGATTTATATAGAATGACAGCGCCATAAAATAGATTTACTATCGTAATAAGTTTGGCCGAATCGGCCCTTAGTCTGTTTATACTGTTATAACTAGTTTAGTTGGACACCTAGTCTATTTCGTGATGTACAAATTATAGCTAAATTCCCAAAATAATCAACATTGTTTACCAAAAACTCTGATCCATCCGCGTACATGTTTGCAACACTGCAACAAACTAAATCTGTTAACTAATTATACATTTAACAGAGAGTGCATTCCGCATCGAAATGTAGGTAGCAGAGCATTCTACTAAACAATTTTAATTAAACACAAATTACCTGAAATTTTCGTGTTTCATACATTAACAAGCGTTCCAACACGTTCTACTAAAACTGTAGTATCCTAATTGTCACCTGTGTTTCTGGCATGTTAAATGCACACTTAAGGTGACGGGTAAGGCACACTAGCGATTTTAATTTTTAGCTACTAAACCGGATCGAAGGTGCGTCATGTACTCGTACGCGACGCACCTTCGATTCGCAGATGATATCGTAGTCACGGCTGAGACCTTGGAAGACTTAGGCACAATGCTTGACGGCCTCAGTAGAGTCTCTCAACAAGGGGGTCTGAAAATGAACATGGACAAGACGAAAATCATGTCGAATTCCCATGTCGTACCCACTCTTGTAAAGGTTGGAAGCTCTACACTGGAAGTTAGACGAGTACATCTACATCGGACAAAAAGTCCAGCTTGGTAAGTCCAACTTCCAGACAGAGGTCGATCGACGAATCCAACTCGGCTGGGCAGCGTTCGGGAAGCTACGCAGCATATTTTCGGTCCATCTATCGCAGTGTCTCAAGACGAAAGTCTTCAATGCGTGTGTGTTGCCAGTGATGACATACGGAACCGAAACGTGGCCGCTTACAGTGTGCCGATTAAGGAGACTCAAAGTCGTATCGTATCAGAAATGATGAGATCCGCAGGAGAACTAAGGTCACAGACATAGCCCAAAGGATTGCATGCCTCAAGTAGCAATGGGCAGGGCACGTAGCGAGGAGAGTGGACTGCCGTTGGGGCGGAAAGCTCCTCGAGTGGAGGCCACGTACAATACGGTATATGACTATTTTTGTTTTATTTTTGTAATCAAAAGACCTCTCAAAGATAGAAACATCGTTGAAAGAATCACTTGATTCTCATTTAAACTACCTGAGATATCACAAGTTTAAAATCACATTATTTTGGGCAAACCCAAAACGCTCCATACAAATGGCTACTAAATGTGACGTCACACCTGAGTATTTTGTATGCATTTTATTTGAAATTTGTATGGTAGCTACATCAAATGTTTCGTTTATGTCAATGGTTCTATTATAATAATTGGTACAAATTGTATGGGTTATTCAATGGTATAATTATTTTTAATAATTTCATAGTTTTAAAATGGACTTGCCCATGAATCTTTGAATGACCATAAAATCGGCTAGACGTTATATTTTTAATTGAGAATTTTTGCCATTGGCGTATATTGACCTATATTTTGATAAAATATTTATATTTTGTAAAATCTTGAGCTTTGTCATATACCCTATTCCCACCCACTAAAAACGCTACTTTATTTCAAATTTTTATTAGCTCGTCTCGAAATAGAGACCGATGATTTTAATGTGAAATTTATTATTTAATATTAAGGTTATGAGCGCCGTGGGGGACACCGGGGACCGACAAACAATAAATGTTTATTTGTGTCACGCTTGGCAGACGGGTTGGCGAGGGTTTTGATATAAACGCAGAGTTTTCCTTCTCTGGGTGCTGATGATCATGCCAGCAGCTTTACCTTAGTCGCCTTTTACGACACCTCGGTAAGAGTGAGGGTGGCCTATTCTACTCTGCCGGGGACCACACGGCAAATTGGTCGGGCAAATTATCATAAGATGGCAAAGAGAAAAGAATTCACTTTTTTGCACAGTCAACATTAAATCAGCTTAGTATTAGTGAAAATGACAGCAGTTATTAGTAATCTTTAAACTGTTACATTTAAATCAAAAGTAACTACAGACAAACATACTTTTAAAATACTGCAGTCACCATAGGCACAAATAATGGCTAAGAAACACAGATTGCACACAAGGTACGGTAGTACGTACCGCGTACCTGGCCTACTTACTTCAAATACTTGGAAAATCTGAGCGACACTAATTAGTGAAAATGACGAAGTATACTTTGTTACATTTGCTTGCCAATTAGCTCATAACAAGAAAATAATACTCGTGCATGTATAATCATAATTTGCTTGACATGTTAAGGAAAAGTAGCGCCCTCTGTCACAGGTACTTTTATGCTAATACAGGAAGTCGACCCCAATTTAAAGAAAATGGTAAATTGAATAGATGTTCATTTATTTATTTCATTAACTTGTATTTCATTTGCAAGGTTATTAATTAGAATCGATGTTCTCTAATTATTTTAAAGTTCTTTCGCTTTATAAAAAAACAACAAAGTGTTATGGTTTAGCCGGCAGAGTAGAATAGGCCACCCTCACTCTTACCGAGGTGTCGTAAAAGGCGACTAAGGTAAAGCTGCTGGCATGATCATCAGCACCCAGAGAAGGAAAACTCTGCATTTATATCAAAACCCTCGCCAACCCGTCTGCCAAGCGTGGTGAGTATGGCAATTACCCCTCTTGTGATTGAGGGAGGCCCGTGCCCCAGCAGTGGGGACTTAAATGGACTGATGATGATGATGTTATGGTTTATTTTTTTCAAAGTTTTGTAAAAATCCCGTTTGATTTTTTTGTTATATTTAACTTTAAAGTGTTAAGCATATAAAACGAATTTACAAAAGCTGTAGTTTCACTTAAGTATTATTATTAAGCGACGGGTAGCTAACTAGCGACACCAATCGATTTAAATTGTTAGCTGCTAAACCGGATCTATTTCAAACAATTTCTGGGAGCGGGAGTCTCTAAGCAAACATTTATACTATTTAATTAATAATAGTGCACATTTGGATTAGCGCCATAAGTGTCCATTTTTGGCGTTATTAGATAGATAGATAGATAGATACTCTTTATTGCACAACATACAAAACTTAAAAGCTAGGTATACAGAAATACAATGTACAATACAGGCGGTCTTATCGCTGGGAGCGATCTCTACCAGACAACCTTCAGGTAAAGGACATTAGATAGAAGAGGGGAGGGTGGTGCAATCCTTTTGATTTTGAATATTAATTAAGTAAATTTATAGTATAAATACATATATCTAGATAATAAATAAATAAATAAACACGTTATCATACACTAATATATAGGTACGAATGTTAACTTACTATAATACAATATAACCTACACAAATTATATAAAATTATATAAAATATACTACTATAAGGTTATAATAGAGAAGATATATTTTATACCTACAATATATGGATGGATCTGGGAGAGGACTAACGACCACGAGCGTCAATGACAGGAAAGGAAGACAGGTGAAGTTTATAAAAAAAGGATCAGTTGGGGAGAGGGTTTCAGTTATTTCGAATTTCGAATAAAAAAAGAATACCCAAAGGTTAAGTTTAAGTATTAAATAAATAGTATAAGTGTATTCCGAGAGGCTGCAGCTTCGAAATTGTCGCTGCACCAACCTTAGTTATTTATTATTATTAAAGCTCACAATGTTAGGATTCTTTCAGCCTTATAGAAAAATACCACGAAAATTATTATTTACTACCAATAAGATTGAACCATTGCTGTTATTTTGGTTACATGAGTCAACGCACTGTTGGTCTACTGGTTTAAGTACCGGGCCGTGATCTCGGGGTCCTGGGTTCGATTCCCGGGTCGAGCAAAAAGTATATTTCGAATTTTGCGAACATAGCTCGGGTTTGTGATCACCAATCCGCATTTGGCAAGCGTGGTGCATTATGCCTATTCCCATTATAGCAGCGATGACTTGATTTCTATGACGGCAGGCCTTTGCTCTGCAGTGGGACGGTATATAGGCTGATATTTTATGAGCCACAAAGTTCAAAGTGAACGAATAATACAGAACGTTCTAATAGAGTTAGTTAGCTTAAAGCTTCCTATCCTAACCGATTCAGTATCCAGCGAATCTGCCACCCTCTAGCAGCGCGGTGAAAATATTCCCTTAACTGTGTTTGGTTTAATTAAAACAGCACCTTTGAGAGACGAATTTAATTACTGTATTCACTTTTCACTCCATTGCACCCCAATTTCCCTTGACTTATTAGCTATTGTAGGGTGCTGTGTCGAAAAAATATGTATTGTGTAGATGATATCTTTCATAATTAATGTAAATCTAGTGGCTCCCGAAATAGTGCGGAAAATGAGTATATTTTTTGATTTTTTTTAACTAATATTGCCAATGCTATGGATAAAAAAAAACTCGTTAAAAACACAAACCTTTCCTCTTTATATGTTTATTTTTAGATTCATGTGAGTAATTTAAACTTATAAATATAGGGCAATAATTTTGTGACGAGAGATATTAACAACTGCTACTAAATTTTAATTGTTTTATTTTTCCCACATACCACTCGTAAAATTTATTATCAAAATAAATAGAAATTTATTTTATGCCGAAGGTGACAAACGGGCAACTTGATAAATAATCATACTTATTTCGCCACGCAGTACCTACTTCTCTTGATTTTTTTATTAAACCGTTTCACATAACTTTAAACATATAGGTAATCCTAGTCTTACTCTTTTGTTGTCCAAAAGATATTGAATTTGTACGTACTGCTTTTATATAATTATAGGTGTATTGATTTTAATATCGAGACCAAGCCACCTCGGGGCACTACCTTATTATATGAAGGAGTTTCCATGTTAGCCTATTATCCTTTATCAGTATCAAGAGATGGGAACGCCGGTAGGTACTGGAAAATAAGTATGAAGCTGTTTTTCTCCCTGAAAAAATATGAGTGTTTACTAGTAGAATGCTTTTGACGGACATTAAACATATTTTATAGCGTTATAGGGTGCGTCTACGTATATCTATAGTGAATGCACAGGGCTTAATTACACAGCACGTAAGTTGCTCACAAATACAGACGCGGATTAAAAAAAAACGACATCTTTGAGTCATTATGACCCAAATTTCAACGATAATTTTAATAGTTATAAAACCGTAGTACTTAAGTAGGTGCTCGGTTAGATTCAGTAGGTATACCCGAGAAGGTATTGTTTGAGCGTAATTTCTGGTTGCGTCCAAAACTGTCGCTTCGAAACCCGGAGTACGCCTAGACCATGATTCGGGATTTTCTAATCTCTGGACTCTGGTAATCTCTGGACGCCGTGTAGTCCCCGGCAGAGTAGAATAGGCCACCCTCACTCTTACCGAGGTGTCGTAAAAGGTGACTAAGGGTCCTTCTCTGGGTGCTGATGATCATCCCAGCAACTTTACTGCTGGCATGATCATCAGCACCCAGAGAAGGAAAACTCTGCATTTATATCAAAACCCTCGCCAACCCGTCTGACAAGCGTGGTGAGTATGGCAATTACTCCTCATGTGATTGAGGGAGGCCCGTGCCCCAGCAGTGGGGACTTAAATGGGCTGACGATGATGATGGACTCTGGTAATTACAACAAAGCGACTGCCGTCTGACCTTAGCAACCCTTTAGCAAGGGAACTATAAGGACCATGGTTACATGTTTCAGAAACTATCTGAAACGTTCTTCCTCACAATGTTTTCCCTCGCCTCCGAGCTAATGGTAGAAATGGGCACATAGATTCGAAAAATCCAAAGGTGCATGCAGTATTATCCATTGCAAAATGTTTGTGGTGACAGTGCTAACAACACCAATCAGATTAGGCGTTGGCTAATTTACATATACACTGTATGCATAGCCAAAGGTCGGAAATAATGCGAATTGGAACATTCCTTAATTCGGCATTGGAATGCATATTCCAGTAACCCAATACGACCTGCAGTATTTTGATAAATGCCGTATGAAATAGCTTCATTTGAGATACAAAGGCAATTAATTGGGTTCCCACCGCGATGCTAATTTTGTGCGGCATGCGTGTGGTTAGAGAATGTAAAACACTGCCTAATGAATAACATTCAGACTACTAAAGGAACTGCGGTAGAATAGAGAATGCATAGATAAATCTAACTATGAAGGAAGTTAGACAGGTTGCTATAACGTGTGACATAGGGGACTGGTACTCCGACACTCCGCACACACTACTCGATCACATTATTTTTTTGCTATAGGCAAAAAGAGAGGAAATAGGTTCCCTTTAGGTAAGTGATCACTGCAGACCACGAACATCTGCAAGATCAGAGGAGTCGCTGATACATTGCCGGATTTTTTGAAAGAAGTAACTAAAAGGTCTCCAAGTCTTTCTACGAAAAACAAATCTACCTTGGTTTTTTTTATGCTAGAGGCGACAAACGAGCAAGCGAGTCACCTGATTGAAAGCAACCATCGCCGCTCATCAACATCCGCGAAATCAGAGAGATCGTTAATGCGTTGTCGGCCTTTTTATTAAAAAGGAGTACGCTCTTCTCTTGACGGTCGAATTTGGCAAGCGTGGTGATTAAGGCTAATCCCATCATAGTTGCGATAACTTGATTTCTATGATGGAGGCCTTTGCTCTGCTGCAGGGCAAAGGCCTCAACTGCACTGCAGCAGTGGGACACTATATAGACTGTTATTTTACTTAATTTTACATATTTGAAAACCGCGCAAAGCTGTTAGTACTGGGGTGACGTGCTTTCTCTACCACACCCGTATAGATATACATTAAAGCTTCGTCAGGGCTGGTTGGATCTCTTTTACACTCCGTGATGTTTTTTACAAAAATGGCACATTCCGTTTAAAGCGTTTTTTAGTTCCATGATGGTGGCACAACGAACTCGGAGTCTAGTCTGACAAACAAACTATTCATAAACTATTCGATATTGCTCATACGTGCCTGTTTATTCGGCGACCAACTCTACCAGCCATCGACTGTCGTCCGCGCAGTTCACGACAAACTTTTTGAATGATTAGCTTATTGTTTAGTATCGTGGTAACAATCGAGACTTGGCAATTTGGGAGGTATTTAATTTTGATTTGTTATAGTGAACACTCTTGCAAATACGAGTGCTTACCGTACTGGTATTTATCTACCCATCTGTATACAATGTTATTGTAATTATGAGTCGTACTTTTAATAAATTTTATGACTCAAATGGTATTATTTTTATTGCTTGGATATTTTTATTCAGTAGGTGTATCTACTGTTAGTATTTAACGGAATCACAAGAAAGAATTGATATTAAGTTCAGCTCCCTGTATCGCCGGCGCGGTGATAGATTTTTTTTACAAGCAAGCGAGACACCTGATGGAAAATAATCAACGCCGCCCATGAACATGCGCGAAATCAGAGAGATCGCTAATGTATTGCCAGCCTTTAAATTACATTACTTAATACTTAAATAAAATTAGTTGATTTTTTTTTAAATTTGGATAATATACAATATTCATTTTTAGAAATTGTAGCAATAATGTATAATAAATTGTACAAAAGAAAAGTAATATATATATATATATATATATATATATATATATATATATATAATTAGATAATTAGATATCTAATAATCTAATCTAATTAGATATAATTTAGATATCTAATAAAATTTAAAATAAAACCTAAACAAAAAGAAAACATGTAACTACTATTACTATAGCAATGGCCATCATCCACCTAGTCGGAATCAGTATGTCCTGATCACCGATTAAAAGTCATCGTGTATATATATATATATGTATATTTGTAATTCCGCTGTTGGTTCTGATATCAGTTACACAGGTGCTTGAGCTACATATCTCGCAGTCAGATCAGCGTATGTGATGTTGCTGGGGCACGGGCCTCCCTCAATCACATGAGGGGTAATTGCCATACTCACCACGCTTGGCAGACGGGTTGGCGAGGGTTTTAATATGCATGCAGAGTTTTCCTTCTCTAGGTGCTGATGATTATGCCAGCAGCTTTACCTGAGTCGCCTTTTACGACACCTCGGTAAGAGTGAGTGTGGCCTATTCTACTCTGCCGGGGACCATACGGCGAGTGATGTTGTCAAATACTATTATTATATTTATTATTTATACAAAGTAAGTGTACGAGTAATCGTGGGTCGTAATTAAAATATTTGTTTTTACTTGGCTTGGGTAATTCTTTAACATTTTATAGTTTTATTTTACAGAAGACAACCAAGACGCTTCAAACGACACCTCATTTGTTCAAATATGATAACTAGTTTAGAAGTTACGTGGAAACAGATGAACATACATATCTACATACATACATACATAGCCTGTCAAGATCATAACCTCCTATTGTTTTGTTGTAGTCGGGTAAAAAATGTCTCATAATTGCCACGAATGCAAATTGGCGGCGCTAGTTTGGTGGATGCGTTACCTTAATTGTGGTATTATCAATTATTAGATCACATAAGAACTTCATAAATCACAAACAATTTAATAAGCTGCTGCAGTTTGTATTTCGTGCAGTTTGCAACTTCTGAAACTTTGATTGAAACGAGAGCGAACTCTGGAATAATTTTTCATTTAAGTTGGGAGTATTGCTTTAAAAGGAACTAACTCCTTGCTAGGTAAACAATCTTGGGATTGTAACTTTGCATAAAATATTAGGTACATACTAATTTTGGTTAAATTGAACAAACTACCTAAATATAAATATCAATCAGGTCAGGGATCAATTCTTTTTATCTACATAGGAATGTCAACTGATCCATTGTCTTTGTGTCCCCATCATAGATTAACGGCCGCAATCAGAGACGTCATTTAAGCTAATGTTCATTAACTTTAGTATCGGTAGTCTTTATGCGTATTAAAATAAGTGTCAATATTTTTTCTTAAGTAGCCAACTAAGTTAATCAACGATTCTGAGTGTAGGCAGTTAATCAATTGATTTAATCTAAGGTCCCCATGCTTATAAGAAGACTTCGTTAAAAACACATAATTATTAAAAATAAAACAAAATATCCAACGACAATATTCTAAGTCTAACCCACCATTTTGCTTTAAATACATGCAAAATTGTTACATCGAGTCAACCTAGGAACTATTATTTATTGCCGATTAAAGTTCGCAAATCCCACAGCGACGTCGACTCGTAATGCCAATAACTAATGCGAGAGTTAGTTTTATTAAAAAGGGGAACATCGAACAGCCCCCTCTGATTCTCTGCGGTTACTGTTGTATGGAACAAGACAAACAAAGAAGGGGCGATGAGGACGAACGAAGCATGTTACGAAAAAAACACTAGAAACATACCCGGCGTATTCAATTTCGAAGTAAAATATTTTCGTTGCGGCATCCGTACACCTGTTCAAACGTAAATTATCGGAATTGAACACGATTCGGTTTATTTGAATGAAAATAAAACATTTCGTTTATGAGAATACATATTTTTTTTAAGTTCAGGTATCGAAAAATACGGATCATTCCCAAGCTTGCGATGTTGCGATAAGATAAATAAATACAGGCCTATTCGTAATAAATTGTTAGATCTACGGTAGCAATAGTTGAATATCGTACGCCTGGGTTCGTAACCATCGAAACATGTACGTCTGGACATTTTTAAGGTAGATAAGTGCTTATTTCTATTATTAGTTAGGCGGATAGGAAACTGTGAAGAAACCTGCATGTACTGAATAGTTTCCTTTCATTTAAGTTCATACAACATCACATACATTGACCTGATTCCGTACCTGAAGCGGAGCGGGGCGGAGTGGAGCAAAGAAGAGCGGCAAAAAGTGGTGAGTGTTTCTACTGGAGCGGAGCGGAGAGTAGAGGAACGGAGCGGAGTATACTACACACAATTTTCCGCACCGCAACACCCCGCTGCTCTCCGCTGTCCTCCGCTCGGCGCCGCTCCGCTGTTCTCTTCTGTCCTCCGCACCGCTCCCCGCTGTTCTCCGCTGTCCTACGCTATCCTCTCCTCCGCACCACTTCGCTATCCTTCGGCCCCCGTCGGCATCGGCTCGCTGTTTTCTATAAAAAATCGTTCAGCTCTGCCCCGCTCCGCACGTCCTGTTATCATTGAGGCGGAGCGGATTTTTTGAGTGTAGTGATTGGTCAATTCATGCATCTCTCCGCTCCGCTCCTCCCCGTTCCGCTCCAGTGGAAACGCAGCCAGGGCGGATTCGATCAACATCACAGTTATAAGAGAATAACTATCCGCGTGGTAATTTACTCTGTTACTTTATTTTCGTAACAAACTCATTGTGTTCATTCAAAGTCGGTATAGGTATACCTTGTGTCACGAGTGAATGAACGAATGAAATTATAAACTACATTACTACTGTATTTCCCGTAAAGACATACAAGTATTGTTTTTTGCCGGTTTATCTATGATATAGCACCTTAGATTATATTTTGATTTAATCTAAGTATAGCAAAGAACAATTTCTGCGCTATATCAAAGATTTATCGTTGGAGAAAGATTGGACGAATCGGACCTAAGTAGCATAAGCACTTGTGTTATGTATATCAGACAACAGCGGAATTACAAATATATGCTTAAATACATATTATATTAGAAAGAAAGATTAGTACATATTATATAATACACCCAGACACGTTTGAAGCATTGTCACTACCAAATGGGTAACCCGGCCAGTCTATCTATTTTTTGATACAATATGCAAGATATATTGAATGAATTTGCGATACGTCACCTATAATTTCGCTACAATAACCTGTATTTTTTTTGGTTATATAATTTTTTGTAGGTACAGGCTTTTAAAAGAAAATAATATAATAATATATTTCTTAGCATCAGCATCACATACTTACTTCACTCACATACTTAATTTACTTAGGTAGATCAAGAATCAACAGTGGGATTGCAAATACATTTAATAATTTTCTTTTATAAATACATACATAGAACATCCAAACGAATACAAACTGACATGTTCATGCACACATGTTTGTACCGTGCGGGGTGCAGGCTAGTAGATCTTCTGCCTTGTTGCAAAATGCATCAAAGGTTATTTTTGAACGTAAAGAGTGGCTGCACAAGCGTGTCTGTTAATAAATATGTTGGGTGCATCAAAAATCTAAAACGTACTGGACGAATTGGTTCGGATGAGGGAAAAAATAAACACATATTGAATTTTTGTAACTTTTATCGGTACGTTATTTGGGTACACTGGTAAGGTTTTGCTGTTTTTGTTGAGACTTGCAAACAAACACATCTAACAGGGGCGGACTTACATACATATCGGGAAGTCTTTTTTTGGCATTGCAAGAATCGCTGAAGAATTTCTACCGGCTTTGGGCAAGCAAGTCGACCCGACACCGTCTGTTCTAGTACCAAGTGCTCGATATTCCATTCTTTATTACCTAGTTTTCAGCTTTGTTATCATTATAAGATATTGTAAGATATTGTATAAGATATCGTTGGGATTGGTATTCCATTAGCATGTGTGAAAAAGATAAAATGAAAACATTTATAAAACCAATCTTTTTAATTGTAAAAAGATAATACCCGAGAAAAACAGGGAAATATAGGATCATTCAATTGGCGAGGAGGGACTGCTGGATCTTTTAATATAACCAGTTTACATATATCCTTCGTTTACTAGGATTTTGTGAAAATTTTGTAAAGCTAGGGTTTTTCATTTGAGCTTTTCAAACGCCGCGTACTAAAAAAATACAATTGATTTAAATGCTCATACTCAATCGGCCAGTTTCTATAAGACCCGATAATCCTAAGAACAAACTGTAAAACTGGATGTCATCATATTTCATGTTGAAGAACACTTTGTGGAGCCATTTGTAAAATATAAAACAAATCGCCCTACACATTTTTATGTAATTGTTGTATCACTCGATTATCCCAATCGAGTGAGCCTCTATTTGTTGTTCTTGGGTATTATCGCTTTAAAAAAGAAAAAAATGGTCTTACAAATGCTGACAAAACTTAAACTAAATTACTTAATAATATATTTATTTATTTCTAGAGGGTGCGTCTTACATCGACACATCAATTTTAAAAAGATTGGTCAACTCGGGCCTTAATCATAGTGGAAAATGAACCGGGCACGGGGCTCTGGTAAACCCGCCCTGCCTGACAAAGAGTGCTGAAAGTTGGGGTTAATCCGGCCCTGTATTTTATGTTTACATGTTGGCACTATAAATGGTTTGTTTATTTCTATTTGCTAGCGGCTATGAGGCTGCAGGAATCCGATAGATTTCACGCTGCATTTCGACTTATGCTTTGAATAAAGTTGTTTGCTGTCGATGTATTAGCTAAAATATGCGCTAGCATGGCTGGGCCACGGTATCTTTCTTTATTCTATACATATGAGAAACTTCTCTCAACATTCTAATGAAACATTTTCCTCTCGCCTCTCGGCTTTGGTGGAGCACGGACGTATCGTCTCTAACATCTGGTGTTTTCCCTTTGACTTTTTAGCGTGCCCTGGTTCACCCCATACCTAAGAATGGTGAAAGAGATCGTGTTAATAACTATCATCCAATTTCATCCCATACTACCAGAATTCTCAAAAACTCTAGAAAAAATTGTAAACAAAAGGCTAACGAGTTACTGGGAAGCAAAAAATCTGCTCTCAAATTCTCAATTCGGTTTCTGGGCGAAAAGATCAACAAACGTTGCAGTTCACGAACTCGCTAATTTTATAATTACCAAAATGGACGATAAAAAGAAGGTTATTTCATCATTTGACACGGTCTCTATCCCATTACTCCTTATAAATTAGAAACCTTGGACGTAGGGGCTCTCAACTCAGTTTCTTTAAAAGCTACCTAACTGGAGCGTAAACAGTGAGTTTTGATCGATGGCGCCCATAGCGATGACCTACCAATATCCTATGGAGTCCCACAGGGTAGTATTTTGGGACCGACGTTGAAACTGAAACTGACTGAAAAATGAAAAAGTAATTACCTTTGCGGATGACACAGCACTCCTTTTCCTCTGGTAGCACATGGGATGAAACCTATCAGTTAGCTCAAGACGGACTCAACAAGGTAACGGGTTGGCTAGGCAATAACCTTACTACCTTAAATACTGAAAAGACGAAATACATTTGTTTCTCTTTAAATAATGCACAACACCCATACAGTAATCCACCACTCTTCATTACATCACACTCCTGCATTGACCCTTCCACTCTCGGATGCTCCTGCCCAAAACTCCAGCATACTGACAATATCAAATATCTAGGCGTAGTTATTGATAAGAACCTTAGTTTTAAACCCCATATAGAGCAACTAACTAAAATAACCCGAAAGCTAATCTTCTTCTTCAAAAACTTACGTAACGTAGCCGATGAAAATGTCATTAAAATGATTTACTTCGCATTGTGTCAATCTATATTGACATATTGTGTTACATCATGGGGTGGTGCAGCCAAATCCCACCTTATTCACTTAGAACGTGCCCAGAGAGCTGTTCACAAAGTGTGCTACTCCCTCCCGTTCTTTTTTCCGACAACCGAACTCTACAAGAAGGCCAGAGTCCTCACAGTCTGTCAAATCTTTATCATCCAAACCTTATTAATGAAACACTCATAATTACCGTATGACCCACAGCTCAACATGAACGAACGACGAAAAAATAAAGTTTGCCCAACACCAGGCTTTAAATCTAGATCCTCTCAGAGGTTTTTTTGCTTTATTGGCCCCCACATGTACAATAAGATGAATAAAATATTATCTATCTATCCTCTACCGAAACTTCAATGCAAAAAAAAAACCCCATATCTTCTTAGCTTAACATACAATGAGACCGAAGAGCTACTTTCTATCTTTAATTAGAACAATTATTATTTTAACCCTCACTCTGACACAACCAGCTACATACACATACACACCACACCACACACATACACACATACACACACACACACACACACACACACACACGCAAACTAGTAAGAGTGCCTTTGGTAAGTAAATCAAATTGTATCCTTATACATACGTTATAATCATGATCTCAATTCTAAATTTAATTCTAATTTAATTAATTTTAATTTAATTTAATTTAATTCTAATTCTGATTGTGATTTTGTTAGTAAATAAAATTATAATTTTTACTCAAAATTTTATTATAATTTAATTTTAATGTAATCTAAATGAAATGTTAGCTTACAAATATTAATAAATTTTAGTTTAAATAATACCTACAAAAATGAAACCATTAGCTAATATTAAGATTGTTTTTGTTGAAATAAATTAGTGAGATGGTGGGAGCCTGGTAATCTGTAACACAGGATCTAGGCCTAGTACGGATACCAGTCTCTCACAACATATTTAAGTAAAAAGTACATGTTATTTTTTCTCATAATATTGTCATTTGTAATATTTTAGCTATATTGTGAAAGAGAAATAAATAAATCTTTATATTATTATATATTATATTATATATTTAATCTAAGAATGAAACCAAAAAAAAATCCACCAATCCAGCCAATTCTAAAAAGGTGAACATATTAAAAGTTTGGACCCTATGTTCCTATGGGGAAATTTAAGTTTTCATTAGTTAGATATTTGCTTGATTAATATATCGGTGTCGACGGTGCTTTTAAAGAAACCTGTTACCTACTTACCCATTTGAAATTAATATATTTTACAGTTTTCCCAAACATCCGAAATGCTCATAATTTTGGGGTTTTCTAGTATGAAAAGAAACCTTGGCTGGCTTTAAACATTAAATGAATGCTAAATTAGAATCATAAAGTAATAGCGAGTTCAAAGGGTAATTAATATCCACACAGAACATAAAACACGAGACTTCAACAATTCCTTCTCAGCGCTAATTAATTCATCCAATTAATAAAGGAAAATAAAATAAAAAGAACCCAGTGTAATAATACTGAATAGGTGAAAACAATGGGCAGAATGAAATGAAAGGAATAATCTGTTTAAAAATGTTTGGAATTTTTCTCTGTCAAGAGAATGGTCAAGAGTAAACCTATTGTCCGATAGGAAGAGATGGAACGATTTTACAGTCGGCAGCAAAACAGTACAAATAATAGCCAGCAGCAAGTTACTGTTATAGCGATGGTAACTCAGTAAATAAGACATGCGCCTTCTGAACGAAAAATGATAGATTCGAATCCCAAGTATGAATCTACGTGCAAATTATTAATAGCTCGCCGGTGAGGGAAAATAACGTGTAGAAACCTGAATGTTTCGGATAGTTTCTGAAACGTGGACCGTTGATTCAGTTAAACTGGTTCCCTTGTGCACATATTTAAAGTTGCGAAAGTCAGGCGGCAGTCGCTTCATTGTAATTACCAGAAGGTGGTCAGGCCAAAAATATGCCAGGACGCGTTGCATTTTTATACTTACTAGACGCGACAAACGAGCAAGTGATTCCCCTGTTGGTAAATGCTCATTTCCGCCCATCAACATCTGCGAGATCAGAGCACTCGCTGATCGTATTGTTTCTATACACATATTTGCACCTATAGTTTATTATATATCTTAAGCTTGTTGCATAATGCATTGCGGTATTTTGGGTCTAGAAACAAACCGGCGGATCATGGTACAAACATCTTCATGAGTTCTTAGTCTTACTGTCCCGCAAAGGACTCCACTAAAATTCGCGCGCGTGCACGCGCGCGTTTGTATCGAAGATTTGTTTGTGCACCGCTAATGCCAGTAATGACATCCACACGCGCAGCGGTCATTTACATAAAAACATGATGTAGGTATAAATATTTTCGGTCAGGATGTGCAGGTTTTTACCTCAAATGTTGTAGTTATGTAATGAATTCAAAATTATTATTTTGAAAATAGCTAATTTTTACTCAACTTTTAGAATTTTATTAACTATTCTCAATTTAGTGGCCTTTGTTACGAAAAGGTACCTACTAATACTTATTTCATGTTTATTTGTGAAATAAAAAATAAGAAAATAATATATTACGTGAACATCTCTACACGCTCAAGGCATAGCGGAGGTCCTAATACTTAGAGTTGATCTATGCGAGTACATTGTCCGCCCACTGGCTATTTTCACTCTGTGGAGTTAATACACTGCATTTGCAGCAGAGGTAAATAGGTGCTATGCAAGATGATAAAGAAACTTTGCAGAAATGATATTCTGAATTAATTTGCAAGATCGCCAAGACGAGGGACTTCCCAAGGAATCCAATTTATTTTTAATTTATCTAAACCTACCTAATGAACATTCTGATGAAAACTATTTATGAAGGATGCAAGCAAATTAAAAACACTAATCATTTTATTTATGTTAAAGTGTGTTGAAGCTAACGCAGCCTATACATTTTTTTATAGTATAACGGTGAATCCATAAGGAAAGTACTAAACAAAAATATGTCATAATTTCTTTCTACAAGTGCTACAAGTACTATATGTAATTGCTAAATATGGCCGCTTTAGGCAATAATAAGAATTATGGTTAGGTACTTGAAAAAAGGTAATATTACAAAAGTACATCTCAGTACTCAATTCAAGTACCTATTACTTTATAGATTTAGGGTTGTACTTTTTTAAAAAGTCTTACATCCGTCATATTGGCGGCTCTAACCCTTAATCAGATATTTGGAAAATAGTTCCCACCTGATTTTGAACCTTGTATATCATGAGTGACATAAGAGCGAAAACCAATACTTTTGTTGTTGAATTAGGCCTATAAAGAATATGTCAATGCTTCATCTTCCAATGCACTTGATAATGTACACACCAGCACTGCTATCTTCTCATTTGCTCATAGATTTTATATGTGATATGTGACAGACAAACAGACGGATCACCTGATGGTAAGTGATTGCCGCCGCTCATGTGTACCCGCAACAACAGTGGAGTCACAAGTATATTGTAAGGTTAGAATAGTTATGTACGAGATTTCTACCATGTACCTTATTTTTGAGTTTCCGATATTTCGGCACTGTTGCAAGCGCCATGGTAACATCTTACCCGCAAAAACTTCAGTTACTCCGTGACCATGGCGCTTGCAACAGTGCCGAAATATCGAAAACTCAAAAATAAGGTACATGGTAGAAATCTCGTAAATAACTATTCTAATGTTAGTGACCATGATAGTCTAAAGCAATATATAGATTGTAAGATCTATACATTGAATGGGAACAAACTTACTGCCAGAGAGAAAAGTTATATAAGATCGTGACAAACCCAGGGACAACGCTTAGACGAGCATATTAGTTATATGGAAACACCTCCTTGGACTAGCATTTATATTAGGTAGTATCTACTCTCGTTTATGTAAATCTATACTATTTATGCAGAGTAAACTTCTACAGACACCGTGAGACCGTGGGAGAGTCACGCTTGGGCACGAAGGAGCTGGCTCGACCGGAGTGATACCACGACCTCCTAAAAACCTGCGTGAAGCAGCAAGGTGCTTTGCTTCGCTGAGCGAGGGTACAGGAGTTCCTATCCATGGGAATGGGGTGTTTAATGGTTGGCAGCGCACATGTGACTATACTGGTGTCGCGGGTGTCCATGGGCGACGGCAATCGCTGCTCGTCTGCCACTTACCACATAAAAAAATCTATACTATTTGTAGTTAACTTCTACAGACAGCGGCAACGCTTATACGCGTAATCCGAAATCACCAAACACTACACACTTCGTAGTTGACATTTTGTATAGCAATCTTTTGCAATTCATTCTTAAGTAAATAACATACTTGTAGATGGATGGTTGCAGTGATAGGTACCTTGTTGTGGTGCGTGGTGATGAGGTTCCGTATGTGGGGTTAGGTAAATCAAACGACGTCACACACTGAATGTTTCTATTGCCACACACAGTTCACAAGCAATACAGTTAGATAGCACAGCACACAGTTCTACTATTTTAGAAGGAGTGAAAGATTAACACACAGAAGAGAGTACGTAAAGAATACAGAAGAATAGAAAGCTTAAGCGCATAAGTAAACAAGCTAGGTAGCCGGCGCGCGATCATGCGTAATCATCCGCGTTGTGCGTGGAGACCGATTGACTGGAAGGGAAGACCGGCCGATCCCTGCGCACGCGCATTGCGCGCGCAGCGTTGAACAAAAGGATCGGGTCGGCCGACCGGTCTGCGGCGCGGTTCCACTGCGCCCGCTTAGTGATTGCAATGACGGACGATATGTAAACAACGTTAATGATTATGATTTATTGATGCTTTTATTTTTGTGTATTATATTTGTATTATATTGTAAATATGTATTTAGTGTTGTTCCTTAGTGTAATTTAATTTATTATAAAGTTTTGTTATTTATGTAAATAAATTTAGGTTAATATACCTACATTGAGTAAATATGAACATAGGGACAATGTATATAAGTAAATATAATAATGTGTGTGTGTGTGTGGTTAGTAACGTAGGTTCCCTACATCACTCCCCCCCAGAGACCGTCACTACGGGCGATAATAATTAGGAAAGCGTACAGTACGACCTGAACGAGTATGCCTAACGTACTCCTGTGTAGGTACGGGGGTAGGTACTGTACTGGGATTAAGGGCCGGAGTATGGGTGGGAATCGGAATGGGAGGATATGGAGTTGGGATAGTATTGGATATTGGATGGGGAGTTGGGTCCGCCAGTATGTATCTATAGATACTGTGGTAGACTTACCTTTCACCAATATCCTAAAGGTTTTATCACCTCTTTCGAGTACTTCGTGAGGGCCGGAGTAGGGAGGCTTTAAAGCGCCTCTTAATGCATCGTCCCTTAGAAAAACGTGGCTAGAGGTGAGGAGATCCTTGTAAATAAAGATTTTGTCCTTATTATGACGCGCTGCGGGGGATGGTGCTAGTTTCACCGCAAAGTGGCGTAGGCGAGTGGTAAAATCCGATATATCGGTGGAGTCTGGTACAGTCGCTTGAAGAAATTCACCAGGCAGACGTAGTGGTTCGCCATACACTAACTCGGCCGATGAAGATTGAAGGTCCTCCTTAAAAGAACTTCGTATGCCGAGGAGTATAAGGGGCAGATGGTCTACCCAATTGCAGTCGACGTGGCACATTATGGCTGCTTTTAACTGTCGGTGGAATCGTTCCACGAGTCCGTTACACGCTGGGTGATACGCGGTAGTTTGGCGATGTTTGAATCCAATCATTTTTCCAAGGTATTGGAAAAGTGCGGATTCAAACTGTCGACCGCGGTCAGTGACGATATCCGTTGGACATCCAAACCTGGATACCCACGATATCAGCGCCTTGCCAACGGTTTCGGCAGTCATATCGACCATTGGTGTGACTTCCGGCCAGCGTGTGAAACGATCCACGACGGTAAGACAGTATTTATAGCCCTGTGAAGGAGGAAGGGGACCAACAATATCCATGTGGATAAAGGCAAATCGGGCGCGAGGTAAAGCGAACGTGCCAAGAGGAGACGACACGTGGCGGTTTACCTTGGCGCGTTGACATGCCAAGCATTTGCGAGACCATTCTCGACAGTCTTTACGCACTCCAGGCCAAACAAAACGTTCTGCCACTAATTTAGCAGTTGCGTTAGCGCCTGGGTGGCTGAGACTATGAAGGCTGTCGAAGAGCTGTTTTCGCAAAGGCTTTGTGATGAAGGGCCTTGGGGACGGTGTACTGACGTCGCAGTACACTTCGGTCCTAGCGTCTGGAGCAGGCAACTTTTCGAAGCGGAGTGAAGATTCAGCGCTCAACAGTTGTGTCAACTCCGGGTCCACAGCTTGAGATGAAGCAAGTCGTTCATAGTCGACTGGTGTCTGCAGTTCATCAATCCGTGACAATGTATCGGCGACGACGTTGTCTTTGCCGGAGATGTGTCGGATGTCGGTCGTGAACTGCGAGATGTAGTCGAGGTGACGATACTGACGGGGCGAACAGTTGAGTTTCCGTTCGTGGAAAGCAAAACTGATCGGCTTGTGGTCAGTATACACCACGAAGTGTCTCGCTTCCAGCATGTGGCGAAAGTATTTAATGCTCTCGTATATGGCTAACAGCTCGCGATCGTACGGTGAGTATTTTTGCTGGGTAGGACTCAACCGACGTGAAAAGAATGCAAGAGGTTGCCATACGCCGTTTTTATACTGCTGCAATACCGCACCCATGGCCAAGTCGGACGCGTCTGTTACCAGAGCGAGATTGGCTTCCGCGTCTGGGTGTGCTAGTAATGCAGCGTTAGATAGGTCTTCCTTGCACTGCTCAAAAGCAAGGAGGGTTTCTCCAGCCAGTTCAACAGGATGGGATGCCTTTACTGAACCTGTGAGCAGAGAGTTGAGTGGGCCTTGGGTCTTGGCGGCGTGCGGAAGAAAGCGCCTATAGAAATTTGCCATACCCAAGAACCTTCTCAGTTGCCTCACGGTTTTAGGCGCTGGAAAATCCTTAATGGCTTGGACTTTAGTGTCCAAGGGTTTGGTACCGGCTTCCGAGATACTATAACCTAAGAAAGAAACTTCACTAGCTCCAAAAACACACTTGGAAGTGTTAACGACGATGCCGTATTCCTTCATACGGGTGAAGAGCTGCTGGAGATGATCCTCATGTTCTGCTTCTGTCCTAGAAAATACGAGGAAATCGTCAAGGTAGCAGTAGCAGAAATCTAGGCCTCTGGTCATCTCGTCGACGAAGCGTTGGAATGTTTGCCCAGCGTTTCTCAGCCCAAAGGTCATATACGGAAATTCGTATAGACCAAAGGGAGTTGTGATGGCAGTTTTCTGTATATCTGGCGAATGGACAGGTATCTGGTTATAGGCCTTAACTAAATCGATTGTGGAAAAGACTTTACAACCAGATACAGCATGCGCGAAGTCATGAATATGCCGAATAGGGTAACGGTCTGGAATAGTGCGTGCGTTGAGGAGCCTATAGTCGCCACAAGGTCTCCAGCCGTTGTCCTTCTTCGGCGCCAGGTGCAACGGCGAGGCCCAAGGACTGTCAGATGGACGTGCTGTACCGCTGTTAAGCATGAGCTGAAACTCCTGCTTGGCGATTTTCAGTTTATCTGGGGCCAATCGACGAGGAGTGGAAAAAATGGGTGGGCCAGGTGTAGTACGTATGTAGTGCACAGTGTTGTGTCTGGGTGTAGTGATGGTGCCAGATGGGCGAGTAATTTCGGGAAACTGCGACAAAATGTTATGGTATCTAGTGTCGCCCGTCAATACCTTCACTGAGCAAATGTCTACAGCGTTAGCTGCAGCAGCCTTAGATGACAATTCTGTAACACTATCTACTAGGCGCTGTTTACGACAGTCTACAATCAAACTATAATGGCTAAGGAAATCAACCCCTATTATAGGTTTGGTTACATTAGCCACTATAAAGCGCCAGGGAAAACTACGCCTTAAGCCTAAGTTTAAGTCTAATTCCACATAGCCAAAAGTATCTATAGCACTACCATTTGCCGCACTTAATTGATAATTAGTCTTTGCACGTCGGTCATGAAGCGCGGATCGAGGGTAAACGCATAGGTCACTGCCAGTGTCTACTAGAAATTTGACGTTCGAGCTGCGGTCCGTGACGAAGAGGCGACCTGAAGAGGCGAGGCAATCACCAGTCGCCATTAGCGACTGCCCATGGAGTTTCCCGCCTTGTAGTCGCAAGGCTTGATGCAGCTTCGAGCCTTATCACCAAACTTGGCGTGATACCAGCAGACAGGGAACTTGCGGTAGCTGGAGTTAGACCGGGATCGAGATTTTTGACGAGATGAGTTCCGTCTCTGAGGTCTTGATCGGATGCTGGAACATTGGGCTGAGCGAGTATGTTCATCGAGCTTCAGCGTGAGGAGTTCCACCATCTTCTTCAGTTCCGCTATCTCGCCGTGCCGGTTCACAGCGTTTACGGCCTGGGATGAAGTGGACGCGACGTTGCGGTTTGATGAAATCTCCTGGATACGGTCAGCTAGGTCAGAGAGCTGATCCAAGGAGTGAGTTGGCTGTGATGCCAGAATCGACTGGATGTCGCGAGGTAGACGGTTGCACCAGATCGTCTTGATGAAATCCTCTGGTACAGCCGGGCCAGCAAGATCTTGCAGGTGCCGGAGGAACTGGGAAGGTTTCCGGTCACCAAGTTCCTCATGGTTGAGCAGCTGACGTACCTTCAATTCCTGGGAGGCGGAGAGTCTCTTGACTAACTCGGTCTTAATCCTCTGGTATCGATTCTCGGCCGGAGGATTGAGGATAATATCCTTCACGGCCCTAGAATGTTGGATGTCCAGGTTGTTGGTGACGATCGTGAACTTGACAAGGTCGCTGGTTATACCGTTTGCTTCAAACTGACTCTCGAGAAGAGCAAACCAAATCTCGGGTTCATCTGGGTCGAAAGGTGGGACACGCAGGTTGGTTCGTGTCTTTACGCGTGACGTGCCGGACGAGTCGGATGAAGTGGAAACGCGCACTTTTTGCTTGCGCCGCTTAGTAATGTTGCCGTCTCCGCCATCTTGTCCGACCACGGTTCTATCGGTATCAGAACTATGGGTACTCATCTTTGTGGATCTTCGTGCTCTGTCGGGTCACCAGTGTAGATGGATGGTTGCAGTGATAGGTACCTTGTTGTGGTGCGTGGTGATGAGGTTCCGTATGTGGGGTTAGGTAAATCAAACGACGTCACACACTGAATGTTTCTATTGCCACACACAGTTCACAAGCAATACAGTTAGATAGCACAGCACACAGTTCTACTATTTTAGAAGGAGTGAAAGATTAACACACAGAAGAGAGTACGTAAAGAATACAGAAGAATAGAAAGCTTAAGCGCATAAGTAAACAAGCTAGGTAGCCGGCGCGCGATCATGCGTAATCATCCGCGTTGTGCGTGGAGACCGATTGACTGGAAGGGAAGACCGGCCGATCCCTGCGCACGCGCATTGCGCGCGCAGCGTTGAACAAAAGGATCGGGTCGGCCGACCGGTCTGCGGCGCGGTTCCACTGCGCCCGCTTAGTGATTGCAATGACGGACGATATGTAAACAACGTTGATGATTATGATTTATTGATGCTTTTATTTTTGTGTATTATATTTGTATTATATTGTAAATATGTATTTAGTGTTGTTCCTTAGTGTAATTTAATTTATTATAAAGTTTTGTTATTTATGTAAATAAATTTAGGTTAATATACCTACATTGAGTAAATATGAACATAGGGACAATGTATATAAGTAAATATAATAATGTGTGTGTGTGTGTGGTTAGTAACGTAGGTTCCCTACATACTTAAAAAAATCATCACGTGTTCATGTCGTGTGTGTTATTAACTAAACACTTAGCACCATCAATCAGTTTAAAGTGGAACTAATGTCCCGAAACAAAGTGAGGGCGGGCCACTAGTCTCATATGAAGTCGATTGATGTCAATACAGCCATATTTTCATTGGTTTTATTTTTTCTACCTTAGGAGCCTGTTAAAATTGTCTGACTCTTTCATGCAATAAAGAATGATGCATCTGACTATCACGTTTCCGGATTCCAACCAGTTCTCTCGTATAAGGATATTACGGATTTTAAAATTTACTTTTGTGCATAAACCGTCTATCAAATATGTTACGTAAAGACAAAGGAAATTTGGTTAGCACTAGGTAATCAATGCGCCTGACGTCCATTGTCTGTCCTGTCAGTAGGTGGGAGCCCCATCACTATGGAAAAGGAGAAGTGTACAATGAAGTCGGCTCTTGGAAGATATCGAAAAAGGCATGGAAAATCCCGGAAAGCTATTGTGTTATATTCCGGCACGTAAAGCATTTTCGCGTTTTTTTTTTAGTTGTATGCTTACTGCATGTTCATGAAAATGCCCGCTACCAATGTATTGGCATAACGCGATTTAAGTATACAATATTCTTTATTGCACAAAATAAATAAAGAAGATTTTGCGTACTTTTTACGTTAAAAGAGGTGTCCGTCAGGTTTGTGTCCCGGCGCCAACTTTGTTTGGAATATTCTTCTCTAACAGACTTTACTACTTTTTTAAGGCTGGTTTCATCTATGGTATAAGGTCAGAGCTACACAATACATTTATTATCGGAATAAGGTGGTCGAATCGGCCTTAAATGTAATACGATTAAAAGTAAGAGTTAGCTACTTTATCTATGTGCTGAAAATACAGTAAGACCTCAAGCATGAACTAGTCATCTCTAATAAGTCCATGCCTCAAGTAATGTGAGACAATTTTAATTCACCGAGTAATACTTTTTTGTTCTGTTAACCTTTATCTGACATAGGTCTTATGTTTAAAAAGGGTTTTATTGCTACATAGGTGTTTAAGAAAGATAACCTACCAACGGATATTTTTTTCTCATTCGTCATGATGTCACAATATTACTAGCATTATTAGTGAAACCCAAATCTTTTTAATAACTATTTTTATTTCATTTTAAACAAATATAAATAATTGATGTAAAGACATTTGTACTAACTACTATTAAATAAATAAATATCCTAATTTTCAGCTGTTGCAGCCCTTTTTTTACAGACATTGTCTATCTTGTCTTGTCCCGATAAAACAGCTTCAAAACTGAATGGTTTGAACATAGAGCCTCCTCCAAGGTAAAATTTGCTCATGAATTCGACCCTAAAACACATTTTAATATATTTTACCATTGAAAACATCGTGAGGAAACTTGCACGTTTCAGTAGTCTCTGAAACATGTAACCATCATTCCGTTGGTCTAGTTCCCTTGGTAAAAGGTTGCGAAGGCCAGGCGGCAATCGCTTCATTGTAATTACCAGATTTCCAAAATAAAGAATCATGGTCAAAGCGTACCCCGGGCTTCAGAGCGGCTGTTTTGGAGGCAACTGTGAATTATAAGTGCTTGTTCATGTTGAACGCGCGGGCGCGGTGGCGAGCGCGGTCGCGGCGTCGCTAGCTTGCCCGCTACTTAGACCGCACGTACGTTTTGTATGTCACACTTCCATATTACGCCATATGTTTGATATTTTGTGACCGCGCCCGCCACCGCGCCCGAAGAAGCACTCATAACCGCTAAGATGACGATGATGATGAACACATTTTTTATGCTAGAGGCGACAAAAGTTGCCCGATGGAAAGTAATCAACGCCGCCCATGAACATCCGCGAAATCACAGACACTTTGTTATATTTAGGCAAGAAAAGTATATTAAAGTAACGACCCAAAGTCGAGCCAAACTAATAAGCCATATTTGACGTTTTCAAATTTAAGCTTCATAGAGAGGTGACCTACTAAAAAACTTCGATTAAAGTGAATAATCGATATGTACTTCAAACAAACGTGAATCGAATACTATAATAATGGAAAAGAAGTTATTAGAACTTTTATTTGGAGAAATGTGAAGCAAAATTATTACAAAGAAAGTACGCACTGATCCTATATATTGATCCGCGGCCAGTTTATTTCTTTTTCTTTGACATCAAAGCGCTTATATTGTGTGCCATATTTTTTTTCTTTTTACAAAGTATTAATGTATTTATATTTTTAATCAAAAGGATAAAACGTTTTATTTTAAACAGAATATGGCTTTACATTTATGGATGAATATTTCTACACGATTCACCTTGTATTCATTCGATTATTTGGGATGACACAAACAACATTGTACCACGTTCAATTCTCTAGAAAAGTATTTTTTTAATAAGTGTATAAATAGTTTAACAAAGAAAGTAAAGCGTGAAGTTATCTTTTTTGTCTTTATTTAAAAAAAGGCAAACATAATTTTCAAAAGTTAAGAAACTGTGCTCTTTTAACATAGAAATATTGATAAATTCAATGACCGTTTTTACAAGGTCACGTTGATAAATTTTGTTGTATTGTCAAATGTGGCCTTTTATTTCGGCCCAGCTATAGTGCCTGCACTAAGAGACTTCATTTAACCTAATGCGCATTATCGAATTTTGACCAAAGTTAATGAACGACAATAGGGATAAGTACTTTACATTCATCACGTTTGAGGCCACCATCAGGCGGTAAGTGATCACCACCTCTTATCAACTTCTACAAGATCAGAGGAGTCACTAATGCGTTGCCAGTTTTAGGAACACGTATGTTCGTGTCTTTATTGTACTCTCTCCCTCTAGGCAGATCAGATTACTTTTTTTGACTCTTAGAGAAAAGTATTATTCAAACTAACCAATGCAGACGCAGAGTATGCAAAAAAGCGGATAGTCCTTCCATCACGACAAGGATAGAGATGGTGAAGCACGCCCATATTGCGAAAATCACGAAAATTCTTATACTGCCCAGTGTAGTATGGTCTTCAAGAGCTAGCCGCGCCAGTACCATCTCCCATAACATGTCAGAGAGCTCTGTAACAAAATGAAGATAGTAATATCTTCCAACCAATTACGGCTAAGGTAACCAATCTCAACGATCAGCCCCATACGCAGGATATATTATAGTACTCAAGTGTGGGCGCAAACACAAGTGCACTCTTTATTCCCTTACCCTCATATTCCGATAGGTCAGCAGCGCGACACGACCGGAGAGGGATTGGGCGCAGAACCAACGGCTTAACGTGCTTTCCGAGGCACGGGGGTACATGACCGCCGACTTATAGACACCGGGCTGACTATAAGAATTTCTTACCGTAAACATACAACTCTCGCACAGCCGTCGCTTTAAAGTGCGACCCATGAACCACTGCGCCAGGCATTCAATGAAGATAAATACAAAGACGAGCGTACGTACATAGAAGGCGGCGGATGTATCAGGGGAAGAAGGAGGTAATCAAGTATGCAGAAACATGCATAATAGTGCGGCTAGGGAAGTACTGCACTCCCAGCGAAAGTGATATAACCTTATCCATTTTGTTAGGCCTTCCTGCCTATCCTTCTGCCCCCCCCAAATCCATCTGCTTCACCCCCCCCCCCCCACATCCATCTGCCCCCCCCCCACCCCTAATCCATCTCCCCCCCCCTCAATCTAACTGGCGTTGGGGGCTTAGTCAGTAGGCCTTCAGTTTTATTGGAGGAGAGCCCGATATAACCCGTCCGCCCCCCGGAAGACGGGTATGCATACGGCGCCGCCGAAAGGTGGCGACGTCGGCCAATTGAACATCGGGCCGGCCGCATTCCCCCAACGCAATAAAAAGGCCTTCCTGCCTGCCAATGACTTTCGACTGACCGAATGGCGTAATTGGTAGTGACCCTGCCTCTTACGCCAAAGGTCGTGGGTTCGATCCCCACCGTGGACAAACATTCCTGCGATGAACACTTGTGTTTAATAGATGTATTTAAGTTTATTTTTGTGTTCCTCTGTTGCCTGATATCTGTAACACAAGTGCTTTAGCTACTTAATACGGAATCAGGTCAATGTATGATATGTTGTGAGAATTATTATTATTTATATTTTTGTTCAAACATTTTTTTTCCTCGAAATATTTTTTTTTCAATGTTTCGGATTAGACTGGGCTCACGGGCCTAAGCCAAGTGAAGCCCAGTTTCCAAGGTAGAATGATTTGTTGTTGAACTATGGTCCTGAAGGAACTTCCGGACGAATTCATATTATTATTATTGCTACTGAACTAAAAACGTAATCGACTACCGGCTTAATCTGTAGTATTGCAATATTTTAAGGAATTGTTTTTTCTTTATTTTCCTCTACATCTCATCTTACCGCGCAATAGGGTATTTGACTAAGCTCTCGAGCTTACAATATATAAATATTTTATCAAAATATAGGTAAATATGTGCCAATAGCAAAAATTCTCAATTAAAAATATAACGTCTAGCCGGTTTTATGGTCATTCAAAGATTCATGGGCAAGTCCATTTCAGAAGTATGAAATTATTAAAAATTTATTATACCATTGAATAACCCATACTATTTGCACCAACTATTATAGTAGAACCATTGACATAAACGAAACATTTAATATAGCTACCATACAAAATTTAAATGAAATGCATACCAAATACTTATTTGTGACGTCACATCTCAGTAGCTATTTTTATGGAGCGTTTTGGGTTTGCCCAAAATAATGTGATTTTAAAGTTGTGATATCTCAGGTAGTTTAAATGAGAATCAAGTAATTCTTTCAACGATGTTTCTATCATTGAGAGGTCTTTTGATTGCAAAAATAAAAAAAAAATTGTCAAATACCGTATTACCGTTGGCGTCCAATGCTGTCGCTTTGGAGCCCGGGGTGTTCCGATAAGTGTAATTGAACCATGGTTTGGGGAGTCTGGTTAGTCGGTTTTATTTAATAATATGTTAATGTTATTCGAAATGAAAATATCAGACCGATTACACACTTTTAAGAAAACGAGAACTCATAATAAAAAAAACCCGTAGTAGGGATAACTTTCACACTCAGATACACATATCAATATTTAACTGTCTAAATATTTCACTTTATCCGATGCTCCACAATTAATTTGAACAAATAGGTATGCGGTAAAACGGTAATTTCCAGCTAATTAATAAGAAATTGTGTGGGTGAATTTGACAGAAACACATTTGGTGAAATGTAATTAGAACAGCAAAACCAAATAGGCAATTGTACGATATTACTTTGAAATCATTAATGTCATGGGTGAGCCAATGGCTGGACCAATCCAAAGTGGATTCAATCATTTAAAAAATGATATTTGTATGTATAATGAATTTGAATTTTACTTCTTTTATGTGATAGGTGGCCGACGAGCAGACGGATCACCTGATAGTAAGCGATTGCCGCCACCCTTAGACACCTGCGACAACAGTGGAGTCACAAGTTCGTTGCTAACTTTTAAATCCCCTTACCCCCGGATTGGGCTTCCGGTACCCTCACTCACTCTACGAAACACAGTGCAGCTGCTTCACGTTGGTTTTCTGTGAGGCCGTGGTACTCCATTCACGCCGAAACGTGGCTCTCCTACAGGCAAGACTTACCGCATCGGAGTCAATAAATACGAAACCAATCAAATGAATATCTAAACATATAAAAAATATATATCCTCCAACCTATTTCGGTTAAAGCAGCCAATCTCAACGATCAGCCACTTACGCAGGATATATTATAGTGCTCAAGTTAGTGCGCAAACACATGTGCACTCTCAATTCCCTTCCCCTCATATTCCGATGGGACACCAGTGTGAAACGACCGGAAAGGGATAGGGCGCAGGACCAACGGCTTAACGTCCTTTCCGAGGCACGGGGTACAAGACCGCCAACTTCCAGACACTAAACGAAAACTTAGGTATAAATTTTTGGCCCGACCGGGGGATCGAACTCGGGACCTATTGCGCAGCCGTCGCTTTAAAGTGCGACTCACTAACAACTGCGCCACCGAGGCAGTCAAATATAATATCTAAACATAAGATTATATATATACAACAATATATATATTATCGTACAGTCAGCATCAAAATAATCTAAGCATTCAAACCTTATATGAAAAATATCTGAGAGGAAAAAGCAAGTAGTATGTTCCATTTTCTTGGAATCTGTTTAGTAAGACCGCGCGAGGCTAGCTAAATAAAGGTCTTTATTCAATTTAGGTCCATACAGAACAATATACTAGGAAGAAACGTGTACTGTTGTGTCTTCCTCTTTTTGATTAAATCTAATACCTAGGTACTCTATATTCTTACCAGCATGGGCCAGCGATAAAGCCCATAGTCGAAGGTACGACGCCGTATGTGATATGGTACTCAAAATATATTCAATAGTGCTGACTCCTTGATGTATCATCAGCTCACCAAACGACACGGTGTATTTAGCTATTTCTGCTAACATCTCCTGTTCCTTATTTTTATCGATTTCCTGACCTTTTTGGTATCGACGAAAGTTGCTAACTTCCCATTTTTTCTGGAAATAAAAATCCTTGAGTAAGACAAAACCATTTTGCAATGGTCACATAGATATTTATGGCAAACTGCACTAATTTAATCAATATAAGACTTGATTCATTAGATAGAGACTATATATTTAGTGTGGACTGAACTATATGGACTGGCCCGAAGGTATCCTGCTGTATACGTCAAAGGGTCGTGGGTTTGATGTCCACTCTGGACTGGACAAACATTTGTAGGATGAATTATTGTATTCGTCTAGTGTTTGGGGTGGGTATAATATAATATTCTCCAACTGATTACGGCTACAGCGGCCAATCTCTACGATCAGCCACGTACGCAAGATATAATTTCTCAAGTGTGTGGGCAAACACAAGTGCACTCTCTATTCCCTTACCATCATACTCCGATGGGACACTACTATGACACGACCAGAGAGGGATCAAGCGCAAGACCAAAAGCTTAACGTACTTTCTGAGGCACTTGGGTACAAGACCGCCAACTTCGAAACTCCGGGCTGCCACTGCCAGGAATTTCTTACCGAAAACTTAGATTAAAATTTCTGGCCCGACCCGGGGATCGAACCCGGGACCTCTTGCACAGCCGTAGCTTTAAAGTGCAACCCACTAACCACTGCGCCACCGAGGCAGTCATAATATATGTACGGTCATCATCAAAAATAGCTTAACACATTAGTACCTTGTCGAAGTAACATTTTGTACGTACCCTTTAGAAACTGACTATAGTAGGCAGAACAGTTACTTTGACATGGTACTAAAGTGTTAAGCTAATTTTGATGCTGACCGTACCTACTTAAGTATTTGATTTGTTATTCCTCTGTTGTCTTATATCTGAAACATTTTTTTAATACTTTCTACATTAACTATTCTGCCTGCTAAAACTGCCAAGATGGCGGACCCCTTATAGTAACTTGGTACGTAAAAATCATCAGTTGGGACTTGATTCCAAAATAATAAGATAAGACTAAACCACACAGAAATTGAATTCAGCTACACATCGCGTTATAATAGTTGATATGTGTATATGTGTATAGGTAAAGGATGTTTCATCAAACCTCAAACCAAGAAAATTAATGAAGTTTTAAATCGCACAAACAAAAACACAAAGACCTATCTCTGAAGCAATTTATTTCCTTGTCATCTTTCCCGAGGCTGCAAAGTCTACTTACAAGTTATAACTTTGCATAACAATGTAGGTTGCAGGAGAGTTATTCTCAGATAGACTCAATCAGACTTAGAGCGGATTCGACCAACATGACAGTTATAAGAGAATAACTATTCGCGTGGAAATTTCCTCCGTTAGGTACTATAATTTCGTAATAAACTCTTAAGTTGGTATAGTTATGCCTTGTTTTACGAGTAAATGAACGAATGACATTATAAACCGGCAAAAAACAATATAAATAATAATAAAAAATATTTCACAACATCACATACATTGATCTGACTCCGAGATAGGTAGCTCAAGCACCTGTGTACGGATATCAGAATCAACAGTGGGATTACAAATATATACATATAAAACTTTTCTTTTGTAAATACATACTTATAATACATAGCAAACACCCAGACCATTACAAACAAACATGTTCATGCACACAAATGTTTGTACTGTGCGGGGATCGAACCTTGTATCAGAGATAGCGTTCACTACCACTGTTCCAATCGGGTCGTCACTTACCTATAATATATACTTACCTATTGTTTTGTGGTTCATGATAATGGTGCCGATATTTTTGTGCAGTAGGGTTTAGTAACCCTACTGCACAAAAATAGCTGTAGTCAGCTAATGTCAAAAATCCAAAACAGCTGTGTCAATGACAATGCCATTTTGAATTATCTAGGATATTTAGTCATTATGTCAAAATTGGCGGTCTAACCATTAGAATAGTTATTAAATCTGTGCCGTTGACTGTTGGATGAGTAGTTGGTAGAACGGATTTTTATTTTACACTGCATATACGACATAAAAGACATTTACGATATGTAAAAGGCGACTAAGGTAAAGCTGCTGGCATGATCATCAGCACCCAGAAAAGGAAAAACTCTGCATTTATATCTAAACCGTCGCCAACCCGTCTGCCAAACGTGGTGAGTATGGCAATTACCCCTCATGTGATTGAGGAAGGCCCGTGCCCGAGCAGTGAGAACTTAAATGGGCTGACGATGACTGCATATAACCGCGCTATATCATAGATTTATCGTTGGATAAATCTATAGTATACCGTCAGATTTGTATAGAACGACAGCGTTATACTATAGATTTAGTATCGGATTAAGATTGGTTGAATCAGCCCTAAGGCTCGATTCCACCTTATTTTACAGTCTATATTTATCAAATATATTTATTAATCGATAGTAACATCGGCATAATTTCAGTATCGATTATAATCAATTAATCGAATATAATCGGTTGTATCGAATAAAAATGAAAATAAATTTTATCGATACTACCGATATTACAATCGATTATCCGGCGACACTAGCCCAGAGTAAATGGGGTTCCAAAAATCACTCTATTCCCGCTTGTGACAACCTGTGAAGTAGCGCCAGCGCTGTGTTTTTACCGAGTCAATAAGGACGAGGGGAGTTTTAAAGCTTGCAGATCACTCACACACGGTGTCCATAAGCGGCAGCCATCGCATACCCTCAGGTTATCCGTCTGCTCGTCTAACACCAACCACATAATTTTAAAAAACACAAGCCCTACGAACGCTTTTTAGGATCATATACGTTTAATACCTGACAATAACCATATCTTACCAATGTTTGCATTCTTCTTACTTTATTCCATCTCAGTAAATATAAAGGTGTTCCTAATAGCAAGACAGGAATGCAAATGGCTGCAATTAAAACTAATATTTTTTGGATGGTTTCTTGATAAGTGAAAAGATACGCCTCGCAGTTAGGATCGGTGGCCTTTGTTGTGCTTACTAGGACCATATCGATGAACAGGATAAGGATTTGAGGAGCACAGCCGGATGAAAGCACAAGTGTCTCTGGAGAATAAAAAAATAGTTTTCATTTTGTCCTAATACTTCTACATTATATCTAGAGACTTTATATCTAGAGAGCGAGGAGAACAGACGGCCGTTAGGGCGGAAAGGTCCTCGAGTGGAAGCCACGTACAGGAAGTCGCAGCCGTGGCAGGCCCCCAACAAGGTGGATCGAAAATCTGGTAAAAATCCCGGGAATCCATTGGATGCGGGCGGCGCAGGACCGATCTTTGAGGAGCACATTGGGGGAGGCCTATGTCCAGCAGTGGACGTCTATTGGCTGAAATGATGATGATGATGATGATTATCTAGAGACTTTATAATCGAAAAACTTTGATAAAGTTTTGCACGTGTGTAAGCGTATAAGTGTCAACTGTGTTATGCCCCTACAGGCTAGTGTCTAAACACAGCGCGCAAGGTGCGCGGCAGTAACGGGCAACTTTGCCGCTGACTAGTTAGGACCTTCATCTCGCGGTAGCTACAGTCCGTGCCACGAAAACAGTCCCGCGAAAATGACGGAACTAAAATTAGAGATTCCTTGTGTCTATGAGCATAAAGCTCAAATTCGAATATAGATGGCGACTCATGCTCGCTTTTCACGGGACTTTTTTCGCGGCGCGGATTCTAGCCGCCCGATCATAGCGTGGGGAGCCTCAAGTAACGAGCTAAAGCGACCGATTGCAACTCGACGTTTCATCACTCCTTGGAGGTGACATCCCGTGATGTACCGTTTCCTACCTAGAACTTCAAGTGTGGGTCCACGCTAGAGGAACCGCAGTCGCGTGAGTCAAATGGAATTACCCTTTTTGCACTTTGGACCATCTTTATCATTTTTGTTTTGCTGGAGGGGAAGGGAGGGGGTAATTTCACCTAACGCCGTTTGTCCAATGAAGCTACAACCATTAAAACTTTGTCTTTGTTAAAAAAATCCACTGTGTGGTGTGGTGTAATGATGCCGATATATCTTGTTATAAAACACATCACCGTTGGGCGCCGTTTGACACGTCCGCCCAGCTTAATCAGTTCAAGTCAACTGACCAGTGTTGCCAACTCGCGGCATGTGCGCTCGAGATAGGTAATACACTACAGTAGGCGGAGCATAGTTGAGCATGACCAAAACGCTTGAGATGTGCTTGTACTCGTACTCAGCTTGTCTACCATGCCAATAATGATTTGATCCTTAATACATACAATTAAAACATATGGTAAACTCTAACGGGGTCAATAACACTGCAAAAGTAATACCGTACCTTCCTTAGAGCTGTACCAGAACCATTTAAAGTAAATCATAAAGATCAACCACATAAAAAGGCATACCAAAAATAATATTTGTGGTATAAACTCCAAAACTATGGCATAATAACGCTTGAAAAAACTGAAAAAAAAAGTTAAATAATAATAACGTTATCGTTAAACAAACGTGAATTGAATACAGTTATAATGAAAATGAAGTTAAAAGTCTGTAATTTTATTAACATTGCATCCTAATTTCCCATATAATCTATCGTTGATAGGATATTAACCACCTTATTACAAATCGTGATCTCAAGTCCCGGTACTATCCATTGTTCGCGATTTGTAATAAAGAGGCAGAGAAGGGGGGTAGAGAATCTTATTTGTAAAATTAAAAAATATACTTCACTTACATGTGGTCAAAAAGACTAAGAATAATTCCAAATATCATATGAATAATACCTATAATTATGGAAAATTTCATTTTAATAGAGTTATGTACCATTATTTTATTTGACGAGAGCTAGAACAAAAAATAAATAATGTAGGCATCTCATACATATATCATTTATCTGTATGTCTTAAAAAAATCAATAAATGTACCATACGGAACTTTTGAGTTTATTATACTCCCATTGTTTGTGGGAAACAAAAGCACGGCTTAAAAAAATACAGTAATAACGATAACCCTTTGAATAAACGGTAAATGTTCAATAATCCCACTTAAAAACTAGGTTGTATTTACGATTCAAAACATCCAAATACCTAGTGGACGGATCTATGTCGATGACTTCCAAACCCGAGCATCCAGTTGACTCAAATAACCAAAGTAATTTGCTCATAACTCCAGTTAACACTTTGGATTATCAAAACAAAATATTTTTTTTCTCACTAAGTAGAATCGAGTTGTATCTCAAGTCTTATTACACTACCGCATTGGTGCACCATATCTAGTGTTGAAAGGTGTCCCGACTTGCGTGGGGCGTCGTGATTTTCACAGGTCTGTGGACGCCTTACTTCGATATATGATTATGATAGTCATAGATATGACTACTATAAATACTTCACTATCAAAAATGCTAACTATATCAAATACCAAATTCAAAAAGGCACGCATCAGCGTCACATCGCATCACTTGTTTTTTGGTTTGTCCCGACCTGCTGCCATAAATCCCAATTTTTTTGCTCATGGACCAATTTAAAACAAATCGAACCTGGCAACACCAACCATATCCGCTAGACTATGTCGGTGTAATTACTGAAATCGAGGTCTCCCTAGGGATAACTCAGTTACGACCGCACTGTGTAACTAAGTTTCCAATATCCGGCTGCTTGTTGACAGTGCATCGAAGACTGCATCCAAATTTGTTTATTCAAAGGCACTGTAAGCGTTCATAAAGTGTCCCGATTTTACTTGATACAGTGTTAGATTATAGAACTCTACAATATATTTAAGTCATCAGCATCCTAGCGCATTATTCCCAGTACGTCCAAAGTAGTCACTCGGAGCACAACATGTTATTTAAGTAAAAGCTATTTCTATGACAACAAAGTGATTGCACTTGAAAAGTTTCCGCTTATGGTTGTATTTATTGTATAACTTTGTCCCTCTAGCTTGCTCAGATGTCTATTCTTCTAATTTTCATTAAATAATATAATGAAATGAAAATGTTTGCATGAATGTAGAAGAAGGAGCTTTTTTCGAGTTCCGGAATCTGTCTGTCCGCAGCTTAGCTCAGACTCTTAGTACATTCCTATGTATTTTCTACTAAAAGTTGTAATTGAGCATGAACACAATTATATTTCAGGCTATCAAAGTGGTAGAAAATGAGGAAAATAGTTTACGGGTAGCTCCCATACAAAAGTGGGTTGGTATTTTTTTTCGTTTATCCCATCATACTATGGGGTCTTGTTAGGTACCTAGTTCTTTTGATAATATTATGGTTTGAAACGTAAATTCTGGTTAGAGTCATATGTCACTTTCAGCCTCTGTCGGCTACGTGACCGTACGTGGGAACTTAGCGCTAGTGTTGCGGAACGATCGATAGTTTCCCTATCGATAGTTGGCCTCGAAAATCATTTAGACTATTGATGGTATTGCCATAGGTCAAAACTATTGATATTATCGATAGTAAAATTTGATCAACACTATACTATTGATACTATCGATGGTTTAATGCCCGATACTATCTATAGTTTCGTACTATCGATAGTCAGCTATGTTTCGATAGTATTGCTGCCTAAATAAATGTGCCCGATACTATCGATAGTATTATCGTTATCAACAGTCTAATTTTACTATAATACTATTGACAACCAGGAATACCATCGATAGACTATCAATACTCTTGGTTTTACTTTTACTATAGATACATTATCGATAGTGGATGTTCGATAAACAACACTAATGCGCGTTACATAATCAAATTTATGGATAAAAGTAGGCACTTTTAACTGCCTACAACTCGCAGCCACTGACCAACTGGCGCTGACGATGGTCAAAATGATAAACGTAGTGTCTTTCTATATTATGGCATCAATCTGACTTACCGACCATATAGGATCCAAGCCGAACGGGTAAATTTTCCTTGTCTTATTAGAAGGATTGATATCTATCAATTCAAATTGAGCCAATTCTTCGTGAGAATAGGTGTTCATCCAGTATGAACCAAATATATTAAATGTTTTAGAGAAACAGTCATTATAGACCATTCCAGAGTACATGGAGAATATTCCTAGCAGTAATATCACATATCGACCTGGAATAAAGTATAACTTGATGCTTTAAATAGTGGAGATAGTGGTGCAAATACAAATATCATCAAAAATAGTCAAAGCTATTATAATGAAAGTCCCAGACTAATGTCAGGGACGAAAGTCAATGTCAAGGCAAAATATATTTATTGTTTTCATAAGTTTATACCCAGCGCTTACAAAATCTTAAAGAAAAAGGATTCAGTCCAAATCCACTATAGTCCATTCAGTAGGTATCTGAAGATGAATGGAACAGTTGAGACGTTTCATATCATGCATCCATATTTCAACAAATATGATGGTGTAAAAATCGTCAACTTTTTGTGTTTGAACAAGTTGAACAAGAACTTTAAATAGTTATTACCAAGAAAATTTAAAAAAAACATCTTATGAATTGCATAATGCGTTATAGTCCATACAGTGTGTGAAGGTGAATAGGACAGTTCTATTTTGACCTTAGATTATTTAACACGGGACGTGGCGTGTGGACGCGTTCCCCTCTGCCAAAAAGTACATAAACAAACGTTCGTGTACGTTTATTAAATCTGGATCGGCGCGAGCAATCACCATTTCGAATATTCGTGTCTGTCGCTGAGCGGGACTTGTCAAAATGGTTTTTGGTTTGAGTATATAGCCCCCTGGAGATGCCATACACGGACGACCCCCTCCGGCAAAGTACATTGGTCAACTGGTCAAAAGCGTCAAATAAAACTACTTGAAGCCGCTACACCACTACTACACCGCCATTTTGCATCGATCCCTGTCGCGTGACGTTCAAATTCACAACAAGAGCGCATTTCGTATCATAGGTAAGTATTTTTATTAATTATTAAATGCGTATTTAAGAAGAATTTTAATTTAAATAAATAACCGTTATGATACGTAAACAACAGAAAAAAGTAAACATGAATACAGTGTTACGGAAGCAAATCCAGGGGGAGGCAAACTTAAAATGTCACTCGTTTCCATAGACAACAGCGAACTCTCTACGCTGGTAGGTGAATAAAAATTGGCAGCCATCTTGTTTCTGTCAGAATCTCGTGTCATCCTCCATCATTCATTATCAACTCTGGCTTTCGGATGTAGATGCGACATGCGAGGTTATCTCAGTTTTTGTTATTAATTTATATTATTTTTGTAACTGTTATTCCTTGTTATTTTTTCTTGAGTTTTGCTTTGTTATTGTTTTCGTTGATTGTTTTCTACTCAACATGAGCGTAAATCGGAGGAGAATTTGCCTTTTCGGCTGTGATTTTTTGGGTAAGAACGTAATTTTTTATTTATCAGGCATTCATTTCACTTCAAAACAAACATATTTTTAGACTATCTATAAAGATGATATGAGATTTTAGACCATTTCTATGGAAAATTATATTTGGTATATCCAAATATATAGATTTCCAAAAGATCAAAAGATAAAGGAGATATGGAGAAAATTTTGTAATAAAGAAAATTATTCTTGGAACCCCTCACGTACAAGTGTTATCTGTTCGGAACACTTTACTCCGGAATTTTTAATACAAGATAGTTCAGTTCATTCACCAAACTGATTTCACTCATTCTTTGTGTCCCATCATTATTTTGTTCGTATGTATGCTGCGCAGTTACGTGAAAACTTTGTTTTGTGTAGGTGCATTGCATCTGTGAGTTATTCAATTTGTTAGAAGCGTTGACGTTATGGCATCTCCGGGAGGCTATATACTCAAAGGGTTTTTGTGAAGTTTTTACTTGCAAACGTCGATCAGAAAAATCAAATTTATCTTTCTTATGATTCATAAGTAATCTTCTAATAAAATAAACGTTTTTTCACGGAATAATAACCTTTTTTATCCACATATTTAACGACAAAAATAACCCCAAAAACAATAGGCGATATCGTGGTACGGATAAACGATAATGCACGATATTGATTAGTGTTGTGACAGTAATAGAAAGAATTAATAATAAATGTCTCACTATTGCTATCAGTTATTGAAGACTTCGGTTTCTCTAAGATTCCATCAACAGATCCTGACATCAGATCCTGAAATATTTTGCAAATTTTCTACGCACAGCCTTTAGATGCATATTACATTTTTACTAGAATGAACAACTAACACTTTACGACTGTTTCAAAAACCAAGCCTTTCACCATCCTGGTGACCGCCTAGACCACTCGGCCACCCAGGTATTAAATTAGTTATAACTTTTCTAGTACTTATCTGCATTTTTGTAGCTGTGAGCAAGTGATTCACCTATGTTCGTAAACCAAAATCATCATTTCGTTTCATTACTTATAAAATAGCAATTTTACATGCTGTTGTACATTTACCTGATTACCTGACATTTTTGTATGCAACTAACTCATTCCTAGAATGTCACTCATTTATTCATATCTAGACCATCACTAAACTTCCCTTCCGATCTTACCATCGAATCACGATTATTGTCTCGTGCAAAATATGTCCGCATAGATTGCATTAGGGGCCAACAAGTAGTAATTTCTTATGAGTGTTGTTAGTTTTCAGATGAATAGAATATTATTTCATTATTTGTGATTTATTGCGTGTGTACTACTAAAAAATATTTTAATATTGTATTCCATATCCAGATAGTGCAAATTCATAGATAAAATGTTTAAAATTAAAAACCAAACAAATAAAAAGTCGATTAGATTTCTAACGGAAATCTTCTCGATTCTTATAAATATCGGTTAGGTTTAAAATGAGAGTCTCACTTTTAATGTAAAAATAGAACTGTCCTATTTACCTTCAGATACTGAATGGACTATAATATTATTATTATACATATTTCGATCCGTGGTTACTGAACTGAATTTTTGTTTAAAAGTAACCACCGGTCAAATATAGCCAAAATGTGTTTTTGAGCTATAGCTTAACCAATAGTAAAAAGTATTAAAAAGAATTACATCAATGACGCTGTCACTTTGACTATTATTTAGACAGTTAAATATAGTTAATTTAACCAAAAGGTAACTACGGATTAAAAAATCGGCCCTTAATGTAGACATTGTTTTGAATGGATTCATGATATGAAACGTTTTAACTGTCAAATTCACCTTCAGATACTCAATGAACTATAGTAGGTAGGTACTTGTTGTTAACACCCATCACTACAATAATATTAAGGTTTCTACTTGCTTAGTATTGTTTATGACTTAGATTTGTTAAAAACGTTACGTTAGATAATTTTTTTATCTCAAGGCAGACCACTATACTAACCACCAAAAAATATGTTCCAAATTTCGTTGGTAGATCTTTTTGTCAGAAACTTTTTTTCATTAACCACCATCCATGTAGCGAAGATCACAAGAATAGAACCGTGTCCAACGTCACCAAACATCAAAGAGAATAGAAATGGAAAGGTAACGATTGTGTAAAGGCCTGTAACCAGTAAAGATTTTTTAGCTACTCGTAGTTTCAAGTATCGGTACCGAAGGGCACACAGTCTCAATTCACAGCGTCATTGAGATTGCGATCAATTTTAATTATTTAAGGTGACACATCGACATAACTAGCGTAAAAACTATTGGCGATTTGAAATTGTTAAACCTTCTTAGGTTTTCATAGACAAAGTCTACACTCTGGATTTAAGAAGACATCCTGTATGTCAGTCTGTTCGGTATTCAATTGTCTGCTTACCAAAATATATGTCGTATGTAAATACAAATATGCCTATTACTTTGCCCCTCTAACGATATAAATAAATGTATTCAATTGTCTGCTTACCAAAATATATGTCGTATGTAAATACAAATATGCCTATTACTTTGCCCCTCTAACGATATAAATAAATGAAATAATTATGGCGATTATGAGACATTAAAAAAAAGTACAACGATAAATCCATAAAGGAAAGTATTAATTTTTTGAGACCAAGTTATGACATAAGTCTTTTTACAAGTATTTTTAGTAATTTTCTTAAAAGTGGCCACTTTAGGCAATAATAAGAATTATGATTACTTGTACAAAGATAATATTACACAAGTACCTATCTCAAAATAATCTCAATACTTTCCTTTATGGATTCATCGTTGTATTTTTAAAAAATCCTATAATCGCTACAATAGCCATGTTCATCTATCAACAATAAATTATGAAATTATATTACTTGTATAGTTTTCATCACGGGAAATGCAAATATAACGTTATTTTCCCATGAAATCCTAAGATAAATTTTATTTTTCAAAATTAAAATTGAGGTTTTAGTATCTGTATGTCACGTGATTTCAAACGCCGACCGCCATGATGTGACGTCATTATACTAAAACATCTTTTTGACATCTTTGTTTACTTACCTACAACGTTCATCGAAATTAAACTTTAGCATTTTGACATTTCTCAATTTTAGTTCAATGCCCTTTGATTCAGTTATAGTGACGTCATGCGCCGTCACCATCATGGCGGTCGGTGTTTTAGCGCGTATATTTTACGTCAAATTTTTGATATTTTTTTATAACATTTAGCAGGCATATTTTGCAGAAATAAAAATAATGCTTGATTATCTGATATATATGAGCATTATAAAAAATATTTGAAAAAATAGGAGAATTCCCTATTAATACAAATCTCTTGGCGGCGCTAGTTTCGTCGATGCGTTACCTTAAATACTAAACTGGATGTATTTTAACGGAGACTCGGAAAGCCTAGACTATCTATTTAATCATTGTGCACTACTTTTTGTCTGTTTTTAGACTTCAACCGTGGGAGAATTCACGCTTCGGCATGAATGGGCCGGCTTGACCGTAGTAACGCCTCGGCCTCACAGAAAACCGGCTTGAAGCAGCACTGTGCTGTGTTTCGCTGCGTGAGTGTGGGTACCGGAGGCCCGATCCGGGGGTAAGGGGGGTTTAAAGGTTGGCACCGCATTTGTGACTCCACTGGTGTCGCGGATGTCCATGGGCGGCGGCGATCGCATACCATCAGGTGATCCGTCTGCTCATCGGTCACCATAGCATAAAAAAAAATTCAAACACAAACAGATCAAAATATAGTGCAAACGAATAAAACCGGTCAGTTAAATTTAGAAAACAAATATTCCACTTTAATGTACAGTAGTAAACTTCCTGGCGCATTTAATTTATTACTAATATGATTCTTAAATGATAGGTGGCAGACGAGCAGATGGAGCACCTGATGGTAAGCCCGCTGAACATGGACACTCGCAACACCAGTGGCAATAGATCTCCCATCCTTTAAACTGGGCATTCGGTACCCTCATTTACGCAGCGAAACACAGTACAGACGCTGTCTCACGTCGGTTTTCTGTGAGGCTGTGGTCTCACTCCGGTCTAGCAGGCCCGTTCATGTCGAAGCGTGGCTCTTCCACAATTATGATTATATAAATCTCCATACAAAACGGCAATTTCGTAGATTAAGACTGACGAAGACGATTCATTCAATGTTGAGTGCACTAGAATTGGTCCTCGTCCATGTGGAGGACCTGGTATATGGTTTATAGGTACAAAAGCCGAATTGACGACAGGTGGCTGAGAACAGAACGGAACGGCGAGTTTTCATGATGGAATGTGGCCAAGATCTACTTCAAGTAAGTTATAGTTAGTAAGTGCGCCCATTGGCTAGGCTTAAGAATACTGCTAAGGTTTTCCCAGCCTGTCGTAAGAGGCGACTAAACGGGCTTTCGGAGTACGTGAGTACACCTACACCTACTGCTGGGGATTGGCTTGTTCAGCATACGACTCCGCGGGGGACGACCTTCCCAGGTGTCCTGGTAGGTCACACAGCGTCGAAAGGCTTTATTGCGCCAGATAGGGGCGAAGCGGCGAGCATAATTAGCATTACGGTCTAGCCCCTGCTGTGGGGTTTCCGACCGCAATTCCGCAGAGATGGACATCCCAGGAGTTTCAGTTGAGGTTTGAGTCCTACACACCACCTTGTTCTCTACATGTAGCAAGATATCCCCTGGGAAAAAAGTTACTAAGTCTGTAAATACCTGGATTAAGTTCTCTGTAAGTGGATTCACCGTATGCGTTAATCAATGCTTGGTACCCTTTGGTGAATTTGTTGGTCCTATGATATGTTGGTGGTGGTAACGTCGTCTCCCTTTTGGACATAAATGAGGGCACGTTTGTACCCACGACTTCCTGGAAAATATGACAAGTGCGTGACAAATATTATACTACATAACTGTACTTGAAAAAAAAAAAATAAGAACCATGCAGGTTCGAGTCGGGCTCGCCAACCGAGGGTTCAGTACGAATCCTACGATTGCAAATAGTTCAAGAACCACAGCGCAGTCATTTCTATATAAAGCTAAACATGGCTTCCCCGGACTGTGGGATATAAAGGGAAAGTACCTTAAATCCTCAAGTTAGCCTTTTTATTTAATGCGACGGGTAGCCCTGACTAGCGGCACCAATCGATTTAAATTTTTAGCTAATAAACCAGATCTCTTTTAAACAATTTTGGGGTCACCATATCTCAGCAAACACTTATACTATTTATTAAATAACCATGCTTAAGTGTTGAATCCATTTTTGTACGCGAAAGATAGATTCACGCCAGTGACCGCTTTTGGCGGTAATTCAAATTTCGAGTACAATAAATAGTATTAAGTGTTTGCCGAGAGGTTGTAACCCAGAAATGGTTTAAAATAGATCCGGTTTAGTAGCTAAAAATTGAAATCGATTGGCGTCGCTAGTGTGCCCTACCCGTCACCTTAAGGTAGTGTGGAATGGTTATGGTTTTTATTTTCTTTCCATATATGGAACCTTAAATAAATGTTTGCACTTGTATCTGTTTCCCATAATTTATAAGAAACCGTAATTTAAGCAACACCTCTTACCGAGGTGTCGTAAAAGGCGACTAAGGTAAAGCTGCTGGCATGATCATCAGCACCCAGAGAAGGAAAACTCTGCATTTATATCAAAACCCTCGCCAATCCGTCTGCAAAGCGTGGTGAGTATAGCAATTACCCCTCATGTGATTGAGGGAGGCCGGTGCCCCAGCAGTGGGGACTTAAATGGGCTGACGATGATGATGATGATGATGTCAATTTATTTTGGTTAAATACACACGCGCATACACTACCGTTTCTTGCGCATAGAATTTATCTTTTTTATGTATGTCTCATAGGTGGCAGAAGAGCAGACAGATCACTTGATGATTTACTATTTTATTGCCTAATTTGTACTTGCTTTTACGTCTTAATGGCGCCGCCAATTGATTTTAATTAATTGTGATGAGTAATATAGTAAAAAGTTCTATTAGTAATTTTTAAGCTTATTTTGCAAATGCCATTCATGTCACATAAATTGCGTCTATTCTAAAAATAGCAGAACTAGCAAAAATTTAATAAAATTATTTGCTGTCCCATATAATCATTGTAGATTTACAATAGCCTTGTAGTTCGATCCACTTTTATTACATTTGTGCTGGGTCCTCTTGGGAAATCAAACCATTGGCCATGTTTAATTAATTTCAATCGCTCGCGAAGTTTTATGTCAATACATTTAAAAAATACTCTCAGTTACTTTCGCTTCCCTTTTTCTCTCTTTAGGGACCTCTGACCAACTAAACTTCATGAGAATAAAACGCGGATGGAAGTTTCAAAGAAAGAAATTGAATAAACTACATGAAATTCTCTGATTCTAAGAAATCCATAACCTAATAATAATATTCCGCTAAATTTTAAAACCGTTTATTATTCATTACAGGCTAAAGTTTGACTAAAATCACACCCAATAAAATATTTTTTTTATATGAAAGGCGGCAGACGAGCAGACGGATCACCTGATGGTAAGCAATTCCTCCGCCCATGGACACCCGCAGCAACAGTGGAGTCACAAGTGCGCAGCCTACCTTTTCTCCTTCCCCCCTATTGGGCCTCCGGTAACCTCACTCACAAGTCGAAATACAGCGCAGGCGCTGCTTCACGCCGGTCTTCTGTGAGGCGGTGGTATCACTCCGGTCGAGCCGGCCCATTCATGCCTAAGCACGGCTCTCCCACATTTGAAAATGTAGATTCACTCTAGGCGAGATAATGAATGAATGAATAATGATAAAAATATTTTTGAATGTTATTTGAAGGTTTAAAATTCACGTAGTAGTTTTATCAAAAAGACGGGTCAGTAATAAAACTGCGTAAAAAATATTAGCTAATGTTTTTGCTACAGTTAAAAAGCATATCCGCCAATATTCCCGCAGTGAGAGAGCAAATTCCAGTGCCCGTTTGCCAGCGGTATGTACTGCAATCACATTGATTAGAAGTTTTTTTGAAAATCTCAAATAACACACACAGACTGCGTGTACAGATTCTCCCCTTTTGGAATCCGTTAAAAAGAATGCCACTCGTTTGCGTCCGAATTGGATGTTGGTTGTGTAGTGGTTTTTGAAGATTATTTCAGTTATAAAACGTATCTACGTTTTAATTACCTTTAAACGGTCACAGCCACGGCCACTGAGACAACCCGGCTAGTTAGGGGCTCCACAGAAGTAGGTCGTGGGTCAATGAAACCAAGAATTTCCAATACAGGATTTATTTCTTGTTCCTAGTACATCAGCTGTGCGAGTAAAAAAAGTTGTGAGGATGGACACTGGCCTTGGGGAATCCGTCTCTTCATGGGATCACCAGGTCTCAAGCTTCATCAGGAGAGTGACGCGGCCATCAGACTTCCACAGCAGAGGGTAAGAGTTAGGTACCCCAGGCGAGTTATCCAGTCTTGGCTACCGGCAGTGGGACCGTATAAAGGTAATCCAAGATTTTTATAATCTTATAAGGCACCTTCAAATAACTATCTTTATCTTATTACTCCTTTGACGTTGCAGGTGTCCATGGGTGGCGATTACCACTTACCATGAGGTGTTACGTCTACTCCCTATTTATATCATAAAAAACTCAGCGTATTTATTCCGGATTACTTGGACGCTTGAACCAATATCCAGGATGTGGAGAGTCTAGTAATGAAGGCTATCTCGTGTGAAAAATTCGCTTGATGGCGTACTGTACCAATCACATTGTATATGGACCTTAGGCCTATAGTAAGAAAAAAAGAAAAACTATTTATTGACCACAACACATAATACATACAATAAATAATAAAAAAATGATACAGAGCATAAGAGTTGCGGCCAACAGGGCTCAGCCTTAGCATATTATTATTTGAAGTTCTGGGGAGCGTTCGTTGCCGAGTGGTCACTGCGACCAAATTTGATCTATTGTGACCTCCGCTCCCCCTTACAGATCGTCTCCGAGGCCCACGGCTTGCATAAACTGTATAATGGCCTTGGGAGCGATAGCCTTAACATCCTCCGGGCAGATGTGGTAACAACTGCCCAGGGTGCGGCTTCTTGGGTGCCCGAGGGCATCGCATTGACAGAGGACGTGCATCGGTGTTTCGTCCTCTGCTTTACAGAATCTGCAGGTGGGATCTCCGGCCAGCCCGGTTCTGGTACCGTGCTTGTTTAGCCTGCAGTGACCAGTAATGGTTCTTGTGAGGATACTCAACTGTCCGCGAGATAGCGCTAATACCTCTTGCGTGTATTTGTTGGAGAATCCTGTCATTAAGGTCTTGGCGTGCGCCTGACCTGTCGACCTGAGCCATAGTTGTTTACTTTGTTCGATCGACCACTCTTTAAGATTGCGTCGGGTGGTGCACTTGGGTATGCCCAGTACCGGTTCCGGGGTTTGTACCGGGCATAAGGCCCCCTCCCTTGCAAGCTCGTCGGCTTTTTCGTTGCCCACGATTTCGGAGTGTCCTGGTACCCAGCGAAGGGTTACTCTGTTGTTGGAGCCCAGACAGTTTAGGGTCTGTGCTCCCTCCGCTATTAGTTTGGAGGTAATCTCAGCAGATACAAGTGCCCTTAGAGCCGCTTGACTGTCTGATAGGATATATATATCTTTACCCTTATAGCCGCGTCGCAGATTCTCCTGGACGCAGCGTATTATAGCAGCCACTTCGGCTTGGAAGACTGTGGCGTGTAACCCCAGGCCCTGTGATATTTGGGCCTTGGGTTTTTCGCCGTATACTCCGAAGCCAGCTCTATTGTTGAGTCTGGAGCCGTCCGTGTACCACACAATATCCCCAGACCGGAACTCAGCGAGCGTACCATCAGTCCACTCCTGTCTGTCCGGTATCTCGATTGAATACCACTTTGTGAAGGGGTATTCTTTGATCATGCTGTCCCCTGGCATAAGCATGATCGGCATGACTTGCAGTTCTTTTAGAAGGGTTCTCATGCCGTAAGAGTGCCATGTCTTGGACCCGTTTTCCCAGGCTCTCAGCATAGCGGCTCTTGCCTCTTTTTGTATAAATGTAGGCAGGGGGCAGAGAGATAGCAGAGCCTCCAGAGCGGCCGTTGGGGTGGATGACATGGCACCTGTGATTAGCGAGCATGCATAACGCTGTACTTTCGTGAGTGCCATGCTGCTTGTGGATTGGCGGGTCTTATTGTGCCACACTACACAGGCATAGGCAATCATGGGACGTGCCACTGCCGTGTATAACCAAAGCAAGTACCTTGGTTTTAGGCCCCATTTGGGTCCCACCATCCTGTAGCAGGTTCCAAGTGCCATCTTGGCCTTCTTGGTAACGTAGTTGAGGTGTGAATTCCAGGTCAACTTTTGATCTAGCATCACCCCTAGGTATTTGACTTCTCTAGAAAACTCTATGGTTTTCCCAGATAAGGTAGGCTTTCTTAGTTTATCCAGAAGCCTTTTTTTGGTGAATGGGACTATGATGGTTTTATTCCCGTTCACGTTGAGACCTCACATCGTTGCAGCATCTTTCAACCATACGTAGAGCCTGCTGCAGCCGATCAGATACTGTGTATTGGCATTTGCCAACCACCGTAATCACCAGATCGTCCGCATAGCCCTGGGTTGTAAAGTGAGCCCCGTTTAGTTTGTGAAGCAGCTCGTCAACTACGATGGACCATTCCAGTGGGGACAGAACTCCCCCCTGGGGGCATCCTCTCGCAACTTTGAATTCTGCTGTGGTGTCCAGAAGTGGTTAGTTTAGCTACTCTGGATAAGAGCATGGATTCGATCCATCCTAGTGTGGTCTCATCTACGCCCTTATTTCTCATGCACCTTATGATGACTGACGCTGAGGTGTTGTCAAACGCTCCCTCCACGTCTAGGAAGGCGCATAGGGCAATTTCTTTCTCTTCTACAGCCCTTTCTAGTCTATCGGTAAGCTCCATTAAGGCTGTCTCGGTAGACTTGCCACCTTGGTAGGCATGTTGACGTACATGCAAAGGACACGATTTGATGAAGTTCTCTCTGATGTACATATTTAGTACCTTTTCCATCGTTTTCAATAGAAAGGAGGTGAGGCTAATCGGTCGGTAGGATTTAGGCTGTGACTTGTCTTTATCTCCGGCCTTGACACCACCCTTACCTTTGTCCATATAGCCGGTAGTGATCTCCAGGCAAAGCTTGCCCTAAAGATTTTTACTAAAAATGGGAGGAGCCCTTTAGCCCCTTTTTGAAGGAGGGCCTTCAGCCTCAGCATATGCTGCAACTGCCACAAACAGCAGCTGCAGCGCTGGTTTTTAGGCTGGACCTTGGGTGACGCCTTTGCATTAGAAGAGATATAAACATTGACATGCAATATAGAAGATAACAAAACAGATACAAAATTATCGAATACATAAAGACCGACCAAGATCAGAAGGCACTTCAGTGACATTGACAAGAGGGGGTTGTACAGCGTATTTTTTAGTACGCCATCTAGTGGATTTTCCACACGCGATAGCCTCCATTTAGTACAATAAAGTGACTGCCGTCTGAACTTTGCAGCTCCTTAACAGAGGAACCAGACCAACTGGATTATGGTAACACGTTTCAGAAACTATCCGAAACATGTTGGTTTCCTCGTGGTGTTTTTGCTCATCGCAGAACTACGGGTAGAAAAGTTTTAAAAAATCGAGAGGTTCATGCTCTAGATTATAACAGAACCATTTAAGTCCAGGCTTTTTTGAGTAATCGAGAACATACATTGTTTTTAATTTAAATGTCAACTTTACCGACGTATGTGCCAAGCTTTTCTGAACCCGATTCAAGTCATCATCAGGAACCCAACATTGACCAATAAGGCAGTTCTTAGTAATATCTAAGTTGAACAAGTTCAAGTTATGGTATATTGCTTTGGCCTTCTTGACTGCAGCCATCCATGGCCACCATTGCCTTCTGATCACTCTTAGAGCCTTACATCGATGGTAGTCCGATTTCTTTATCACCTGAAACAGTTATTTAATAATGATATGCAGAGCTAAAAATATTAGTCACCTAAGCGATCAAACAGTCATGGTTTAAAAAAAATTGTGACTATCATGTAATCTACATTTACGCGATGTAACCGACACCTATCGCCACCTATTGTCATAAATTACCGAACCAAAATAAGAGCGGGCCACTAGTTAGATACATATAGGGTTATTCTCATCGTCGTTTGAAACTGTTTATAAGTATAATAATAATTTACATGTAATTACAAATATATCCCGATACATAAAATATACTAAGAAATAAATAAATATAATGCGATTCTACCACCGGCTTAGAAAGTTGTTTCTGTTCGGGAAGATCTGACAAGAAACTAGCAAGTTACTCTTTTTAATAGCCAAGTTTATATGCAATGGTTTATTATCCTCATACCAAGTCATACAGTCTAATGCAACACAAAATAAAATAAAGGAAATAATAAAATTAATATTATGAGGTAAACCGAAGCAGACCAGTCCCCAAAGATGGCACCTGTTCGCAAGTATCACGTATGTGCCAGCCATCATTTCATTAAACCATATTAGAGGGCATGCAATAACCCACCTCATAGCGCCACCACCACAGAGACATTTGAGTGAGCATGACTACTTAGGTTACCCTCATAGGTTACAGAGTAGTAGTTACTTAATCGAATACTAATAAACTTTAGGACGAGGTGTACACTAGCAGGTGGTTAGCATCTTGTCAATTGTTGAATAATCAAAACAAATCAATTTGTATACAATAATAAATGCTGCTAAGCCTAATTTATTAAGATTGAGTAATTAAATAATAATAATAATTTCAGTAAATGGCATGGAGGTCATTATGTCCACGAATCCCTATGATTTAAGTAATTTACAATTTTATAGTATCCCTTACTCATTAAACAGGCTTTCACGTGAAAATTAAATTTATGCGTTGGTAACTCAATAACATTTTGTGGCAACTTAATGTACATTTTAATACTAAGACCGACAATAGAATTCTTTTGGAGAAATCTTTTGCAGTTTTAGATTTGGAATCGCGAGCTTGTGTTTATTTCTAGTGTTAAAACCGTGGCAATCAGATTTAAAAAAAAAGATCGATGTTCTTTCGCACGTACTAAATACAGTCCAAACTGTATTGGGAAGCTACAGTGAAAATGTCGATGTTCTAAAACAGTTAGTTCAGTGAATCGCGAGGCCTAAGGTTGTATATGGAGCGGATGGCCCTCTTCTACAAAAATAGTCTGTATCTCAGCTGCAGACACCCACAACAAAAGACCGTATGACATCCTTACTAATATTATAAATGCGAAAGTAACTCTGTCTGTCTGTCTGTCTGTCTGTCTGTCTGTCTGTTACTCTTTCACGCCAAAACTACTCAACGGATTTAAATGAAATTTGGTATACAGATAATCTAGACCCTGAGAAATAACATAGGCTACTTTTTATTGCGAAAAGGGGGTTGTAAGGGGTTGAAAGGGGGGTAAAAAGTTACTTTTCCACGCGGACGAAGTCGCGGGCGGCCGCTAGTTATTCATAAATGATGTTAGTATTGACCTGCCTTACATTGGGCATAGAATTTTACATATTTGGTTTTCTTGCCATTTAGAAGCAAGTTTTTAGTTGTGCACCAATGTAGCACTACTTGTGAGAGGGTGTCATTTACGTTGTCATACCGTATCTTTTCGACGGTCAACGTTAAAAATCAACGAAGTGTCATCTACAAATAACACTATTTCACAAAGATCTTTTGCAAAGTAAGGAATTTATATACAGTAACTTTGCACGATAAGAATTGATACAAGCATATTTTTTTTTGAGAGGTGGCAGATGAGCAGACAGTCCACCTGATGGTAGGCGAATGGCGCTGCCCATGGACACCCACAACACCAGTGGAGTCACAAGAGCGCTGCCAGCTTTTAAGCCCCCCTTTCCCCCGAATTGGGCCGCCGGTGCCCTCACTCACGCAGCGAAACAGCACAGGGCTGCTTCACGCCAGTTTTCTACGGAGTTTCAGGCACGGACCACCTGATGGTAAGTGATTGGCGCTGCCCATGGACACCCACATCACCAGTGGAGTCACAAGAGCGCTGCCAGCTTTTAAGCCCCCCTTTCCCCCGAATTGGGCCGCCGGTGCCCTCACTCACGCAGCGAAACAGCACCGGGCTGCTTCACGCCAGTTTTCTACGGAGTTTCAGGCACGGACCACCTGATGGTAAGTGATTGGCGCTGCCCATGGACACCCACATCACCAGTGGAGTCACAAGAGCGCTGCCAGCTTTTAAGCCCCCCTTTACCCCGAATTGGGCCGCCGGTGCCCTCACTCACGCAGCGAAACAGCACAGGGCTGCTTCACGCCAGTTTTCTACGGAGTTTCAGGCACGGACCACCTGATGGTAAGTGATTGGCGCTGCCCATGGACACCCACATCACCAGTGGAGTCACAAGAGCGCTGCCAGCTTTTAAGCCCCCCTTTACCCCGAATTGGGCCGCCGGTGCCCTCACTCACGCAGCGAAACAGCACAGGGCTGCTTCACGCCAGTTTTCTACGGAGTTTCAGGAAGGCCTTGGTAGCACTCCGGTCGTAGGTATCCCATTCATACCGAAGCGTAGCCATCCACAGTCTAACGGAAAATATGAACAAAAGAAGTTGGGTAAAAACGATCTCGAATGATCTTTGACTAGATTCCAATGAAATAGTAACGATCAGTGGTTTTTATTTTGGTGATGTCCCATTAATACAAACTTGACCGTGGGAGAGCAACGCTTCGGCATGAATGGGCCTGCTCAAGTGGAGTGATACCACGACCTCACAGAAAACCAGCGTGAAGCAGCATTGTGCTGTGTTTCGGTGCGTGAGTGAGGGTACCGGAGGCCCAATCCGGGGGACATGGGGGTTTAAAGGTTGACAGCGCACTTGCGACTCCACTGGTGTCGCGGGTGTCCATGGGCGGTGGCAATCGCTAACCATCAGGTAATCCGACCTATCACAAAAAAAAAAACAACCTGCTCCAAATCAAGAATCTTTAGTCCAGTTTTCCCAATCAGTTCCATTCTTTCGTCATATGTTTTAGGACATGGGTACAAGTTAGCGCGGAACCCAGAACACACTTTATACATTCTCTGAGTAAGCGCCTCTCCTTGACAAATGGCTAGGAACCCCACTTTTCTCTCTGTACGACCCTGAGAAAAAATAAAGAACTTTACAATACAACAAATCATTTTATTTACGGCTTTGCGAGTACGCTCGCTCAGACGTTATTTAATGTGAGGCACACGGTGAATATTTAGTTTTGTTGATTGGCGTGGCAAATAGGTATTTACATGTGTACATATGTACATGTGTTGGATTTATACAGGCTTGTAGAAAGAGCTTGAGAAATCCTCTGTTGCCTTTTATGCAATCATAGAATAAAATAGGAGTATTTACTGATACTACTACTGACGGCGTTGATTACTTTCCATCAGGTGACTCGCCTGCTCGTATGTTAAAAAACTAGGAACTTACACCATAAGTAATTTTTAATAAATGGATCAACATTTTCAGAAATTTAACTTTTTTTTTATCTTTATAATGCGACTATTGGCCGTATGGTCCCCGGCAGAGTAAAATAGACCACCCTCACTCTTACCGAGGTGTCGTAAAAGGCGACTAAGGTAAAGCTGCCATGATCATCAGCACCCAGAGAAGGAAAACTGCATTTATATCAAAACCCTCGCCAACCCGTCTGCCAAGCATGGTGAGTATGGTAATTACCCCTCATGTGATTGAGGGAGGCCCGTGCCCCAGCAGTGGGGACTTAAATGGGCTGATGATGATGAATGCGACTATTCAATAATAAAATTAATTATTGAATAGTCGCATTTATATAGAGTTTAAAAACTTAAACCCGACTACAAAAAAAAAACACGCTCTAAAAAGTAAGAAACAAGAAAATTGTCTTTGCTGAATTTAATATTTTCTCGTAGCGTGACAAAATATCTACAGATTTTGGCAAATGAACACATTTGCATGTTGCTTTGATTTTTTTAATACTACTTTTTTAATAATGTTTTTTAATTGCTAACGGAAAAGCAACTATACCCATACTAATATTATAAATGACAGTGTATATTTGTGTGTTTGTTTGTCCATATTTCACGGCAAAACGGAGCGAGGAATCGACATGATTTTTTAATTAGAAGAGTGACATAGACTGATATATGGCACACTAGTTTGCTAGTCATCATCATTATTTCAGCCAATAGACGTCCACTGCTGGACATAGGCCTCCCCCAATGTTCTCCACAATGATCGGTCCTGTGCCGCCGGCATCCAATGGATTCCCGCGATCTTCACCAGATCGTCGGTCTACTTTGTGGGGGGCCTGCCATGGCTGCGACTTCCTGTTCGTGGCCTCCACTCGAGGACCTTTCCGCCCCAAAGGCCGTCTGTTCTCCTCGCTATGTGCCCTGCCCATTGCCACTTGAGGCATGCAATTCTTTTCGCTATGTCTGTGACCTTAGTTCTCCTGGATGTCAATGTAATGTACATTTCCTAAGAAATAAAATAAAATAAGTAGTTGATTGTGCAAGTTCCATAGACATACAAATAACAGAGTGACTTCTTTTTATTATAAATTTAAAGGTCCGGAACCCTAAACATATTAGATTGATTCAAATTTTAAATCCATTTAATCACCTTGATGTCCGAGTGTGTCAACTTTTATTTTTACGTGATAGGTGGCAGACGAGCACGGATCACCTGATGGTAAGCGATTGCCGCCGCTATTGGACACCGGCAACATCTTGGAGTCACAAGTGCACTGCCAACCTTTTAACCCCCCTTTCCCCCGGATTGAGCCAACTATACCAATCGTCGACCTAATTGACTGTCGCCAAACAGAGGAAGACAGGTTCGATCCCCACCCTGGACAAACATTCGTGCGATGAACAGTTGTGTTTGTTCAGTGACTGGGTGTAATATATGTATTTAAGTATATATTTGTGTTCCTCTGTTGTCTGATATCTGTAACACAAGTGCTTAAGCTACTTAGTACGGAATCAGGTCAACGTATGAGATGTTGTGAGAATTATTATTATTATTAATTCTAATAGGACGTATCTCATTTTTAACATAGGGCTCCTGGAGCCCAATTTTCGTGATTTTCGATATGAAAAAACGTGGCGGATTTCACATGAAATCCATACAAAAAAAACGATGTTTTAGTGATAATGTTGTATAATGATAAATGTCACGAGCCCGAGTATTTGGCTCCAGGAGCCCAATTCTCGGGCTCGTGACATTTATTTTCATACGACATATTGATATATGTCGTATGAAAATAAACTATGTTTTAGTGATCTAAAACATAGTTTTTTTGTATGGTTTTCAGGTGATAGCCGCCATGTTCTCAAAATATCACAAGCACGAGAATTGGGCTCCAGGAGCCCAAGGTTATAAATTGAGATAAGTCCTATTAGAAATAGGTCGACACAATATAACTATGAAAGCTTACAGTTTGAGGGTCATCTATGATTTTGTCCTCAACGGCCTGCCGGTAGTAAATGTTTCCCCGAGATATTCTCCACAGCATCATCTCGAAGGGAAAGCACCTGGCACGGCTCACCACGCCTGTTATGATGACCAGTTGGCCTCCAAAACCCATTTCAACTAATGCCGTTGCGTATCTTCACAAAACAAACAGTACTTAAAAGTATGTAATAAAGTGACTTAGCTTCATTAGCTGGCCAATCAACAGCCTAGCTCTTTTACTAAATAGCTATTGAACTTATGATCTGAGTGATATTCAGCACCTGCTGGCTAATCCTTAAATAATAGTGGTTAAAGTATGAAATTTCCGTCGCGACGACAGAATAAGATGTATAATAAGCAAAAAGTCACAATACTTTAATTTTGTATATTTTTGTAATGAGTATCTACTAAATAAAAATATTTTATTATTATATACTTGATGCAAAAATAAAACTTGAAAATGATCCTCTTTTTTCTTTCATATTTTTTTTACATTGACGTTCTTATCAATCTTATGTATTTTTTTTATTAAAAATGTTTTTTTCTGAATAAATATCCCATGCGTTCCTAAACTTTGTTAAAGTACAGTTATTTATGAATAAGTAGCATTAATAGTTACTTTGCAAATTTATAAAAACGTTACTATGGAAAACACAACCTTGAAGAAAATCAGCATACAAAACGGCAATTTCGTACTTTAATTGGTTATAGCTAAATTCTCATTAATATTGTCAATATATACTATTCATTATTTTATTACACTATATTTCATTAAATACTATGGGTAGCATCCATTTTGATAATTGCTGACACTCAATTTTCGGATTTTTTTGTGTTTGCGCTAGAAACTGAAATTCTAGACTATTAATTCCTGATTTGTAAAGAGGATAGGTTGTTTTATCATTTGAGCCAAATATACGTCCACTGTTAGACATAAGCCTCCTCCAACGATCTTCACACAGATCGGACCTGTGCCGCCCTCATCCAAGATATTCCCGCGACCTTCACCTAATCGTCGGTCCACCTCCTTGTGGAGGCTTGCCACGGCTTCGGCCTCCTCGTATACACGGCCTCTACTCGAGGACCTTTCTGCCCCACCCGCCGTTTGGTCTCCTCGCAATGTGGCATGCAATTCTTTGGGCTATGTCAGTGACCTTGGTTCTCCTGCGGATCTCATTTTTAGCCTGTTTATAAGACTGTTAATTATGCTAGTTGGCTGCGACAAATCAACAAAGAAGCTATTGAAAGATAGCATTGCCTCAAAAATGATACATCCACTTGTATGTTGGTATGGTACGATTTCCACTCTAGACAACTGGAATAACTCGTATACATCTTTAAGTATATGATAGTATAGTATACATCTTTACGTGTTTTTGTTAATTGGAACTTATCTATATAGCTATTGAATGTAGAAATGTCTTTCACCTCTTAGACTCTCGAGTGACCTCATTATCTCCTATAATTGGGCCGATTTGTTCCAGGACATAGTACATCTCTGTCATCTCGACGAAATGTTTCCGCAGGTCTACCAGGTTCGTAGCCATTTCCACAACATCTAATTCCCACTTTTCTATTATGTTCTAGAATATGAGTTCAAATGAAACAAAAAATGAGTATCTTCTAAATAAGTTTTTAAAGAACCATAATACATTACGACTTTTTGCAGCGATGCAAACGCTAAGGCTCCGTTTCCATTAGACATGAGTGAGGATGTTACGAAGAATCGTTTCAAAGAGCTTAAAGAATCGCTTGACTGAGAGAAGTTAGGTAAATAAAGATAAAGAGTTCTTTATTAGCCACAGAACACAAATCAAACATGAGTGACATAAATACAAGTATGACAAATTCTGTAGCCAACAAGGCCCAACCTCAGCATTTGCTGCAGTGGCCGAAGCCGCGAAAGAATAAATGAAGCGATTCTATTGTCTCTCTAACAAACACATTCCTCGCAACACATCCTGGCTGATCTCTATTGGGATCACTGGCTTTTAGTCTCAATGCAGCATCCTTTCAGTCGCAAAACATCTAACTATACACACCCACGTTGCTGAAAGCTGCGATACAATCGAGGGTTTACATTGCTCACAAAAGTCGCAAGCTTTTTATTAACTATGTGAAGGAACTTCGTACTTTCTTTTTTCCATCAAAACAGCTTTATTAAAAACTACTTACAAATTAAGTTTAAACATGTAAAATACTACTTAGACTTCGACAAAGATCGTTATAGTTTCCGAGAAATGGTCTTTGTTGCATCTACTCTTTATAATACTTCTTAATTGGCTCATAGTAAGTATATTTTTTACCTCAAAAGCCATCATCTCATTAGGCGGCAAAGCTCGCGGTTCCTTTTGGTAATCTGGTATAGTCATTTTGGACTTTTCCATCTCCGACTGCATATAGTAAAGTTTTCGCTCCATCTCTGCACAGCGGCATACATCGGCCACGTACTGCTTTTGGTATGGTTGCACGTCCACGTTAAGCTGTTATAAAATCTAAATTTAATTATCATTTATCATTAAACTTTGTCCAAATTTAGACCATCGTTTAATGATTAATGATATATTAGAACTTATAAAATGTCGAACGACAAATAACAGAATGGTAGTCTCGCGAACTTGAGAATCAGACTCAATAAAACAATACGGACAAAACAAATTTATGCATGCTACATTGGCAACCTCAAATTAAATAAGTAAATTGTACAATTAAGTTTCTGTAATGACTAGTTTTTTTAAGTTGTGTTCTTTGTGCAATAAAGTATATCTATCTATCTCAAAGAAAAACGGCGTGAAGCATCGTGTTTGTGTTTTATACACTGTGTATCGCCGAATGAATGAATGAATGAATATACTTTTATTGTACTCAATACAAAGTATGAAAACCTAAAACTAGGTATTACAGGAAATGTACAACGAAAACGTAGTGAGTCAGGGTTCAAAAGTTGGTGATACATCTACTCGGTGGGCGTCAATCACATAAACATTTCTATATCATACTTACTTAAGTTTTCTCAAGCCTCAAATACTTATTTTAAGTGCTGATTCCTAGTATACAGACCTAAACCTGCAGACGAGTCGCTTTGAGGTATTTTCATTAACTTTAGTGCTACATCAACGTGCAGGAAAAAGTCCACTCATTTAAGGAGAAAATGTTCTACGAATTCATGTTTGATTAAGGAAAGACGTTGGAAGGATCGGTAAGTCGAAAAGGCGGAATCAGCAGGTAAATAAAAATTAAATTTTATGTTTAATACATTAAAATGTCGATTGATATTTATGTTGAGATATTAGCAATCCTCATCGGAGGAAACAAACGATAAATTGAGACTATAAACTTTTGACTTACTTCACAATATAGAAAATGTGTACTAACTCGCCAGCGGTATTTCCGGACCGATACGACCTGCAAACCTTCAAGAAAAGAGCGTATTCCTTTTTAAAATGTCGGCACCGCTCCTGGTGACTCCTCTGGTGTTGCAGGTGTCCATGGGCTACGGTAATCGCATACCATAAGGTGATCCGTCTGCTCGTCTGTCTCATAAAAAAAGATCACTCTCAAGTTCCTCGCAATTATCTTCTTACTTACAAGTACAGTGGCGGACAGGTCAAGCTATACAAAACTGTCAAATTTCCTCAATCGATTTCGAACTCAATGTGTAACAATATAAGGTTTATAATCGAATGAAGAAATTTGACAGTTTTGTATAGACTGATGTGTCCGCCACTGTACGTTCCAGAAACGCTGTCTTGATAAATTTGATATTTTTAATTATTTAGTTTCACCAGGGAGTAAGAACTGGTAAACTGGTTTCACGATATAATAAATAAACATGTTTACCCATCCATAGAAATTAAAGCTACCTTACAATAAACAGACATCGACAACTGTGCCATAAATCCATGCAATCTACCCTTCTATCTACAACATAACAATAGGTTCAATTCCTTTGTTGCAGACAACACACTCCTCTCCATAAAACTCCAGCTGTGGCACAGGTGATCCGTGATGGTGCCCTCCACACACTTCAGACATGATCTTCGTTGAACCGAGCGCTTAGGAATGCGTCCCACAGCGAATATGTAGCGAGAAAAAAAAATAACGGTACGGTAGTCAACTCGCTTCAGATAGGGAGGCAAATGAAAGAAAGAAAGAAAATACATTTATTGGCCACAAACAATATACAATGATACAGAATGACATACAACAGCGGAAACATTGGATAGTGGATATTACATTTTGTAAGGAATAAGTGAAGGGAGTGGCCAATCAGATCCCAGCCTCAGCATTTGCTGCTACGGCATTATCTGCAATGCCGCAGCAGCGCTGGTTTTCTGGTGGGAAATGACATTATGATGAGCAGCCACCCCGGCGCCTTGTGAATGGAACACCTTTAAGGTTCCCAAAATAGTGCGACTCGTCTTGAATATAAGGAAGGTGCTTAATCAGTGCCCGTTTCCCAAAGACATGAACTTTTTAAAGACAAAAATCACTTTTAGAACAATACCTTAAGGTGTACTTTCATTAATTTGTTCTCAAACAACATGAAATTAGCAGGATTGAACGCTTAGATAATTCTAATGCTGACTGTACATTAGGACGATGATAAGAACATTAATATTTTTATTAACACTGTATTTTAATTGCGCATTCTGACGTTTTTCAGGAGAGATGGTTACTGCATCACTGCTGATCGCAAACAATAAAACACCGAAACTTTGAGCTAAAAACAAAGGTAGGAAGCGAAATGTGAAAAACGATTCTCCGTACACGAGAGAGTAACCAGCAATAGTTTCAAATTCTATCCCGATCATAAAAATAATACGTACCAAAAATCGACGGGGTGTTATAAGTTGGACGTTTCTGTGTGTGTGTGTGTGTGTATGTGTGTGTCTGTCCGTGGCATCGTAGCTCCCGAACCGATGAACGGATTTTGATTTGTTTTTTTTTTTGTTGAAAGTTAAATTCTGTGCGTCCTGTGAAAAGTGGTACAAGTCGACTTATATCGAATTCGATTCTCGATCTTCTTGCTACTGCATCACAAAAAATATTTTATTATTCTGTCTGATCAGACGGAAAAATGGAGGATTTTTTTGCATGTCCGATCAGACAGAAAAATAGAAGTAACAAGAAGAAAACCAAATTCGGAACAAATCAACTTGTATCACTTTTCACAGCACGCACAGAATAGATCGGGAGTGTTCTTAGCTATGTTAGATTTAGATGGAAATTGATCCAAGATAGTCGCCGCCACAAAATGTCAGATTAACATATTGTATGAGCCCCCCTTCTATATAGATATCAAATAAAAGAGTTTGTGTAGTAGGATACAATACACTATGAAAAATTTCAAATCCAAAATGGCCGCCCCTATAAAATGGTGAACTAATAAATTATTAATGAATACCTGCTTACTTTCCAGCTTTAGGCTACCCAGCTAACGCAATTGGCTAACTAAAAAAAAACTTGTATTCATGAACGCGAATAAGTTTATGAAAATACTTTTTCGCTGACACCGGGAATGTGCCTTAAAGTATCTGGATAAACCTATCGTGTGACTCCCAACGAGTTCAATCAATCGGAAATGTTAGAAACATGAACTAAAATTTTAAACTTTATTGCTTTTTCGAGTGTACTTAGCCTGTATGTCTGGATGTCGGGTTAACAAAATATTTTATTTTCCATTCCGGGGAAAGAGAATGAATAGATGTTATTTAAATATTATATTCAAAATATTATCAGTATTTCATGGAAAACTCCTACTGCATACAAGTAAGTTGATACATAGGTACTGAAAAACATTTATCATACTACTGACATAGGTCAGATAGTATGATAAATGTTTTTCAGTTGCTATTATCAAATAATACTTTCAAAATCCGTTTTACAATTTTTTGTGAAACAATAAGTATTTACGTAATTCTGTATGATTGGGAGCGATGGTAGCTCAATGGATACGAACGCGCCTTTCACGCAGGTGGTCGAGGTTCGAATCCGAGCATGCACTAATGGTTTTTTGAAATCTATGTGCGTATTTGTACCATTACCATCTGCTCGGCGGTGAGGGAAAACATCGTTAGGAAACCTGCACGTTTCGGAAAAAGTTTCTGAAACGTGTAACCATGATTCAGTTGGTTTGGTTCCCCTGTTAAAGGGTTGCGAAGGTCAGACGGCAATCGCTTCATTGTAATTACCAGACCCCCCCCCCATTTCTGAATCATGGTCTAAGCGTACTCTGGTCTTCAAAGCGACAGCTTTGGACGCAACCGGGAATTACACGCTAAGATGAAGAAGTAATTCTGTATGATTATTTTAAAAATATTAACAGATAAAGGTATTGATATCATAAACACAGAACAAGAAAACTATTTTGTGACTGGTGTATATTATTCTAGAATTACTCGTATGTTTCGAACATTTTATATAATTATACAAAATGCTACACTTTCTAGGGGGTTGTAGAAGTACCTATCAATTAAATGTATTAATCAACCATTGAATAATGGAAATATAGATACTTAGTGAAAATGACTATCTACATTTTCATCATAATATTATGTCATCCTACGTGTGTACTTGCGCTAAGGTGCTACATCGGCAAAACTAGCGCCGCCAGCAGATTTAAATTGATTGTGGCGATTATGAGATATTATTTAAAAAAGTACAGTCTTAAAGACTTGGAGGAATGTATTAACGGTTTTTTGAGAGAAACTTATGAATTTATTTCTTTTCACAAGTAACAATAATCTATATAAATGCTAAAAGTGGCAACTTTAATCAATTATGCGGATTATTGTTACTTGTCGCGTGTAAAATTATTGAATCTCATAAAATTTATCATTCTTTCCTCCAAGTCTTTAAGATTGTACTTTTTTAAATAATCTCTCATAACAGACCTTAACTTAGGTACCTACTTTGCTGTTTCCTGGGCGAGGGATGGAAACGCCCCAGTGTTTTTATTGGTATAGTGCTTTCCTGACGGTCTCTGATTAGCAGAGACCTAACCCGGAAGAGAGCCACTCTCAGTGTGCATAAGGTGCATTTTCACTGGATCACCAAAAAAAAGGTACCTACATTCGACATTAAGGTGAGAATCGACTGAGGAAGCTGCACAGTTTTGTACGCTTAGATGTGTCAGTATGGATAAACACAGTGCATGTGTTAGGAATTATGATGTATTTTGCTAATGTAATTTTTCTTTTTTTTGGTGTGTGGTAAATAAATGGTTTTAATGGTACATATTCTAACAACAAAAAAATGCGGTGATACATTTGAGTTCATCTTAAAGAAGAAAGTAAAAAATATTCACATCTAAAAACTGCACGCAGCTCATCTCTCCCAGCTGAGCCAAGGTCTCAAAAGCTGCTTCAGGCTGGACGTAAATATCACATAAGGTCATTTTGTCACTTCTCAACATACAACCCATTATGGAATTCTAAAACAAAAATTGTATTATTTCTTTCACATACCGCTTCACCTTTTATACGAGGCACTCATGGACTTGGATTTGGGAAATGCCCAATTCTTGATCATGATTTATAATATAATGTACTTAAACATTTTTCGACAGTCTTCGGGTGGGACTCGAACCCACGATCTTTTGCTAACCATTTTCGTAACCGTGGTTAGCAAAACATCGGGGGTTCAGATCCCACCCGAAGACTGTCGAAAAAAATTTTAATGCATTATTTCATCATCATCAGTTCATTTTTTTTTGCTGACCCAGGAGAAATGCGTTACGCATACCCATCCGTCTGTAAACGGATGGGTTACGTCGGACGCTTCTCCTAACGAGAAGCCGGCCAGAGGCATACCGACTTAAGCTCCTGGGACTCTCCCTCATCTGTCCATGAGTGGCCGAGTGATATGGGGCCAAAGCTCGGAACCTTTCACCACGTCACCCCCCGGACAGGGACACCCGCCTACACGGCGGGCACGGCGCTTCTCCGCCCGGGGTCGGGGGGAGGGATGGGGACAGCCGAGAGAGTCGTGCCGTCCCCAACAGGCGTAGGAGGAGGTCCGTGCAATGCCGGTGGTGGGGTTACAGCCCCACGTACCAGCGGACCTGCTCCTCGCAGGGGAGGGAGACGCAAGTATTGGCGTCGTCTCCTCCCTCTACGTGCCTTGCGAATCGCGGGGGCGAGAGGGTCAGCCTCTCGCTCGCGTTCCGCCGCCTCCTTCGCCTCCATCACATGCTTGCAATATGCGGCAAAGGCCTTCCAGGCATCCTCAGTCGCTAATATAGCTCTCGCTATATTAGAGAGTGAGAGGTACTGGCCGACCTTTGCCACCAATGCGTGGCGAGCATCATCAGTTCAGCCTCCCTCAACCATTGTTTACCAACCATTGTTGTTCAGTGCATTATTTACTTAAGAATAAATAAATGATTTTGGATTTTGCAATAAATTGCTATACCCAAAAATTCTGGTAATCAAATTGAAGCCATTAGATACCTTCAATCTGACCTTCGCAACCAAAGACCGAGGAATCAGACCAAGAGTTGATCACGGTTTATAATATGTTCAAAATCACTATTTAAGTACCTTTTTTTTCCCAAGTCCACCAGGGTCCACCAACACTGACACACAGCATGCATGTATTACAACAGATGTGGGTATCCTTCGATAGTACTTAACCTTTTATTTTTTAAAGATAAAGAAGAGAAAGCCAAAATACTTACTTCTTATAAGTTCACCTTTTGATATAATGCTATGCAAGCATATCAATCGAGTATCTTCTTAGTTTATATGTTTTGATATTTTGATTTTTGGCAGAATAACAAAATGATCGAAATTGATGAAAGTCAAAAGACCGTACAATGTCAATTTTCTTTTTTCTGTCCAGTACAAAGGTTGCAACTGAGAGTTAGTCATAGACGTTGCTCCATAAACAGACTGCGCCTTTTCATAGAAAGCCATACTTGAAAAACTATGCGAAGCGGCACGAAGCCATAAGTACCGGGGTGACGTGCTGGACGACGTTCTTTCTCTACCGCACCTGTATAGAATCTGCATCAGAGCCGGTTGGTCTCTTTCACACTCTGTGACATTTTTGCCGAAAATTGCACATTCTTTTCATTCATTGCTTAGCACTCGACCCACTCATCCACGCTTCTATGAAAAGCATATTCACAAATTAAAATATAACTTAATTTACATCTCAGGAAAGTTCATTTTTCTTAGAGGCTTGGATGAGCGGGGGGCTAGAGCTGCGGGCCGCATGCTGAGCGGTAGTAAGTAATAATGAACCATACTCTTTTATTTTAGACTGTCTTGCCCAGTCAGCTCTTTGAAGGATCTGATTTTCTAGAACACATCCATTTCAGCCAACAGCCAAAGATAGACTTATCGCGATGCAGATCGTCATGCTAAATCCATGTTGGTAAATCTAACAAGCTTTACTTTTTTGTCATGAGGGACCAACTACCTCGTGAAGATATTGGGAATCCATTGTTGTTGGCATCCACAGGAATCAAATGATTAGTTTGGCCATCCTTAGGGGAGGCATATTCCACCAGTGGCTCTTAGCCGAGATACGAATGGGTATAATTCATTCAACAGGTAAGTGAGTTTGTGCGTATTCGTGCATCAGATTCACACAATCAAATTTTATGATTCACGCATCCGTGAGCGCGCGGCGGGCCGCTAATGCTGAGGGATCGTGCGTCAGAACATATAATAACATAAATATTTCCAATTACTAGTTACTATAGGTATAAGAAATAAATGCATATCCGACAACATCACATATCTAACTTCAAATTATGTAGCACTTGTGTTATGGGTATCAAAACCAACGAAGGTAATTTTCAATATCAGACAACAGAGGTTTTACATTAAGTTATACATTTATATTTATATTTATACTTGTGTTTGTTCAGTGTCTGGGTGTAATATATGTATTTAAGTATATATTTGTGTTCCTCTGTTGTCTGATTTCTGTAACACAAGTGCTTAAGCTACTTAGTACGGAATCAGGTCAACCTATGAGATGTTGTGAGAATTATATAAAAAAAAAAAAAAAACATGTTTTTAAAAAATGTTTATATTAAATTAAAATAGCGGGTTATTACCTTAAATGTGTGGGGTGGGGTTAGGAATAAAGCCAGGGATTAAAGGAATTATTATTACTATATTTACAATCTTTTATCGTCGTCTTACACCGTCCTTACGTCGTCCACCATGCGTCATCTCTCATCTCACTCTCTCTCTCTCTCGCACGTCATTCTAATTTAAACATCGAACTCATACACGTTCCTTGGCATTCAGCTACCGATCACCAATCCCACAAATATTATAAATTTGTAAATACCCCTGTCTAAATATTACCTTAAATACATTATATTACACCCAGACACTGAACAAACACAATGTTCATCACACGAATGTTTGTCTAGGGTGGGAATCGAACCCATAACATTTGTAGTATAAAGCAGAGTTAGTCACTACCAAATGCGACAGTCAGTCTTTATATAAAGAAGAATATCACATAAATTAATATTCTGGAGACCATCAAAACTAAAAACGCAAAAACAATTAAAAATATCATTTAGATTATTACAAACATTTATTGAATTATACAGTTATATAAAAATTTTAATCTATACATACCTGTACATACATCTAAGTAATAAAATTGCATTCAAATAATCGAGCCAGAACTTAACAGGACTTGTGTGTTGTAAATTTGCCGCCCTTTGTGCCGTAATTTGCCTTTTGATTCAACTTTTTATTTAGCTAAAACAAGAGCCAAGTCGCACTCTTAGATCTTATTACGCTCCAATAAAAAAATGGAATGGTGAAATGGAGTGCTTAAAAATTTTATGCAAAAAAAAACCGCCTTCAATAACCACGATCTAAAAGTGTTAAATAATATTTTTTACACTTTATACACCTCAAATAACATTTTATAACAGTACATTCGAGAAAAGGTGTAACCGAATTTAATACAACATTCAATTATTCAATAAGGATTAGGCGCCGACTTGGTATAAAGTGTAAAAAAATTTATTTTACACTTTTTAGATTGTGGTTGAAGGCGGTTTTTTTTTGCAGAAAATTTATTTAGTGACTTATTTTTGGACCCTTCCCCCCTCTTCCACCGCCGCCAAATAACTTAAAAACGAACTGTGAGTAACTTCTTACCGTTGAGGAGTTGACTTTCCATCATCAGCAGAGCCACAAAATTAATACAGTAAGGCGTAAATACTAGGGTAGTTATGAAAAAAAATACAAAAACATTACGTGTCCCTATAAAATTTGAAAGTTCTCCTCATTTTTTCCAGGATCCCATGATCAGATCCTGATCATGGTACCAATCCGGGACTATTTACTTTCCAACTAAAAAAGAATCATCTAAATCGGTTCATAAATGGCAAAGTTATCGGCGAACAAACATATAAAAAAAAATATACATGTCGAATTGAGAACCTCTTTTTTTTTGAAGTCGGTTTATAAGGACATTCTCTTTTTCGGTTCACGTGCCAGCCAGACTTTTTTTTGTTATATTCTGTAGAACTTGTGCCCCTGAGTATTTATTACTATGGCACCAAATCTGTGTAGGGTCAATATCCTTGGTGTTATTTGAGTTCAAAAATGAACATCTAATATTAACAGTGAATTTATAAAGTTTTTTTGTTGTTATGCCAAATTTTGATATTTGAGCATCAGGGGATTAAGTCCTAACATAATATAGCAAAAACTATTTTTTTGGCCATCACTTACATATTTGGACCCAAAAAATAAAAATTAAAATGACTTGAAAGTCCGAGAATCTCCTTTGATGTATATAATATTTCCCTATTAGGAAATTCATCTATAATGTTATCCTTTAGAGTAGAATTTCGTGCATGCTTAATGAAATTTTGAGATAATCTTTATATAGTTTATGCATGTTATTGATATTTTCAATTAATTAATGAGGATAATTAAAAATCTAGAAGTTGGAGATGACTCCTTTTAGATCTTAGAATGCGAAATGGCGATGCTTAGGCCGTGCGCTGCGTTATAGGGAGGTCGTTGCGGATAGCTGCGACGGGCTAATTGTCCGCGACGGAGGACGGCGCGGACGCCCGCGACGGATGCTCGCACCAGATGTAGTGTTGTAAAAATGCTCGACTTGGCGCTTAAACGCTTGAGTCGACGCTCAAAAAAGCATTTTCTGAGGACCGGATTAAACAGCTAGGGAAACTGTGAAAAATATATTATTATTGAGATAAGAGAATTTCAGTTTCATTTTTAATATTTATATTATTATAGTAGAAAAATAATTGTATACAATATGCAATATGATCTACGCCATAAGGCCCAAATAAAATTTATTACAAGTGTGGATTACCTTAACTTGCAATACCAATAACAATATCGCAATCGTTTTCAATGTTATAAATGCAAAACACAAGGAATATAATGAAAATTCACAATTTGTAACTGTTTCTGCTTGTTGACTCAGAGGACTCGCTTAGCTTATACGACCAAAGTCAAAAGACTCACCGTACGTACCTACCGTCCGCCACAAATACTATTTTTTTTATTTATCACATTTTTTTCATCTGTGCATAACTCGAGCATGAAAGTCTGAACTCTCAACGCTCACAAGCCTTAAACGCTCAAGCGTTTAACGCTCGAGTCTAAAAAGCTCCAAAGCGTTGACTCAGCGCTTAACGCTTGATGCTTAGCGCTCATTTTTACAACACTAACCGGATGCCCGCGACGTGCACCGGCTTAACGCTGCGCACGGCCTTATAGCCTACAGTAACGTTGACAAATATTTAAATCTCTACTTTTTTTTAAGAAACCCATATTAAAATGTTTATTCTTTAAACGTAGTCTTTTTGCTGACGCCACTTTTAGCAGAAACGGCGGACTTACCGCTGACTATAGACTTGGTGTCAGCGGCCGTTTCGTCTTCGTCGTCACTTTTAACGGATATGGCCGGTGTTACAGTCACGTTGGCAGTAGAGTATTCCATAACCCGGGGCAAATAAATACCGAAGCGGTCCTGAGGGAACGAAAGTTTATTAATTCGACTGCAACGCCAAACACAAGATGTTTTTGTAGTAGGCGATAATGCCCCCATGAGGGCGCTGCAGGTCTAAAGGAGGATGGTAAGAGACCCAGAAAAAAAATTAACACTTCAAGTTGTAGTAAGGTAAAAGCACCCGCCTTCAAAAGCCACAAACGACACTTCATACACTTCTAATAACATTTTATAACAGTACACTCTAAAAAGGTGTTACTGAAGTCGGCGCTTCATCCCTGTTGAATAATTGAATATATAAGTAAGTATCTAGATAGTATTGAGCGCAGACTACGTTCACATCATTTTTCGGCAAAATATAATTTTACACTTTTTAGTTCGTGGTTTTTGAAGGTGTTTTTTTATTTAACTTTAAAGCAGCAGACACCTTCATCACAGGTCTCGGATAAGATTCCCAGGTCAGGCTATATGTTCAGACTCACAGGTTGGGTTACTACAATCTGTCAAATCACCTCAAATTATCAATTGGTTGTGAGTCAAGTAGGTACATAAGTTTAGAAAAAATCTCAGTGTCAGCTCAGTCTGGAAGTGTGCGTATATCTTATCGGAAAGCATTATACCGCTGGCCCAACACTCGAGCTGGTCACAGTGGTGTCTCATCGGAATATCAGGATGGCAAAGAGAGATCACTTGTGTTTACGCGTATACCAATGCAGCACAATGATATATCTTGGGCACGTGACTAATTGTTGATATTGGCACCGTAGCTGAATCGACTGTAGGACAATATTGATTCCGTACCTACTATGGTAGCTTAAGCACTTTGTGGTACGGATATATTTGTGTTACAGACAAAAGAAAAATTACAAATATGATGCGACCCTTGCCTTGCCGTATGAGGCAGGTACGGTCGGCTAAAAATATGGTTTACCACCCTAAGGTTGAATTCCGTTTGCAGATTCATAGGCGATAAAGATTATTTTCGCATGCAGATCGATCTGAAAACTTCTATTGCCATCTTTATCTGATTGATAACGAGGGCAGCTATTCTTAGTTTGATTTTGATGGAACCATTGACGTCATAATTTCACTGGCGGGAAAATGTTAAATGTCAAAAGAAAAGCTTAAAATAATTTATTGTAATTTAAATATCCATTGACAGTTGTATTTTTCAAGTAAAATCGGTTATCTATATTAGTTTAGTTTAGAAACATTTGAATATCCTTTGTAGCAAGTAATGTCTTATCCGGTTATAAATAAAGGTTAAAATGTCATACACTTCGTGACCTATGACAATATCTTCCTACTTATCAATTAGGTATACGTTATTATTATACATCTCTTTCTATGATATATCTGGCATGAAACTTGTTGAAATTTTCAATAATTAGCAAACTAAATCCTAAAACTGGTACACCACTTTCTTGGCCGACCGTACTACCAATCGCGCATCACTAGATGCGCGATATATATCACTAAAAAGAAAAGATTGAAATTTCATTTGGATCTTCGGATATAATTATATATCACTATTTTATATCTTCAACTCATTTTGCTCACTTGAGTGAGTGATTTAGTTATACTATTTTCATCTTATTTAGATCTTATATATATTTTATTATTATGTTTTTTTGTGTTATTGTTTATTGATATCGAGCGTGCTCATCGGCGGCAAAAATCTGCTTTTTATTGTATGGAAGGCCAAATATTTAATATGCATATTTTGTTTCGATATTGGTATTTCTTGTTTTAAGTGCTCCTAGCGGCAAGAGAAATACATAATGTGTGAAAATTGTCCAGCTATCACGGTTCCTGAGACACAGCCTGATGACAGACAACGGATAGAAACGCGTTTTTTTATATGGGAAGTAAGTAAATATTTATGGGGGGGCTTGAATATTAGGGTGGGTCACTCTAGTATGGAGAAAAAAAAAGTTAATGAATCAAATTCTTATAGTATTATTATGTTGTAGTGTACTATAAAAAACGGATAATTAAACAAACATGTTCAGCCCGCGCATGCGCTTTAAACTTTTACATTAAAAAAAAACACTTAATACAAAATGACATAGTTCTTTATTAGAAATTACTTAAAATACTATTGAAATATACCAAGTATGTTAAGACAGACAGTATGTTAATCGTTAAAACTAAAAACTTAAATTAAAACATTATACAAGGTTATTAAAAAAATATTAATTACACACGAAATCCCGCCTACAATCCTAGAAGCAAGTTTGGCATGAATTATGCCATCCCTTGTGTTTTTATCACATGCCGACATTGCAGCTTCTGTCACTATCTTTACACTTCGTTCTACCGCTTGGGTACGGCAAGGCAGCCTAATAAACAAAATCCTTTCGTCACCTTTTGTGTCTATTATCTGAAGAAGTTCGTCATTCGTTTCGTTTCTTAGAATAGGTGGATCGAAGTTGGTTTCTTGCCAGTTTATTAGATCAATGTAACTTACAGCATCAAAATTAAGTTTTGGCACTTCAAAAGTGCGTGGTAGTTTTCCCGTTGTAGGTGAACTACGCGCTTTTAGAATTCTTCTAGCTGAAAGTTCCCGTAAATGCTTTTCTCCATCTGTTAACATCGCCAATAGTAAATTTTCGGGGTGTGCAAAATATGCGTTTCGTTGAATAACAGGATCTATGACTGCTTTTAATGCACTTGATAAAAATCGCGAACTTTCGATCAATTTCCAAAGGTGCCGTGATCCGTCTTTGCAGAAAGAGTGTCTTTATTTGGAACCACACAGGAGCATATACTTCCGCGATGTATTGAGCCAACATAATTAGTTTAGTACATGGTTTTTGCGTAGAAATATAAAGACGCAAGATCCTGTTTGCCTTAGTCAACCAACGGGCATGTGACATTTTTCCCGGTGATCTATTTGCTAAGTCATCTGAAAAACTTCCGGTAATTACTGCTAAGGTTATTTCATACAAGTATTTTTGGTCTGTGCTTAAGTCATCAGGTTTAAGCGTTAGTAATTCACTTGGTATTGATGCAAATTCAACTACAGCTTGCATTTCACACTTATCCAGCAATTTACCAATAGGACCATTGAACGTAGATGGACCAGAAGTTTTTCCATCTACCTAATCAAACAAATGCCTCAGAGGCAGTTCATTTAAATGCAACATGCAAATTATCCATTGCAAAGGTCTCTGAAGCCTTTTCTCAAATAGCCTTATGACACAACTAAATCTACCGGTATTTGTCACTGTTCTATCGCATCCAATGGCGAGGAGGTTGTCAGTACAAATATTTTTGGCAAAAAGAAAAGTGTTTATTGATATCTCAATGGCCTTCGCAGTTCCTTGTGATGGCGTCACATAACCTACATAAATGGACTCCGGTTCCTTAATTATAGAAACGTGCTCTTCAACTACTACTTGCTTGTAACTTTTGGTTCCCTTCTTGACTATCTTCATTGTTATATCTTTCCGCCCATCAAATTATAAAGCAGACAAGTCTAGAGATGCTTGTTTCTTCATTATCGCGTCACGTGTTTTTCTTCTCTCTCTTCGCAGTTTTGATTTATCTATAACGATATCTGACGAAAGTTCGTGTAAAACTGCAGAAGCAATCGCAGCACCAGCTCTGTCGGATACGCCATAAGGGTCACATATTTGCGATTACACCAGTAAATTTTTCACACATTTCTTATTTTCCATTGTTCCTGAGTAGAAGGTAAAGGCTCTTCTATATTTCTGTGTAGCTTTTCCGGAAATGATTCACTTGTATCAGAATCACTACTTGTTGACAACATTACTTCTTACTCTAGCATTTTGGATGGGTTGATAACGCTCTTCAGACAGGTTTTTATTGAACCTTGCTTTCGAACAAACTTTTTTTGTAAACTTTTTGTTCGGTCGCGAGCAATGCCGCCGATTCTCATTTTTCTCCCACTCCGCTGATCAATCAAAAAGTCATGTTCTTCTCTAGGAACTTTAGCTTCCCTGGGACAGTTGCACTGACTTATTATCTTGCATTTGCATGAACAAATATCGAACAAAATTTTACTTTGCCGTAAGAACTCAGTTTTTTTCTCAGTTGACAACCTTTTCAAAGATTTGATAATATTTTTGCATTTGAAATGATAAGCTTTCACGAGCTGAATGACTCTTGTATGCAAAACTACGGGGATTGATGCCTTTTGCCAAACTCTTTCAACTTTCTGGGTTACAATTTCCGAAATTTCGGAAAACGCAGGCTCTGTTACTACCATTTTTAATTTTCACCTGTAATCTATTCCACTCGTAACATTTCATGATATCCTGGTATGTTGGTAACACGTTTTCTTTTATATCTTCTATAGTTCCTAATATAGGGCACTTGTACGACTGTCTATTATTTGACATGATGAAAAAATGTAACTTCCAATTTCTAAAACAAAAATTACACAATTTACAATTTCACAAGATTTCACAAGAAACTAGCCATATTACACCAATTTTCTGAATGAAACCTTAAAAAATCTTCTTTTATTAAACAACACAGTTTATTTAACAAAAGTAACATATATTCCAATTGATAGTGATGAAAACATTAAACTATAGCCAATGCAAACGGTAACTTAAGGTATAAAAGTGGGTAGGTGCTTGAAATTTTTTATTCAAAACTTCAATGGCATTGCGCGGGCCGTTCCACTTAAAATAATTCAATAATATTTTAAAGTGTTTATAACCATAGCAAACTTCAACATATTTTCGCTATTAGAAAACGATTACTAAAATTATTTTGTTTTTGACCCACTCTACTGAATATTTCTTTTAAGTATTTGTCGGTAATAGCAGCAACAGAAATTTGTGAAAGCTTTAACTCTCTAGCTGTTGCGGTTCTTGAGAGAGAGCCTGGAGACAGACAGATAGACAGCGAAGTCTTAATAATATGGTCCCGTTTTTACCCTTAGGGTACGGAACCCTAAACATACCTATCATTTCATATTTTCTTTCAAATTATCTAAAAAAAAACTGTAGTTGCACGCACGCATTACAACGGTTTTCTCACTCATTCTTTTTTGATTCTGCAAAAGGAGCTAGATATCTAACAAGCGATATATTACTGGAATAATCTAAAATTTAATTGAAAATTTAAAAAACCCCCGACACAACTAAAGCTCTTAGATTTGATACCTATATTGAGGCAGTTGGAACAACAAATAGGTTTATTCGTCATTTTCTGACGGCGGCCATCTTGGATTTAAAATTATTTCAAACAAAAAATACAAAATCAAAATCGGTTCATTTCTTCGGGAGCTACGATGCCATAGACAGACACACAGACACACACACACACAGACACCCCGTCGTTGCCCTATGTCCATGCCTATGTAACTTTGCAGTATTCTAGCATGAATTAATATGTTTTTTAAATAAATTATAACTACCAACCGCTCAAAATGCGTAGGCTGGTTCCCGAACAATACGAGTAGAACACGCTCAAAGGTAGAAAATCTTAAGACTCCACGGAAACTGCTGTTACATTGTGTAAAACTTTAAAGGAAATTTGCATGGACTTACATTCTTAAGCCGCATTGTAAAATACCTGAAGAACCATAGAAGCGGCAATAATCCGTCTCTATTGAATATATAATATTACACGCTACATAATGTATTCATAGTGAATGCTTTATATAATAAAACTATTTATGAATGTAGATACTATTAACAATGAAACGAATTTAGATATGGTTTGGGATCTGCACGTCTACTTACATCAACGAGCAAATGGAAAATAACACTATATGCGAAAATAAGCTGAAAAAAAATTGGTCTGCTATGACTCGTCTTGAAGGAAAAGTGGTGGAGAGAATAACAACAAAAACCACTGAGTAATCTCATATAATTACATAGAATTATTGTTACCAGATAATTGATTGTACCTCGATTATTAATCGATTATGCAAATGGGGCCAAAAAAATCTAAAATCGATTGTATTATCAATAGTATCGATTAAAACAATTTTAATTTTTGGTCAATATAATAGTTTAAATAGATGAGACTAGCGATTAAATCGAAACTGGATTTAAGCCGATACTATCGATTATAATATGCTTTTTTAGACATCTTCTATGTGAATGACGATTTTTCTGTGTGAATGACGATTATATCCAGAAAAAAAAGCAAATAAATCGATTATAATCTATATAATCTGACTGGATCTATATAATGATGACTGACCGGATGGCGCAAATGGTAGTGACCCTGCCTCTTACGCCAAAGGTCGTAGGTTCGATCCCCACCCTGGACAAACATTCGTGCGATGAACACTTGTGTTTGTTCAGTGTCTGGGTGTAATATATGTATTTAAGTATATATTTGTGTTTCTCTGTTGTCTGATATCAGTAAAACAAGTGCTTAAGCTACTTAGTACGGAATCAGGTCAACTTATGAGATGTTGTGAGAATTATATTATTATTATTATAATCGATAGTATCCGCTTAATTCCAGCGTCGATTTAACCGATAGTATTGTCAATTTAAACGATTATATCGACCAAAAATTAGAGTATGACTTAACGTACAATCGATTATTCGGCAACATTACTTCCGGTACCGATCTTTTAGTATAGAAAGTATGAGCATGGAGTTTGTTACCTGTTTTTTTTTAAAAAGAAACTAGGTATATAGGAGTACGATTACCTTGCCATATCTGTTGTAGTTGAATTGAGGATGACACACACAGGGTTTCATAGGCGGGACCTTGTAGCTCTCGTGCGAGGAAATAGTACTTTTAGGCGTTGGTGGAGTTACGTAACCTTTATAAAATAAGTCACGTGTTTTATGAGAAAGGTAGGGTGCATGTCTAACTTGAAATGCTTTGAAATCTCTCTTGATCTACAAATTATTCTGCTAACTATTACACGTTTTAGAAACTATTCGAAATGTGCACGGAGTGCGAAGGTTTCCTCACGATGTTTTCCCTCACCACCGAGCTAACGCAGTGGGGCTATCGCCTGTGAAATATCTGCTAGATGGCGTGCCTGTGAACCGAGGTCCAACTTCAACATCATTGGCTGATTTATTCGTTAATTGACTATTTGACATATTACATAGTTTATATTTTTATAGCAATCTTTTGCAATTTATTCTTAAGTAAATAACAATCTTAAAAATTTCATCTCGTGTTCAGGCGTGACATATTTACATATTACGTCAACACAAATGAGTCAATAATTTAGGGTAATTAGGTGTAATATTTCGCACCTTCAGAATTATAAAGACCTAATCCAAAAACTTTTGGATTTTTACTTTTAGTCATAGAAAGGCTTTGTACCTTTGTTGACATATTACGTCTAAAATATCTAATCACCTTGTAGATGGACCTCAGGCCTATAGCACGCCATCTTGAGGATTTTTCGATCATCGAATCATACCCGGACTAACCGTATTTAAGGTGCGTTCTGATCCGCTGAGTTATCATCCAAACTAAATCTAGGTATACGAGAATAATAATAATAAATAAATAAATAAATATTTCACAACATCACATACATTGATCTGACTCCGAGATAGGTAGCTCAAGCACTTGTGTTACAGATATCAGTATCAACAGTGGGATTACAAAAATATACATATAATACTTTTCTTTTGTAAATACATACTTATAATACATAGAAAACACCCAGACCAATACAAACAGACATGTTCATGCACACAAATGTTTGTACTGTGCGGGGATCGAACCCGCAACCCTTGGACCAAAGGCAGCATTTACCACTGTACCAAAAGGGCCACGCTTCGGCATGAATGAGCCAGCTCGACCGGAGTGACACCACAGACTCACAGAAAACCGGTGTGAGGCAGCGTCTGTGTTGTATCTTGCTGCGAGGGTGAGAGTACCGGCGGCCCACACAGGCTAAAGGGAAGTTTAATGGTTGGCGGCGGAAAATATCACTTACCATCAGGTGATCCGTCTGCTCGTCTGCTAACTACCACAAAAATATCTATACTAGGTATTACGCTCTGTTACACCATATATGTATTCTCGGATAGTCCTTTAAATAAACGTTATAGACGCACCTTTAAAATTATTCATTCTACGGAGTGTCCTCTTCATTTTCTTTCTCATTCTCTTTCCCCATGCTATTTCAGCCGCTGAAAAAAAAACCAGTGCATGATCATTACATATTTATTTAGGATTTAAATAATAAAAATATTTTCTATTATTTTCTTTAAATAATAAAAACCAAGTACCTAACTTAAGCACTTGTGTGGAGGGTATCAGACAACAGTAAAGTATCAGCCTATTTACTGCCCCAATGCCGGCATTGGGGCTTCCACCATAGAAATCCAGTCATCGATACTATGACGGTATTAGGCTTAAGGTGACGGGTAGGGCACACTAGCGACGCCAATCGATTTAAATTTTTAGCTACTAAACCGGATCTATTTAAAATAATTTCGGGGTTACAATCTCTCGACAAACACTTATACTATTTATTAAATAACCGTGCACAAATTTTGTGTCCATTTTTTGTACGCAAAAAATCGATTCCCGCTAAAAGCGGCCTATCCAAAATTCGAGTGCAAAAGCAGACCAAACAGTTAACTATACGTATTAAATTAATAGTAAAGGTGTTTGCCGAGAGATAGTAACCCCGAAATTGTTTAAAATAGATCCGGTTTAGTAGCTAAAAATTTAAATCGATTGGCGTCGCTAGTGTGCCCTGCCCGTCACCACGCTTGCCTAATGCGGATTGCTAATCACAAACCCGAGCTGTGTTCGAAAAATTCGAAACATACTTTTTTCAACCTCAGCCTTACGTCATCATGCAACACATTTTGCTCGACCTCGTAATCGAACCCAGGACCCCGATCATAGCCCGGTACTCAAACCAATAGACCAGCAGGGCGGAGACAACAGAGGATTACCAATATTCCTACACCTACAACACACACAATGGACAACATTTCATATTTTTAACATGTCCATATTATTTTCATAAAATAGACATAAAATGAACAGACCCATATTTTTTCTTTTTTCGAAATTTGTCCATTTTCATGCATAAAATAATTATTGAAATTCTTTATATTCTAAATAGACGTAAGCGCCAAATGACGTCATCGGACGGCTGAATACAGCGATATTCCTTTGCTTATCATTATTTTAATAAAAAAAAGGCACTACTGTCAAAGGTAAATAATACTAGTGTCAACATTGTCAACGTCATTCATTCATTCAACGTTGACAAGTTGTCTTTTTTTTGACAGTTGCATGTCATGGGTTTGGCATTTCGTAAATTTAAAACTATAATGTGCTAAGCAAAGAAATATTTTACATTCTGCCGTCCGATGACGTCATCTTACGTTTTTTAGTTTTTAATTTTTTTCTCAGTAAATAAGCAATATAAAAAATGAATAAATATATATTCGAACAGCGGAAAAGTAAATAAAGAATTGGTATTTTTTGTTTCAGAGCTTAGCAATTTTGAAATGTTGTCCATTTTCATTACATGAATGTAATGTCCAGGCTAGGGAATGAATGCACGACCTTTGGCGTAAGGGATACCATAGGGCAGGGTAGGGTCTATCCAAGCTAGGGAATGGACCCACGACCTTTGGCGTATGAGTCACTATAGGGTTAGTAGTACACACACACATACACACGCACGCACATACACACAAATCACAAAACACAGTTATATCTTCCTATACAGCGCACCTAACCTCGTTACAAATCGATTCAGGTACATCTGTCCGCAACGTTTCCGCAGATTCGAACAGGTATTTCGCCAATTTCAATTAACAAAACTCCCGTTTAGAATTTCGATTTCATAAAATAGATATACCTACCCCTGTCTGCATTGTTTGATGTCAAACATTCAATAATCGGAGTTCTCCCCACATCGTGTATTGGATAACAAAGCGGGGGCTTAGCATTGCACGACTAATTAGTGCCGAAATTATTTGTTTGGACGAATTTAATTTGGGATTCGCTAATGGTGTAATACAGTAATACAGGTGTAAGTAAACCGAAGCGCCAACTAGTGCGGTACACTAGTACACTGGCATGCTTATAGGGGCACTTACTCTAAATAATTAATTGAGTTGATACAATATGTAACTGGTCAAGACGACGCCGTTGCCGCGGCGCTCCGTCCTGTTCCCACTAGTGTACCATCGCCGAACAACAACGACAACAGCCGAGCGACAGCCGATCGACAGCCTAGGACTCACGGCGAGCGCCGCCGGGTCTAACTACGCAGCTTGCTCCCGCGCACGTCACACATCATCATACAGAATCACTGTCGGGCGCGATTTGTACGACTTTCAAATTCTGGTCGAGTACAGCAAATTTTACAGTCCGCTGCAGTTTCAATCCATAAAGGACAGATATCCCTTTTCTCCCACCATCTATACAGAAAAGGGCACTGGCCCCAACAGTAACTATGCTAATAAATTGACTGGATGCACCAGATCGCGCAAAGTGGAGGAATCGAAGCAGGAAAGCTAACCCCTAGCTCTGAAGCCAAGCACGTAACGGAACTGGGACAAAACGTAAGATGATAATAATGATGAAGATGATGACAATATGTAACGAGCAGTAGGGTTTCTTCTGTCTGGTAGACTAGTGCGGTACACTGGCATGCTTATAGGGGCACTTACTCTAAATAATTAATTGAGTTGATACAATATGTAACTATGCTAATAAATTGACTGGATGCACCAGATCGCGCAATGTGGAGAAGTCGAAGCAGGAAAGCAAACCCAGGCTCTGAAGCCACAGCTTGTAACGGAACTGGGACAAAACGTAGGATGATAATAATGATGAAGATGATGACAATATGTAACGAGCAGTAGGGTTTCTTCTGTCTGGCCCCCTGACCTTCGCAATGATTGGACAAAGAAAACCAGGCTAAATAAATCACAAAAAATGGAAGCCAGACCAACTGGATCATGAAATAGGGGAACCAGACCGATCATGGGATAGGGGAACTAGACTATCTGGATAATGAAACAGGGGAACACTTGGACGATGACCACGTCACATTCAAAATTCATAACTTGAAATAAATATTTTTAGAAGACTTTGAAAAAAATAATTTTAAGTTAAAAAAAAGTTACAATTCGTTTTTTTTTTTTAGATTTTCGCGTTGCATTATAACTCGACGTTTCGGCTACATTACAGCAGCCGTGGTCACGAGCGGACTGAGCGGACTGAGTCCGCTCGTGACCACGGCTGCTGTAACGTAGCCGAAACGTCGAGCCAAATATGTGAGTGCACATAATAAATATCGTGTTAAGCCCCGTATTGATACATTGAAGTTACAATTCTGTTTACCATTTTGAGTTCAGATGCCTATAAAAAGAAAGTTTAAAATCTAAAACCCCGACTACCAAAAAAACAAGCTCTAAAAAGTACGGAACAAGAAAATTGTGTCTGCTGAAATTATTATGCGGTATTGCCGTGGTCGTATGCCACATTGATTTAATTTTATAATTATAATGAATCTGTTTTGCTAAAGTAGGTGGCATACGACTACGGCAATACGGAAAAATAATTGCGTGTTTTTAGTAGTCAGGGTTTAGTTTTTAAACTTTATTTTTATTTAACATATTTTGAGTTATATGAATAAAATAACATATTTGAAATGTGCTAAAAATCTCTTTCATTTGCTACCCCACACGGTACCGTCAAGCAAATTTTGTTTTTTAGTTCCTTACTCTAAGTAGGGGCTTACGCTACTCTAGGGGGCTAGAGGGCGATGTAGTCAATTTGACGTGACGTCATGTCACCTATATCCAGAAGACAATCAAGACGCTTCTAACGATACCTCATTTGTTCAAATATGATTACTAGTTTAGAAGTTATGAGGGTACAGATGAAAAACCATACACACACACATACATACAGGTCAAAATCGTAACCCTCCTTTTTGCTTCGCCGTAGTCGGGTAAAAATAGCCCATGTCCTATAGCCTAACATAGAAACTGGGTTAAAAAACATAACCACACTAACGAATATTCTTGCACTTTACAACTCCTCTCAGAAATTCAAGTTTACTTGAGTAAAATATGTCTGCGAACACCATTTTTGTCGAATTTTAATTAAATTTTGTTATATTCAACAAGCAAAACTTCAATAGGTGGATACTAGATGTGCTCACACGAATATTCCTAGTGAGATATCTCCCCTACAGTCGGAATTTGAGGGGTGGAACCAGACAGGTTGTCTATAGCTGTGATGGCCAGAAGGCAATTTAACAATAGACCACCTTATGTCGTTGCACCACGGGACAGTTTCCGTTAAATCTATTTGTTTCATTAATTAACAGGATCATATCACAGGTTCAGGTGAGGCACGTCTGCGTTAAACTATGAAACCACGGGGGTTGTTATTCGATGAGCTCAAATAGTGAATATTTTTAACCGACAGAATTTACTATTATGATTTATTCAGTTTCATCAGTATTTGTGCGAAGAAATCTAATAGTATAATAAGTATTCAAATCTTAAGTATTAAAATCATTGAATGCCTCGGTAGCCCAGTGGTTAGTGAGTCGCACCTAAAAGCAAGTTTAACACTTAAGTACTAAGGTACTTTGATAAGTCAAAGTAACTGTTCTATCTATTATAGTCAGTTTCTAAGGGGTTCGTAAAAAATGTTACTTCGACATGGTACTAAAGTGTTAAGCTACTTTTGATGCTGACGGTACGATCTCCGGGTCGCTACAAAAATTTACACCTAAGTTTTCGGTAAGAAATTCTTAGTGTCAGCCCGGAGTCTGGAAGTCGGCGGTCATGTATGCCCGTGCCTCGGAAAGGACGTTAAGTCGTTTGTCCTGCGCCCAACCCCTCTCTGGTCTTGTCACTCTGGTGTCCCATTGGAAAATGAGGGTAAGGAAATAGAAAGTGCACTGTATTTGCGCACACACTTCAGCAGTATAACATATTTGGTTGGGGGATAATACTACTTATTAAAAACATTAAAGTTACCAATAATATGTATATTATTGGTAACTTTAATGTTTTTAACAGGGTGTTTTAATTTATTTAAGTACACGTATACGTGTACTTAAATAAATTAAAACACCCTGTTGGTCTAGTGGTTTAAGTACCGGGCCGTGATGTCGGGGTCCTGGGTTCGATTCTCGGGTACCGGTGTTTCGATGAGTGAGTGAGGGTACCGGAGGCTAAATCCGGTAAAAGAGAAGTTTCAAAGCTGGCAGTGCACTGGTGACTCCACTGGTGCTGCGGATCAGGCGGCGATAATCGCTTACCATCAGGTGATCCTTGTTCGTCGGCCACCTGTCACTTAAAAAAAATGAAAATCTTAAGCATAAACGATTATATCAATGCTTAGATTTATTACACACTAGTGGCCTACCTTCACGTTGTCTCAGGACATTAGTTCCACTTTGTACCAATAGAGGGCGCTACGTGTCAACTACATCGCGGAAGCGTTTCGTGTTCTCGGATTACCTATTAGCAATGACGCTCTCTGTAGGGTTTACTTCTTTATAAATAACTAGTGGCTCGATCTGGACATTCTTCATCATCATCATCATCGTCAGCCCATTTAAGTCCCCACTGCTGGGGCACGGGCCTCCCTCAATCACATGAGGGGTATTCCGCGGTCTGTAGGATCACCTCTTTATAAATAGATACTGGTAGATATGGATTGGTTAAACTAATGACTTGTCCGGTCTACCGCTCCTGGAATTTTCCCGACTAAACTGCGAGAGTACGACACACGAACCAGAACCGGCTTGCATCGCTATTTGATATTGAATATTTGAAAGGACGGCTTCATAGCTTTGAAATATACAACGAGATTGCATACGATGTGGGCGGACATCGACCGTCTGATTGACGAGGGATTTTCTCGTTTAGTCCATCTATTACTTCATTGCAGTATGTGCATATTCATATAGAATAGGGGAAGAAGAACCTATAATCTTAGACAATTTAAAACGGGACGTGGAATAGCGCAGATCTAGTTTTACAACATTCTGCCAAAATCCGCAGGGGGAAGGAAAGTTTAGTTATGGTCTAGATATGAATAAATGAGTGACATTCTAGGAATGAGTAAGTTGCATACAAAAATCTTGTTATTAGGTACATGTACAAAAGCATGTAAAATTGCTTATTTATAAGTAATGAAATGAAATTATGATTTTTGTTTACTGGCCGTGTGGTCCCCGGCAGGGTAGAATAGGCCACCCTCACTCTTACCGAGGTGTCGTAAAAGGCGACTAAGGTAAAGCTGCTGGCATGATCATCAGCACCCAGAGAAGGAAAACTCTGCATTTATATCAAAACCCTCGCCAACCCGTCTGCCAAGCGTGGTGAGTATGGCAATTACCCCTCATGTGATTGAGGGAGGCCCGTGCCCCAGCAGTGGGGACTTAAATGGGCTGATGATGATGATGATGATGTTTACAAACATAGGTGAATCACTTGCTCACAGCAACGAAAATGCAGATAAGTACTAGAAAAGTCATACCTTATTTAATACCTCGGTGGCCTAGGTCTAGGCGGTCACCAGGATGGTGAAGGGGTTGGATTTTTGGAACAGTCATACAGTGTTAGTTGTTCATTCTAGTAAAAATATGCATCTAAAGTCTGTGCGTAGAAAATATTCAAAATATTTCAGGATCTGATTATGGAATCTTAGAAAAACCGGAGTCTACAATAACTGATAGCAATAGTGAGTCATTTATTATTCTTTCTTTCTATTACTGTCACAACACTAATCAACATCGTGCACCATCGTTTATTCGTACCACGATATCGCCTATTGTTTTTTGGGGTTATTTCTGTCGTAAATTATGAGATGAATAAGGTTATTATTCCGTGAAATAACGTTTATTTTATTAGAACATTACTTATGCATCATAAGAAGGATAAATTTGATTTTTCTGATCTTCGTTCGCAAGTAAAACTTCACAGCAACCATTTTGACGAGTTCCGCTCAGCGACAGATACGAATTCGAAATGGTGATTGATCGCGCTGAACTAGTTTTAATAAACGTACACAAACGTTTGTTCATGTACTTTGGCAGAGGGGAACGCGTCCACATGCCACGTCCCGTGTTAAATTGTCTAAGCCTATAATGAATAAATAACGCGAGGTGCGTATTATTCACGCCCATATTATTCAATGATATGCTCATGTACATTATGAGGTGTTGTGCAATATGCAGAATCAAAAAAAATCTCGTGTCAGGGGGCAAGATCTAATTCAGGCCGCTGAGCCAGTGTAGTAAGTAGTAACTAAGTTATTAAAAAAAAATTTTTTTTTTCGGTAAAACCCATTTCAATTATTCCAACTTAAAATAAATTAGGAATCATCTTCATGAAATCGGCTGGATAGGTAGGTAGGGATCCAGAAACATATTTACACAGATGACTTCGCCGTAGAGACGTCACGCCTATTTACTATCTTGTTTTTAGTATTAACGACCTTTACGTAAATACCATACCATACCATTCATCATAAATTAAGATCTGTAAACTTTGTGCAATAAAAAGTAAGGTATCTATTTACTTACCGACCCTCTCCTTCTCCATTATATTCAGTTCAAATAACTTATAGGCATTGTAAAATAATCTAGCTATGTCTTCCCTTATTTCGATCACAGGTATTTCCATGGCTTGTTCAACGGCCTTCATGAGTTCCACATAGGCGGTGTCGTAGCGCAGTGCGGCGTCATCGACACGGCTAAATATGGCTTTGTCCACCGTATTAGAGATTACGTTGTAGAGAATCCCAGATAAAGTTGGTTCTGGCGTGGGGACTGGCTCTGTGTGCATAAGGTTTGTATTAAATAACAGATGGAGTTCAAAGTCCGCTATTGTTCATTCAGTATGTGAATGTGAAAAGGACAATTAAAACTTTTCGGATCTTGCATCCTACTTTCTGCAAATAAAAATATGAAGCTGATAAAATCATTAACGTTTTTGTGTTCTCATTCTTCCAAAATAACTAGTATTCATCTTTCTAAATTAATCTGACCAAGAACTTAGTATAATTATTACCAATAAAATTTGTAAAAAATATCTCATGAATTTCATAATCCGCTAATCGGAATTTTTGCTCATAGGGATTGACACAAACATTCGCAAAAAATCAGTAATCGGTATGGCGACCAACTTACAATCGAACTACGATTATTGTTTCGTGCAAAATATGTCCGCATAGATTGCATTAGGGACCGAAAACTAGTAATTTCTTTTGGTGACGAAGGTGGTCCCGACACGTCAAGCGAGTGTTGTTATTTTCTAGATAAATAAGATGCATTTTATTTATTTATTTGTGATTTATTGCATGTGTACCACTACGAATATTTACATATTGTATTTCACATCCAGATAATCAAAGCCATACATAAAATGTTGATTAAAATTAAAAATCAATTAAATAAAAAGTCGATTAGATTTCTAAAGAAAATATTCTCGATTCTTAAAAATATCGGTTAGATTTAAAAGGAGCGTCTCACTTTTAATGTCAAAATAGAACTTTCCTATTCACCTTCACATACTGAATGGACTATAAAAATAGATGCAACTCGAATTCACTTATAGTTTTTGACACAATAAAGGTAATTATCCAAATTAAACGGAGGGTCAACCATAACCTACAGTTGTAACAATTGGGAATGATATTTTGTTGATGACGTCTGTCAGCGGTCACTTTTGACAATACAATCATTTGGAATCACAGTAATTAGTCCGATCACGGTTATTTGGCACTTGGCAAAAGTCGGAATGAATACTATTTTGATAAAATAGAACAAACTGTGAATGTCACTGAAGTGCCTTCTGATCTTGGTCGGTCTGTAAAACCGACATTTATTCGCAGCAGTCTATGTTGCTCCTCGGACACTATTATCCGACATGACATGAGAAAATAGCCAAACATCGCAAACTCCAACACACCTCTATGGTATTAGACAGCTTTTTTTATGTGATAGGTGGCAGACGAGCAGACGGATCATCTGATGGTAAGCGATTGCCGCCGCCCATGGTCACCTACTACACCAGAGGAGTGACAAGAGCGATGCCAACCTTAAATCCCCGTTTCCCCGATTGGGCCTCCGGCACCCTCACTCACGCAGCGAAACACAGCACAGTGTTGCTTCACGCCGGTTTTCTGTGATGTCGTGGTAACAATCGGGTCGAGAAGCGTGGCTTTCCCACGGTCATAATATTAGTCAGCTTGTTTTCCCCTACAATAACTAGGCTTATGCCTTGGCATAGCGGGTTATAGGAGGTATTCGAATTCCGTTTCAAACTTTGCCATACCCCGTGCACCTGCAACTTGGGTGACTAACTACTGTTGCTGTTGTTGCATCATAGTTACAACAAGGAATCCCAAAGTCTTGTTAATGTTACTACGTTGTTTGGCATTACTGTTCTAAAGTAATTTAGATAATAAAAGGTAGCTTTAATCGAAATAATCTTAGCGTTTAAACTTACCAAAAATATCTGAGCATTTGACAAAAGACAACTGTATGTCTGTATACACCAAGGTGCATTTTCATTTGGTGTTTGAGAACAAAGAAAAATAACCAAAATACACCCTAAAAAGTTATTGTGCTAATTGGTTTTTGTCAAAGCTCCGATATTTTTGGTAGGTTGAACTTTAAGATCATTTCGATTTTTTAAGAAACATTGTTGATAAAAGGCAACTCTACCTGGGGTTGGAAGAGTAGTATCAGATGTGACGATGGACAAGAATTCTGAGGACTCTGTATTCGGCGTACTTATAACAGGTGTTGGAATTTCCCAAGGTTCTGGAGGGTAGTGCTTCATGATAATATTTTTTATGTCATATTCTAAATCCAGATCTTTAAATTTGAATGTCTTTTTCTGAAAATAAGTATCTAATATCAGTAAAGAAGACATTCAGACTTTCATATGTTGGGTCCAAATATGAACCTGGCGGCCAAAAAAAAAATTGCTGTACTCTGTCCCCCTAATGTTCAAAATGTCAAAATTTGGCATCATCATCATTTTAACCAATAGACGTCTACTGCTGAACATAGGCCTCCCCCAATGTTCTCCACACAGATCGGACCTGTTTCCCGCACTCTTCACCAGATCGTCGGCCCACCTTGTGTGGGATTTGCCACTGCTGCGACTTCCTGTACGTGGCCTCCACTCGAGAACTTTTCCGCCTCAACGGCCGTCTGTTCTCCTCGCTATGTGCCCCTCGCTATGTGCCCTGCTCATTGCCACTTGAGGCATGCAATCCTTTGGACTATGTCTGTGACCTTAGTTCTCCTGCGAATCGAATCGAATGAATGTTCTTCCATCTGAACTTCCGAACGAATAACCTGATAATAGTACCAAATAAAAACATACCTACTATCTTTAATAGGTAGCTATCTTAATATTTGCAATACCCTTACTTGTAAGTAAGGACCTTCTGGTCCTATGCCTAGTCTCTCCCTGATATCTTGGTCGAGTTCTTCAGCGGGGCGGCTGAAGAATGTTCCAGCGCTGCCTAATACTTGTTTCTTCTTGGGCTGCTTGATAATCTCCGTCTTGATATAGGACTCGCACAATGCTTTAATCTATGATAAGATTGGTAACTTTAATAACAAAACCATAATATCTGGGTTACGTCTGCTGACGTCGTAAAGGATAGGGTCATTTCACTTAGTACTTTTGTCCTAAGTGTGGGAAAAATAGATCAGCGGGTCTCGTTAGATGGATCTTGTAAAAAGCAGACGTAGCTTCTAAAAACAATCAAGCAGTTGGTTCATTGGTAGATGTCACTATGCGTTTTTACATAGCGTTAGTAAAGCTTGTTTCCGAAATAATGATGATGATTTAGCAATCTAAAAAAGGTAAATGAACCAGAGATCTAAAAGGTATTCGGAATTTTATTAAATCAATATCTGCACTGACTGATTCTTGAAGGTGGCCGTACCACATAGCCGATGAGTATTGGTCGTTTTCCTCTAGACGGCGCTAGAACTGGCTAGCCGACTGATGCCCCTATCTCAGTATATATAAGTTACTCTATGCCTTCCACATAGACGTTGAGTATTGGTCGTTTTCCTCTAGATGGCGCTAGCACTGGCTAGCCGATGGCACTATCTCAGTATAAATAAGTTACTCTATGGTAAAGGTTGACATGGGTGGCAATAAACAGACCAGTAGGGATGCACAAGACCGTGCCAAGAGGAGTCAAAGAAGGAAAGCGGAGCTCCAAAGCCAGAGCTTAGAACGCAACTAGGACCAAACGTTAAGATGCTGATCTTAGAGTTGCCTTATTCTATATTTTCGGCAAGTGTGCCTCTTTTTCTAGCAAGATAGTCAATCCAAGCCTGAATGGTCTTACACTCTTTCTGTCATTTTGATAATACTACTGGAACTAACAAACGCGCGTTTTTAACGGATTACAAGTATGGCTGTCTATGATAAAAGGCTCATTCTGGTTCTGGTGCATGTTTGTGAGGGCGACTGTATAGAACCTTTGGGTTACCTCTGGATGGTTGCTCAGGTATGCCTCTTGCTCTAGCTGGATAGTCATTCCAAGCCTGGTCGTGCACTCTCGTTGGCTTGGCGTCAGAGACCACCAATCCTGATACAACAAACCTTCAGCACCTACAAAATCCGACGGCAAACCTTTCATAATCTTATGTAAAGGCATTATTTCAAAATTGTATGATTTAATTTATTTATAGTTGAATAAAATATTTCTATATAATTTTATCTAACTAAAACTTTACTAAAAATATTAAATATTAGGGAACACAAATGTTTTTTGACACAAATGACAATCAACCATCAAACGACATAAACAAAATTATTTTATTTCAGAGTTCTGTGTGAGGGTCCGGTGGTAGGTTATATTCAAACATTATCTCTATGACTACCTTCGAGAACTCCTAAATACATTTTTTTGGGCATGCTATGAGGTAAAGTAAACATGTCGAAAGGAGATGGGGTAGAAGAAGGTTTAAGGCTTCGATTATATATAATCAAAGGTTGGAGGCTTCATTTTTCGTTTTTTTTTTTATATTTCCTCCTTAGACAATTTAACACGGGACGAGGCATGTGAACGCGTTCCCCTCTGCCAAAGTACACGAACAAACGTTCGTGTACGTTTATTTAAACTATAAATCGGCGTGATCAATCGCTATTTCGAATTCGTATCTGTCGCTGAGCGGAACTCGTCAAAATGGTTGTTGTGAAGTTTTTACTTGCGAACGACGATCGGATAAATCAAATTTAATTTTCTTATGATTCATAAGTAACTTTGTAATAAAATAAACGTTATTTCACGGAATAATAACCTTTTTCATCTACATACTTTACGACAGAAATAACCCCAAAAAACAATGAGCGATATCGTGGTACGAATAAACGATGGTGCACGATATTGATTAGTGTCGTGACAGTACCATAGAACGAAAGAATAATAAATATCTAACTATTGCTATCAGTTATTGAAGACTTCGGTTTCTCTAAGATTCCATAATCCTGACATCAGATCCTGAAATATTTAGAAAATTTTCTACGCTCAGCTTTTAGATGCATACCTATTATATTTTTACTAGAATGAAAAAGTAACACAGTCATATAGACTGTTTCAAAAATCCAACCCTTTCACCGCCTGGTGACCGCCTAGACCACTAAGCCACCGAGGTATTAAATTAGGTATAACTTTTCTAGTACTTATCTGCATTTTCGCTTCTGTGAGCAAGTGATTCACCTATGTTCGTATACAGAAATCATCATTTCATTTCATTACTTATAAATAAGCATTACATCCTTCTGTACATGTACCTAATTACAACATTATTGTATGCAACTAATTCATTCCTAGAATGTCACTCATTTATTCATATCTAGACCATCACTAAACTTTCCTTCCCCCCGCGGATTTTGGCAGAATGTTTTAAAACTAGATCTGCGCTATACCACGTCTCGTGTTAAATTGTCTAAGATTACCCCAGAATACAACAGATGTACTGGATTGGGCCTGGGGTACCCACACTCACTCATTGAAACTCGGAACAGGCTTCATGTCGAAATATTATCTAAAACAAATAATGTCTGTATTGCTTTTCTTGCATTCCGGAGGCCCAATCTGGGGAAAGGGGGTTTATAGGTTGACAGTGCACTTGTGACTCCACTGGTGTCGCGGGTGTCCACGGACGGTGGCACGCTTACCATCAGGTGATCCGTCTGCTCTTCCGCCATCTATCACATAAAAAAACATATCTTGATAGATTATTAGTAATGTAAAAGCTGGTTTTCCACTCTACTGAGGGTCCCATTGATTTATGGAATCAAACCGAACACTATCGCTTATTATATCGATAATAAGAACAGCATACATAATACGTATTTAGCGCCTAAAACCACTTTTCACTAAAACAACCCAGATTCACGACTGCGAAACAAATGATAGCATGAGTTGCGGTTTCCCCTGTAATTTGTTGATTGCTAGTACTGGCGCGTGTGGTTTCTGTATACTGCGGAAAAAGGACAAACACACCCGCATCTGCTGAAACCGGGCCCACCAGAAACTCAAATAGCTTCCAGGGTAGGAGAGCCATAAACGATCCGGCACGACCGAGTGTTACGACGATACAGAACCGGCATGAAGCTGCCCTCGCGCCGAGTGAGTGAGGGCACCAGAGGCCCATTTCACGCCATTCACGCCTGATGGTGAGTGATCAGCGCCGCCCACGAACTCAAGTACACGAAGTAAAGAAATTCATACAACATCTCATACCTATTTTTTTGTTTTTTATATTTTTTACATTACAAAGAGATAGTTTTGACTGTCTCTTGCACTATACAATATTATTGTATAACGGAAACCGGTAAACCTACGCAAGAAACATTCACAAAATATTTATTTGTAAATTCACTTAAAAATCGGGGAAAGGAAGGGGGCCTCCCCTAGCTTGTTCGTTTGGCTTCCTATCTCATAAATGTATCAGATCGATCTCAAAATAGAATGTACGCATATTTTCACTTCTTAGCATAATACGCTCATAAAACAATGTTATCAATATAATACTCAAGTAGTTTAATTAAAAGACATTAATATTTAAAGGCAAGTAGTAATAAATATAGCGCCAAGTATTCATAGAACATTTTTGTAAAAAATAAGACTGCATATAGTGTAGGTATTTAGCAATATCAAAATGAGGGTTAGTAGGGTTGCCACTGATTACGAATTTAGCAATTTTTACTAGGTGAGTTTGTTAGTCCAATCGCCCCATTTTTTATATTTTTTATTGATTATGATGTTTTGCGGAAAAAAAGTTTTTTTTTTCTTGTGAGCTGCAAAATATTTCTAATTTGTGAGACTTTGGTTACAAAATACATCGACAGAGACACCTGTTATTACTATGTAGCTATGTAGCCTACAATTTAAATAACATGCTACATACAAATACATGCGCGCGTACGATGATGGTGTAGTTCGGCGTGAGACAAACTTTTCGGAACGTGTGCGGATGAAACACGTTGCTATTTCCTAACACATAGGTCAACGTACCCATTCGCGATCAATGTCACCTAGAGCGTGACATCTGTCTATCATAGACATGGACCCTAAACAGACTGAGCCGTTTCATAGAAAGCCATACTTGAAAAACCGCGCGAAATCGTTAGTACTTGGGTGACGTGCTGGGCGACGTTCTTTCTCTACCGCACCCGTATAGAATCTGCGTCAGGGTCGGTTAGATCTCTTTCACACTCTGTGACGTATGATGATGTCTATTAATATTATGCTTACACGTTGCAGTTGTTATTCTTGTCAATAATAAATCATTTTCTAAAGAGTTTGACGACCCGTTTGGAACAGTGGTAGTGAACACCGTCTTTGGTCCAAGGGTTGCGAGTTTGATCCCAGCACAGTAAAAACATTTGTATGCATGGTGCATGGACACGTCTGTTTGTATTAGTCTGGGTGTTTTTTATATTAATACATAATAATAGAAAAGTATGAAATTTAATATTTGTAATCCCACTGTTGATTATGATACCCGTAACACAGGTGCTTGAGCTACCTATCTCAGAGTCAGATCAATGTATGTGATGTTGTGAAGTATTTATTTATTTATTATTATTTATTTTCTAAAGAATATTCTCAACTTAGCAACCATAGCCGCGAACCGCTATGCAGCTAAGGGGACATCGGCGAGAAGGGCCTCAGTCGTATAATTGGATCGACACGGCGAGCCAAATTAGTTTGTGAAATATGCATACCGTATTACATTTGCTTTATTCCTCTGCCCATTATTACTTACTTTTAATTATTCAGTGTTGAGGGAGAGGGTTCATGCACTAATTATTTACGTGCCGTACGTACCATTTTGTGTTAACTTCTTAGTATATTAGAACTTTGAAGTTGTATCTCGATTAGTCTCTTACGTTCAAAGGAGTTCGACAGATTTAATTGGTGACAGTCTGGTAGAGTATGGTACTGTATAGGGTATCTGCTATGTGTTAAGTAACGTCCCTTTTATTGATTTCCTGAACTAATAGAATACCTTTTGGAATTCCGTCGGCACGGGGTGAAATGTGCCGACTACTCCGCCGGGGGGCAAACGAGTTAAGCAGGTTACTTTGGAGAAAAATCTACCAAAATACAGACATACCCTGAAATTACCCATAATTGGGGAAATGTCACGATGTTTAGGCTAGGAGAAGCAGATTACCGTAATAAGTAATGTAAGGCTGCGTAGTCTTTGCTCCAGGTCGGGACCGGAGGTACAGAAGTTGATCCAGCAAAATCAAGTATCGGTGCGCACTATAAACATGTCCCTTTGTTTTACTTTTTTCATAAATTGATTACTTGAATAAAAGCTTGAATACATATGATCGTTCAAAAAATTAGATTAAATAAAAAAATCTAAGTCCAAAAACATATTTTTTACTAGGTAAAAAGTATGTTTTGAATTATTTGAACATAGCTCGGGTTTGTGATCACCAATCCGCATTTGGCAAGCGTGGTGATTAAGCCTAATCCCATCATAGTAGCGATAAATTGATTTCTATGATGGAGGCCTTTTGCCCTGCAGTGGGACAGTGTATAGGCTGATACTTTACTTTGACTAGGTAGATTGTATGAAAATTAAAACGTGCGATCACTTATCAAGTAAAAAAGTATTGAAATCTGTTATTTTGTGGAGAATAATAGTCTAGTAATATTGAGTCTCGTGCTTAGAGAGACAGAGTATATTTTCCAAAACGATTATTTTCCATTTTCACTGTTTCCTTTTAAGCTGAATATAAAATTAAAATACTTCGTATTACCATAGTCCGTGGTATTACATAATCATCCCAAGCACCATTAAGGTGTATTGTGTAACTATCAATAAATATTTAAGGAAAGGTGTATACCTACCAAAATAATCAGTGAACAGAATGCGAAGCTGGTGTTTCCTGCGGAAACGTTGATACGCTTCCGGAAAGAAGGAGGGGAGAGTAGGGCTGCCGAAAATAAGTTACTCTGTCTACGAAAAAAAAACACGCAGGCTGAGAGTTTGTTCTGCAGGTTTGACAGAGATAACCATTAGTGTCTACTACTGGTGTCGCGAATGGACTGTATATCAACTGTATAACTTATAATTAAGCGCTGGTAATAGGATGGTGATAAAAACTTCCGTTATCAACAAAACAATGTATTTTCTAGTTCACAGACATAAGACAAACCAAGACAATACAATAAAACAAAAAAAATGTATAAAAATCAGTAAGAAAAGAATAAAAACATAAACAATATAAAAGAGGCTGGTCTGGACCAGCAATCCACGCCACAATCCAATCGCCACATAGTCGACTTTGAGGATCAACGGCTGGCCGTTGATCCTCAAAGTCGACTATGTGGCGATTGGGCTGTATATCAAACTTAAGGTGACGGGTAGGGCAAACAACATCAACAGCTAAAAATTAAAATCGATTTGCGTCACTGCAAATCGATTTTAATTTTAAGCTACTTAACCGGATCTATTTTAAAAAATTTCGGGGTTACAACCTCTCGGCAAACACTTATACTATTTATTAGATAACCATGTAGAAATGTTGGGTCCGTGCAAAGCTAAAAATTTAAATGGATTGGCGTCGCTAGTGTGCCCTACCCATCACCTTAATAGGACGCTGGTGATGGGATGGGAGAAAAACTCCTTGTATCAAAGAACAGTGTATTTTCTAGAGTTCGTAGACACAGGTTCAGACATAAGACATTGGACGAAGATAATTCATACCTATTTGATCTACCTATTTTGATAATCTGACTTAATTATTTCGTTGACATTCCTCTTTTGACATTTAATAGTAATTTTAGACATACCTACATTATGTAATTAACTATAAAGTATTGAAATGCATGTCAAACAAAATTTAATTAGCATGAAATTATTTAGTAAATAGACTATTGTATGCCTAAACAGGTAATTGTGAGAACTATTATATAATTTAACACCTGCATGTTTTTTAAACCACAATTTCTACAATAAAGATTTATTTTACTTATAATACAAAACAGTAAAAAAGTATAAAAACATAATATAAACGGGCTTAAAGAATTTGTGCCCAAAGAACAAAAATTAAACCCGATTAGAAATTCTTCAAAAAATCACATATTATTATAACGAAATAACAAATAAAAATAAACTTAGAAAAAACAAACGCCGTCAGCACCTAAATACTGTATAATCGGATTCAGTAACAACTTTTTTCGAGTGTAAGTACTGTTATGAAATGTATAAATATAAAATATGTAAATGTTGTATGAAGTGTTAAATATGTTTTTACACTTTTTAGTTCGTGGTTTTCGAAGGAGGTTTTTTTCATTGTTTTTAGTGTGTCATTTGCCCACCAGTTGTCTGTAATTCGTAATACAAGTGCCACTTAGTACGGATTCAAGTCAATGCATTAATTTATTTAATTTCCTTCGCCCATCCCTATCACCCTTATAGTATTGTGTATTTGGGAGCCCAGCCCGCACCTTATCGTACTCAATTTCCTTTCGGAACTATCAACTATGAATTCGCTTTATCACTCCTACACATGAATTAAGCCGTTTGTACTTTACGGGAGTTGTTTATTGTGTGCTAATTGAATTAGGAATTTCTAGCTTGTACAGCTTTAATTTGGGACCCACCCAAGGTTGAATGTCTTGTAGCAGACTTTCGCTATTAAGAGCTAATATTTTAACGTGTCAAAGTCATAATATTTACCATCGAAAACTATACTTTTCTAGGGGTACCCGTGCAAAAACTTCAACGAGCGGGGGCATACGATCATTACCGATGTTTTTCGGGGGATTGTTACCTGGGTAATAACTTTTTGGCTCTTTGCTCTATCTATATATCAATATCGTTCAACTGACACTGACACGAGGGGCACAACATATATTCGTAATTAGAAAACCGTAAAGATAGCTTTTTGCAAAAAGGTTATCGTTTCAAAAGTCGATTAGATAAGACATTTTATATCTTAACTTTACATTTAACATTATTGCACTTACGTTTCGATCTTATTGCATTATTAATGTTCTAGCGACATTTAACGGAAACGGGTCCCAAATAATAGCTCGTGACTGTACTTAAGGCGAAGGGTACCCATGCTAGCGACGCCAATTGATTTAAATCATCAACTACTAAACTGGTTCTATGTTTACCAATTGCGGACCGTCGGAGACTCGGCAAACCTGTGTACTATTCATTTAATCGTCTGTTTTTGTACTCGACACTTTGGTTAATAGTAAAAATGGCCACTTTAGCTTGAATGAAAGTTTCAAACATTTGTGTTTGTATTCTTAAGACTAACGCATTCTTAGTGGTGACTTAATTATAGGTTGCCACGGCATGCGAAGCGATACTATATTATAAACATCAAATCTCATTTAAATATGTTAAAGACCATTATTTGGAAGAAACAAGTGTAAATATGAGTTTATTATAATAATACGTTTATTTATATTACACTTGTAAGAGGAACAAATCTGCAATAGTCACGACATAAGGGCTGACTTTTCCAAATACATATTCTTTTTTTTACACATAAAAAAAGTCGAAAAACCAACCCAAATTCATACATAATCTATTATTACGTAATAAATTATTATTTCTTCCCTCGCGTGAAAAAAAAACTTATGTGAAAAACTTGTCTACTCATTTACTCGCCCAAAAGAGGAATTTTTAATACTTACAATTAAAAGGAAAGAGAAAATACATTAGGCAGTCTTAAAAATAAATAGTATACATGTGTGCCGAATCTCTGACGGTCCGCAATGTTAAAAATAGGTCAATTTTATTACTTAAAGAATTAAATCAATTTTCGTCGCTAGTGTGCGGGACTCATCGTCTTAATGGGTTCCGGATATTTTCATCACAGAGCGAATAACGTGTGCCTTATATCAGTAAACCTTCTTTGTATATCGTGCGATACACATGGCGCATTCAGATTTGTCTAATGTCTTTAAAAAAAACAGATGACGCCGATACTGGACCCAATAAGCGCTTTCAACACAATAATATCCTCCACTGCCTCGGTGGCGCAGTGGTTAGTGGGTCGCACTTTAAAGCGACGGCTGTGCAAGAGGTCCCGGGTTCGATCCCCGGGTCGGGCCAAAAATTTATACCTAAGTTTTCGGCAAGAAATTCCCCTGAAGTCTGGAAGTTGGAGGTCTTGTACCCCCGTGCCTCGAAAATCATGTTAAGCTGTTGGTCCTGCGCCCGATGCCTCTACGGTCGTGTCACAGTAGTGTCCCATCGGAACATGAGGGTGAACAGAGAGTGCACTTGTGGTTGCGTATATACTTGAGCACTATTATATATCCTGCGTACGTGGCTGATCGTTGAGATTGACCGTAATTGGTTGGAGGATATTTTACTCCAACCGGTCCGGCTGCAATGGCCGATCTCAACGACCAGCCATATACGCAGGCTATTTATACTGCTTAAGAGAGTGTGGAAACCATAATAAGGGCATTCCATAAAATGTTTCGCCCGACTTGGGTATTGAATCCGAGACCCCAAGCGCAGCCGTCGCTCCAAAGAACGACCCAAGCCATTATAGATTACAAAGCATAAATTCTGTATCAACATTTCAGTATCACATTTCATGGATTCCCGCCTCTCATAAGAGACTTGGGAGGGAAATTTTATTAATTCACTTCTGTAACGCTCCCGCTAACTAATTACGAAGTCTCCCGTTACGAAAAGCTGGTTGGTGCAGTGTACGAACAAGGTACCCCTTGCAGGGGACCAGGGTAATAGGCATGGGTCGTACTTGCAAAATCAAGGCACAAGCCCATCTTGTACGTATATAGCCAAGTCGACAGATACCAGGGCCGAAAACCAGGTTTCAAATTACTTACTGTATTTTCGTAATGCATCCTATTAAATCGAAAACGCGATACGGGTCGCCAAAAATTCAATCCCAATTGAATTTCCCTAAGGATTAAAATAATTAGCAATAAATACCTTAATGGATTGCAAGTTTTATTAAGCATACACAATTATGTTTCTTATTCTTACCGAATTAAGTTCCTGCGCCGTGTTACTAGATACTTTAAGGGTCGTAAACAGTGAGAAGGTCTAAGCAATTGTTTTAAGTCCTTTTATTTCGTTTTCAACCTGCAAAATATACAATAAATGGTTACGCAGACGTGCGGCGGTTCAGTCTTTCATCACTTTACTATTTTTGCTGTGCGCCGACTGTACGCGCTCAATTCCTGGATAAAACCTCTTCGTCCGCGGCGGCCGGCCCTCAGTAAGAAACCTCCCTAAGCCCTCTTTTTCACTCCCGTCTAAAGTCCATATTCAAAAGCATAAATTTTCTTTTAAACGACTGACATTAAACCGACAGCTAGCAACGAAGGAGTTACAATACGCAAAGGTATTTCATACTAAGGCGATCGAGTGCGGTACCTTGAACGTATTAAAATCCTTCGGGCAGAAGCCAGGTTTACTTGAAAGCAGGTACCAGGTTCTAAAATCAGTTCGCGTGTATACGCTCCCATCCCTACAACGTAATATTACCCCGGGCTAAGCGGGTAGGGGTGTCTGCTTACAAAAGTGCTTATTTTCCCTTTTATGCTGAGATTCAATGCCTCACAGTGATTTAAACCAGCTGTTGAATCGATATTATAATTTATAACAAAGAGTGTTTAGGCTGACTTTGTATCCGCAATGTTGTAGATAACTAACTACCTATAACATTTTATTAATTTACTAATGCTTACTCCGAAAAATGTCCAGACTACATGGGGCACACTAAGCGCACTTCTAGCTAATCGGAACTATTTGAATTTGGAATGTTATATTTTTGGAAACGTTGAAACCTCCTTAGTATTAAAAATATATTGGCGGGAAATAATTATTCAATTGTTTTTTATGACACATCGAAGTTCTACGTAACGCGACGAAAATGGAATTTAGTCGAAAAGATTTTAGAGCGACAATTTTTATCATTTTAAAAGTTCTCTCTCTCCCTTAGATTAAATCAAAATAGCGGAAGATGCAGCACGTCACTTCAATTAGACAACTGAAAACGGACCTATTTGTTTTGACATAAGCTTGAAAGAGTCATGAATCGTGTTACGCGCATGCTACGCGTCATATGAAAAGAAGAAAGTAGGGTCAACGAGTCTGAGCATTTTGTCTCAGTTGCGTCTCAATCTGTCGGGAGCCCGGCGTCCGCTATCCTGAGGGCATACTTTAAACCAGACGTTACTCTCTCTCACACGCGCTGTCTATCTCCTTTATTTGAATGCGACAGGTATATTCTTGTTCGTCACGGGATGGCTTCAAATTAAGCCACCTGCTTCGACATTCTTCAACGGTCTTGTGCATCGATGTGGTCAATTTATTGGTATGCCATCCTGCATGATGTCAAGCCACACTTGTTGTGATCTACCTCTCCTGCCGGAACCGGGTAGTGGTAAAATGGATTAGCTGACGTGGATCGATAAGCTCTACCTGACTAATTGACTGATTATACCTAGCAATCTGACCTTTCGATGGATGTTGACTGGCGGGATCAAGTCGATTAGGTTAGTCGAACGGTATCCTTCGATTAATGGTCATCTGATCGATGTCCATTCGATTCGTCGATCGAGAGCATCGATCATACCAATTGATTAATCGATTGGTCTGATCGATGCCTTCGATCGACGATTGATCGATTGGTCTAGTTACACGCACCGTGCGTCTTTTTTGCTTTAATGCGACAGGTATATCGATAAGAGATGGTTCAGTTGTAGATCCTCAAGTCACCTCATTCCTTTTGCGACAACATTAGGTACCTGATATAACGATTTCGTTTTTTGTCATTTAACTACGGAACCCTAAACACGGCTAGCAGACCGACTGAAATTACTCAAGCAATTTCTTTAGTACGGTCTCTTTCGAGCAGTTTGAGATCGTTTAAAATTAATTAAGTTGAATAGTTTTTATTTTGTATGGATTGCGTATTATATATTTCTAATATGTTAAGAAATCTGAACTTAGATTTCTTAAAAATCCCAGGGGACGGCTAAATAATTAACATCTTTTGAAATCTTGTACATAATTTATTTTGGAGTCTAATTACAGTTTGTGTCTATTTTTAAAGGAACAGCTTACGCAGTCATTTCTCACGGAGACAATGTTTGTCCTGGTCGGGAATCGAACCCACGACTGCTAGGGTTCAAGAAATGGTCTCCAATAAATGGGACGTCAAGTCTGTCATCATGAAACAGAAAGAAGATTTGTGTAAAAAAAATATTGACTCGAGTTTGGCTTCGCCATCACGGAATATTTTAGTAGATTAATGATCAGTGTGAAACTTGAACATTTTTTATGTATTTTATTTTATTAGGACAACAAAACAAGATAACCTAAACTGAGCGCCAATATACTTATTTTAATAAACATCCGTATAATTGACAATCAGTTTGGATCAGTGGTAGTGGACGCTGCCTCTGAAACAAGGGTTGCGGGTTCGATCCCCACACAGTACAAACATTTGTGTGCATGAACATTTCTGTTTGTATTGGTCTGGGTATTTCCTATGTATTATCTATGCTACTTATTAATAAAGAGGTAACGCCTCGACGGGTGACTGACTGATTTATCAACGCACAGCCGAAACTGTTGGACCTAAAATCGTGAAAATTGGCATAATTGTAGTTTTTATTATGTAAGCGCGCATTAAGGGATTATTAAAAATTCAACCCCTAAAGGGGTGAAATGGGGGGTTAACGTTAGTATGCAAGTTTGTCATTTTTGATGTTAGAGTTTTGAACATTCGGATTATGGTTATTGATAAAAAATTAATTTTACCTGTTTCAATTTTTTTTTAATTCAACCCCTTAAGGGAGGTGGAAACTTTGTATGGAATATTCGTTTTTTTTTCGTTTAGAGTCATGAAAATTGGTTTTTGGGATTATCATACAAATTTAGGAAAAGTAATTCAGGCATTTTATTTATTCAACCCCTAAAGAGGGAAAATGGCAGTTGAAGCTTTATGGAGATTCGTCATATTTAATGCTAGAGTCGTGAAAATTGGTATTTGCACTGTTCATACAAAATTAATATCAGTACTTTCAGCATATTTTATATTCAACCCCCTTAAAAGTGTGGACGGGGGTTAAAACGCCGTATGGAGTTTTGGTTATTTTTAAAGCTAGAGTGATAAACATTTTTACTTGGGCTTTTTATATAAATTAGAATATTTAGCATTTTTTTCCTCAACTCCTTAAAAAATGGGGTTAAAACGTCGTATGGGAAATTTGCCATATTTGATGCTCGAGTTGATGAAAAGTAGAATTTGAATATTCATACAGAAAATGATCAATACTTTTTTATTCAACCCCTAAAAGGGTGAACGGGGGTTAAAAACCCCATATAGAAGTGTCGTTATTTTTAGAATCTAGAGTCATGAAAAAATATATTGGTAGGTATTTTTATATTCGTACAGAAATTTTATGGCACTTATTTATTCAACTCCTTAAAGTTACAACGCCGTATAGAAGTGTCTTTATTTTTAAAAGTTCAAATCATGAAACATTTTATTTGGTCTTTTTATATAAATTATTTAGCATTTTTTTTTTCAACCTAAAGGAGTGGAATGGGGTTAAAACGTGGTATGGAAGATTATATTAAGTGCTCATCAGTCATGAAAGTCTACGCAAAATGCATGACAGGTATTTCAGTATTTTTAGTACTTAGTACCTACCTAATTACCTATAATCTCAGGATTGCTTAACCTCAATTCAAGTTCGTATAGAAAAACACAATTTCTAAATATTATGTTTTAAAATTAAATTACCGAAGCTATGCGAGGGTGGGCCACTAGTAAGTATATATTTGTAATTCCGCTGTTGGTTCTGATATTCGTAACACAGGTGCTTGAACTACCCATCTCGGTCATCAGTATTTGATGTTGTGAAATATTTAAAAAAAGGGTGATTTAAGTAACTGGACCGTAATGCTAGCAGCTAATAGCAGCAACCAACGCATTGGGTCGGCCAGAACATACAAGAGGTAAAGCGCCAGCATTCTGAGTATGCTGTGTTGCGGGACAAACAACACTCTTTTGTAAATATTTTCATCTCTTGTAAATATATTTTTTCTTTTTACTAATGTGATGATATGCCATCCTTGTATTGCAAACTGCTTCCGAAATCACTCGACTCCCCCTTTTCTACTGGGGGTACTGGTGGTAAAAATACAGGTACTACACACGAAAGTTACACAAGTTCGGAACTTTTGCGTTTATGTTTGGCGTTTAATAGGTAAGTATTGGCAAAGAATAACGAATCAAGTAACTGGTCAAATATGTATTCAACTACAGGTAACATTATATGCTCGAAACCTTGCCATCTTTGTTTTTTGTTTCGTAGCCTACACATAATTACATCTCGCTCCCTATTTTATTTAGCTATTATAGCCTCACAAATTATTAAATGTGACGGTGAGTAACGAAAATTCAAAATGAATTTATTATCGCTCAGAAACAGTACTTATAAAAAAGTATACCAAATATATAAATTGACAAATTTCTCTTAATTTTCAGGTGTACCCAAACTAAGCTAGTAAACTAAGCTTGTATTTTATTATTGTTTTTAATTTCGTAAAAATAAAATAAAGCATAGGTATACTCTTAGGGTATACTGAATATTTGGAACACGGATTACAACTAAAATAGAAAACAAAGGCAAATCTTAATAAAAGTCTTTCTGTTTCACTCAGAGACGTCAAAGAAGCTAAATGTTCATTAATTTTAACTACACAGATTAGTGTGGAGTAATATCTAGATTATTGACTGAGTCGACAAGTTAGTATATAAGTGAGTGGTCGCCACGAAGATAAACTTACCTGCATACTGATCCACGATGGGCTGAAGATTTGGGTCACCTACCGTAATGCATTAGACTGCAACTTCGTGATTGATACTTGAGTCAATAAATAAAATTGACTACATACCTACATGAAGACTGAAATGTGAGCCTAAATAGGTATGAAATATTAGGCCCAGTACATATTGAGTAAGTATTTGATACATTTCAGTGTCTGCCCCACGCAAGGAATAGTATGCATTATGAGTGAGAAGTTATGTGCTTGATTTTGTGTGAGCACAAATCCGATATTTTTGATAATCTTGAAAGTGGTTGTTTGCAATATTTTATTAATAATTTTATATCAATTTATGCTAAAAGATAATGAATTATTGCCTTTCTACTTGGCGATCATCGCTGCTTTAATATTTTCCCTATTGACCAGTGTAATTTATGCATGAAATAACGTTAAGACTCTTAATTAGATACATCTTAAATAGAAACAAACAAACAAAAGGAAAGCGTTTTTTGCTTAATTGTAAGCCGTATTTAAGCCGTAAATGACTTATTTTTTAAAAATAAACTATAACTATGAATTTTTTTATGTAATTAGTTTAAATGTTTAATTGATGTTAATGTTATTTTACAATTTGTTGACGATTTTTGGTCGTAGCTGTATGCGAACAACAATAATTTATTGTAATTATTTTAAATAAATACCTTTTCATAATAGTCGTAACATGAAATTTTGAAGTAAAATAAAATAACTTATTTAGTCAACAAACACTTTTTCGCTAACAGTAAAGTATCAGCCTATAAACTGTCCCACTGCAGGGCAAAGGCCTCCGTCATAGAAGTCATGTTATCGCTACTATGATGGAATTAGGCTTAATCACCACGCTGCCAAATGCGGATTGGTGATCGCAAACCCGAGCTATGTTCCAAAAATTTGAAACATACTTTTCACTCGACCTGGGAATCGAACCCAGGACCCCGAGATCAAGGCATGACCGACAACGCATCTCCACTCTCTCTGGTGTGGCTGATTGGTGTCCATGGGCGGCGGTGATCACTTACCATTACGTTACTACGATACCCGAGCCAAAGACTCGTGACAGTCGATGTTTTTTATGTGATAACTGGCAGACGAGAAGATGGATCGACTGATGGTAAGCGATTGCCACCCCACATAGACACCCGCGACACCCACGCAGCGAATGCGACAGCGGCACTCACTCACGCAGCGAATCAGAGCACAGTGATGCTTCACGCCGGTTTTCTGTGAGGGAATGGTATCACTCCGATCGAGCCGACCCATTCATGACGCAGCATGGCTTTCCCACGGTCAAACATTGTCATATTTAATTCATATTTACATAGGGGCGTCAAACGCCGGGGGCGTCGCCCACGGACCCTGTAATGTATATAAGTATAAACCACTTTTACTGTGCTTACGCTGAGGTTAAGATATCGAAATGGTTGGCGGTTCACATTCAACAATATCGTAGCGTAATATGCGCTTAACGGGTAGGGCACACTAGTGACACCAATCGATTTTAATTTTTAGCTACTAAACCGGATCTATTTTAAACAATTTCACCCTCTCGGCATACACTTATATACTATTTATTAAATAACCATGCACAAATGTTGGGTCCGTTTTTGTACGCGAAAAATAGATTCATGCCAAAAGTGGCCGCTTTTGGCGTGAATCAATCTTTCGCGTACGCATTGATTTCGGGTAGAACGCGTACGCGAAAAATTGATTATTTAAAATAGATCCGGTTTAGTAGCTAAAAATTAAAATCGATGGGCATCTTTAGTGTGCCCTACCCGTCACCTTAAGTGTAGGTTACAGTCGCGTCGCACTTTAAAGCGACGGCTGCGCTTGGGGTCCCGGGCTCAATCCCCGGGTCGGGCCAAAAATGTGTACCTAAGTTTTCAGTAAGAATTTCTTAGTGGCAGCCCGGAGTCTGTACGTTGGCGGTCTTGTATCCACGTGCCTCGGAACGCACGTTAAGCTGTGGGTCCTGCGCCCGATCCCTTTCCGGTCGTGTCACAGTAGTTTCCCATCGGAATATAAGGAAAAGGTAAGGGAATGGAGAGTGCACTTGTGTTTGCACACACACTTCAACACTATAATCTATCCTGCGTACGTGGCTGAACGTTGAGATTAGTCGCATTAGCCGAAATCGGTTGAAGGATATTAAAAGAAAACATTTTTCACTTTTGTATGGGAAAATCGAAAAAAAAAACATACATAATACCTATATTCTACTTCTTTACACCTTTTACATACACGGGTATGTTATTTTTCAAACAAGTTGTGACAATAGTGTATAATGTAGTATGTATGTAGGGGTTGTTATTGTTAAACTAAATTTAATTACACAATAATTCTGTGCGTCCTGTGAAAACAGGTATAAGTCGACTTATATCGAATTTGATTTTCTTCTTGATACTTCATCACAAATATATCCTCTATTATTCTGTCTGATCAGACGGAAAAATGGAGGATTTTTTTACATGTCTGATCAGACAGAGAAATAGAAGATTTTTTTGTGTTGAAGTCGCAAGAAGAGAATCAAAATCAGGACGTACATAATTGTTTTCTTTATTTGCATTTTTTATGTCATAGGTGGCAGACAAACAGATGGACCCATGGACACCCTCGACACTAGTGGAGTCAAAAGTGCGCTGCCAACCTTCAAACCCTCCCTTCCCCCGATTGGGCCTCCGGTACCCTCACTCTCGCAGTGAAACACAGCACAGTACTGCTTCACGCCGGTATTCTGTGAGGCCGTGGTTTTACTCTGGACGAGCTGGCCCATTCATGCCGAAGCGTGGCTGTTCCACGATTAACATTAAAGGGAGCGCTATCTATACTATTTTTAGTTAATCTGTGGAAATCTATAATTCGCCGTAAGTTTAATATTAAATGCTTAGATGTAAATTACATATTGTACAAATCGCTGTTGATTTCCTGAATATAAATAAGTAAATAAAATAAAATCAAAATGATGTAATTTTTTCGTTATTTAATAAATAGTATAAGTGTTTGCCGAGAGGTTTTAACCCCGAAATTGTTTAAAATAGATCCGGTTTAGTAGCTATAAATTAAAATCGATTGGCGCCGCGAGTGTGCCCTACCCGTCACCTTAAGCGCTTATTACGCTGCGATATTATTGAATGTGAACCACCAACCATTCCGATATCTTAACCTGCACAGATAATAATGCGCGCAGTTAATTGATGGCGCCACTGTCGCTTATGATAATATTGATTTGACACCCGCGAATGCCATTTTTTTTGTTGTTTCTTTTTTTTGTGTGTGTTTTTTAAGTTTTGTATATGTAATTTTTCGATTTCTTTTTACTTGTATATATTGCATGTCAATCATTTATAATATTATTTTTTTTCAATGAAAAGGCGTCACCCAAGGTTCAGCCTGAAAATCAGCGCTGCAGCTGCTGTGTGTGCAGTTGCAGCATATGCTGAGGCTGAGCCTTGTTGGCCGCAACTCTTTGTCTCTGTACCTTGTTTTCACTGTTTTGTTCTATGTGTAATGTGTTGTGGTCAATAAATTGTTTCTTATCTTATCTTAACCTCAGCGTAAACACAGTAAAAGCGGGGTATACTTATACATACAGATTTACAGGGTCCGTGGGCGACGCCTGTGGTTGATGCCCCCGATTTTCAATTTAGTTATGAGTTATTTCCATCCTATTGAAAGTTATTTGCCCTTGTGGTGTAGCGGTTTAAGTACCAGACCGTGATCACGGCGTCCTGGGTTCGATTCCCGGGTCGAGCGAAAAGTATGTTTCGAATTTTTGGAATTTAGCTCGGGTTTTTAGCGCCACTTATGGCGGTAATCCAAAATTCGAGTACAAAAGCAGACCAAACAGTTAACTATAAGTATTAAATAAATAGTATGGGTGTTCGCCAAGAGGTTGTAACCCTGAAATTGTGTAAAATAGATCCAGTTTACTAGCTTAAAGTTAAAATCGATTGGCGTCGCTAGTGTGCCCTACCCGTCACCTTAAGGTCACCGTCAGGTCAGGTCTACATCAGAAGGATTGCATTGCAGGAAAATTCAGTGTTCTTAAATATTGTTATGTCCTGTCGGTGTAGTGGTTTAAGTACCGGGCCGTGATCTTGGGGTCCTGGGTTCGATTCCTGGGTAGAGCGAAAAGTATGTTTCGAATTTTTCGAACATAGTTAGGGTTTGAGATCACCAATCCGCATTTGGCAAGCGTTGTGTTTAAGTCTAATCCCATCAAAGTAGCGTTGACTTGATTTCTATGATGGAGGCCTTTGCCCTGCAGTGGGACAGTTATAGGCTGATACTTTACTACATATAGATAGATAGTTGTCACCTCCTAGTGGATTGGACATATGACTTCCGAAACTATTGTTGTTTTTTTTTCTGTACATTTTATTGCTACTATTTGTGGCCTGAAAAAAAAAATTAACAAAACTATTTTTGCTATTTAATAAGTTTCAGGTATTGCAGATGTCCATGGGCGACGGTGATCACCACCACCAGGAGTGCCGTCTGCTCGTTTGTCCGCTATAATGTAAAAAAAGTAACTAAATAAAACTATGAAGATTCAAGTTTGTGAAAAGCCATGCTGGTTTATGTTAATCTCTGCTTGGTAACCAGTAAAATATTTTTAATTAGCAACATACTAAAACCGACGCATCTAGTTTCTTTGTGACTCTACTGGTGTTACAGGTGTCCATGGGCGGCAACAACGGTCAACCGCTTACCATCAGGTGATCCGTCCGATTTTCTGCCACCTATCGCATTTGATTGTTATAAAGTCATATAAAATATATTAGAAGAGTTTGGCTGACAATGCAATAATCAACAAAAGGAGTTACATTTAATTACTTATTTTGTTGGTAATTACAAATCTAAATGAATACTAAGGCTATTGCTAATGACAGGGACAGTTACACACTTACACAAATAGTTAAGCTATGAACTTCTATTTCAGATAGTTCACAAAATAAAGACCAAACATTTTTTCAGTGTATAAATTACCTAATGTTTGTAACGTGTTGTGATGTTTCAAAATAATAACTTCTATTTCAGAAAAGTTAAGATAAATATGCAACTATGTATATGTTCCTACCTATACCTAGTTTTATATTAATCTATTTGTAGATATCAATTTTTACATTACAAGCTTCCATACAAAATATGCTCATTATTTTTAAGATGAATTAATATCATGAAACATTTAAGCCCAGCTAGGTAAAGGTTGAAATTTATTCCTGCTATCTGAAAGTTTCAAGAACCAACTTGCTCGGTTTTAGGCCGTTTCAAACAACGTAGTGCAACTGCAGGCTAGCTTTACTGAAAGTATTTAAAAGCTTGAAATTAAAATGTTTATCGTTTAAAGTCCTTCCCGGTCTTCCCTTTAGGTTTAAATCCATAGATAAAGAATCAAAAGAAGCGGAGGACAGGATTGGATCAAAAAGGCACGAGGGTTCGTAGTATGGAGACAGCTAGATGAGGCCTATGTTCTAGAATGGACAATATGAAGTTGAAGATCCGTCTTAGTTGAACTGCTAAGAGTTGAGCAGCAAAGAATGCGTGGAGTTAGAGTTAGCTCCACGCATCCTTAGCTGCCTTATCCCTTGTGTGATTCGTCACCGTTTTCGCCACATTCACTGTTCACCGTTCACCCCAACGGCCGCATATTTTCCTCGCATCACTCACTACCACTTGAGGCATGCAATCCTTTGGTCTGTGTCTCTGAATCTTAATTCTTCTGCAGATCTTATCATTTCTGATACGATCTCGCAAGGAGATTGCAATCTTGCTTGCTGACTTTAAGCCTCCTGAGAGGATACGTTTTGGTTCCGTATGTTATCACTGGCAACGTACACTTATTAAAGACTTTCGTCTTGAGACACTACAGTAACTGAAAATATGCTGCGTAGCGTCCGTCACCCCAGTACTAAAGGGTTCAAGAGGTTTTTCAAGTATGGCGTTCTATGAAATGGCTCAGTCTGGTTAGGGTTCTATGTCTATGCCTCTTCCTGGAAGTTAGTTTATGGAGCTGTTGGTATGGTATGTACTTACTTTGTGGAGGTACTTATCCACAGTTGTAGAGGATTGGAAGCTCTACACTGAAAGGATCCAATGTACAGCTTCCCACCCTTGCAAGGGGTCTAGAATGTGATTAGAAGCACAGGAAAACGAGGCGGCCCGCCTGCTGAGGTGGCAAAGATCGACAAAAGTGATTCTTGCTTTTACTTCGTCTACTTGTAATTATTAATAGACATTGATAAATTTATCGGTTTACTATAAAATTTGGAGTAACATATTTTGATCTGCATTTCCGCTTGTGGCAATAATATGGGATGTATATTTTACTGTTATATTCTCGCATTCTATATCTTTACACTTATGATCACGTAAATATATTCTTACCACACAATCTGTGCTATTTTATTGTAAAAAAATAAAATGATAATGCAAACTTTTGTTTATTTATGACACGGGAGCTCATTTGCCAGCTTTGAATAAATTCGCTTCTTAAAGTTTGCCAGCCAAGGGCACGTCAATGCTCTTGTTATTCTGTGGGCACGTCTATAAATTGTTTAAATCAATGGATTTTATAGACCATTGCTGTCACGCGCAGAGATTCAGAACCAAGGTCGAATTGTAGGTCATTTTCTTACTGATATTTATTTTATCGTGATTCTTGGGATTTTGTCACAAACACATGGAATAAAGCCCACTTTCCGAGACGTCTGTATCAGAGTGATATATATTCGCGGACAAGGGCATACAAACTTACCTACTGTTGTCTATAAATGTACGATTTTTTTAAGCTTTTCAAACATTTTTTGTGGTTATAGAGCCACGGGAATGGAGGCATTTGACAATGATGCTTTTTTTGTTTTGACGCTATTATGTAATAATAAATTATGAATTTAGGTTCAGCAAGATTGCTTTTTATTGTCGAATTGTGGCATTGCGGATTGTAATTTTGGCATTCTTTATTTTAAATAATCAAGAGGAGAAGATTATATCAGGCTTGTCAGCCTGAAATGTCGTGAGGAAATCTGCACGTTTCTGAAAATATCTAAAACGTGTACCACTAAATTTGTAATTATCAACAAAATAAGTACTTAAATGTAACTCCTTTTATCGATTATTGCATTGTCAGCCAAGTCCTTCTAATACATTTTTATGACAAATATTCAAAAGTACTTTATTTGCACAGGTACATGATGTAGTTTTTCTGGTTTCTAAAAGGCAGGAAATATCAGACGGCAGTCGTTTCTTGTATTTACTTCAGACTCCCCAAATCTTGAATGGTCCAAGCGTACCCCGCTCCAAAGCGCCAGTTTTGCAACCGTGAATTACAGGTAGATACGAGTGAGTGTAGCGGAGCAAATCCAAAGTTCACCAGAGACGTAAAAGCGGAGTTCTAATTTGGGCACAGTTTTGTTTACGCAACCTGTCCAGTTTCCACATCAAACAGGGGGTAAACAAACTCGAAGTAGACAAACAAATAATTGCTTAGTTTGGTTATTACACCGGCGGATTTGAACCGATAGAAGGGTTTGTCTGTCACATTCGCTGTACCGCCATTTTGATTTTTTGTACGGCACATAAAAATGATCTGTGAGCACTAAGAAGGGATTTTTGAAAATCCAACCCTCAAGGGGGTAAAAAGGGGGTTAAAAGTTTGTATGAAAGTCCACCATCTTTGATTTTAGAAATGTGAATATGTGAATTTGTATTCAGACTAATAATTTGAAATAAAAAGTATCCTATTTAACGTTTTTTGAAAATCACCTTTAGAGTGGGAAAAATATGGGATGAAATGCCAGTATGGAATCAAGCCATTTTAAATTAATAATCTTGAAAATTACTATACGTTTTCCTTATTTTAAACCAAAAACAAGTTGTTTTAACATTTTTACAAATTCTACCCTTAAAGGGGTGAAAAGAGAGTTTGAAGTTTGTAGACCGGATGACCGTCAAGTTTGATGTTAGGAAATTGAAAAAATGTATATGGACATATAATTAAAATAAAAACATTTACTCTTTGAGGGGGGTAAATTAGGGGATAAAATGCAATATGGGGGATTAGACACTTTAAAAGTGAGAATCTTAAAATTGATATATGTGCACGGGTTTTGAATAAAAAGTGACTTTTGACTTTTCGACCTCTAAGGGGTAGTTCCGCAGGTTTGAAGTTTGATTGTATTACTGAACTTTTATAATAAAGACTAAAACTGCGTGAGTAACGCCGCGGGCGCAGTCTAGTAATTTATAAAAATAAGGGTTGTGGTACGTCTAGGTAAACAAACACGTTACGAGTATTATCAGATTTTCTTCTGAATTCAGTCACTCCTTGTAAACCGCCCTTCCACCGGAGCTCGATAAGCTCACCCACTTATGTTTATTGAACGTGAGACACGTAAAGATCACATTCTTTGCTTAGATAAAGGCCGAGAACAACTCGGATTTTATGTTACGTCTAAAGCAAGTATTTATTTTTGGGCTCGTGTCTTCCTCCCAAAATCCACGTATCCACCAAAGATACCAGGGTCTTAGCGCGAAGGCGTCTCGTAACGAGAATATACTTGTGTGGCATCCAAACAAATGACTGTGGGAGAGCCACGCTTCGGCATGAATGGGCCGGCTCGACTAGAGGCCATGGTATCGGCCTCACTGGAAATCGGCGTGAAGCAGCGCTGTGCTATGTTTCGCTGCGTGAGTGAGGGTACCGGAGGCCAGCGCGGTAAAGGTTCGTAGCGCACTTGTGATTGTGACTCTACTGGTGTCGCGGGTGTCCATGGGCGGCGGCAATCGCTTACCATTAGGTGCTTGTCTGTCGCCTATCACAAAAAAAACAAAGGAGAAACAAAGAGCTGGAAGGGAAAGGAACTCCGATTCGGTCATAACGCCCGGTTTGCGTTAACACTGCGGCCCTGTTGAGGACACTCGATGGCGACTCACTCGTAACATGTTTTTTTTTTCCCTCAAAATGTATTTATCCAATTTTGGCGTCGTCATTGATTTTTGATATTAAGCTACTGTTACACATGCTCATTTGTAGCATGCTTAATTAACTGTCCACATTTGCTATCAATAAACATGCTATTAGTCATCTATTAGCATGCTTAAAAATAAGCAAACCTGTCTACACGTGCTAAAGGGCCATACTCCCCCCTCCACCCGCACTGCGGATAGCATGCTTAAAAATCGACCGGCGTGCGATTATTGAGCATGCTCAAAATTAAGCATAAAAATAAATATGTGTAATAGTGCCTTTATGCATTAAGTACACATGCATACAAATTATTTAAGTAACAGGACTAGAGTTCGCGTACATAGAAACGGTAAATATCAACGCTTAAACAAATAGAGGTAATTTTAAAATTATATATTTTTAATGTAATAGGTGGCAGACGAGCTGACGGATCGCTTGATGATAAGCGATTGCCCCCGACCATAGATACCCGCAATAACAGTGGAGTCACAAGTGCAATGCCAACCTTTAAACCACCCTTTCCCCCGGATTGGGCCTCCGGTGCCCTCACGCAACGAAACACAGCAAGTGCTGCTATAATATGCTTCAATTAAGAAGCAAGCAGTGTTGGGTTCATTAGATTTTTTTAACTACTAGGCCTATAACCGCACTCCTATAGTATCGCACGTCTGTATGTTATACGCCCGTATAGAAAGGGATTAGCAGAAAACACTAAAGGCATTATCCATAAACGTTCAATAAACCTTTGTTAGCTAAAACGGTGTTATAGAGCAGCTTTGACGTTTGTAATAAAAATAAATCATTCAAAAGAACAAAGGCAAGAGAGGACCCCATTATAATAAATCCAAATAGGACAGGTGTGATATTGATTTTTTGGTATTTTATACTCAACACTTGGTTATTTCTTGATTATTTACATCGTAGCAACTGTCACCCCCCACCAGGTGACAACTGGGAAAAAGACCCACGGCTGACTAGAGGCGACAATTGGGATCATCTGTCGCCTCTAGTCAGCCGTCAAAGGGAGCAGTAGGCTCGATTTTGTCCCCTGAAAATTAAAACCCCGGTGACAGCCGGGAAATCAATTCCCAGCTGTCCACCCGGGGGACAAGGCTAGAAGGGACAAGTGGGAATAATAGAATTAAAGATTTTGTAGAACTTTATCAGACCAAAATAAAAAATAAGTTATATTTTCATTGAATAATGTAACAATACCAATAACTAAGGGTTCTTTACTTTCCATCTCTATATTATTTCTTTCTTTTTCAACTTAACGTCAATTAAAAACGTGATATCAATGCGTGTTAAAGTAAGTCGTTGCCTATGCTCGAAGCGAAATAAAATTCAACTGACGGTGACATTAACTTTCAAATTGATAATTGATGCTTCTAGCATTTTGTTAGTTCATACTCATAGAATAATAACAAGACTAGAAACCAGGAGCCCAATTCTCGGGTTCGTGATATTTTGAAAACGTGGCGGATATCACCTGAAAACCATACAAAAAAACGATGTTTTAGTGATATATGTCGTATGAAAATAAATGTCACGAGCACGAGAATTGGGCTGCTAGTCTGCGCCCACAATTTGAAGCAACTCAAATGGAGCCGTACGGCTCCAAATACCCAGACCGCTCCGCAGTCGTCCATGTCAATGCCTGTCAAATGCATCTCGCGAAAATTAATTTACTATGACGATTTGTGCGATAAAATTTTGTCACAATGATTCGGACAAGCAAAAAGTGTAATAACATCACTTTTCACAATATTTCATAGTATGTTGTGTTTTATAAGCTAAAAATACAAACGGTTTATTAAAATACTCAGTGTTACCAGATAATGATTTCTTTTCCCATTTCAACTTTACTGTAAGATTTGATTGCTCAGACTGAATAATTTAATCAGTTGCTACTGATTTTTACAGCGTGAAGCAGTGTCTCCACTGTGTTTTGCTGCGTGAGTGTGGGTACCGGAATATGTTAAAAAAAACCAAGATTTTTTTCATTTAATAATAATTTCAAGATTTATGTAGGTGGATGTGTTTTTGACAATGAAATTCATGGATCCACACTTTTACACGAATTGAAACTCACCATGATAACCCTTAAAATAGGTAGGCAGCTCTTTATTTGTTTCTTTCTTATTTATTATTGTATGGTCAAGGTATCACAAATATCAAAACATAACTTGCCAACTAATTTTATAAAATCACAGTAAGGCAGATACTTGTAAGCGTTGTTTTAGGGAAATATGTTGTGACTGGTAACATTAATTAGGATTTTTATGTTGATACTACGTACATAGTACCGACTAGAAATACCAAAATGTGTGCTTCAAATTTGAGGTGACAGCACTAAGGAAACCATCCTTCTAGTCTTGTTATTATTCTATGTTCATACTAAATATATAGTTAATTCTGGTTGTGGCCATTTTGTGCTTTTTTGCTATCCATATTTTAACGTTATCTTTTACGCATTTAAACTTTTTATCAAACAATTGTAGAAATATGATACAATTTCATTTCTTATGTGTTCACTATTTATTATGTGTAGAACATTGTGTACTCACATATTTTGCTCCCATTTTTTTTTTGATAAATATCGTGTTAATTTTGATTAATTATTGTTTTTTTTTATTGCTTAAGATAGGCAGACGAGCATGCGGCCCATCTGATGGAAAACGGTAACCGCCGCTCATAGACATCAACAATACCGAACAAGTTACGAGATTGAAGACGAATAAATGCATAATATTTTCACTATCCCACATTGCGTAATAACACGGTATCTCCACAACATGGCTGTCTGCCTATCTTTTTTGAGCTTTATGTTATTAGACACAAAGAAATCTAAATTTTTAGCTGTTTTTCCGCGGGACTTCTTTCGTGGCGCGGAACTAGTCTTTTCGATTTTGTTACGTATGATTTGGGCAAGGTGCGAAATGACAGATTTGCGATATTTTGGCCGCGCAGCCTAGTTTTAGTTCCATTTTTGAAACATCAGTAGGTGAGTATACATCATTATCATCATCTTAATTTCAGTTAATATACGTTCATTGCATCACAACATGCAAAAAAAAATATATCACACCTGGAGCCCAATTCTCGGGTTCGTGATATTTTGGCGTATAAACATGGCGGATATCACCTGAAAACCATACAACAAAACTATATTTTTGTGATATATGTCGTATGAAATAAATGTCACGAGCTCGAGAATTGGGCTCCTGTGCTTTTTGGATTTATTATAATGGGGTCTTCTCTTGCCTATGTTCTTTAAATGTGGATGGTGACTGCAGCGTGCTTTTTACGGGACTTTTTTGGTGACGCGGATTCTAGTATAAAATACTCAAATAAGAATGTTTTATACGTTCTGGGGGACGGGTTGAGATTTGCAGGTTTCGTAATATATAAAATAATTGCACCTGGGTCCACTCTATAACATATACCTACAGGTAAACGTGTGGTTGGTCATCGCTATTCCAGGCTAATCTCATTTACCTATGAACCTCGCGGTATAGTACAGAGTGGTACAAAACTTGTCGTAAAAAATATTTACCGATTAAACAAAAAATGTGATTTTTAAAATGTGTAACATTTTAATTAATAAAAATAAACGTTTTTCATATCTATAACTTTTTTCATATCATAAGTGGAAGTAACTTCACTGGACTGATTTTAGCGAACAAAAAAAACAGTTGAAGCAATGATTTTAAGGTGAGTCCACATCTGGCGAAAGCTTACGCGCCGTATGCGAGCGGCTGCGTTCTGTAGGTACATTCGCGGCGCATCCGTCAGGTGAACTTAAACCATGTAAATGTATTTATACCTAAGTGCTCATGACGTATCAAATATTAAATAAAACATTCGGGTTTTCCTCATATCGTCATGTTCCAGACCACCCTGTGTACGTACCTGAGTACTATATGCTCGAATAAGCCCGTGGGCGAGCTGGTAGGTAATTCGATCAGGTTTGCCTGAGGCGCGGCAGGCCTGACTCATTATTCGATGTTCGAAATCCAACTTCGATTATGCCTAAATCCACACTATTGGAATTAAGCGTTACCCGAGAAGGGTCTGTATGAATATGTTTGTGATGCTTATATCCTTTATAGTAATTTAATAAATGCTGTAATTTCAAATTAATCCGCATTTCTAGCAGACATGAATGCCAAATTGGAACTAAATTTTGCATTCATTCTACTTATAAAATTAAACTAGTTATCCATCGCATGTCTATTCGTGTCATCATCATTATCATTTCAGCCCATGGACGTCCTCAGCTGGACATAGGCGTCCCCCAATGATCTCCACACAGATGCTCCTGCGCCGCCCACATCCAATGGATTCCCGCGACCTTCACCACCTTTCTCTTCTATTCGTGTAGTGGTACCTATACTTTGGCCCTAGTTGCAAACGCAGTGCATACATTCGGTAAAAGATCATGAAACACACGTCTGCGTTTTTCAAGGCTCTGTAGGCTAGCCTCAAGAAGTGCGCCATGCAACGCAGATAAGCCTCCTCGCAAGACGCTTTGTTGAGTCCAAGGTTCATTGAGTAACTTCTCCAAGTTACAGCAGAAGTATCTTGTAGTAGTAGTAGCTATCTTTGAAATAGTCACAACGAATATTTTAATAATTTTGGGGTAAAGAAATTATAGTAACTAAAGCTAAATTGAAAAATGACCCACTACAAGTGATTTTTCATGCAACTTATTTGGTGCGTACATGCCGTGATATATAGTTCAGATAATGCTGTCTTCTTACGACTATGACGTATGGCATTATTTTTGATATTTCTTTATATCTACAATATTTGCAATTATGTAGTAAACAGCCCTTATCTGCAATATAAGTTACATCTGAAGAGGATAGGTCATCGAGATATACCCTACTCATTTCGGATAGTCTCTAAAACGTGTAAACATGATTCAGTTCAACAATGTCTGTTGCCCCGTTAACGGGGTTTGAAGGACCAAAAGGCAGTTGTTTCATTGTAATCAGACTCGCCTGATACTCGTACATGCTCTAAACGTACCGCGGTCGCCGAAGCGACCTTTTGACATCAATTCTTGTATATCTTCTTTTTTTTGTATTTTTTTTTGAGGTTTGTTATTGTTTGTCTTTTATATTTTTCCTTTAATTCAAAAGCGTTATTCAAGGTCCATCTTGAAAATGAACGCTGCAGCGGCTACTTATGAACCAACACACCAAAGCGCCGGCACGAACTCTCCACGCACGGCGCACTCTCAACTCAACAGTGCAGGCTGTGACCACAGCACAATAGATAAATACGCTAAAGCAATATCGACACTCCGCCATTTTTGACAGTAAGTTACCTACTGTATAGGGTTGTCTTCTTATTTTCGTAAAATGTTATTTTACCTTTCCATATTAGCATGAAGTTTAAAAAATGTAATCCCCCCATAACAAAATCCTCCCAAGCCCCACCACCCCAAAATCATCTTGTTGGTCTATTGATCTAAGTACCGGGCCGTGATCGCAGGGTCCTAGGTGCAACAAGGATCTCCCACCTAATGAAGCTGCCGCCGTACACCCGATGGCACTAACCAGCCGGATTCGTACGGCGGGCCGGCGCCTTCGGTATGTAGGTAGGCAGACACCATTAGAGGTTGTAGTAGGCACATGCCGAAGTTGAATCCTGCTGGCCGCTACTTTTTATGACCAAAACTTGTAGAGGTCAAAATGTTTTCTTAGATATTTCCTATTATGAGACAATCAGAAATTTATTTTGTACTTCCATAATTCAATATTATTCAGCAATTTTTTCAACAAATAATAAAATTCGGAATGAGCATTTCCCCTTGCCGCTCAATCGATTACTCGCTGCCTTAGTACGTTCTTATGTTATTCTTCGATCCCCATGAGCATCGCAAGTAGCAGAATAATTTACTGTTTCCCGCAAAGTTTTGACTTGGGCAGGAGAGTCCCAAGGGTTGCAAAGCCTATTTTCTCCGTTGCGGCGGGAATGTAACACTCAATAGTTTTATATTATCTCAAGAGTGTATTCAGACTGGCGTATTTTAACGTCAGACAATTAGGTCGCGGGCACGAAACAAGCTGTTACTCGTCGGCCCCGGCCTGTCCTCCGCTCGGCCGCTGTTTTGTGCCATCTTAGTGCGAAAAACGAACATAAGCTTTACGACCCTTTTAAAATTGCAATTGAAAACAGCACCAAAAAAAGTTTCTTCAACAAAGTAAAATTCCGATTTGTTTTGGAAGACATTAGTTTTGGACAATATATAGTATTATATATAACAATATAATATATAATAGATTTTTTCACAATAAATTAATATTTCCAGCAGTATCTGACTTACGAAACCAAAATATATCGATTTCAGTAAATGAAAATCTAAGATGGTTGCATATTTTCAATTTAAAAATACTATTTTTATTTTTATTAATGAACGGTGAAAACGCTATAGGCCATGTTGTGACGTCACTCGACATGGAAAAAAAAACGAATTTCACTCTCAAAATTATAATTGTGTTTATTGTCTTGGTATATAACCGTAAAAGGTGTATTTTTAAAAGTCTCTGTAAAACTCAATAAGTTATAAGTAAGTACTTACGTCAAAGTAATCTTTGCAAAAATAAATTATACTTTCAGTAGAAAATGAGTCAGGCTTCCTTTTAGCAAGTTTTAGAAAGGTGTTATGCATGTTTCTTTCACTAGGTACTGTGATCCATAACTTTTCTGGGGTCTTTACTGATGTGTTTTTGCATTCTCGTATAATACGATACTAATAATTACTATACTTTTTGTATAAACTAGTAGAAGACATGGTTTCTAAAGTGGTTTTTAATAAAAACTTTGCGATTTCTGCTTTAGTAAATGTCAAATGATTGTTTACGTGTCCTGTGACGTCACAGCACAGATTATCTAAAGACTAATATGGCTGACAGCGTTTTCGCTTGTATCGAAACATATTTGTATCTTGTAAGATAGCGGTAATGAACCATATAAGACCTAATCAAAAAAATGTCAACTAGCCTATTGTCTAAAGTAAGGCAGTAATACTCATGTAACACTATTACTGCTACTACGTAGAAACAGAACAATGTGTGCGCTTTTGTTTGAATTTATTCATTCAAGTCGCAAATTGTGACGTCAGGAGTCACTAGCGGCTTACTCAAACACGCTCATCTGGAAGATTTCGCGAGGTTAACCCTAGGCGAGGCGTAGGAAATAGTTTATTAGTCTACGAATCTGAAATATTTGTAGGTATTCCTACATGTATGTTATGGTATGTTATTAAAAATATTCTATAAGATTACCTATGAGTATAGTGTGTACTTTTAACTATACATATAATTGAGATTTTCTATATTGGAAGTGGTTTTATATTTTTACGACTATGATTGACATTCCACACCAGAGAAGCATATCTGTTATGGATAAGGTATATAATACTCCGTTATGCACTATGTAACTTTTTACCGTTTTACTCACCTTTTATTATTTATTTATTAAAAATGATGATCCTCAAATTTTAAAAAATCTTTTTAGTGTCTCATTTTTTTGCCAAAAGTGAGACACTAAAAAGCCAGAAAAAAAAATTTAAAACAGTACACTCGAGAAAAGGTTTTACCGAAGTCGGCGCCTAATATTTGTTGAATAATTGAATGTTGTATTAAATTAAAAGATAGCAATTGGGCGCCGAATTCGGTTTTCCCGAGTGTACTGTTATAAAATGTTACCTATTTGAAGTGTACAATGTGATTAAATATTATTTTACACTTTTTAGTTCGTGGTTTTTGAAGGCGGTTTTTTTTCGCAGAATTTTTTTTTATAACCTCTAAAGTGTACATAATTCCATTTAATTTAAAGTATTTTATTTTACAAGTGATTTTATTTTGTTTCCAGTTTTTGTCTAATCAATAGGGCTTAAATTGTTTATTTGCATCTTTAATATTTTAAACTCGGCTCAAACTTTAATTTTATTATTTATTATTCGTTGTATAAATATTTTCTATCAAACAATCAGTTCCTCAGTGTTTATTGTAAAAGTGTAATGGTGTTATGTACGACGACGTACTAATTACACGGTGGAGTCAGAAGTTCGCTGCCAACTTTTCTACGGACGTACTCACATAGCGTTGCTTCACGCCTGTTTTTTTTGTAAAACCGGTGGAACGACTCGTTTCGAGCCGGCCTATTCTGGCCAAACGGTGGTTCTGCCACGGTCACCTTCAGTCGAGTTTTTGAAATTTTGTACTAATATGCTATTTTTAATGTTTATAAATTTTAGACTATGCTAAAGCATGCTTTATGGCTATATAAATACGTTACGGATCGCATTACCATTCACAAAACAATTTGTATGTGCTTTTAGTGAATATTCGTCTCAAAACAAGGCACAAGCGGCATGCTAATTTACCAGCTCACCATGACTTTTGGGACAGAATAGTTCTGCAAATCGAACTCTGTTTCCATTGTTTACTGGCAAACCAACTACCACAGCTTATTATATACTATGATAAATTATCATCAATTATCGAACCAGCGACTTGAATATACTCTCACGGGCCAACAGTTAGGCAGCGATCAATGCGCCTACCAATGAAATGCTCCCCGTAACGAAAGAAGATACAGGTGTTTTATATCTTCTTTCGTTACGAGGGTGCATCAAAACAAAAGAATTATGCACGGCGCTTGTGAAAGGGATGAATAAAGATTAAGTCGTAAATTGCGTTTCACTATAGGGTTTCAGGGTGTGGGACAGTACGGAAGGGCTAGAACAACTTGTGGTGAAATGAGGAAGAACCGCAGGTGGTTTAATGAGTATCTTCTCGGTAAGAGGATTACCTGCCAGAGACCTAGAAATCATCCTCCTCCCTCCTTGTGTCGATGTCCTCAATGCTGAGGGTCGTGACCTCGACTTAAAACTTTTCCAGGATTTTCTTTCACTAGCTTGACCTATACCAGCGGCGTGAATGACATCGCACACTGAGGTAATTAGCGTGGCACTGATCTGATCTGACCATCGCGTTGGGCATCTTCCTCTCGGTCTTTTCCCGCCAACTCTTTTCCCAGCGACGTGTTCGAAAAACTCAAGACCTTCTCAAGTATATGGTTAAAAGCCTCATTGGTATCTCGATTTCAGCAAGGATAAATGCATTGTTCTGGTGCTCTGTCTAGTGAATCCCAAGCATTTTACGCCAATATCTCCAATGCGTCAATGTGTAGACCGACATGGGCCGGCAGGATTTCTTTAAAGACGCACACTCAACCCTCGATATTTACTACATCAAACATTTGGCAATTGGTGGGGGTTGTTGATAAAATAATCGTCCCTAAGTGTAAGGTACTTAGGTCCCACTATCCCTGAATTCTTAGCAACTAATTTGACACACTTATTTTATTTGAAAAATATTTTTATATTAAGTTTTGTATGTTGTGCAATAAAGAGTATCTATCTATCTATCTATTTTCCTTTCTCTTCTTTTTCTTCTGTAATTCAAAATAAAACTTTTACCACTGGTCCTTTCAGAACCCACCCATCAGCCTCACTTTAGATATATTATAAAAAAGAATATAAAAGTTTTTTAGTTATCCTGGAACTATTGACAAAATGACAATTCATCCTTATCCTTATCCTTTCCTTACTAATATTATAAAGGCGAAAGTTTGTTTGGATGGATGTATGGATGGATGTTTGTTCCTCTTTCACGCAAAAACTACTAAACGGATTTTAATGAAACTTTACAGTAATGTAGCTTATAGATCAGAATAACACATAGGCTATAATTTATAAAGATATTGTGTGAATTGTCCATTACACGCAGACGAAGTCGCGGGCAAAAGCTAGTTTAAGATAAAAGACTATTTTGAGTTATAATAAGCAAACGTGTTTGGAGTCACTGTGTGCTTACTATTAGTTCTAAAACGGTATTTCCATAAGGTGGTAACCGTTCTAAACCGATAGTTTGTCAAATTGTAGGGTAGTCATCGGGTGTCATTCAACACACACATAAACATAAACACACGCGCACAAACACTGCACTGGTCACAATTATATACAAACATTTTCGGTTAAAGGTTATGTTTATAACATCCATATAACATAATAATAGATTGTTTTAAGTTATATTTGTATAACATAATAATAGATTGTTTTAAGTTATATTTGTAATCCTTACTAATATTATAAAGGCGAAAGTTTGTTTGGATGTTTGTTCCTCTTTCACGCAAAAACTACTAAACGGATTTTAATGAAACTTTACAGTAATGTAGCTTATAGATCAGAATAACACATAGGCTATAATTTATAAAAATATTGTGTGAACGCAGACGAAGTCACGGGCAAAAGCTAGTCTTTTATATATATGTCTTAGAGTTGATTCTTTGTATGCACATACTTGCTAAAGGAACGCTGTAACACAGTTTTCGAAATTAATACGGTTGTGATCGTTTGCTAACGTTTTGTCAAAATTGTTTTTAGTTCCAATATATGTATTTCTATTTTTTGTAATTTATATTTTATATCTAAATATTTTTTATTATTTTTCACTTTTTACTCTTTTGTCTACAGTGGCACATGCGCGCAGTTATGTTAAACGAATGATTGATGGCGCCACTGTCACTAATGATAAATATTGGTAGCACTCGCGAATGCCATCTTTTAGTGAATTGTTTTTGTTCGTTTTTTTTTAATTTAGTCTGCAGAGTCCCACTGCTGGGCAAAGACCTCCCCCAAGTCTCACCATTCCTCCCTATCCAATGCCTTTACTTGAAATTCTTGGACATACGTATTGAAATCATCAAACCAACTTTTTTGTGCCTGCCGTGTATTCGACGTCCATCGGTCGGTTGCCGTTGGGTGACGATTTTTGTTCATCTTTCAGGGTTCCTTCTGCATAGATGGCCCACCCACTCCCTATTTTAACTTCGCAGTTTTTCGAACCACATCCGCGATTCCCGTTTTGGAGCGTATGTCAGAGTTGTCTATCTGATCTTTTGATCCCCACAATGCTACGCTCCATAGCTCTTTGACAAATCTTGAGTTTGGACTTCTGATTTTCTGTCAACGACCAGGTTGCGCACCGTAAGTAAGGATGGGCAAAATGCAACGTCGATGAGTTTGCGCTTAAATGTCAGAGGGAGGTCTCCCTTCAAGTACGCTTTCATGGACCAGAAGCTCTTCCAGGCATTTTGTATTCGGCGTTCGATGGCTTTTTCTAGCCTATTGTGGAAGGAGACTATCTGGCCCAAGTGGATGTACTCATCAACGTTTTCGACTCGTGCCATTGGTCAAAAGCTTTGTTTTTGACCTATTCATCTTCAGTCCAATCTCAAGACTATTTTTAGTTTTACTTTAATGTTTTGAAATTGGTTTGTTGGAGAAACATCGTCGTGCGCGCGGGAGGAGGGGTTCAGTGCAAGAGTGACGTCACAGCGGCCGGCGCGGATGACCCCCGCGACGCAGCATCGGACACTCTGCCCGGGACCCCCACCGCCGATACTAGCCTTCACGTCTGACCTATTCCTTGTTAATCAAACGGCAGATTACAGACCCTATTTAATCTACAGTCCGCTTTATATTTATATATTAATCCTCAATCGTTAGGACACTAACAGGTTACCTATAATTTATATATCTTTGTCTATTAGTTACCTATATGTTATTATATCTTAGTTTTGTATCTGTTAATCTTCAATTTGTTTTGTGCATACCTATAATATATTGCATTTCAATCTTTACTATTATTTTTGGCAATCAAAGGCGTCACCCAAGGTACAGCCTGAAAACCAGCGCTGCAGCTGCTGTGGCAGTTGCAGCATATGCTGAGGCTGAGCCTTGTTGGCCGCAACTTTTTGTCTCTGTACCTTGTTTTCTCTGTTTTGTTCTGTGTATAATGTGTTGTGGTCTATAAATTGTTTCTTACCTTAAATACGTACCACGTTTACCTTGATTTGTTGACTGATAATACTCATAGACAGAATTTGCCATAAATGTTACATAGATCACTCCAGGTTACATGACTACTTTAAAGGCTAGCAGTTATAGATCGCATAAGGTATCATACTGTGAGGAGATAATAATAATACAATCAGCCATTCATAATCAAGAGTGTAGTGGAAACAAGGCCCTAAAGGCTTTATTATTACGTGAACAATAAGGCGATATCTCGCTTTGAAAACGGCTGCCAAGCGGCGGTATTGGGTATTGTGGGTGAGTCATTTGTCTATTCCGCTTCGCACCATTATTGTCTTAATCCAGCTAACTTCGGCGGGTAAATAAAATGATGGCCGGATTAGGCACATGACTATCGTCTTGAGCGACTTAATACAATTTTAGTGATGAGAAGAATACTGGCACAAGATTGGATCTTTATAAATGATCGTTTCGTTTGGCGATTTTCTTAGAAGTTGTATTTTCTATACTAACTTTTTTTAATTTGTTAAGTAACTTTAATACTACTACTCCATAATTAACGTGCTTTAATGGACAACGTTTATGAAAGCGTAGGACAGTTTTGCTGAAAAACATATAAAAATATAAAGTTAGGTATTATTGATAAAAACGTCAATTGTGTTAAGTCAAAAAGGGTCATTTACAAGATTTTTATTCGCATCATAAATACAATAGTATCAACGCCACCCATGCGAAATTATTTATGTTTATAATATCTTATTTACATATGTAATGGATATACATAGTATTTTATTTGTGTATATAATAGCAAAATATAGTTTTGTATATGATTAGGACCTAATTCTGTCTTCATATTTGTACGTATTTGAATAAAAATTAACAAAATAAAATAATTTTCGAATTCCTTAACCCTAACCGTGTCATGTCAACGCATATTCTCGGAAATACTTGATTGACTCTTCCTGCTTTCGCGAGCTTTGGTTTTCTCGCAAGGAAAGCATTCGGAACAAAAGTCAGTATATTTCTGTGTTGCTCACGGTTAAACATAGTCGCACCCACGCCGCTCCCGCTTCGCACCGGCCGACCATCCAGTCCCATCTGCTTTCTCACCGCTCGAACACGCCCCAGGTTAGTCCAAAATTTTATTTAACTCAAGTGTTTATTAAGTTCTATCAGCGAATTCCATAAACAAGTGCAATGCGGCTGTGCGATTAATCCTTGTCACCTCAGTGCATCGAATTACATTATCTTCAACGTCATCAAAAATGAGTGATCATGGTCACATAATTTACCGGTATCGCGTGTTTCGATATCGAATGGGCGATTATTTTTAGCTGTGCTGTTTAAGATTAACCGAGTGCATATTACAATACCTCCTGTCGGACGGACAGAAACCGGGTTTTCGGTACTAAAAATACCCCCATATCGAATGTTTGCGAAATCTATTTTCAAATTGTTCTACTGTTCGACGCACGCGCCGGTTCAGAGATAATTCAATGCAAGAAACGGTCCATTTAGATTTATTAGTTGCAACTGTATTTTGATAAAATATCAGAGTGTAAACATAAACCGTGTTTGTGTGCAGGAATTTTAGTACTTTCAAACTTTTTATCAGACTTCAATTCAGGTCGATCGGTCCATTGCCAAGAATATTTTTTATTGCAAGTTTACACTGTGAGGTTACGTCAACATAATTACGCGCTTCTTGTTAGTTGATGATACTATTTTCACATTTTCTGTTAGTAGGTAGTTTAGGTACCTAGTTTACGACTGGCGTCTTTTCTTTGGCAGCCATTTGTTATTTTTTTATACGGGTTAACTCTTTATGAATTGGGGGAAACCTTGTAATAAAAAAGTGTATTTTATTAATTCACAAGCTCCGTTAGTGTTCCTGTAATATTTAATTATTCCTATAATCTCACAATCTGTAATATTTCTGATATAGGTAATTTACTTTGATCAAAAACAATACTTAAAATATTCTACGACTAAATATAATACGACGGTCCATAAGCTACCATTTTCCATTCAAAGGTCAAGCAATACTGCACATCAAGCAACATCATAGGTCTTTGATAAATTAGTTAATAGCATATAATATACTCTGACTACCTCGGTGACGCAGTGGTTGGTGCGGTCGCATTTTAAAGCGTCGGCTGCGCAAGAGGTCCCGGGTTCGACCCCTGGGTCCGGCCAATAATTTGTACCTAAGTTTTCGGTAAGAAATTCTTAGTGTCAGCCAGGAGTCTGAAAGTTAACGGAGTTGTACCACCGTGGCTCAGAAATTACGTTAGGCGTTGGCCCTGAGCTCAATCCTAATGAAATATGAGGGTAAGGAAATAGAGAGTGTGCACTTCTGTTTGCGCACGCACTTGAGCACTAGAATATATCCGGCGTACGTGGCTGATCGTTGAGATTGACTGCTGTAGCCGTAATCGGTTGGAGAAGAATCGGCATCAGAAATTCATATGCCTATTCCTATGGCAATGCTTCCACCGAAAACCGTTTCCATTTCAATGCTGTGGATATGAAAAGCACACACAAAATAGGCCTTCATATCTGTGCCAAAGGACTGCACGTTTTGGCAAAGGCATTGATGCAGGTGCAATTTAACAGATAATTATTTCTGTGGAACTCACCTAGGTGGCTAACGGGCTTGCCACAGTAGAGCCGAATCGATACGATGCAACTTAAGGCCGTTTATTCTTTTTTTTGTGTGATAGGTGCCAGACGAGCAGACGGATCGCCTGATGGTAAGCGATTGCCGCCACCCATTGGCACCGTCGACGCCAGTGGAGTCACAAGGGCGCTGCCACCTTTAAACCCCCTTTACACTCGGGTTGGGCCTGCTATACCCTCACAAACACAGCACAGTGCTGCTTCACGCGGGTTTTCTGTGAGGCCGTGGTATCACTCCGGTCGAGCCGGCCGATTCATGCCGTAGTGTGGCTCTCCCACGGTCAATAGCGCCGTTTGGTCCAGTAGCGCCGCCATTTCATTTATTTATTTATGCGATAGGGAGGCAATCTAGCAAGTAGACCGCCTGATGGTAAGTGGTCACCATTGCCTATTGACACCCGCCACTCTAGGAGTGTAGATGAGTTGCCTAGCCTTTAGGAAGGAGGCCTACTCCTTCCTAAAGGCTAGGAAACGAGCCTTCGTTTCTTATAAATTCGGAATTATTCATAAACGTTTAATAAACCTTTGTTAGCTAAAACGGTGTAATAGAGCAGTTATGACGTTTCAAACAAAATATTTTCATACAAAATTTTTCAAGATTAAGAATAAGACCCTAAAAATGTCATACCGGCTCGGAAATACCGCTTCGGGAAGTATTGAATTCAAATTCAAGCAGAGTGGTAAATGCTTGGATTCAAACATAAAATCTCTCATCCGCAAGGCGCATGTTCTTATTGGTGTCAATAAGATACGAAAACCACTGCTGCTTTCGGTGGCGGTCACCATTGAAAGGACAGTAACATACTAGAATTCGAACTATTACTCTTTCAGTGTAAACAGCAAGACCAGGTGCCCAAATCTCGTGCACTCGACATTAAAGTCGAACATAAAGATATCATACATTCGTCCATATAAAAATCTAATTCGACTTCAATATCAAGTGCACGAGAATTTGCCCTGATGATACGGCCTGTGACATTTTCCGTGGGGAGTATTTGGTATATACATTTTTTTATTGATGATAGATAATGCTTGAACACAATCGCCGCTGATGAAAAGCGTCGATGAGATGTTACTATACTGATATTACTGACATATGCGTTTGATCATGACTACCTCGATGGCGCAGTGACTAGTGGATCACACTTTTTGCGCAATTGCTCCCGGGTTCGATCTACGGGTTGGGAGAAAAATTTGTACTTTTATATTGTGTAAATTTTCGGTAAGAAATTCACAGGTAACACCTTTTCTCGAGTGTAGGAACTATTATAAAATGTAATTTGAGTGTATTAAGTGTTAAAAATATTATTTGACACTTTTTAGTTCGTGTTTTTTGAAGGCGGTTTTATTTCGTAGAATTTTTTTTCAAACTTTTTTTCATAATACATAGTACAGTTTTGTTGACAGGAACAAAAATGAGCCGTGTGGGCAGAACCCGGCGCACGCGCGTCTACGACTGTAACTACAACAAGGGCGAGAGTTACTACCGGCCCGTATTGGACCGCCTCGATGGCAAGGTTGGTAATGATATTAGAATAAAAAATGACAACCCATTTTTTACCTTATATGTTTTTTTAATTCTAATTAACCTAAAGCAGACAGCTACATGTGGCCCTTTCCGATCTAGAGTTCATATATTTTGATTACGTCACACCTTCAAGAATGAAAGGGGCTACCATTATTGCCAAGCGTGGTGAGTATGGCAATTACCCCTCATGTGATTGAGGGAGGCCCGTGCCCCAGCAGTGGGGACTTAAATGGGCTGACGATGACCATTATTACAGTACAAGTATGTCCAGTTGTTTGTATAGAATGTGCCGCTAGCATGTAAGTACCCGGCGCCGTATACGTTCGCGCCACCACGCACACATATACATTAACATAATACTCGTATATGGTTACCCTTGGGGGTATCGCATAAGACCTGTACCGTGATTTTGCGCATTCGCTTGCAAGTACATAGGTACTTACGCTGTCCGCTCGCTCAAAAAAGTGTAGGTAAATCACCCGCAGAGCCGCCTTTGTTAAATTGATTATAATAATATTATCGAACTAACAACTTTAAGAAGCTGACTGGCCTAATCACTTCTGTACAGACAACTCCTGCGCGTGAGCCAGAACGCGAGCGTATCCGCGGTGAAGTGGAAAACCGCATCAAAAACGCCTTAGACGACATAGAGGCGCCCAACGACGAGTTCTTCGATTCGAGGGGCGCGCGCGCGCAGCGGGCCAGGCCACTCTCGTCCGCCTTCGAGGAAGATGAACTTTCTGAGGATGTAAGTGCCTTTATTTATGTACTTGAGAATCATTGTTTATCACCAGAATCAAGACGTTCAACCACTTCCAACTAGACCTTGCAGTCTTTAGTAGGTCGTCGCATTTTGTAGGTTGTAGTGAAAATTGTATGTAATCAAACAATCTCACAAAAATATGAAACGTAAGTAGAAGATAGATTTGAAATTACATTATGAGAAATAAGTCTTGAAGAGAACGCGCCTTAAAAAAAAGCTTAAAATTCTTGCATGAAACTTGACCAAAATAAAATCCATTACAATCACTTTTTTAATATTACGTAATCTGAACCTGAGCTCAATTTTACATCGTTCTTTAATATAACAGCACGTTTGGAAACAGTAACTACCTAAATCTAAATCTTCAAAGTAAAAATATCAAGAAACACTTTAATTTTTAGACTTAAGTAGATTAAAATCAAAATAGCGGAAGATAGGTGACTCGTCTATACCACAGTTCTTGTGAACCGCTTAAATTAGGTCCCCGTCGCCTAATTGCAAGCAGTAGCAAATTGGCAAGTCTGAGAAGCGGTCATGTCTGGTATATACAATGAAGTGACTGCAGTCTTACCTTCGCAACCCTATTATGAATGAATGAATAAAACATTTATTGGCACAAATAACAACACATACAATAAACAATTAAAAAAAACAATCAGTATTAACAAAATAAAAAGAACACAATATAAAAAAATAAGATTAACATTGTGCCAATAGGCGCCCGCTCAGCATTAGTCGCGCCGTGTAATTGCTGACACGTGGCGACGCTGATATTCTGCGGGAGACCCTGCGGCATATCGTGTGCCTGCTCACGAAAGGAAGGAAAGAAGGGAGTTGTAGCAACACAAACAAAAAAAAAATTAATACCTACCTAAACTGAACAGTCACATAATATGCGCTATTACAGGGGGACCAGACCAACTAAATCATTGTTACACGTTTCAGAGACTATCCGAAACGTGCAGGTTTCCACACGACGGTTTCACGATATTTTTCATTCCTCCTCACCGCCGAGCAAATAGTAGAGATAAGATAGATAGATTTGAAAAATCTAGAGGTGCATGCTCGGATTTGTAACCACGACCCCAGAAACGAGGGCGCGTTCTGAGTCACAGAGCAATTGTAACCAATAATAAACAAACCAGCTAAGGCTTAAACGCTGAACAGGTATATAGGCAGGTATTATATTTCCTATAGTTTCACTATTACGCTGACGCTTTGATAAGTTTAATTAATTAATTAATAACAGTATCATCGTAATAGGCTTTTAAGTTTGACAATGTACTCGTGTGCCGCGTGCTTAAGTACGAGTATTTACGTACCTACCCTGTGCAATATGGAGTCTGTGTGGTGATAACAACTGTTTGTCTACAGTAACCTTTCAAAGCAACCTTGACTTCGTTTTCGAAAAAGTAAAAAAAAATGAAAACGCACAAAACATTTTTCATTTTTGTGTTTTACTTTTTACATTATTTTTTTATTCATTTCTTTTGTCTTGGATTCGGTCAAAGTAAATAGTATTCTACTACCAAGCCTTTACATCTGATAAAATATGTAATAAATAAGTATGGCTATCTTAGATTTGTAAGTCATTCAAAGTAGTGTATGTGTTCTAAGGGAGTTTTAAAAAAAGATGCATTTCATAAATTTTGTGGCGGATGCCATTTTGAACCGACGGTTATCAACCATAGCTAAAAACATTCTCGATTAATGTCCAAGCAAAAAGAAAACAAAATCTATTACACACGCACACACATACACACACACACACACATACACACACACACACACATACACACACACACACACATACACACACACACGCATAGACACAGAGAGAGAGAGAGGGCATGTCAAACATGTTTTTTTTTAAAGTTTGTGTATAACAACTTCAATAAATGTACAATTGTAAATTGGTGAACACAGAATCTTATTGGTCAAACAACTCATAATCATCATCATCATCATTTCAGCCAATAGACGTCCACTGCTGGACATAGGCCTCCCCCAATGTTCTCCACACATAATACCCCGTCAAAATTATAAAACCCCGTCTTTTTCCCCGTCGAGCGTTAAAAATAAGACATTTTATGCATCAGTTAAAACTAATCTCAGCCGACAAAAAAGAATCAGCAAAAAAATAGGCACTATTATTGTAAAAACCTACCTACTTTTTTCCTAGTTAAACTTGTTTAGAATTTTTAAGTTGGTTTCCTTCTATAAATAAATATTGTTGAAGGATAAAAACCCTCGAGCAATCCCGGTATAATTGTGTTACATTTTAAACGTGATAACATTATATAAGCAAACGGGAGGTAGAACACCACCGACGCTCAGACCTTGATTCTTTCTTTAGCTTGTAATATAAAATATTATTAAAGACAATCTTATTGCTTTGCGATACTGAAGAGTAAAAATCTTTATTACCTTGGTCATAAAATTAGTAATGATCTAGATAGACTCTTTCAACCTTATTATAAATCGCGATCTAAAGTTATTACCGTGTTGAAGCTCATGCCATCCCGTTTCAACACGCAATGTTAGAAGAGGCTGGCACGAGTTTTGTTCCGGGAATATCCTTAGCTTGTGATTTGTAGAGAGCGTTTGAGTTGTAGTTTACGCGCCTATTTCATTTCTTGTTTTAATAGGCACAGTATAGACAGAAAAGGAACACATGGGATGTTTCGAACTGCTCCGAAACAATGTGTTGAAAAGTTAGCGCGTGCGCATAGTAAAAACGGCCATACGTGTTTCTTAAGCTACCCGGAGTCGAGTAAAAGTTTATGCGCAAGATGCGCAACAGCAAAGGCAATGACGGGCAACCAAGGGCGGCATCAAGACGTTTTTCCGCGATTAGACCTTTTGCTCGTGGCAGCAGTCCAATCATAGCGCGGCGGTCAGTGTTGCTCAATGTTTGGTTACGCAAACGCGCCACGCGTTTAACGAAGCCTCACTGCGATGTCTACAACAATATTGATCCTTTGAGTACACTATGGCTATCATCATCATCATCATCAGCAACCCACACTCGTTCACTGGTGGATATAGGTCTCCCCTAACGCACGCCACTGCTCCCGATTTTCGGCCACTCTCATCCAGCCCACACCAGCCAGCCTTCGAATGTCATCCTCCCATCTTGTCGCAGGGCGTCCTACACTACGCTTACCGAGTCGCGGTCTCCTCTCAATGACTTTACGGCTCCAACGGCTATCAGTTCTGCGGCTAATATGACCAGCCCACTGCCACTTAAGCTTGCTAATTCGGTGGGCTATGTCGGTGACTCTGGTTCTCTGTCGGATTACATCATTTCTGATACGGTCCTTCAGAGATGCTCCGAGCATAGCCCTTTCCATAGCATTATTAATTGAAAAAAATGCAATGATTTGTATCGCGGGAAAACGCTCCCATGGTAAAATGAAGTTAGTAAATAAATAATTGTAGTATATTATACACCCGCCTTGATCATGTGTGAGCGTGCTCATCCACATCTGGATGCCTGACATGCATTAAATGCAACTACTTGTGTCGGGATATTTTCTCTCAGTCTTCCCACGCCCTCGTAAATTGCGAAATTACCCTGAAGTTTTTCCTTTCCACTAGTTTATTTTATGTAGGCTATGCTTTTATATACAAAATCACATCAAAAGTTCTCTGGAAACAAATACACTCTAGCAATCATAACATTTGTCCCTCCTGTTAGAGAGCGAGTAATACCTTGAAAATATCTCGTCGCGCACTTTCCTGAATAAAAATAGTCTATTTCAAACTTGTAACACAATGAACACAATTCATACAAACCTGCACAGGTCGAAACCAAGACGAAACTTTGAAAGCGAAAATAGAAGTGAATAAACATACTTACGTATGCAAAACACTGACAAAGGGAGAAGTATTTCATTCTAAGTACATTACTCGTATCAGAGATTAAAAATCAAACAATGAAGGGGTGAATTTTGTGGCCTTCAAACAAGGAAATTTATTAATTATTTGGTACCAAATAATACAGTTTAATATTACCAGATAAATCTTGTTGCTTTATTCTTTTCAATTGATTTTAAAAATAATTTTTCCTTATTTCGTTTTGGTGGAAGCCCGGAGTCTCGTGCAATAAAGATTATCAGCTATACTCTGTTGAAATTGTACAAACCCAACGGCTACCATACATTGATTTAAATTAAAGAGTACCGACTTAAATAAGATGGCAACTAGCCAAGCGGACTTGAAGCATACCTTAGCTAACGGAGTAACATACTTTTGGGTATCGAATTCTAGAATGCTTGATGTCTTGTATTCCAGTACTACTTAATTTCGTACGGATTTCACTACTTAAAATGAAGAGCTATGACGTGTTTGTGTTGTTGATTTTTCACGCTATCTGCATCAAGAAACGTTCGCGTCACTAACTTTATAGAAGCTATCCTTAGATAAATCAAAATAGCGGAAGATATGATACGTATTTGAATTAGACAACTGAAAACGGACCTATTTGTTTTGACATTTTGCTTGAAGGAGTCATCAAACGTGCTACGCGCATGCTATGTCAGTCTACGTGAAATTAGGCGACGAGGATCTAATTTATAGGTAGAGACGAGTCACCTATCTTCCGCTATTTTGATTTAATCTAAGAAGCTATCCGTGTGCCGGGTGGTCCTCGGCAGAGTAAAATAGGCCACCCTCACTCTTTACCGAGGTGTCGTAAAAGGCGACTAAGGTAAAGCTGCTGGCATGATCATCAGCACACAGAAAAGGAAAACTCTGCATTTATATCAAAACTCCCGCCAACCCGTCTGCCAAGCGTGGTGAGTATGGCAATTACCCCTCATGTGATGGAGGGAGGCCCGTGCCCCAGCAGTGGGGACTTAAATGGGCTGACGATGATGACGATGAAGAAGTAATCAGTAAAACTACCTATTTGTGAACTTATGAAAACTCATCTTTGTATATGTAAAGCGTACCTACTTAGTACTTCATGGATATCGTAGGATTCAATCGTGATTGTAACACTAATGGATTAGTACCACTCACATTGATTCGGAGGAATCATCGGTTAAATCATGATGTCTAGAATAATCTCTACAGATCAGCCAGACTGGTACAAACTAATGCATTAGGTACCATATTGATTCATCTGGTGGCTGCATAACCTTAGCTACGAGTATTTTTATCAGTGCTGACACATTATCAAAATTAGTCAAAGTTCTCGTACTATCTGTCTTAGAACTGTCTTGGGTTCGTATGCCAAGACGATAGGAAGGACCGGGGGCTGGTGTCGGGATTAGTATTTTAAGTGATGGATAGGGCACACTAGCGACGCCAATTGATTTAAATTGTTAGCAACTAAATCGGATATCTTTCTTTAGCCTCTCAAAAACACTATTATTATTTATTTAATACTTACAATTTAAAGTATTAAGTTTTAAGTCTATTTTTGTAATCGAAATTTTGTAATCGAAAATTAAACTTTTAAGTCTATTTTTGTAATCGAAATTTGAATTACCGCCACTTATGGCGTTAATACAAATTTTGAGTGCAAAAACAGATCAAAAAGTGGTGCACAGTTATAAAATAAATAGTATATATGTTTTTTTAGAGACTCCCGCTCCAAAATTGTTTAAAATAGATCCGGTTTACTAGCTACTACTTACTATAAATTGGTGTCACTAGGTAGGGCTACCCGTCGCCTTAAATCCTGTCTTACGGGAGTCTAGTCCATGGCATAAAAACATCTGTGACATACTGGAGATTATAATTTATATTTCACTGACAAATGATCGTATCTACTACCCACTCACTTATTCACTCGATTAGTAAGACCCTTAGATTAAATCAAGGATTTTGTTTATACTTAGGTAAAGCGACATAAATAGAAGCTTTTCAATCTTTGTTGTCAGCTTATCTGTCAAAATTGCTGTGTACAAGTCTAAAGCTTACAAAATCTATATCAAGGAAATGGGTTGGATAAGCGAAATGATCTTCCTTTTTCTACAGGGAGCTTCAACATGTTACAAATTACAGTTTTCAATCATCAAAACATGGCTAACAAAATATTTTTACTAAATTATTTTAATTTTTTATTTTTGATATAGCCACAAGCCAGTTTGTCAAAATGTGTTGTATCCATACAAAACACGCGAGATACGTGTAAATCGTTGGACCCAAAGTTGACGTTAGCGTGCAGCAGTCCTAGGACCGGCGAGCCAAAGACAAAGGCCCGCTGGCCCGCACGATGGTAGAGTCTGTAGACTGGAAGGAGCCGCCCGACTTGGAATGCCTTCACAAGAGTTATTTCTCAAAGTCAAAGGACCTATTTTATTTAAAAATCTCATTAAAACTGTTCAGACTTTTATTCTCCTAATTAAATGATCTTCTTTTATTTGGAATTCATACTATTCAATAAAAATATTTTCCTACTTACGCTAACATTGATAGAGATACCAAATATTCGGTTCTGATCGGACAAGTCTCAAGTTGCTGAGAGTATTGTTCACAATAAAATTAAAAATTTAAAGAACCCCCGACACAACTAAAGCTCTTTTATTTGATACCTATATTGAGGAAGTTGGAACTACAAATAGGTTAGTTCGTCATTTTCTGACGGCGGCCATCTTGGATTTGAAATTTTTCACAATTAATATATTCTGCTACTTTTATATGATACCCATATTGTGGGAGTTGTGTTAAAACATAAAATCCAAAACTTTGTGGCAGGCGGCCATCTTGGATCGATTTTTATCCAACATAGCTAAGAACACTCCCTTCTTATTCATCTTTCAAACAAAAAAAAACAAAATCACATTTGGTTCATTTGTTCAGGAGCTACGATGCCATAGACAGACACACAGACACACACACATACACGTCAAACTTATAACACTCCGTCGTTTTTGCGTCGGGGGTTAATAAGAAGAAAAAATCGTGGCAACAAATTTGACTTAAACCGATTTAAATAATCTTATTCCGAGCATGGAACAATAAAATACGCTGTGATCCCGATTCTAAATCTGGTCTGGTTCTAAATTAATGGTATAGCGCTGTCGTTCTATTCTAATCTGACGTTATACCATAGATTCATTAACGGATAAATATTGGTCGAATCTGATCCTATTTATTTTTTTGTTTCGCTTTAGTAATCATGTAAACGGAAACATATTTGCCCAAAATAATGCGTTGCGTTATTAAAAAATTATGGATGTGACGCGATCTTTAGTTGCGACTGACTAGGATGCCTACCTTAGTTACAACCGACCAAAGGGGCAATTCTCGTGCACTTGCCATTGAAGTCGAATTCAGGGATCTCATATCGAGTGCTCGAGAATAAGCCCTAAATGACGATACTACATAAATACTGGAATAGAATTGCCACACTTCAATCGGCTCATTGATTTATGCTACTAAATTTTTATACTGCTGTCTTATTTCACAGCCGTGTATTGAAACTGAAACTCCGAATGTATGAATTTTAAAAATATTCTGAAACCTATATTTCAAGTATTAGGAATTTTAGGTCAGGATTTTCGGTGCTCGTTGAAATTCAAATATCGTTAAGTCCAACGACACGTTTTTTCTCTTTTAATTTAAATTTTTATAAGACCAAATTCCTGAGGTTTTGATATATTATTTAGGTACTTGAATGTCCGGGAAAAAAGTTCTTAGCTGTGGTCAGTGTCTTTATGTATTTCTCAGACCTTTTTCTCAACCGCGCGTCCAGCTATTTTAGTATTTCATTTTGTGCTTCTAGCGAATGCTTTCAAGATGGATCTGAAGTAGGTTTGTGAGTTATTCGTAAATTAAATTTTAGAACCATTAAGATGGAGGTCTGTGTTTTGAACCATCAATCCATTATGATCTTAGAACCATGAGGCGGTGTTAATAGTCTATCCACACGAGATATCCCATAATATAAAATTAGAAGAATTGAAAACATTACATAATACATTTTTCATTAGACAATGTTTTTTATGATTTAAATCAAGCACGTCACTAATTTTTAAATATACCTAATATTAAGGTGTTCTATAGGTTTTAGTTTTCATGATTGAGTGATTCTATCTCTACTTTCAAACTGATATTTGAGTAACCACTAATAACCGAATCATCAAAATGTATTAATATAAATATCAAAATATCTTTACATAACATCTAAACTAAACTTAATGAATCAACGATATGATCTTCTCATGTCTATAAATAATTATATGTCACAGAAGTATACGCATTAAGATGCCAATTTCGGTACACATCTAAGAATAGTCTCATGCGAGTGAGTAAATACATATTTCTGTTGGTAAACACTGAGTAGATATTTATAGATAGCATATGTCATACATCTGATGGATAATTTGGCTCACATTCTGACTAGATAGCTTTTATGATTAGATTTGATTAGCCTTTTCCACCCACTGTGCTTGATTGTAAGGTTAAATTTAGAGCATCGACTTTTGCAAGGCCTAATATCATAAAATAACATCCAATATCTCGTCATTCTATAATGATATATAGAACTTTGCAAAGACTTTCGTAGGTAAACAATTAAATAGCAATCTTTTGCAATTTTTTTTTTTTTTTTTTTTTTTTTTATATATTAAATGGGTTTGCACTTGACCTCATTTCACCTGATGGAAAGTGATAATAAGGTCTAAGATGTAGCGTGCTTACCCAGAAGAAGCCTATTCACTCTCGACTTAAAGACACCCAAATTGTAGCTCTCTGGGAATACAGAAGCCGGCAAGTTGTTCCATTCCTTAGCAGTTCGCACCAAGAAAGAGGAAGCGAACCGCTTAGTACGAGCTGGTGGAACTTGCACAGTGTAAGGGTGGATTCCTGTCGTCTTCCGCAATGTCCGGTGGTAGAAAGGAGAAGGTGGTATCAGGTCGTGAAGCTCATTCGAACACTCTCCAAAATGCATCCTATAAAAAACCGATAGACTGGCCACTCTACGTCGGTGAGCGAGGCTTTGGGATTTACCATCCACTAATTCTGCGTCACCAACTAACCACATGGCTCGACGCTCAATCGAGTCGAGGGCAGCCAGCTGATACTTGGCAGAGCCATCCCATAGGTGACTGCAATACTCCATGCACGACCGAACTTGAGCTTCATAGAGTTTAAGAACCTGTTCCGGCGTGAAGTATCGCCTAACCTTGCATAGGATACCAAGTTTTTTAGCAGCAGTGGCTGCCTTGGTCTCAATAGAGCGACCGAAGTTAAGGTTGGAGGTTAGGTCCATACCTAGTAGACTTAGAGTGTCTGCAACAGGCAAGGACACGTTTTGAAAAGTGGGGGACAAGGTGAAAGCGGTCCGCTTAGAGCTGAAGAGACAAGCCTGTGTTTTGGAAGCGTTGAACACGACTCTGTTAGCTTCCCCCCAATCGGAGACTGCTTCAAGGATCGCGTTCACCCGTCCAACCATTCTTTCTCTGCATGCATGGATCTCAGCCGAACCAGCCCTTGCGTCGGACATGTATCTCTCTGCAACTGTGCAAAACGGTACAAACGGGTAAGAACAGGAGACAACTCGGGAGCACAGGTCTTCAATACCACTGCTGATATACCGTCAGGGCCGTTAGCCTTATTCACGTCTAAGCCTCGGAGTGCCCTTAGTACCTCTTTTTGAAAGATGCACACTGGTGGCATTTTAGAGCTGCAAAAAGGTAACTGGGGTGGTTTTTGATTGGTAGGGCTCAATCGTGAATTTTCGGCAAAAAGAGAGGCAAATAAATTTGCCTTCTCAGTCGCCGCGTGGGCCAGCGAGCCATCAGGCTTCAGCAGTGGCGGAAGTGTCGGGCGGCAGAAGTTCTCCTCAACCGATTTTGCGAGGGACCAAAATGCTTTACTCCCGGAAGGGTACGAAGCAAGTTTGGCTCCCACACGGGCAATATGGTCGAAGCGAGCTTTCTTTTGTGCTCTCTTGCTGGAATTTATTCATAAGTAAATAACACACTTAAAAAAATCATCTCGGGTGAATGTTCTACGGGTGTTGTAAATATACTTACAATAATGATGAGACTATCGACAGCTCATGTCGAATCAAGCTCTTTCAAATTTCGTCGGCTTAATAACGCGTTCAGTGGTCTAATTGGTAAAAAAATCAACCGGATTGTGGAAGGTGTGGATTCGAGTCCCGTCTGAACACGAGATGAAATTTTTAAGTGTGTTATTTACTTAAAAATTAAATGGCGGTAAATAAAATACGAAATATAAAAATGTCGTCTCGTAACAATGCATAAAATATTTTCTGCTGCTGGTTAATAAATGTCTTCGTTATGTTTGTCATAACTACCTTATTATTTATTTTATTAAAATAAGTGGACATCCATGAGCTACTTACGTCACATCTCTTAACTATTTTTAATATTTAAATATGGTGCCCACAAGGGCACAACTAAATAATTGCTTCGTTTTTTTAGATACAACCTTTTTTTTTTTTTTTGTTTTCCCGGGAGAAATGCGTTACGCAGACCCTGCCGCCGGGGGGCGACAGGGTACTGTGGGACTCACCCTCCGGGCCGCTTCTTCTAACAAGAAGCGGCCTGAGGGCATACCCACTAAAACTCCCGGGGCTCAACCACCCGTGGGTATAGAATGGGGTCACGGGAACTGCACTAGGCTATTCCCCGCAACCCCACTCCCCCACAGGCCCCTACACGGGGTGTGCGGCCACGCCCCTCCTCAGACTAGGAGGAGGGGGGTTGGGGACAGCCGGAAGAGCTGAGCCGTCCCCAACGAGCGGTGGAGGTGCCAATGGCAGTGCCGGCACAGGGACCCCCGTCCCTGTTGCCGGCTGGCCACCTCCACGGAGAGGACGAAGAGTTCTCCGCCGAACTCGTCCTCTCCTTGCTCGAAGCGGGCCTGCGAGGGGGTTAGTCTCGCGCTCCCGCTCCGCCGCCTCCTTCTGCGCCACCACTTCCTCACAGAAGTGGGCGAAGGCCGACCACGCCCCCTCATTATCCAGCATAGCTTCAACTATGCTGGGCAACGAGAGGTCATGTCCGACCTCCGCGACCAGCGCGGACCGCTGTTGGTCGAAGGACGGGCACACCACCAACGTGTGATGTGCCGAGTCCTCCGCAGCGCCGCACTGGTGGCACGAAGGAGTGTCCTCCCGTTGAATGCGGTGCAGGTAGTTACCGAAGCAACCATGCCCGGTAAGTACCTGCACCGTCCGGAAGGACAGAAACCCGTGGGGGCGCTCGAGCCACCGGTCCAAGACCGGGGCGAGCGCCGCGAGCGTGGGACGGCCGTACCTCTCCACTTGGAGAGAGGCCGTCCATGCCTCCACCATTTGCTGGCGACCCTCCTTCCTTATTGCCTCCCTTTCCCGGGGGCAGAGGGGATCGCCAGCCGCTCGCTTGGCCGCCGTCTTCTCGTAGACGGCGGCCAGCACTCCAGCCTCCAACTCCCATGGCGTTTAGATACAACCTAACCTAACCTAACCTAACCTTAAAGGTGTCACTAACACTATTTTCCTTTATATTATAGAGAGATTATTTTAAAATAATTTACGTGTGGCTATGTACTACAGTAGTGGGTACAAGATCAAAACTTTAGGTAAAAAAATGATCCAATGGATAAACAGAGACGAAACAAACGCATTAACGCGCCGCTTGCGTCACCAAATCCATAAATAACTTTGTTATTGAAACGAGATTTTCATTGAGAAAATTTCTATTTACTATATGCCATGTAGACCATGCCACTAAAATAGAACAACGCGTAATTCGTTTTAATAAATATTACGAGACACACGTTTCATAGGAAAGGAATGAAAAGTGGTACGTGTATTGAAATATATGTACGAAAATATTTGCACTTTTAAGTTCATAAGTTGATGTAAGTATGTACGTATTTTTGCACGGTTATATCTATGAATCCATGACATGGTTGATAAATCTATATAAGCGAAAGCTGACTGAGCTATCAACTCAGAGCCTTAATTACAAGAATTAGTAAGTTTAAAATTTTCCACAGGGTTTGTTTTTATTTCGTACGGAAGCACTAAGAAAGAACGTTTGTAATATCAACCCCTAATGGAGTAAAATTAGGGCTCAAAATTATAAAGCACACGATCCGGCAAAACATTGATAACCAAAACGTGAAATGTCCACATTATAAAATGCAACTATTTCAAGGTATTATCAATTATGTTATTCACTAAGCAATCATCTCTACAACATAGCTACGATGATTTAATATTATGTACTACTTAAAAGACCCACTGTTGTAAAATTGATGATGATGGAGTAACTCAACTTTCGCGTCTGGATATCATCGAGTATTCTAATTAAAGGAATCACCTTATTTGATGATTAGATGATCCGTGTGTATTGTCGAATCGATATCTATATATATATTTTTAAATTAAATCAAATTTTTGGGCGCAATAAGGTTAGTCTGCCCTGTCAATCCAATCAAAGAGTTTAAAAAGTACGATCATTTTTTTAACAAAAAAACCAACTTATACAACTTAGAAATTAAAACCTAAGCTGAAGCCATTAAAATAGCGAAGAAAACTGAAAACAAAGGCAGAACAAATAATATGCTCGCAATCAGTTTGACATTCAAAGGAAAACGGTTCTTTCCGTCTTGCTACGATTTCTGCCAACCTTGCTAAGTTTCTCCTAAGCCTTTCTAAGGCTTTTATTGAAACGTAGAAAATGTACCAGCCTTATTAGTTGAATGAAATACAACAAGCAACATAGTGGGGGGACGTGAAAGAATTTCACTCTTACAGTCATTTTGAAATTGAGTCGAATATTATCGAGTATACGAATGAGTGTCTCATCCCATCTTAGCGTGTGATTCCTAGTTACGTTCAAAGCTGTCGCTCTGGAGCTTACGCTTAGACTATGATTCAGGATTGGGGAGTCTGGTAATTACAGTAAAGCCGTCTGACCTATGCAACCCTTTACAGGGTATTACGACTGAGTCATCCCGTTTAAAATGCATGAAAGATAAATACGTACTCTTCCGCATAGTCCGAGACTTATTCAAATCCTTTCAAAAATATAAGTATGGGTCTTAGATTAAATCTAAATAGTGGAAGATAGCTGACTCGTCTCAACCGCGTGGACCGCTTAAGTTAGGTCCTCTTCGGCTAATTGCACATCAAAGTGCACGCAGTCGCAAATTAGCGAGTCTGACAAGCAGTCGTGTAAAATCAAAAATATTCTTTAACTGTTTTAAGTAGGATAAAGATTCCTAAAATGCCTTCGTGCGCTTATACGCGTTGTATAAATTATTCAAATAGAAATAACAAATCTCATGGAATCACATCTCATTCATAAATCGAAGAAAAGTTTTAATTTCTCCTGATATTTCTAAATTCATAAATGTCTTAGTCATCAGTTTGCAGAGCGAGATAGAAATATACGATATATCAATATGTGACGAATTAAGTCGTTTTGACATGACTCAACTCTAAAGCGTAGCTGCGCGTAATACGTTTGACTCCCTCACGCTTATGTTAAATAAGTAGTCTCGGTTTTCCAATATCGTACAACATTAAACCAATGTCTCAAAGAGCTGTGAGTATGTTTGCATGTAGTTGTGCAACAAGCCTATTTTCAGTTTTCTAATTGAAGGGACGTGCCGTATCTTCCGCTATTTTGTATTAATCTAAGGTAACGTTTTCGTTAGCAGGTACCCGCTAATGAAAACCTAAAAAATCTGATTCTGAATATAAACAGAGGCCCAATTCTCAATTCTATTGCGAGCAGAGCATAAAAATTGATTGACTACTGCACTACGCGATATACGCACAACCCTAGTAACGTCACTCACTCAAGCTGTCAGATTTTTTCCATTAGATTGTTGCTATTGTATTTGTGAATTACTTCAAGTAAAACTGTAATCCTACAAAAAATGCGTTTCATTGTCAATAGCATGGAAATCTCTCATTCGACTTCTATATCGACTGCACGAGAATCAGGTTCCACTAAATCAACAAAATTATGGAAGCACTCTTGTAATAAAAAGGTGCGATAGATTTAAGGTTAAGGCTTTCAATCAAAGCAGTGAAACTACACTACTACTTATCCTTTGTGTGCCACTAGCTAAAATACCAGTACTATGTTGATCTATACATGTAAACTTGGAACTAAAATTATCTGAATATCGGTTTTGTAATTAATCAAGCCAGCGTATACTTAATACCGTTAAAAGCGTTTAAACGTTTTTCTTAGAATGTCACCTGTGCCCGGCTATAATCCTCTTTACTCTCACTCACCCTGTATGCATTTCCATTACGGTCATCTAATCGCTCTTCCTTTTATCATCATAACTGCACGTCGCTAGTTCATCAATGTTCAATTAATCTACCAGCTATAGGATTGGAAAACAACCCGGTTCAAGTAATCTACTCACAGGTTTTTTGACGTCTGGCTCGATTACAAAAGTATTTAGGATCTTTTACAAAAGTAGTAGTAGCCGTGGCAGGCCTCCTACAAGATGGACCGACGATCTGGTGAAGATCGCGGGAATCCATTGGATGCGGGAGGCACAGGACCGATCTGTGTGGAAAACATTGGGGGAGGCCTATGTCCAGCAGTGGACGTCCATTGGCTGAAATGATGATGATGATGATGATGACAAAAGTAGTTAGGTTCTCTATGGTTCCCTATATGTTACATGATGAAAAAAAGTTTGAATTATAGTTTTATAGTTGGTCAATATCAGTTTTAACTTAGTATTCCGTTCTTTTCCGGACACCGATAGCAAATTTTAAGTGAGACGAAATCAAAAAAATATATTTTTAGTGTATTTTTTCATTCCCCATCTGTATCGGCCGTCATGTATCCATCCCACTTTGTACGTCATATAAGTACGGAAACACGAGTCCACTATACAATACCTCTTTTTATGAACACACAATAATTATTACTACTTGTATTTAAATCACAATAATTCTTATTCTTCTTCATGAGCTTAAATAAATAATAAAACAATATTTCACAACATTAAATACATTGATCTGACTCCGAGATAGGTAGCTCAAGCACCTGTGTTACGGATATCAGAATCAACAGCGGAATTACAAATATATACACATATTACTTTTCTTTTTGTAAATACATACTTATAATACATACAAACACCCAGACCAAAACAAACAGAAATGTTCATACACACAAATGTTTGTACTGTGCGGGGATCGAACCTGCAACTCTTGGACCAAAGGCAGCGTTCACTACCACTGTTCCAAACGGGCCGTCAAGAGCTTATCAGTGGAGTGTTATGTGTGTATCTTGAATTTGTGTTCCTTTACGCTGAATTTAATAATGTCTCTCTTCTTCATAAGATAAAATATTTTTAAAATGCAGAAGATTTTAAGTAACTTAAATAGGAACATGTTGAGGTTTATCACAGAAGGATCGATCTAGAATCTAGGCTTAGGTGCATAATTCATCTCAAAACACTCGAATAATTTTATGCAATCCAGAATTTCGCGAGCAAAAACCAATTTGAGCAGAAAATCCACCCGGATTGTGGCCTGAACACGAGATGAAATTTTTAAGTGTGTTATTTATTGAGCAGAAATTATTATAACGAAATAATCTATATAAACTGATAGACAGGTGACTTTACTAGCACTTAGGGCGTACTTCACAACCAAGGTTGTAGAAAACTGCTTGTCTCGGCTGAAGGTTCTTGGCATAAGAAAAACATAAATATTCTTTCACAGTGTAACAGAATAATAGCTAAAAGGGTTCTAGGTCACGTGTCTAATATAGTAACCGTGGTTACTAATGAGTTTTCGAGGGCAGGCATGCGAGACATCACAGGATAACGTTTCTCTGGCATATTGGCGTAGAGTGGCCTGTCTATCGGTTTTTTACAGGATACATTTTGGAGAGTGTTCGAATGAGCGTAACGACCTGTTACCACCTTCTCCTTTCTACTACCGGACTTTGCGGAAGACGAGAGGAATCCCCCCTTACTCTGTGGAAGTTCCACTAGCTCGCTAAGCGTTTCGCTTCTTCTTTCTTAATACGAGCTGCTAACAATGGAACAACTTGCTGGCTTATGTATTACCAGAGAGCAACAATTTGGGTGTCTTTAAGTCGAGAGTGAATAGGCTTCTTCCGGGTAAGCACGCTACATCTTAAACCTTATTGTCACTTTCTATTAGGTAAGATGAGGTCAAGTCCAAACCCATTTAATAAATAAAAATTAAATACCAAAAAATCACGCGAATCCCGGTTTAACTTCCCAGGATCTACTCTCTGAGTCACATAGAAAGCATTGCATGTGGTCGTTTGACTTTTAGGCTAAGTAAGCAACACGCGCATCTTAGTAAGAGCTCTAACCGAACAAAATCATCATCATCAGCCCATTTGAGTCCCCACTCCTGGGGCACGGGCTTCCCTCAATCACATGAGGGGTAATTGCCATACTCACCACGCATGGCAGACGGGTTGGCGAGGGTTTTGATATGAATGCAGAGTTTTTCTTCTCTGGGTGCTGATGATCATGCCAGCAGCTTTACCTTAGTCACCTTTTACGACACCTCGGTAAGAGTGAGGGTGGCCTATTCTACTCTGCCGGGGACCAGACGGCCACCGAACAAAAGCCACTATCGACCAAAATAATGTTACGAAGCGGATAAATCCCTATACATATAGTTAAGTATACTGATTACAAACCACTGAATCGTATAAGTAGCATCAATGAGAAAAAATACCTAAGTACTAGACTCTAATGAAGCTAAGAATTGCAGTTCCAAACAAATAAGACACTTACTAGCCCGTTTTTGTAGCAAACGCGTCACCCACGCGGCAGTCCAGTCGAGGCGGAGTCGAAGCAGAGCTGCATAATGTATTAGCATCGATTACAATAGATGAAACTGGTTACTGTGATGCTGCTCTGAATAAAACAAATGCCTGTTCGAAATATAAAAAAAAATATTCCGTATTCTGTCGGATTACGGAAGACATCCTAGTTGAGTGCCTATTTTATTGTTACCCGACTACGGCGAAGCAAAAAAGAGGGTTATGATTTTGACCTGTATGTATGTATGGTTGTTCATCTGTTCCTTCATAATTTCTAAACTAGTTATCATATTTAAACAAATTAGATGTCGTAAATTTGTGGAAAGACGTGATACTTGTCAATCTTGTAAATATTTTATTTTTGTGCATGACAATCTGCTTAGGGACAAGATTTAGTGCGCAAAGCCCTATGCCGTGTACAAAGGCACGCTTTGGGCGTAACTGCTTTCCAGCTTTGGATTTCTGTAAGCTCTGCTATTTATTTTAGCTAGTTTCAATAAGGAAGATTTTGTAACTGTGCTCTATAATGTAACTAAGAATCGAACGGATAATATTTGTTGGAACAGTTGTTATAAAGTCGTTTCAGAAATAATTGAAGATTTCGTAGCAACAACGGCCTTCACTAAGGACCGTTTTGATGTCATTGTATTAAAACACGCAAATCTCTATCTAGTATTCTGCTGACAAAAACTCATTTTAATCCAACAATTCTAGAGAGATAGATACTCTTAGTTGCACAACATACAAAACTTAAAAGCTAGGTATACAGAGATACAATGAACAATTTCTAGATGGTCTTGGAATCACTTATTTCGAACTTGCCGCGCCATCCTTTTTGCATGAATCACAAAAGATCTGCAAAGAAGATAAGACAAAACAGAGGATAAAGATCTGCGAGTATTTATATAAATATAAAGTCTAAATAAAATATACTTTCAAACTGTCTACTGCATTGTTTGTTTACTCTGTTCATCAGATGATCTTAGAAGACTTGCAGGCAGAGTCCGTGCTTGTTTCTTGTTTTGCAAGTCAGATCAACTTTTTATGAAATAGGAGGTAGACGAGCAAACGAATCACCTGAAAATAAGCGTTTACCCCACCCTACAACACCAGAGGCATCTCTTTTCTTGTAAGTTTCAAGGTCACATCGGTCCAGCCAGCATTCGGTCGTATGTTCGTTGTAGATCCTCCAGTCCGGTCACCTATCACAGAACGCCATAGCGGAAGCGTGTGCCTAGGAGCCTACTCTGAAAATTAATTCACGATTGCATCTTTCCGACTCTTTCACACGTAAGAGACGCTCCACACAGACTCTGAAGGGATAGTCTTGAACGCCATCGCGTTACCGGGAATTACACGCTAAGATGAGATTTTTTTTATAGAGGCTCAGTATATTTGCTCCTCAGCCTGATGGTAAGCAATAGAAGAGCCCAAGTTGCAATTACAGCGGAGGCAATGTTAAGGCATCACCTCCGTTGATCTCCGTTGATCTCCGTTCTTCACGCTTCGTGTAAAGGAATCCAGTTCTTCCAGTTCCATTTCTTGATCGTGCGGCAGAAATAGGAACTACCAAATTTTTTAGTCCGTGATGGAATTATTTCCACTGTGAAGCGGTGACAGTCGGGCGGCTATGCAAGTCCTGTTCATACCACTACCACTACTTGATCGCAGCTTGATCTATTATAATCGCAATAACAACTAACCCAAACCCTGCATTTTTTAAAATGTTACAACTTATTTAGGAATGAGATTCCTAGCTTCATTGGGCCTTAGTATGTGCGCTTAGTATTTCGCCTCCGCAAGAAATCCTGGGGAAAGGGGGGTTTAAAGGTCGGCAGCGCATTTGTGACTCCACGTGATCCGTCTGCTCGTCTTTGATATAAAAAATGCATCTGAATTTTTAATTTGCCGCGCGTGAATGACAGGTTTTTTTTTTAATCAGGACCCTGAGACCACGGACCGGTACTTAAACTACTAGATCAATAGGGCGTTATGTAACGACAGGTTTACATAAAATAAAATAAAATTTTCAGTAGTGTGTTCTCGACACGCACTGCTTCACCACATGCGCTCCGCGGTGGATGGCTGGAATGTTTTAATTAATATTTGCACTCTATGGATTCAATGAAACCATTTATTGGTTATATACATTGATAGGAAGAAGCCTATTAAACATTTGTGTTAACTAAATTGAATTCGTTAAAATTATATTTATAATTTCGAATAATGCTGCAGGTTTCGCTTTGTAATAAATAATAACAATAAATAAATAGAGACAAAATGTCCTGATCCTATACTAAGGGTTTCCCTTGTAAGGTATAGAGAATACAATGGTTCGTCACCTTAAGGTAAATTTTCGCTTGCACGGCAAGAAACAGTAACATACCGTTATACCAACATACCGTTTTAAAAGATCTGCCAACCTTTAAATTTTCTTTACATCAAAAGGAATCAATGTTGCTACAAGCAAATATTAACTTTCTGATCTAACAGTTAAGCATAATGCTTGGACCTCCATGATGACTTGAAACGTACTGGCTTGCGTTTAAGTTAACGTACTGGCCTCTCACAATTTAGAAGATTCTATCTTTAAAAAATCGATTCGATCGGCCATTTTGATGCAGTCCTGCTACGTATCTTCTTCTTAGTTTATGTCAGCTACAGAAGTGAAGCTTTACAGAGCTCAGCACAAGATGCATCGATATCGATGACAAATAGCAGAAATACATAATCATTTAAAGCAACGCAAATGTTAGTAAGGCAGTGAATTACATCTATAATGTGCGATAAATAGAAGGAACCCATCACACAAGTTTTTTCCTATCCTATAACTTACCTGTCCGTTTACTACAATAAAACCTAAGTAAATACTAGCGGTCGCCCGCAGCTTTGCTTGTATGGAGCTTAGTAGTTGTTTGAAATCATGGGTATGATTTTTTTTTTTAACAAGATAATAACTTTTGGGCAAACCGAATTTCGTGCGGATGAAACTGCGCGCGAACGCTAGTCGGTTACAAAGTATATCATCACTGGTAGAGCATGGTATAATAACGACTCGAGCCTTAGGAGCATCAACATTTTTTTAAATTAATGTCTTTAATGTTTATTCTGAAACAAAATATAGGGGCGTTCTTTTTTTAGGTTCTGCGCAGCCTACGGTCATATGTATCTTTGAGGACGGAGTCAGTAAGTCCAAACATCTTGAGCCTTTCCGATGTAAATAGTACAACACTTCACTCGTAGCTCTGCTAGTTAACCAGGGATGGTTATACTAGACTAGGCTGTTCGATAGGGCTTGATTCGGCCATTCTTTATCCGTGGATAAATCTATGGTATAATATCAAATTTGTATGGAATGACAGCGCTTTACCATAGATTTAGTATCGGAATTAAGTTGGTCAAATCGGCCGTATGTAATACACATTTTGAGTGCTTTAAAACCAAGTTATGACTAGTTTCAGACACTACTTTCCGCATACTTTTTTGCAGTATGATGAATAAGTACAACTTTATGACCATTTACATAAGTGACAAACGTAAATTGGCCTATTAAATATAGAGTAATTATCATAAAACGTCTGAATATAACGTTTTAGATGTGAACATACCTAGAACTTCTTTTTAATAGTTATTTAGGTATTTCTAATAACAGTTATGAAAAATGTGTGGATTCAAATTGATACTTTAGTTTCAAATTCATAATTAGTTGTAGTAGCAGATTGCGACATGTTTGTGCAAAATGATGTATATAATGTATATTTATTACAATACCATACAATGGCTCTTGGATAATGCAACTTTATTACAATATTAACTCAGGCTCAGAGTCACCCGGAGAGCAATCGAGAGGAGTCTCTTTGCGTGATCGTATCGGAAATGATGAGATCCGCAGGAGAACTAAGGTCACAGACATAGCCCAAAGGATTGCATGTCTCAAGTGGCAATGGGCAGGGCACATAGCGAGGAGAACCGACGGCTGTTGGGGCGGAAAGGTCCTCGAGTGAAGGCCACGTACAGGAAGTCGCAGCCGTGGCAGGCCCCACACAAGTTGGACCGACGATCTGGTGAAGGTTGCGGGAATCCAATGGATACGGGCGGCACAGGACCGATCTGTGCCGTGAACATTGGGGGTGGCCTATGTCTAACAGAGGACGTCTTTTGGCTGTAATGATGATTACGACATTACAAATTATTAGTACTTATATTTTTTCGATCTGGTCTATCCAGTTATACCTTGGGCGTCTTACAGGGCGCTTGCCAGCTGGTCGACCCAGGTATGCTCTCTTCGTAGAACTACAACGGCCGAACTGGCGACAGGTGGCCGAAACAGACCGGAATGGTGAAACCTCGTGTCGGAGACCAAGATCCCCTATCTGGTCGCTAAGCCAGCGTAGTAGTAGAAGTACTTATATTAGTAATAGGTAGACACCTAAGTAAATTCATGTGTATACTATAATGTTTCTTGTAATGTATGAAGTCTTTGAACCGAAAAGAAACCTCATATGATAATGTCCTTCTAACCAATATTACGGCTAGCGGCCAATCTGAACTATCAGCTATCGACACATTGACATATTAAAGTGCACAAGTGTAAGCGCAGACAGAAATGCACTATCCATAGTCTTGTCTTCATATTTTGATGGGACATCAAACACAGTTGGAAGGACCAAGCGCAAGATCAATGGTTTACGAAACGTCGAGCTATCATCGAATCCTCGAAGGTAATTACAATGAAGCGACTGCCTTCTGACCTTTGCAACCCTTTAACAAGGTACCAACGAATCATCAAAATACGTTTCAGAAACTATTCAAAACGTGCAGGTTTTTTTTAATGATAAGTGGCAGACAAGCAGACGGATCACCCTATGGAAAGCGATTGCCGCCGCTCATGGAAACCCGCGACACCAGCGTAGTCACAAATGCGCTGCCAACCTTTAAACCCCTCTTTCCCCCGGATCGGGCCTCTGATACCCTCACTCACGCAGCGAAACACAGCACAGTGCTGCTTCACGCCAGTTTTCTATGAGGTATCACTACGGTCGAGCCGAAGCGGGAAAACCACTCCCACGGTCGACGATCCTCACGATGATTTCCCTTCCCCTCCTTGCGTCGTATTCCTCAGTGCTTAGGGTCGAGACTTCCCTCCTGCATCACTTTCTCTCGTATGGTTTCCCTCCATTTCTTGCTCTTTTCGGCGGTGTGTAGGGCGTTAGTACCGTAGAGTCCAGTGCGGATTTGGTTGGACCAACGTATTTAGGCTGCGTCTATGAGGCCTTTTCCTGCCTACTTTACCGGTATCGTTGGTCACGATATTTTGCCTTCCCGCCTAATTAATGGTAGAAATACGCACATAGATTTCATTTGCGAGCACGGATTTGAATCACGATTTTCAAACGTAAGATAAGATAATTGTTTATTTGTTTACTAGCTGACCCGGCAAACGTTGTTTTGCCATATAAATAAAAGGGTTGATCGTAGAAGGGTGAAAATTGAGGATTGTATGTATTTTTGTATGTTGTATCATAAAAAAAGAGAAATTAAAAATTTTGTCTAAAAAATAAAAATAAAAATTTAGGGGTGGACTACCCCTAACATTTAGGGGGATGAAAAATAGATGTTGGCCGATTCTCATAGATACCGGATAAGCACAAAAAATTTCATCAAAATCGGTCAAGCCGTTTCGGAGGAGTAAGGCAACGAAAACTGTGACACGAGAATTTTATATATTAGATTACGCACCTTAAATGTATACAATACAGTTTTACAATGTTAAATACAATTCAAACTGTACGGTACGTACATAGTGCAATACAGGAAAAATTAGGAGGCACCTAAGAGGCCTCCGCTCAGCATAATGTCGAAGGTACGCTGAGCGCACCACGACGCCGATCTTCCGCGGATACCTTATAGACTACGGTATTCAAATAAATAATTAGGCCTGTCCGAAGTATTTTTGGTTAAGTCCTTTAAAACCAAACCTAGTAAACCCGTGCACGTATTTTATGGTTGAAAATATTACGATGCACTTCTCTCGTCTAACACCACAGGAGTTTCCCTTTAACTTTGAATAACCCTTTGTTAGAAGCTTGACGGGCATCTACGAGTATAATTCAATTTCACATGGCAGAAAATAGTCTCGTAAGGACTTCGCTTCCTAGAACATAATATGCTTAACGTAACTAACTTGGACCTGAGGTAAATCTGATCAAACGATAAATTGTTATTTATTGGTTTTATTCTTATTTTGAGCGGCTTTAAGCTTTTAGCATGCGGTAACTTTCTGTAAATTAATTACATAAGAACAACACTCATATCACTCAAACACTGATACGAACATCACGCTAAATAATGATACTTTTTTTTAAATATGTTTATTGTACTGTAGTTACCTATCTTTAATAATAATAACCTCCAACCGATTATGGCTACGGCGGCCAATCTCAACGATCATCCTCGTACGCAGGATATATTAAAGTGCTCAAGTGTGTGCGCAAACATAAGTGCACTCTCTATTCCCTTACACTCATATTCCGATGGGACCCAGTGTGACATGACCGGAGAGGGATCGGGCGCAGTACCATCTTCGAGACTCCGGGCAGCCACTAAGAATTTCTTAAGGCGACGAGTGGCCCAACTAGCGACACTAATCGATTTAAATTGTTAGCTACTAAACCTGTTTTTTTTTAACAATTTCGGGATTACAACCTCTCGGCAAACACTTATACTATTTATTTAATACTTATACTTAACTTTTGGGTCTGCCTTTGTACTCGAAATTTGAATTACCGCCAAAAGCGGCCACTTTTGGCGTGAATCAATTTTTCGCGTACGCGTTACACCCAACATTTGTGCATGGTTATTTAATAAATAGTATAAGTGTTTGCCGAGAGGTTGTAACCCTGAAATTGTTTAAAATAGACCCAGTTTAGTAGCTAAAAATTAAATTCGATTGGCGTCGCCAGTGTGCCCTACCCGTCACCTTACAGAAAATCTCAGGTACATACTTTGGCTCAATCCGGGGATCGAATCGGAGACCCCAAGCGCAGCCATCGCTATAAAGCTGCGCAAACGAGGCAGTCAATAGTCATACCTACCATATCTCACAATATTATGTGTATGTATTTGAGCATAACTTATTTATTACTTTATAATACTGTATTTTATTTATGTATAAGGGTTATAAGTTATAATTTAACATTTACAGTTTCTTTTTTTTTATTTCCTTACTAAATATTGCACCCCCTACCCCTTCTCTACTATCAAATGTTCTTTACCCGAAGGTTGTCTGGTAGAAATCGCTTCAGCGATAAGACCGCCGAAATTGTACACAAAATTTCTGTAATGCCTAGTACTTAAGTTGTGTATTTTGTGCAATAAAGTATATCTATCTAGCTATACCTATATACAATAACAAAATGTTCCACTGACGCTTTGACATTACTAACAATTAGGCCTGCCCGAAGTATTATTTTTTGGATTTCTTTTGAAAACGAAAGTAAAACCAGATGCCATTAATTTTAAAGATTTATTATGTTATTATCTTGGAAAGGGCTATAAAGTAAAACGAATTGATGAATAAAGCTGGACACAAAGTACTAATGTCATTTGTTCGGCCAGCCCCACCTGATTCACTCGTCAAATCGGACTAGAAAATAAACAAATACCTACAATGCAGTAGGGTGGTCGCAATGCAGAGCTGTTTATTGGAGCTAGAGCCACTGGCTCTAAAACTAAAACAGTGGGCCGTCGCACTGGTCATCTTGTAAGAAACCGATGGATTAGAAGAAATAAAATCGATTACATCGATTAACTTTGCAATCGATTAATACGTTCACTTTGATTGATAGACGCGAAAGTTACAGTTACGTACTGTTATATATGTTCTTAGTGTATAAAAATGCAATACTGCCTTTGTCATTAGATGACTATACTACTTGAGTATGTTTTCTAATTTCAGTTAGTTAGTTCGACGCTATCCGCGCTCCACGACACTTGCCTAGAAAATCTCTGTGAAATTAACGGGTCAAAATCAAAATAAAATAAATTAACTTTTTTTTAAAAAACCAATTCTCTGTTTCCTCCTAACAATTTGGTGGCAGCGCTGGGATAACAACCGCTGGTATCCCTGGACTCGTCTCCGTTTCTGAACTTCCTCGGACTCGAATCAAAAAGTGAAGTGTTGGCCGAAAGTAGAGCTAAGAACATTCGACGCGTGTTTTATTTAATAATATGAAGTAGAATTTTCATTACTAAAAAAACATGTATAGTATGAATGTTTAGTTTTTTTTTAAATAAATGTTTATTTTAAAACGATCTAAGTACCATTACGAGACTAAGTAGTAAGTAAAGTAGTTTCCTCATAGCAATAAAAAAGACCATGTTAAGTTGTCATTGATAATCAAATCTAAGAGACTTTTACTCTATCTTTTACACTTTACCTCCTCATCTTAGCCTTTTTTTTTCTCTTTATTTATTTTATAGGCTTTTGTCTTCATATACATGTCAGCCCCATCGAACCTTAACCGAAAATAACATGAATTAAATATTAATAGTTACAGCACGGGACGAGAGAATCATTTATGTACTAAAAATATCAGCTAATAGCTTAGCTGCCTCAGATGTTGGGTCCGCTAAAATTGTGGTAAATGTACCTAAATTATGACCATGAAGATTGAATCTACGCATAAACGATTTTCTCCTCCCGCGATACTTATTACATTCTACGAGAACATGATGTACATCTTCTATAGTGTTACATAGATCACAATTGGGTGAATTCATCATCTTAGTTTGTAATTGTTGCATACGCTTGGATCATGATGCAAGATTTAGGGAGTCTAGTAATTGCAATGAAGCGCCTACCGTATGCCCTTCGAAACCCTTTGACAGGGAACCAGACCAACTGAATCTTGGTTACACGTTTTAGAAACTTTCACACCTCACCATAAAATAAATCACCACCACACACTCAATCACATTGAAGACACTCTTTCCACCACAAAACAATATTAAGGTGATGGGTAGGGTGCACTAGCGACGCCAGTCGAATTTAATTTTTAGCTACTAAACAGGATCTATTCTAAACGATTTCGGGATTACAAAGTCTCGGCAAAAACTTATTTATTAAATAACCATGAAAAAATGTTGGTACCCAACGCGTACGCAAAAAATTGATTCACGCTAAAAGCGGCCACTTTTGACGTGAATCAATTGTTTGCGTACAAAAACGGACCCAACATTTGTGCTTGGTTATTTAATAAATAGAATAAGTTTTTGCCGAGAGCTTGTGACCCCGATATTGTTTGAAATAGATGCGGTTAAGTAACTAAAAATTAAAATCGATTGGCGTCGCTAGTGTGCCCTACCCCTCACCTTAAGCCTTAGCCTTTGAATAGAGAAACAAAACCCTACCCCCTTATTACAAATCACAAACTAAGGATAGTCCCGGAACATTGACAGCAGGTGGCGCTAGTGTCACGAAATAGATCGAGCTGCGTAACAATTTATCAAAAAAAATAGAAAAAACAGTTTTTTACCAACAAAAATAGTGTTAACAACTTCATCTATAGCGAATACAGCGGTGAAAACGTTATCTCAACAAACAATCATAAAGAAAACAGCGGAATCAGTGTTTGAATATTTGACAACCAAAAAACGTAAACAAACAAACAGTGCTTGCAAATAAAAACTATAATGTCATAAAACCAATTAAAGTGAACAAAAATTAAATAAAAAACTTAATCAGTGCAGTGAAAACATCAAAATAACATTTGCAGTGAATGTTGTAATCACGAATACCAGTAAGACAGTGCAAAAATTCCTGGGCAATGAGTCATTTTAACGAAAATCAACATTCAAATTACAATACTGGTTTCATATAATGACAATTTTCGACAGGAACATTCAGAGACAGTTAGTACCAGCCCCTTTTAATATAGCGTGTTCGAACAGGATGACGTGAGCTTTAGTACGGAAATAACTTAAGATCGTGATTTATAATAAAACACGGAACTTCAGTTTTAGATTTTTTTGTTATGGCTCTCCCCAAAGAGAATTCGCCAATGTCAAGTAACTTATTGAGAATAAGTAGGTAGTCAACAGTCGAAGTAGTCACAGTCACTCAATAAAACGCAGGTGTTTTACGTTCGACCTACGGATTCAGCGGATTCAGCGAACAACACGTGCTGGACAGCGTTGCCATCCGCATACCATCCAGACAATGGCGGCGCGCACCAAGAGGTTTTGCTCCTCGTTCCTGCCCCGAGCCATCAAGGCATGGAATGCCCTCCCAGCTCATGTGGTTTCCTCCTTCATACAATCCGGGGTCTTTTAGGCGGGGCGTGAAACGGCATCTCAGCAGGCCATTAGGGCGAGGATGGCAGACACAATGGGTACTTTGTTAGTTCTTCGTTGCCTGTCAGCCTCATTTTTTGGATTTCACGGCCGCTTACCATCAGGCGGAGTGAGGTCATCCTGATTGGCCTTTCTATAAAAAAAAATATATAACTCTAAAATCAATCGCGGGTTTTAGGACTCTATTAGGTCCAAGCAAGTTGTCACCAGACAACGCACTCGACACACAATAGCAGTGTTAAAACGATACAATCCAACGATTCTTATTAGTAGGATCACTTTGCGGCACCTCACTGCAAAAATAAACACCAAATTGGCACACTAAAAACCACTAAACACTAATTTAAAACCTTTGAATTGTATCAGCCCTCGCGGCTTGTTTTAGCCCTACCCGCCGAATCCAGTTTTAGATTCCTTGTGTCTATGGACATTAAGCTCAAAGAATGTCTTTGGTGACATTGACTGTACAGTCCGATCATGGTTATTTGGCACTTGGTAAAAGTCAGAACTAATGCTGTTTTGTCTCTCTTATACACTTGACATTGGCGGAATCACACGCGCGGCCGTAACCGTGCGCGGGATAACACCATAAAAAAATGCTGTTTTGACATTTTTCATAAAAAAGCAGTTTTACAGCGCCCCCATGTCAACGTTACTGAAGTGCCTTCTTATCTTGATCGGTCTGTAAGTGTATGTATACGCAATAGAAATAATAGTTCACACTTCGTATACAGTAACGTACGTTCGGAAATCAATTTAAAAATAAAAAATCACAATTTAAATAATAATTTTTACCGTGGGATAGCTAAGCTTCGGCATGAATGGGCCGGCTCGACCGGAGTGATACCACGGCCTCACAGAAAACCGGCGTGAAGCAGCACTGTGCTCTGTTTCGCTGCGTGAGTGAGACCGGAGGTCCAATCCGGGGGATAGGGGGGGTTTTAGGTTGGCAGCGCACTTGTGACTCCACTGGTGTCGCGGGTGTCCATGGGCGGCGGCAATTGCTTACCATCAGGTGATCCGTCTGTTCGTCTGCCTACTTATTACAGAAAAAAATATATATAAAGCATTGATCCTCTTTAATCTATATATCTCGTAATTTTGAGAGTAAACCATATCGAAAAAAGTATAAATCATTTAAAAAGCCCAAATACATAAATATGGCGTTTTGATTCTCATGTCATTATAAATTTAGGATGTGGTGTGTGACTGCCCTGCGCAACAAATATGCACAATATCTTGGGCAGTCGGGGTAAGCAAGGTGGAGGAAATGTACTCGAGTTTCCAACAATAGAGAAATCAATGGTCTCTCGATCACAAGGTTGGGAAGCACTAACCTAAAAACAAGATACCTACTAATGATTGGCATGATGCTATACTACACCCTTCCCCCTTTTCCTTTACGCCCGTTTTTAATTTCGAGCTCGGGAGCTAAATCAAATAATGTGCAACTTCTATACGCACTGATTTTTCAGTCCAGCTCAGAGCACTGTGTAGAATCCATATTACGTAGGTAGAGGTAGACAATTTAACACTTGTCTAAGTGTTTGTGAAACCATTGCTAGCTAAAATGGTAATATAGAACAGTTTCATTCTTTAAAAAAAAATGTATTTTTTTTGTTTCAAACGTTAAAACTGATCTATAGCCCCGTTTTAGCTAACAAAGGTTTATTGAACGTTTATGAATAAAGCCCTTTGTGTGCGCAGTATCTAAAACTTTTGGCATTTTATGATCTGTGATGCAACGACAAGGTATCTACACGTCAACGAATTTATGGCATATTGTGGAAATCGGAACTAATGCTGTCCTCCTTAGGTGCGATTCGTCCAACCATAAATATATGCGATGATATAGCGTAGTCATATGCAGTGTAAAATAAAAATCCGTTCTATTATACAACTACTCATATCAACACTCAAATAAATGAAAAAAAAAAAAAACCACAAAAAAATATACGAGACGAATTGAGCACCTCCTTTTTTTGAAGACGGTTAACTATGCATATTGTTTTGGCCCACCGAAATAGTAAACTAAAGTGGCAGTGGGCTGGTCATATTAGCCGATAGCCGTTGGAGCCGTAAAGTCCTTGAGTGGAGACCGCGACTCGGCAAGCGTAGTGTTGGACGCCCTGCGACAAGATGGGATGATGACATTCGAAAATCGGGAGCAGTGGCGTGCATTAGGGGAGACCTGTGTCCAGCAGTGGACGAGTGTGGGTTGCTGATGATGATTGTTTTTGTCAGTTTATAATGTCATTCACTCGGGATTTAACAAGATATAGCTATAGTGACTTTGGACGAAAACAATTGAGCTTATTACGAAAATAAAGTAACAGAGTAAATTACCACGCAGAGTTAGTCCTACAGGAAGGTTATTTTCCCTTATGGTTTAAGTAGTGACGATTACCTTACATACGAGCTCCAATAAGCGAAAGTAGTCACAGTAGGTACAAATACCCGAGCACGCACTCTGAAATTTTTAAATCTATATGCGTATTTTTAACATTGACTTGGCGAGCAAGAAAGTCGGTCTTCTACATTGTGATAATGCTACAAGCTTTGACTGCTTCGATGGCGCAGTAGTTACATAGTAGGTCATACAATTAAGCGACGGCTGCGCAAGAGGTTCCGGGTACGATATTTGATCGCACCAAAAATTTGTACCTAAGATTTCGTTAATAAGTTCTTAGTTTCGCCCGGAGCCTGGAACTTGGTGGTATTTAACCCCGTGCATCGGAAACCGTTGGTCCTGCGCCCGATCCCTCTACGGTCGTGTCACACTGGTGTCCTATCAGAATTGCGAACATTCTTGAGCACTATAATATATCCTGTGAGATTGGCCGCCTTAGCCGCAATCGGTTGGATAACATTAATACTACAAGTATAAATATAGGCACGTGGGTGATATTTATAGTACCCCATATAGGCCTAGATTAATAACGTCCTTAAAAAAATCTATCACGTGTTCAAGCAGGATTCGAAGCCTCATCTTTCACGTTTTGGGTGGCTATTCTACCAATTCTGATGTGGGTTTGATCTAATACCGCCTGAGCATACTTAACGTATGTATATATTATGTACTCCTTACTAGCCTTGAAACATATAATAAAGCACGGGTAAAATTCCAAGTAATAATACAACTTTTCCCATGCTAACACGTCCTGACTTTGTTATGCAGCCGACTTTAATCATAAAAGATATTTCTTACCTACCACAATGGAAAGCGAATGGAAAATATTTTGTTGCAAGCAACGAAAAAAATAATTGCGTTCAAGCACCGAAAAAGGCACGTCAGCATGTATTGCCATGCATTGCTACACAAACGCTCCATCGCTTTATCAATACAAAAATCGGTAAAAAATAAACAAGCACCACTAAATACTAAACGACTGGTTACATACTGCGAGTTAACGTACGAGTCGCTGTAGGTACTGCGGTGACTCGTACTGTGTGGACGTCACGTCAGTTGGTACTAATGGTTTAAGCATTCTACTTTTGAGCAAGTGCTACTTAGTGGCACGTGTGGAAGGACGTGCTACTAATAAGCATGCTAATTTTGAGCATACAAAATAATCGCACGCCGGTCGATTTTTAAGCATGCTGCCTGTAGTGCGGGTGGAAGGGGGAGTGTGGCGGAGTACTTTAGCACGTGTAAACATGTTTGTTTATTTTTAAGCATGCTAATAGATGCATAATAGCATGCTTATTAAAGCAAATGTGGACAGTCCATCAAGCATTCTCATATTTGGCATGCTCTTTAAGCATGCTACAAACGAGCATGGGTAACAGTAGCTTAACTCGCACGTGCGAGTCGGAAAGTAGACAGTTTCATACCAGTAGACAAGTTGAGTAGATGTCTGTTGGATAGGCAGCAGCTCACAATCGGTAAATCATTCTGGTTACCTACTATTTCAAAAAAGAATGTCAAAAATCTCAATTTATAAAAACGTAAAAGAATGTAAGTGGTTCTAAATAGGTACCTACATTTTAATAATCATGTATTTTTTAGTATATTTAATTTTTTCATTATTAGAAAAAAAAAATTTTACTAACGAAGATTTTTATTAATGGTTTCACTATTTATAATCGGTTGCAGAAAAATGACTTGCATCAATTTATTTCTAGTTAAAACTAGCTGTGATTTTTTGCACAAATAATATTCCGAACACATTACAGTTATTACTGTGGTCCTCTGCCACCTATAATATTAGAAAATGTAATATAAGCAATTTCAAAATACTGGCAACACTGACGTCGGACGCTGCAGTCGTAGTCTTATTGCAGCGGGTCCTGTGTCGCCATACACGTCCATATTTTCACTGCTCCGCCAGTGAATTTCTATTCGCAATACATAATTGTACCCTGTTGTTTTACACTTTTTGCCGTGTCATCGTGCATCACTTCATTTGCCTTTTTTTATTGTTTACATAACGACCCGTTTGGATCAGCCAGTGGTAGTGAAAGCTACCTCAGATCCAAGAGTTGCGAGTTCGATCCCCGCACTGTACAAACATTTGTGTGGGTGAACATGTTTGTTTGTATTGGTCTGGGTGTTTTCTTTGTATTATAAGTATGTGTTTACAAAAGAAAAGTATTAAATGTATATATTTGTAATTCCGCTGTTGGTTCTGATATCCGTAACACAGGTGCTTGAGCTACCTATCTCGAAGTCAGGTCAATGTATGTGATGTTGTGAAATATTTGTTACATTTATTTGTTATTATTAAAACATCATAATAGGTATCGTAAATAAAGTCCATTTAGCATTATAGCTACGTGGATATTGTATTTTGCATGGAACAGCTCATTTTTTTCGCTTATTTTGTTGATCTAACATGCTAAATGGACTTTATTCATGATACCTTTTCGGAACGAAAACGATAAAAAAATTACGGTGTACAATGAAATGTAATATAAGAGAGATGCAGATAGTTTAGTAGACTCATAGAAAACCGACGCGAAGCAGCACTGTGCTGTGTTTCGCTGCGTGAGTGAGGGTAACTGAGGTCCAATCCGGGAGAAAGGGGGGTTTGAAGTTTGGCAGTGCACTTGTGACTCCACTGGTGTCCTTGGGTAGCGGCAATCGCTTACCATTCGGTGACCTGTCTGCTGCCACCTATCACATAAAAAAGACTGCGGCTATTCAAAGTCTATAGACTACACTGACATAGAATGAGCGATTGTAGCTCAGTGGATTTTTTAAATCCATTTGACGACCCGTTTTGAACAGTGGTAGTGAACGCTGCCTTTGGTCCAAGGGTTGCGGGTTCGATCCCCGCATAGTACAAACATTTGTTTGCATGCACATGTCTGTTTGTATTGGTCTGGGTGTTTTCTATTTATTATATGTATATATTTTGTAATCCCACTGTTGTTTCTGATATCCGTAGCACAGGTGCTTGAGCTACCTATCTCGGAGTCAGATCAATGTATGTGATGTTGTGAAATATATATTTGTGTAATTTCTACCCAGATGAGGGAAAACATCGCGAGGATTCTGTATCTTTCAGATTAGACCTTGCAAAAACGTATCTTTCAAATCCGTGATTCATTCTGCTCATTCGGCTCATCGGATCATTACGCTCATTCGGCTCATTCGGATCATTCAGCTCATTCGGATCACTCGGTTCATCGAATCATTCAGCTCATTCGGTTCACTCGAACATGAGATCCGTTTGAATCGAATGATACATTCGGAGCGAGCATTAGAGATTCGGAACAGTGTATCATTTGGCTCTGTCGGACACTGAGTTGTTTCAGTAAAGAGTTACTGACGTCTATTTCGGATAGTTTCTAAAAGCTAAAAGAAGATTTTATATCACAGAAGTCGGTTTTGTTTCGTTTACCGGTTTAGTTGTAACTCGGTCTATTGCGTTTCTCTGCAGTAATGTACCTTATATTATTACAAAATACATTTAAAAGAATCAGCTGCGCTGAAGATTTAAAATATTTCCAGCGTAGTCCAGTTTACCGAAAACTCATTATAAGTTAATAGTAAATATTTTAATCGCATCCCTCACTTTATGCAAATATTGTTCTTCCTTTTTATTATATATTTTCAGTTACTGTAAATAGGTTGCATTGTGAATATCAGATATAAAACACTTTGGGTCTGTTCCTTGAAATAAAACGTTTTTACTATTTTCAAGAAAACAGATTTCTTACTATTTTCAAAAATTTCACGTGGAGTCTAATGCATGTTTTGAATTTTTCGAACATAGCTTGGGTTTGTGATGACCAATCCGCATTTGGCAAGCGTAGTGATTAAGCCTATTCCAATCATAGTAGCTTATAACTATGTTTTCTATTATGGAAGCCTTTGTCCTGCAGTGGGACAGTGTATATGATACGATTAAGCCCTCCTGTAAAGTATTACCACTTTACAGGAGGGTATAAACGTATCATCGATAAACCCTAATCAACAGTTAAAAAAACAGACGAGGAAGTGTTAGTCACAGATGTTATCACTTATTTGTAAGACTATTTAAGTACCCTCCATTAGGGACTAGAATGGGACTTGTGCATACATTTGGTTTAGAACCCCATACAGATTAGTTAGAATACATAATTAGAAGTTAGTCGAAGCACACCCGGGGCACTACGTAGTCCTCCGCTATCGTAATAATACAGTATGAAGAAAGTAAGTGGTAGAACTTAAAACGCATTAACAAGCTCATGTCGCACACCTAGAACAACAAAGGCGTAACTCGAAAACACTAACTTTAGGAGAGCGCAAAAACAGTTATTTTTTGTTTTACTGGCTAAATTAAAAATGGAATATATATGCATTCAATATCATTTAAAGCCTTTTACCATGTTTTTATTTCTGTAGTACCAGTTTCCTAAATTAATAATTTGATAATGACTTGTCAAAAAAAGAAACAATTGATTTTTTTGAAGACGTACTTTTTATATTTATTATGTGTATTTTCATGGTTTTCGTTAATAAAATATGAATTAAATTCACATACATGCCGAAGTATTTCTCTATCGTATTATGAAATAAACAAAATCGCGTAAGTATACTTACTCCTTTGTTGTATTAGGTGTGCGATGTAACCTTGTAACAAAAAGTTAAGATATATTCAGTGAAGTGAACGCGCGAACACACTTTTCGTTACACTGGCTTGATCATCTGTAACCCACTTCCTTTTAAGCAAACAATGCATTTGGTTTTTTGTGTGATAGCTGGCAGACGAGCAAACGGATCGCCTGATGGTAAGCGATTGCCGCTGCCCATAGACACCCGTGACACCAGTGGAGTCACAGGTGTGCTGCCAACCTATAAACCCCCCTTTCTCCCAGATTGGGCCCCTGTTTCACGCCGTTTTTATGTGAGGCCGCTGTATCACTCCGGTCGAGCCGGCCCATTCATGCGGAAGCGTGGCTTTTATTCAAACATCTCATATTTTCTTGGTAAACGTTTACACATTTTACTAATAACTTTTGATTTTGTAATATATTTTTTGACTAGCCGTTCGGCTATGGTGGGCATGTAAAGAAATAACGTCTAAGAAAGCAGGAGATTTTTTTCGTAATTTTTCTATTCCTGGTATGTAGAAGCAATAATACAAATAGATTTATTCAAATTCAAATTCAAATTATTTATTGCATATCACATTACAAGACAAGGCGGTATATAAACTTATAAGGTATACATGTGACGCCCCGGGAGGGCACAGAAAGCCATGAAAGAGGGCTTACTACTAATAAAACTACACATAACTACTAAAGTTATTACATTTTCATCAATATTTTCCTCACTTTAACATTATATTATTAATTACTTAAATTATTAATACATGTTTATAACTTTATTATTATTATTATATTGATGCATCACACTTCAAACATTTTATCATCCAAAAATTCTTGCAAGCTATAATAACACTTATTTATTAAAAAATTTTTAAGTCTTTTGTTAAAAAGGTTTTAAATTATCTGAGTCTTTAATTGAATAGGGTATATGACTAAGCTCAAGATTTTACAAAATATAAATATTTTATCAAAATATAAGTCAATATGTGCCAATGGCAAAAATTCTCAATTAAAAATATAACGTCTAGCCGGTTTTATGGTCATTCAAAGATTCATGGGCAAGTCCATTTTAAAAGTATGAAATTATTAAAAAATAATTATACCATTGAATAACCCATACAATTCGCACCAATTATTATAATAGAACCATTGACATAAACGAAACATTTGATATAGCTACCATACAAAATTCTAATTAAATGTATACAAAATACTTAGGTGTGACGTCACATCTTAGTAGCCATTTGTATGGAGCGTTTTGGGTTTGCCCAAAATAATGTGATTTTAAAGTTGTGATATCTCAGGTAGTTTAAATGAGAATCAAGTGATTCTTTCAACGATGTTTCTATCATTGAGAGATTCTTTTAATTGCAAAAATAAAAAAATAATAGTCATATACCGTATTAGGAACATGGTTGTATATTTTAATTGTCATATAATGGGGACTACAACTCTCACAAATTTCAAATAAGAAAAGGGTATTTTTAGATTTATTTTCAATGTCGCTCTGGGCTCTATAGGTTATGCCAAACGTTGTTTCAAATAACCAGTAGAATGATAAATTTAGGAGTCACTGCCTAGTTTAGCACTGTGGTAATAATTAGAGGATCTGAGTGGAGCCCAGGGCAGCGATCCGTCTTCGGTCGTTTCAGCTGAACCATTAACTTCTTGATTATTTGATTTATAGTTAAACTTGTTTGAATATTGGGTGCACTGTGAGCGGCTAATTTCAGCATGGTCCTATAGTATATACTCGTACATAAGGCAAATCAAATTAAATTCAATTTGTTGCATTTTCTCAGCAATTAATTTTCTAAAACTCGCAAATTAATAATTAAAATTATTCATTTATTAATTTCGTAATGGAAAACAAACAGCATTTACCTATTACTCATTAAATAGGTGATTGAAACACTACGATTCTTTAAAACTAAACTCTTGTTATAATTAATTTTGTCCTAATTGACAATTAATTGACAAAAAATTAATTAAACTAATTGCATTCTTTTGGGACACCATAGGTCACATCTAGGAAATATGAGAGTAAGAGAATAAAGGATGTACCTACTTATATCCATGCATACACTTGTGCACTATAATATGTCCTGTGTCAATAACTGATAGTTGAAATTGGCCGGTACATTGTGTTTTCTTACCGACTAAATTTAATATAATAAAAAATACAAAAACATTTCATGTGCCTTTTGAGGGTTGCCCTCGATTTATCTGGGATCCCTTCATCAGATCCCGACATGATGAAAATGGGACCAACTTGGAAGTGTGTTCTTTCTAATAAAAAAATAATTGTGCAAATCGGTCAACAGTAATTTAAAAAAAAACATACAGTCGAACATAGAACCTCCTCCTTTTTTGAAGTCGGCAAAAATTATTTATGACTACGGTATACACTTCATGTGAAATTACCTACTCGAGTGTCTGGTGACCACTGGTGTTGCGGGTGTCCATGGGCGGCGACAATCGCTTACCATCAGGGGATCCATCTGCTCGTCAGCCTCCTATGTTATAAAAAAGAACTACTTATATGAAACGAGCAGGTTACCTCTCGATGTTGCCCCTCACCACAGAGCTAATGGTAAAAATTAATGGTATTTAATGGTACGTATTGAGTAATAATGATAGATAGATAGATATTCTTTATTTCACAAAAATAAAATACAAGCATGATACAACAACAGTAACAGACAGTACAACACACCGGTCTTATCGCTCGTAGCGATTTCTTCCAGACAACCTTTGGGTAGAGGAAAGAAATATCGTATTAGTAATAAGGGAAGGCAGTGCAAAGTAGTTTAACAAATGAAATTGAGAATGGCAGAAATATACATATTTTATATATTAATAATATTACATAACATAAATAATAATAAACAATACATACATACCCAATAGTATATACATAGATAATTTATAACAAAAATTCAATAAAAATAAATGACCAGAGAGCAGACCCCATAAAAAAGGAAGAAGAGACAAGGAAAAAACAGTGTACCTATTTATAGAGATAGGAAGTGAGTTTTGACACGGGACTTGAATATAAAAATAAAACTAATGATGATGTAAAAATAAAACTAATCAAAATAATTATGAATTGTAAAAATAAATTTTTAAATCACATTTGCAAATCGACTAATCGATATGGACGACTAATGTTGGAATTTATTTATTTAAGATCATTTGTAACCAAATTCTGGCAAATAAACAATTACTTACTTAAGCATATAGATTTGTAGATATAGTAAGCAACTAGACAGTTGCTAAGGTATACAATCGCAAGTAGGCACTTGCGATTGTATACCTTAATTACTATTTTGGCTAGTTTGTGACATATATATTTGTAATCCCGCTGTTGATTCTGATATCCGTAACACAGGTGCTTGAGCTACCTATCTCGGAGTCAAATCAATGTATGTAACGTTGTGAAATATTTATTATTTATTTATTAAATATTTTTTTTTCATAGAACATTAAATTTAAGAAGTTATAACCAGATCACTTTGTATATCAATAAGTATCTAATATAACTGAAGTTTAGTGATTGAAATCGGCGCCTAATAGCTTAATCTAACATTTTTATAAAAAATTCAAGTCCATATTCTTAATAATAATCTGCAGCCGTAAATTAAACTAAAATCCCTAAAACGCAGACGTTAAAATTAACTATCTAACCCAAGACACCGTTACCTACATACCTGTAGGTACATGTAGCCGCGTTCAGCTAAACGTCAGACAGAAATAGCTCCGAACTCCGACCGCTAGAACTGATAGGGCTGCCAATCCAAATGACAAGGTACTCGAATCCAATCGAAATAGATTCTCTATGGTACACATACTTAATCAAAATAGCATATGCTCTGCTATCGAATGGCTGTTCTACAGGCATTCCCGCTCTTAGCCGTGCGGCCAATGTGGATTTAATCCATTTCAATCTCGTTTTTATTCCGCGACAGCAAATTGCCTGTCCGTTGCAATGAACATTGTATACTATCAAGCAAAAAATCTCAGCCCTCTGTTTCTCTTTTCTCAAACCACAGGTCAGTCACAACACAATAGCGAATGTTAATCTAGTTTTTAATCGTTTTCAGATCACCGAGTCACTGAAACGCCTGCGAGCCGGCAAGAAGACGTCACGTTTCGCAGAGGACATCGATTTCGAGACCAGCGTTGCCAACATCGAGAACCGAATGAGGATTTCAGACAAGATCCTGGAGAGTGTAGGCATCGGCTCGTCGGAGGTGAGCGGGGCGAGGAAGGCGCTGCAGGAGAACGAGGAGAGGACGGAGAAGCGCATAGCTCGCAGACTGAATGAGGAGAGCGGGCTCACGAAGTGGTCGGTGTTGAAGGCGGATGACGAGAGCGCAGCAGCTCAGCGAGCGAAGGTCACGAGAGCGCGCCTCAGCGACCTTGAAGACGAGATGTCGGAACTGAATGAGAGGACCGCCGCAAGAGAGAAGCGCGCGGCGCGCCTCCGAGCGCTCGTCGCCGACAGCGACACCGCCGACTCCACCGTGTCTGCCTCCAAGGTCACTATCCGTTCCGAGAGGGAAAAGAAACAAGTCACTTTCTAAACTAATACCTAAACTCAATTAACTCTGCTCTCTAAGACCAACACTTTAGAGTTGTTGAGAATAGATAAGTTTGCTAGAATGTATTCTCCTGCATTAGTCATTATCCTGGCTTCACTTTTACTTGCGCCGCTCTATTTTCAATTTACCTTCTAATGTATTAAATATTATTTATTAGTGTACTTAAAAGTGTTGCCTTGTACGATGGCCGAGCTGATGTCTATTTTATACTTGTTGTGTAGAATAAAGCGCTGCATATCGCCCTGTTTTTATTTTATTGTTGAATAAAGAACAAAAGATAGACCGTTTGCTTATTTTTGCTTGAAAAAACTTTTGATAAGGGTTTGACTAGCCGACAGATTCATAAGGCGACAATAGGTGTACAGAAGGATACTCAGCGTTAGTAAGGATAGACATTCATTCTATTTAGTATGTAATAAATATTTTAGCAGAAACTCAGACGTTCATCGCATTTGCTTTATACTCTTATTAGTTATAAGGACATATTTGTTCATTTTTAAAATATTGGATGTCAACAGAAGTCAACACTGAAACGAAATATTTCGTCAGATCATTATGACAGAATCCGCTAGATTATTATGACGGAAACCTAATGACTATTCTAAGGGTTTCCAAAACCAAAGCGTAAAGCAGCACTGTGCTGAATTCGCTGCGTCAGTGAGGGTACCGGAGGCCCAATCCGTTGGAAGGAGGGCTTTAACGGTTGGCAACGCCCTTGTGACTCCAATTGCTTACCATCAAGTGATACGTCTGCTCGTCTGCTCGTGTGACATAAAAAAACGTAGGGGTTCTACAGGGACCCAATGTACGAATTACTGCCTGTATTAAAGTTGGTAAAGGACATAAATACCTGTTACTATTTTTTTTTTAATATTTTTTTTTTAAAAAAAAACAAAGTTGTAATGCTTAAGCGTGGGTTTTGAAATCAGATGATCTCGCTTGTAAAAGATCGTGTCGCCTTACAAGTTAGAGTTGAAAGAACAAATGCAACATTTATTTTATTTCCTTTCTCGCTTTGAGTTAATCTTTCGTATTTCATCATTTTATTGTCAAGCATAAGAACACCGTACTAGTTTAAGAAATATGACGCTTTCAAGAATCGTATCATCAAAATTCATTTTGAATTTTTTTTTATGTGATATGTGGCAGATGAGCAGACGGATCCCCTAATAGTAAGCGATTGACGTCGCCCATGGACACCCGCGACACGTGGAGTCACAAGTGCTCTTTCCCCATTTCCCCCGAAAAATAATTCTTTTTTTCATTATGCAATATGTTATTTTCTGGACTGAATTCTCGGACAATAGACTCATTACGATGATCTAACATAATGTTCTAGATATGTGCTAACAATTATAATACCTATACAAAGCAAGTCGGTGAGAGGACCTTCCACAGCACCATCGTCCGATAATCTATGGCATGAGTAACAGAACACCTTACTAACTAAGTTGGTGCATAGTGAGTCTTGGCCTCCGATAATAATGAGCCTCCGTCGAGGCTCGTTGGTCTTTCGCCACTTCCTGCCAAACTAAAGCGCATCGACTTCGCCAGCACCTCAAGAGAATGGAAGAAAATCGTGCAGTAAAGAAAGCGTACCTGAGACGTTATAATGGGCGAAGGCCAGTCGGCCTACCGATGAGGTCGATAAGGATTTGCGCGGATTCTTAGTGAATAACAGAACACCAATGTTAGAAAAAATAGTAAACAGGACAAGCGCTGTTCCATGTCGGTTTCCTTTGAAGGTTCAGGCCAAAGCGCGGCTCTCCCATGGCAAAAAAAAAAGAAGTAAAGTATCAGCCTATAATCTGTCCCACTGCAGGGCAAAGCCTCCGTCCGGACAGATACGACCTGCAAACCTTCAAGAAAAGAGCGTATTCCTTTTTAAAAGGTCGGCAGCGCACTTGTGACTCCTCTGGTGTTGCAGGTGTTCATGGGCGGCAGTAATCGCTTACCATCAGGTGATCCGTCTGCTAGTCTGCCCCCTATCCCATAAAAAAAAACAAAATCAACATGAATTGTTCAATATACCGTGAGCGTGGAGCAAGCTCCTCACGACCATCATAGAACCATAGGTATACCTATAGTGCCAACTTTAATTTATTATGATTATTCTCATTCATACTATAAAGATGAAGCCTATATCGGAATAGGGACAAAACATTTGTTTTATTAAACACATAACATTATATTGGTAAGACGAATCTTGGTCTAAGAAACGGGAATAATAAAGCTTCGGAAAACAAGATATATGAAAAGTAATACATTAAAAGTATCAACAAATTTGCCCGTCTGTATGGATTGATAGCACTCCTTACAAGTCCTGTATAAGTAGTTGTAGTAACTCCTAAACATAGCAGCGAACAAAATGAAATATTTACACTTGAAATTGTACGTATAAATCATGTATTTTGTACTAAAAGGATGAAAAATTTAAAATATCTTTAAAAAAGAAATTTAAAAGATACAATTTTCTATTATTCTGCTAAGATTTCTCCTGGAGCCCAATTCTCGTGCTCGTGATATTTTGAAAACATGGCCGATATCACCTGAAAACCATACAAAAACTGTGTTTTAGTGATATATGTCGTATGAATATAAATGTCACGGGCACGAGAATTGGGCTCCTGGTTTCATTGCGATAAGCTAAATGACGACCCGTTAAGCGCAGTAGTTTGTGCGCCGGTTGAGACGCAAGGGTCGCGGGTTTGATTCCCACACCAACCCAAATGTTTGTAGATATTTGTGTTGGGTCTGGATGTTTGTGGTACCGTCGCTGTTTCTGATGTCCATAGTGCAAGAGAAAACCTTAGTTTAGGACCAGGACAATGTATATAATATTGTCTCAATTTATTTATTATTAATTATAAATTATTGTAATAGAAAAGTTATTTTTAAGCTAGCGTCATCTGTCGACAATGGCATGGTACTATAAGACAAACGTAAAAAAAAGGATCGCCACAGCCCTGTTCAGAACGACTCAGATTCGATCCCGGGAAACTCAAATAATCCCGCTCCAGTCAAACGTAGTGATTATAGACCGCTACTTCTAGGACTTACCTGTGTAGTACAGGTTTGCTAATTCTGGCTTCAGAAATATCTTGATTTCAATCTAGAATAGAAACACAAATTCTCGACTTCTACGGAGATAAATTATAACGGGTAGGGTACGTGTGCTCATACTTTTTTTTATTGCGAATAATAGGCAGGCGAGCATGCGGCCCATCTGATGGTAAATGGTAATACTACACGCAAAAACTCGCGGCAGATGGGAGAGTATTTCATTCATTCATTTTAATGTGACGGCTAGCCTAACTAGCGACACCCATCGAGTTAAATTGTTAACTACTAAACCGGACCTATTTTAATAAAATCGGTGCGGGAGTCTCTATACAAAAATTTATATTATTTATTTCATAATTGTGTACTTTTTGTTCTGTTTTTGCAATCGAAATTTGGATTTACCCCATTAGTGCCCGTTTTTGGCGGTAATTCAAATTTCGTTGTTTGTGTTTTCCGAAAGGCTGCAGCTTGGAAATTGTTAAAAAGATATCCGGGTTAATTGATAACAGTTTAAATCAATTGGCGTCGCTTATGTGCGCTACCCGTCACCTTAATAAAATATATCACCAACTACCACGAGTCTTTCGCTTGTCTTAGCTGTCATAACATTCATCATCATTCATAAATAAATAATAAAAGAAAAATTGTACCTCTGCCATGGGTATTTTTAGTATAGCCTAGTCATTTTAACATTTTCGGTCGCAATCAATTGCAAAGTTCTATTTTTTTGGTAAGCACATGTATGTTGTTAGGATAAATACCAACCAATGGTATTTTTTAAGCCGGCGGCTATGCAGATATTTTTCAGATCACTGCGATTAGCTATTATTTATCAAGACGGGAATTAACACGATATTTATTATGTGATACAACATTGCGATTAGTTTGATCAATTGTGATCGCCACTGCGCTACATATTAGTAAAAAAACCTTAGACTTTTCAGACAGTGTATTAATTGTTTGGGACTAAGATTCCTACCTAATTTGCGGCTCAAATTTTGCTTTTCCAGATGTATGCTACGTTTGCGGATCAGCGCTCCGCATTCGGTGACTATCTGTAGGGGTTTCATCCGCCTCGTTACACATTCTGCAGATTCTAGAGTCGCTCAGTCCCATAGTGGCCATGAGCTTGTTTAGGCAACAGTGACCGGTTAGAACTCTTACTAGGATGCGTATGTTGTTCCTACCTTCCTACCAATGGTTGGAGCAAACAATTTTGCAACCTCGAAAGACTGTGTTAACTTTGTATTAGTTGAAAAACCTCAAAATGATCAAACTTTCGAAAAAGCCAACGAAAATTTATGCGCAAAAGTTTTATAATAGATCTCAACACTTCGAAGGAAGCCATTTTTTTTCAAACTGTTATATTTGGGCCAAAATAATAGGTCACATTTTACATTTCAACAAAATTCGACAATGTAACCTTGTAACACCCCTGTGTTCCCTAATTGAATTTATTAATCTTTCTTTGTTAAAAAAGCACAATTTCTTACCTTTTTAAAATTATGTGTGAATTTATTTATTGCAATAAAGACAAAAAAGATAATTTCACGAATTACTGTATGTGTTAAATATTTATAAACTTTTTAAAAAAGTACTTTCATACTTATTTAATGAGAATTGAAAATTGGTACATGTTGTATCTGTCAACGCATTTTCTTTTTGAGCCCAAAAATGTACCACTAATAATCGAACAAATACAATATTAATCGTGTAGTAATTTTCCACCATGAATGAAAAATCACATTGTGATTAAAATAAAACGTATTATTTTCTTGTATAAAAATAGAAATACATTAATAACTTAATAAACAGAAAAACCATGTATGGCACACAATGTAAGCGCTTCGATTTCGAAGAAAAAGAAATAAAATGACCGCTGATCGATATCGGCTCCAGGAATCATACGCTAAGATGAGGAGAACGTTCAAATGAACATCATTTGAGGGTGATAATATTATTTTGAGTCCAGTACATGACTCCATCAATAATATCAAGAACCTCAGCGTGTAATTCCCGGTTGCGCCCAAAGCTTCCCGGGTACGCTAGATCATGATTCAGGATTTGGATATTCATGGTAATTACAATGAAGCAACTGCCTTCGCAGCAATCAACAAAGGTACCGGACCAATTGAATCATGGTACCCATCCTCAAGCTATGGCTTACGCCATGGCTATGTTATGCAACATAGCCATTTTTGAAAACAAGAGGCGACAAACGAGCAAGCGCTTCACATGATGGTAAGTAATCACTACCACCCGTCAACACCTGCAGGATGAGAGAAATCGCTGAAGTGCTGCCTTTTTTAGAATGCTTTTTTACTGAAAACTGCGATTCAACAGGATACCCTGTATATGAAATATATATTTTTTACATTACGGTGGACAAACGAGCAGAAGGCTCACCTGATTGTAAGTGATTACCGCCACCCATGAACATCTGCAACACATGAGGTATCACAGATGCGTTGCTGGCTCTTAAAGAAAGAATACGCTTTTCTTGAAGATGAAGGTTATTCTAAGACCAGAAATACCATCGTTAGCTCATGACATTTTGAAAATATGACGGATGTCACATGAAATCGATACAAAAAAGAACTATGTTTTAGTGATGTATGTCGTATGATGATAAATGGCACGAGCCCGATAATTGGGCTCCAGGTTGCGTCCTAAGCTGCTGCTCTGCAGCCCACGATACGCTTATACCATGATTCAGGATTTGGAGAGTCTGGTAATTACAATGAATCGACTGTCATCTGAACTTCGCAACCCTATATAGGGAACTAGACCAACTGGATCATGTTTACCATTTGAACCTGATTTTTATCAGTTTTACGCCAGTCGCTGACTCGTAGCTCGCGAAGATCTGCCTGCACAACATTATCCCAGCGATATTTGGACCCACAGGGCGCTGACTGGTCTTTGAATAAGCTTTCTTGACACTGCGATCCTCTCCCATCCTTTCCACGCAGCCAAGATCCGAGTCTGTCAGCTTTCGCAACCGCTAATTATCCACTAGTGAAGGAGTCTTGTATCAGAGGCTAAGACCTATTTTGGCTCGCTGAGTCATCGAAATAATTAAGTATTTGAACCTGATGGTCCCACCCCAAAAGAGACGTAGGGTCACCTTAGCTGTCGGTACTCCGAACTTCCAATGTTCCTGTTAATATTGCAGGGAGCGGTCGATACGTCAATGTGAACGGCTTCTATTATTCACTGGCATTGATCTGTTTCAATGTTAAAAGGCGTAACATATGGATGGCGAACGGAAACCTATGCTTTGTGTCAGGATCTAGAAACTGAATTGTAAAGCAACTGAACTGCCTCGCTAATAACAGTCTATAGTAATATGATAATGGACGTAAGTATATCGTTTAAAAGTAAAAAAAAAAACGATTTCATGAAACACGAACTAAGATGTGAGAAGTAATGGGAACCATAACTATTAATGGCAAAGAATAGAAACTGGCGTGAAACAGTACTGTTCCGTGTTTCGCTGCGTGAGTGAGGGTACCGGAGGCCCGAGCCGGGGGAAAGGGGGGCTTAATGATTGGCAGCGTACTTGTGACTCCATGGGCAATCGCTTACCATCAGGTGATACGTCAGCTCGTCTGCCATCTATAAAAAAAACTATGGTTAATTATTATGGGATAAATATTTGAACAATGTAAATAAACACTAGTAGTAAATAGATTGGGAACTTTAACTCGAACAAGTCGAGTTAAAGATCCCAATCTATTAAAAGATCGTAAAGATTGGAGTCTCTGATCCCTAACCGTTCGCACAGCTTGGAACTGCAGTTAGAGCCTCCTTTAGAGTCTCCGATGTATCTTATGCAACTTCAGTTGATTATTAGAAAATCCAATAACTCAGCATCAATGTAACCATTGATAACAGAACATTTATTAGCATTGTACTTCCTGAAAGTACATTTAAAACGATGATATTGTAAGTTTAGCTCATTCAATTGTTACTAATGCAACACTGCACTCGCGCTGAAACCGAAATCATGAAGTTTGTTAAACAAAAAGAATCACTTAAATTAGATTGCATCTGTCCTGCATCATCTAATGTCCCTCGACGGCATGGAAATTTATTACCAAGTACAATACGTTGTATTGTGTGCGGTCCATCTAATAGTGGAAAAACCAATTTAGTAATAAGTTTATTATTGCATAAAAATGGACCAAGATTCCGTAACCTTTATGTGTATTCAAAGTCTTTATATCAACCTAAATATTTATATCTTGAAAAGGTTTTGAATATGGTACCTGGAACATCATTTAATAAATACAATCATAATGGAGAAATTTTAAGCCCCCATGATGCTTTGCCTGATTCAATTATTATTTTCGACGACGTTGCTTGTGAGAATCAAAACAACATTAGAGATTATTTCGCCATGGGACGTCATAAAAATATAGATTGTTTTTACATCAATCAAACTTACACGAAAATACCAAAACAACTTGTACGGGACAATTCTAATCTCGTCATTCTATTTAAACAAGATGACATTAATTTGAAGCATGTTTATGAAGAACATGTTGGATCAGACATGTCATGGTCCCAATTCCGTGAGATGTGCTCAACCGTTTGGAATAAACCATTCAGCTATCTTGTTATTAATAAGGATTGTGGCAAAAATAACGGATGTTACCGATTGGCTTTTGATACCTTCATAGTGATAGAGGAACATACATAAAAGACGGTTGTGTTATCTATTAACCAGTCTCATTCATGGTTTGAAACCGAGCGGAATACTTCGAAATGGAGAAAAACCTTAAAGAACAAATAGTGAAATCAGCAGCAGCTGTTAAAAGAAAAGTTGCCATGATAAAAGATATTGAAAATACAAACAATAAAACATTAGAAACAATATTAAAACCAATTGTTGATCCTCTAACACTGTTGACAAATAAAAAATATGACCCTCCTCTTAAGGTAGAAGAACACTGTGAACCAGTGATGAAAAAAATTAAAAATGACAATAATCAGTCATTTGAAGACGAAAATCAGTCATTGTTTGTCTCTGATGAAGATTATAATGAATCTGCTAGTGAGGAAGATGAAGATGATGAACAAGAGAAATACAATTACAACAAAACCCTTGTTGTGTCACCGTCCGAAGACCATAACATTAGCGAAGGATCATTCAAATCTCTACAGTCCTCGCCAAGTCTTAAAAATCAATCACTGTCTTGGTCAACATCGTCTGAAGTAATGAAAGATGTTCCATTTGGAGTCAGAAATGAACGAGGTAAATTATTACTCGGGAAAACTCGTGTCTATGACGACGGTGGTATTCTTAAAATAGGAACACTTACTGTCAAAAAAACTGATGGCTTAAAAGAACTTTTGTTCAAAAAGAAACTAAATTTAGATGTAGTAACAGATGATGATTTACAATATTACAAATTACTTCTAATAGAAACCAATGCTCATCGTCGTAATTGCGAATCATCAAAACCCATTAACAGCAACAAAGGATTTAAATATACGAATGTAATTAAGCCTTTGTTCAAATTCTCTAGAAATCCAACTACAAGTGTTGAAAGTATTCCACAAGGTAAAGGAATTTCACTTTTAAAGACAGTGAAATTAGATACTGATCTAGTTTACTGGGATGATCCAAACGAATTAGTTGAACGACTAAAGTTACTACTTGCATCTTGGGAAGCAGGTAACACTGGCGTAAATAACGAAATAATTGCAATTATTTCGGAACTTCATGAAGCTGGTATCATAAATGTAGAACATATAAAGAAGAAACCTGGAAAATTGAGTAGTCTTCTTTTAAGAGTCAACCCATCAAGACAGCAATGAACATAGATAAATTTGGTCATCATGTCCATAAACGTTTACGATTGACAGAATACATTGGAAACTACAATGAAACATTGGTGAAATCTGTTACCGGACACTACGATTTAAAATCTTCTAAATTAAAAGGGTTATCATATCCAACTGAAGACGACGAAGCAGTTAACAAAGCTTATTTAGACAAAACGGTTCAAGAATTAAGAAATGATGTTGAGAAAATTAAGCTGGAACTGAAATTACATTTGAAGAATTTGGAAACCTTTACAACAGACCATTTGAATAAATCATTTTATTCAAAGTCTGAAATAGATAATCTAATTCATGTAAAAATAAAGAAAAATGAGCAAAAAGGACATAATTGATGAACTTCACAAATCAGCCAGAAGAAATTTCCCACGTCGTTGCACAGTTATAAAAGGAATCGATGATCTTTGGCAAGCCGACCTCATAGATTTACAAAAATATTCAAACTTTAATAAAGGCTACAAATACATATTGGTAGTGATAGATACATTGTCAAAGTATGTATGGACAAGTTCCCTAAAATCGAAAGAAAAAAACTGTGTTGTCAACGCTATGCACCAGATATTTAAAAATTCATCTAGAAAACCTAAATATTTGCAAACAGATTTGGGCAAAGAGTTTTATAATGATATCTTCGGTCAACTGTTACAAAAATATAATGTAAACCATTATTCTACTTACTCCGTGAAGAAAGCATCTATCGTAGAGCGAGTCATACGCACTCTAAAATCACACATCTTCAAACTTTTCAGTTTATACGGCTGTTATCGATGGGTGGGTAAATTATTAAATACTGTGATAGAGAACTATAACAGCACTATTCATCGCATAACAAAATTTAAGCCCAAAGATGTAAATAAGGCAAATGAAAAGGTTGTATTGTGTAATATTAGTAAGGCGTACAGAAATCGAAAACACTTGAAACCCAAGTTTCAAGTTGGTGATCATTTACGTATTAGCAAATTTAAAGCAGACTTTTACAAAGGTTATACTCCCAACTGGTCAACTGAAGTATTTACAGTAGTAAAGGTAAATGATACAAACCCACCAACTTATCATTTGGAAGATAAGCATAAGCAGGTTATATTAGGGACTTTTTATGAGTACGAATTACAAAAAACTAAGTATCCTGATATTTACCTTATCGAGAAGATTATCAAAAGAAAAGGTAATAAATATTTTGTGAAATGGCTGGGCCTCAGCAACGAAGAAAACAGTTGGATAGACAGGAATGAGATTGTTTTGTAAAACATATAAATATAACTTTAATCCAAATCTATTCATTCTAACGATATCAATGAAGGGGGGAAGTGGTATTATAGACAGCGTGATTAACCATTTACCGTTCGAGCTACATTTACCTGGATATCAATTTTGTGGTCCTGGAACAAAGCTACAGAAACGTTTGAAAAGGGGAGACAGAGGTATAAATAATTTAGACAAAGCTTGTATGTATCACGATATTGCTTACAACGACAACGATTTAAACGTCCGACGAAAGGCTGATAAAGAACTTATGGAAATGGCTCGGAAAAGATTGAAAGCTAAAGATGCTAAAAAGGGTGAAAAAGTTGCATCATGGATAGTCAAAAATGCTATGAAAGCTAAACTTCAAGGCTGGCACGGGTGCTCGTTCATTTATGGCAGCTGTTAACAAAATTAAATCTCAACTAAAAAAGTTAAAAACCAAAGGCAGTCACACAGCTATTAAATACGCATGTGCTGCAGCAAAAAAAATCTTCAAAAATAAAAAAGGAACCAAGTTGCCGCGCTGTATTCCTCTGCCAAAATGTGGAGGACTATTACCTTTAATCCCAATCTTTGCAGGCTTGTCGGCTTTGGGTTCTTTGGCAGGTGGAGCAGCCGGTATAGCAAAAGCAGTGAATGACTCCAAAGCAGCTCAGAAAAGTCTTCTAGAGTCTGAACGTCATAACAGAACAATGGAAGCAGTGGCTCTTGGCAAAGGATTGTACATTAAACCTCATAAAAAGGGTGCCGGTTTATATTTGAACCCTTCAAAAAACTAGTTAAACGGCTGCCTAGACGTGCACTAACAGATTTAGATATATTAGAACATGCTACTGACATTCCATATTTTCGGGGAGTATTTATGAGAGATACACTTCCATTGAAGCCAAGAAAAATAGAATGTGCTGTACTTAATTTGGATAGCTCTGATAGTCCAGGAACACACTGGGTAGCCTACATCAAACAAAACAACTACTGTGAATACTTTGATAGTTTTGGCGACTTAAAACCCCCATTAGAATTAAGAAATTATTTAAGAAACATGTCAATTAGTTATAATATTGTACGGTATCAAAAGTTTGACGCTATAAATTGTGGTCATCTCTGTTTAACTTTTTTAAAAAACTATTGGAAAAAGCATTTAAATAATGGATAAAATAAAGAATCGTGTTCAGTATAAACATGTCTTTCACTGTGTCGATAACTGGTAGAGACGCTTATTCAACAACAAACTACTCTCCTACATTAGAATTAAGTGGGGAGTATGAGTGCGGTCTTCTGTATTTTTCTACATTCAACTCTATTCCCAATATAGATGAAAGAAACAATAAATTTTATTATGGAAATGATGAAGTGATAAAACTACCCGAAGGATCGTATGAATTACAAGATATTTGTGATTATCTTCAGAGCAACATAAAAAATGCTACATTGAAATTAACTGCTAACAACAATACTTTAAAAACATGTATATATTGTTCAGAAGATGTTTATTTCGATAAAACAGATTCGATTGGTAAGATTTTGGGGTTTGGTCTTGAAGCTGTAAAATCGAATATAAAAACTGAATCTCAATATCCTGTCAACATTTTACCAACAACCATAATACGCATCGAATGTGATATTGTGAGCGGGTCATTTGTGAACGGAGAAGCAAGTCATATAATTTATGAATTTGTGCCGAATGTACCACCTGGTTATCGAATAATAGAAATACCTAAAAACTTAATCTACTTTCCTGTCAATCAAAGTTCAATAAGTTCTATCAATATAAGATTGTTAGACGAAAAAAATAAACAAATTAATTTACGTGGTGAAGAGATCCAGCTGTATTTACACTTCAGGAAAAAATGTTAAATTTCAATAAAACCTCTGCTACCTCTCGAAATCAAATCAGTTCAAGGAGAACATCGCACAAAAGAGCACTACATTACCCTAAGAAGAAGCTGACCAAAAAAAATAAAGCATTTTTAAAGATACTTGGATTGACAAAATGAACGTTTTAAATATCGCTCAATCTCCGTCACATGACAACAGCATTGAAAGTTTTGAATTTCATTCATACAAACCATATGTGACAAGTTTCAACAAGAATGATGAAATACGGATACCGATTAATCAGCAAGATTTGTACGTGTTACCTGCGCTCAGCAGTTTGTATATTGAGGGCAGAGCTGATGTATACAAACACAACAGTACAACAAAAGAAAAGGAAAGAGTATCAAATGTACATTTTGTTAACAATCCTGCCTTATTTTTATTTCAAGACATCCGTTATGAAATAAACGGTATTGAAATAGATAGAATCAAAAATGCAGGTATCACAACCACAATAAAATCATATCTATCGTTAAATGATAATGAGTCTAAATGTGCAAGTGTTTGGGGTTGGTCCCCTTCTGGTATATCCAATACAATCAATGGTGTATTTTCAGCCTCTATTCCACTTAATAAAGTGTTAGGTTTCGCAGAAGATTACCAAAAAATCATTATGAATTGTAAACATGAATTAGTTCTTTTAAGAAGTAACACAAATCTTAATGCTTTAAAGTTAAATGCTGGCGAAGTTGTTCAAGACATAATAATAAATAAAATTGTCTGGCGAGTCCCGCATGTCAAAGTATCAGACCGCGAAAGAATTAATTTGTTAAAACATTTAGAAAGAGATCGAGCGATAACAGTCGCATTTCGTAATTGGGATCTGTACGAATATCCATTGATGCCTAAAACCCGGAAACATACTTGGTCTATTAAAACTTCATCACAGATTGAAAAACCTCGAATGGTTGTGATTGCCTTACAAACGAATCGTAAACAAAATGCCACCATGTCAATGGCGGAATTCGATCATTGCGCTGTACGTGACGTAAAAGTTTACCTTAATTCAACCTACTATCCATACGAAAACTTAAACATTAGTTTCGCTGAAAATAAATATTCATTAATATACGATCAATATGCAAGATTTCAACAGTCTTATTACGGACGTCGACCTGAGCCGTTGTTGGGTTTGAAAGAGTTTAAAGACATTGCTCCCTTATTCGTTGTTGACTGTTCTCGCCAACACGAAGCCTTGAAGGGGTGTATCGACGTATGCTTGGAAATAGAAACCGATGCTGAGATACCCGATCAGACTTCTGCCTACTGTTTAATACTGAACGATTGCATATTTGAATACAAACCGTTAAGTAATATTGTAAAGAAATTATCATGAATGATTATACGGTCATTGTGGACTTGCAAGGCTTCAAAGATCGGAATAATGATTTTTTAGTAAAGGAATTGGCTATAAGCACTCAAGAGCATACCCAACAATTTTTGATAAAACCTCCATATCCATTCTCGACTTTAACTCTCGAAGAAAAGAAGCATGTTTGGTGGGTAGAAAGAAACAGAGGATTCCGATGGAGTGAAGGACACATTGACTATAGAGAATTTCAAAGAATAATAAAACCGTATTTGAAAGATTTAAAAATTATTGTGAAGGGTAAAGAGAAAATAAAATGGGTAAAAGATCTATGTGACCATGAAAATATTCTAGATATAAGTGATAAGGGTATATGTAATCTAAAAAATATATGCGAAATGTACTGTAAAGATATAAATTCATTTAATTGTTTTACTCACAGAGATAAGCAATATTGTGCTTTAAAAAATGTACTATGTATTAAAAAATGGTGTTCTGAAAATAGCATAAATCTATAATAAATTTAATAAAAACATATTTTATATTACTGTAGTTTTATTTACTTTTTTAGATAATCAATTAAAGACGGTTTTCAATCGAAATCATTTATTATCAATTACTTATTAATACTTTATATACAAGTACCTAGTTTTACATTTTATTTTGATAATATTTAAAATAAACATTAATTAGAATATTTAACAATTAATTCATTATACAATATACAATGTCACCACATAGTCTCTTTGATATTTTCCTAACTAAAACGTGCGTAAGGTCCAAAATTTCATCAACAGAATCTTGTACCACGTACTGGGCGTTGAGTTCCACGTCTTGATCGTCTTCCTCAGAAGTGTTCATCGATGCGAGGTCATTCGGCAAGTCCAGAATTTTAATTTGGATTAATTTTAATCCACGCTTCTCTTTGCATAAGACGAACGACTTAGAAACGTTCGTTTTCTTCTTTGCAAGGCTGAGTTTTCTTGGTTGCTTCTTCGGTCGGCGTTCCAAGAGTTCTTGATATTGTTGTGTGAAGTTTTCCAGTGGGTCCTGGGCGTACTGACTGAACATAATGTCAGAAGAATTATCCATTTTCTGTAACAAATAGAAAGTAAATTTAGAAAACACCTTGTTTTAAATGAAGTTCTTAATTATTAAAATCGAAATCAAGAAATAATTATACTTACAATCGATGTAGGTAACGTACGATCTGCAGCAGGACCGCGAACCAAATGACGTTATTAAATGTAAAGCTGCGTAATACAAAACCGCTAAGTTTGCATTTCAGCATGTTTGATGGATTGCACAAACTGCAAATGTGTAAATATTTCTTGTACAAATTTACTACACGTGGAGCATCTAATTACTTTATAGGTAAATTTGTCACGTGTACCTACAGTATTTTACTTAATCATGTCGCAACAAGTTCTCATGTGAGGTGACTTACTAAATTGTGTTAAACATTTTAACACTGTTTCCCCTTCAATCTAGTTACCATAAAATAAATAAAATAATTATAATATGAGATGTGGATAAGAAAATAAAAAAGAGGTATTCTGTTTAGCAAATTTATTTCTTAAAAGAAGGTTTTACACAATGTACTAAGTATGACACTTATAGGTAACCATTACATTATTTATAAAACTATCAGTTTAATGTACAGACGGCGTCAAGTTAAGTTACCCCCCGCAGTGCTAAACTAGCACTCGTGTCTTGGATATAAGGACGGTCCAAAATCCAACAAAAGTAACTCCACGTGACGTCCTGTGTACATAGCATTAGTCTATTTACATTAAGACTTAAAGTTAAACAGTAATATTATAATGTCCCCAGGATACAGTGCAAATATTATCTTTTGTAATGAATCGTTTATCGTCTTTTCTTGATAAAGCAACTTTGTTTTGTTCTGTTGTAAAAATTTCATGTTTTTATCGATCTAAAAAGAACGTTTCTACCTCTTATCTCATCACCCGTTGACAATACATTAACATAATCAGAAAACCGTAGTTTTTTGGTAACATTTTTTTTAACTCCTTTTGCTTTTTTTATCTCACTATTGCTCGTTTTAATGCTGTAAAGTTTAGAGCGTAATCCGACAAATTCTAACAAAATGTTGCCTCCTAACTCGTCTTTAAACAAACCGGGAACTTTTTTGTTTTTAGGAATGATATCAAAACGATTATCTTTTTTGTAGTTGCTTGTATCAAAGTAAGATAAAAAGTGTTGTTTTAAGTCTGAGTAAAAATTATTCGTCTGTATTGAATACAAAAGACTATCGGTATCAGTATAGCACAAAGACAGATTGTGTTGGTAGTGCCTTTTCATGACCGAATAATGAAAATCGTACATATGATTTTTGGAAAGTTCTAAGACTGTAAATCCTATGTATATAGGTTTGTTTAAAACTACTTTTTCTCGTTTTAGTTGAACAGCCACCAAATTTTCATCAAATATTGATGCACTATGAAAGTTAGGACGAGATATGAGCTGTTCTGCCGAATGAAATTTATTGGTTTTATTTCGCTCATCTCTCCACTTTGTGACTAACTTTACGTCTACTCTACGCTCAGTATCTTCGAGAGTTTTTCCGAATATGCTATTGTTCAATAATTTAAAAAATCTTGTTCAAACGCGGAGTCGGTGCTTTGACGCAAATGTGTATTTAAATCGATGTATTCTTTTAAATAAGGGCTTTGTTTGAATGATATTCCTTTATGGATTTTTTTGAGGTGTAATCCATGTCGTAGACAGGTTTTTAAATGAGCATAATGGATGACATAGTTATATTTATGAAATAGATTAGGAATTAATTTTATATTTTTTGCACCTGGAGGTGTATAATTTTGTGCGCAAAATGGAAGATCGTTATGTAGGTCATGCAAATTCTCTGGGTAATATAAGTCAACTTCAAAAATATAACCATAATCACTGTCATTGGGAATGTTAGTGATATCAAGTTGTTCACATTCCCTACTACTCAGAAATTTAAAATCTGCGTATGGCAGAAAACTACACATTGCAAAACCATACAGATTATTACAATCCATATAAATTAAAAAATTGTTTGGTAGCGAGGGGTCGTAGTCAGGCTGATATTGGTTATTTGATTTAGCATATCTTTTAGAACACAGACAAATACCCCCACGAATTCCCTTTTGTATCATTCTAATCATTTCTAAATCTGAAAGCAAGTCCAATTTTACTTTTGTCTTTAGTAACATAGCATCGAAGCTGAGACTTGGCGCAGTGAGATAAAAAGCAGGATCTAAGTTGTAGTTAACTTTACATGTTTTACGAAACTTTTCAAATATATCACTTAATATCAATACATCGCTCTTTACATATAGATCAGTATACTGTCCTAAGTTCTTTATATCAAAACATTTCCACACCTTTTTTGCATGTTCGTAATCAGACTGACTAATAGCTTCATTAGAGAGATTATTATAAAACTTGTCTATGGACGGTAAGTTCTCCTCTTCATATACCTTCCAGTTTGATATGTAATCGTATGGGTACACTCCCTTTCTACTTAACAACAATAATTCATTTTCATTGTTACAATAAGCACGTAAATGTGTAAAGTCAGTTTGTTGTAGATTTTTAGCTAATTGTTCGATACTTGTCCCTAAAAATTTGAAGGAATCAACAAACCGCACTGCAATAAAATTATTAGTTGAAAATTGAATAAACTTGGTGAAGGATATGTAATTCTCTTTGTTTTTGGGAATAACTTTAATTTCACCCGGAAAACTACTTAGTTCACGGATGAATAAATGGCAGTCGTAACCCGATAAATTATGGAAGAATACTGGTATAAACGAAGGTATTTTAAACTGAATATTGCAGTAAGAGTGACAGGCACCACGATATTTTCCTGTGAAGTGACAGTGGTCCCGCACTTTATCTCCTATCAGCAAATTAGCGCATAAATAACAGTACTCTGCCTTTTCAAAACTAGATCGTTCTTTATCGCTATAAATTATTGGAACCGGATTTTCAGATGCTGATTTAATAACACTATAAATACGCTTTACATCTTTTTCCAATTGATTTACGAACTGTGACGCAGAATCAGTCCCTCGATAGGTCACTAATCGGTTAAGTGAATTATCATAATTACAAACAATGTAATAAGCAAACGCCGCCGGTAGATGTTTTTGTGTTTTTAATGTGTGCGCGCCTTTGCTCTCATTACATGGCTGCAAAATTGACTCAAAATCCGCGTAAATAACGAACGGAACATTTTGCATACATTGATAATTTTTAAATTGCATTTTACTGCCAATTTCTGGTAATAACGTAACAACACCCCCACAAATATGTTTATCTTGATCTTGTTTTGATTTAAAAAACAATAAACATTCATCACAAAAGTGCAACTTTCCATGGTGCTTTGTAATCTGACTTCGAACTAATCTCGTTAAATCTTTTATTAGACAATAATGTGATTTCATACCATTTTCTAACAGAAGCATATTGATGTGATTTTTCTTTTTTAATAATGTCTTATACAATGGCCCAACAATGTTTTGTTTGTAGTCTAAGCCATAAACATTTACGCTAATGTCATGATTATTTTTCTCAAATATTTTAATGTCTTTAAATGAAACTGGAAAATGCATGTTATCAAGATTCAAAACATCGCTAAAGTGTGGATATGATTGTACTCGACTGGCGTTTTTCACCTTTGGGTATAAAGCACTCAAAACTGTCCAAGCAAAACAATATTCATCTTCGTTTCTGATATTCAAGCAAGCCTTTTTTGATTTAATTTTTTTTGGCAATTCTAAATAGCTAGAACCTCTGAGCGGTGAATATTTGTTTATATTAGATTCGAGATAAAGTATATCCAAAAGAGACCACCCGCTCCCCTTTTCTTGAAATCCATCTATCTTTTTACATAATAATCCTGAAATATTATCTAATAAGTTGTCAAAAGAATAGTTCGAAAATATGGGAATATTTTCCGTAGCAAATGATTTTATTTCCATCGTATCGTCTTTAGGTAAAATAACTTTAACAAATAATTCAAAGTTCACCTTTATATTAATATGAGACGCGATAGCCAAATCAAGCACTTTCCGTAACTTAGACGAAATACAATGCATGAAGTGAGTAGGTGAAGTAATCGCCAACTTCTCACCGCTGGAAGTGAATTCACAGTGGGGGGTTATTCGATATGATACTATACGACCTCTAAAAGCTGAATTAACAGTCTCAATTCCATCATCATAATTAATTAATGTATTATTTTTGTGGGCAAGGCTTCGCAAGTGTCCCGGAAATTCTTTTTTAATTATAGATGCTTGACATACTGAACAAAAAATTGATCTCAATGTAGCCATTGTGCTTGTTACTAAGTTACATTAACTACCTACCTGATTATGTGACCTACTTGCTAAACAGAAAAAAAAAAATGTTAACTTAAAAATATCAATCGATAATAAGAAATAGTTTAATAAAACTATTTCTTATTATCGGGGTAAAATGTCGCCTCACCCTGGAACAGCCGACTGCTGTCTTTAAATATAGTTTTTATTGTGGACCACAGCGGATCCTCCGGGGTGAGGCGAATCCGCAAACAACCGCTCCACTTGTCGGAGCGGTCCCGCGAGTCCAGATCTATAATAGTCGACGTGTCGAATACTCGGAGGTCTACAAAAAATTCACCGCCCGTCTGCAGTATCGACCGTCGACTGATGCCGCCCGCTACACGCCGAGATAATGACGACCACAACTTTGATTGTGGCGGCGGCGGTGTAGGTTCGGCTGCGTCTCCGAACAACTCTTCGAATACGTTGGCGTTTTTGTTCGCCTTCGACTTGCTGCTCCTGTAAATTAATGATAGACATTAAGATTTTAATTAAAATCTTTCTGAAAGGCCGGCAACGCATCAGCGACCTCTCCGATCTCGCAGATTTTTATGTGCGGCGGTGATTACCATCCATCAGGTGATCCGCTTGCTCGTTTGCCCGCCTCTAGCATAAAAAATCTTGAATAAACAAGGAGAAACCGCACAATGATAGACTAGTTATACCATCACACACTATGATAAAAAGACAGGCAAGAAGTATAGCGTTTATCTACACCTTACAGATTACAATAGTACAAATAATCGGTGCAGTGAGATCCAACTCTCAAAATGCATTTCAGCTATACACTATAAGATTGATTACTTAACAAATCTTCTAAGTAACATGTTTAAAATATTGTGAGGAGGAAACATACGTACTTCGACTTTCTGATTGGCTTCGACTTCTCCTCGTTGGCCTTTTTACTGGCTTTGCGTTGCTTTATCGGCGGGCTGTAACAAAAACAACAATATGTTAGTAACTAAACTTAGGTAATTATTTGATAATACCTCAATTAACCAGCGTTTAGTTTTAAGAATTTGACAAAATATTTACCATGGATCTTCTACACCCGAGCTATACTCCGACTCGGACACGTAAAGGTCCTCAGCGAGAACTCTCTTCCGGGATTCAGAAGTTGAAGCAGACCTGCAAACAAAAAACATTCTTATAACAACATGTACTTACTAGAAGATTAGTCCGATGTGCGAAGACCGCGACATTTATCTGGAGTAAATGCCTGTCAAAACAAATAAACATTGACGCAGCCGCCCAAACCAAATAGTTGAAATAAAAGATAATAAAAAATAAACTCACGAACATTATCTCAGCTTGCTGTGTTCCTCGGAGAATAAATATCACGAAGCGTGGATGATCAGATATTGATCACAGAAAATAATGGTGATCTATATAATTGACGCTCATTATATATACAAACATTTTCAATCACACATTAAAACTGTAACACTGTAAGTCACTTGCACACATTCAAATATTGCCAACCAGCAATATTGAAACAAACAATTATCTCGAATTACTTACCGAAAGTTCTAGCTTTAGGTAATCGCTCGTCAGCGATTTAATATTTAGGTACTGCCGCGGTAAATAATGTGGGAACACTACGCACCGCGCGTGGTTTTGCCTGCTTTAAAATATTTTATTTATTTACATGATGGTTCATCTAATTAACACAAATCAACAAATACACGTAACTATAATGAAAGTTACAACGTATTCTTGAATTGTTAGAGTTATTCATAAAATAAATTAAAATCACCGCCATCTAGACATTCTCTACCCAATGAAGTTTAAATTTTAAATATAAACGCCATGTCGGTTATGCATCTATTTATTTATTTTATTTACTTATCCCACACAAAATGAATCGAATTCTAAAAATTTTATAACAATTATAGTTCCTTGAAATGATAATTTAATAATGTGTGTATGTGTATTTGTCTGAAAGTTACTAAACCATATATTTTTTTTATAGTGGCAAACAAGCTTACGGTTCGCCTGATGGTAACATATTGTGACAATCAGATATTTACTATTTAGGATAGTGTACATAGAAGCCATCCGCAATGAAGAATACGTCATGTACACTTCAAAGCAAAGAAAACGGTTTAAAAGGTTATTTGTTTTATTGTAGAAAGCTTTTTTTTTTTTTTTTGGTAATTAAAAATTGTAGTTGATAAGTACATCAACCATATAGGTACCTCATTTGGCAAATGTCTTTCACCTAAATATTAATTAGAAGAGGTAGCTTATAGTACATTTCACTGTGTTTTGTAAGATTTCTGTTTCCTTGTACAACTGAGAGTACTAAATGTTTAGAGGATGTTTGAATTATTATATTTTTTATTTATTTGTATCAAAATCAACTGCCCAGTAACTTCTTTTTCAGTTAGTCATACAATAATAGTTACCATGTAATTTGTTCAAATTCTTTGGCTTACAGTGTACGGTGACAAAATGATAATACCCATTCTCGCTGCGTTAGCAGGTAATGTTTGAATGTGCGAGTGAGCCTGGAAGTAATTGGTAAGCAAAATAATTTCTGTGTGTTACCGTACGTTACTAAAGGACAGTTTTCACTGTGTTAGTTAACCAATATTTTATATGCATATTTTTATATCACAACCAAGCTGGTTAATATGTCAAAATGTTTACGAGCTTTCTTGTTACTATTTTATACAAATTTGTAGTTGATATTTTAGCAGGTAATGCAACATTTTTAATGCACTTATAACAAGTGGCAAGGTTACTATGAGTTGATGTATAATTTGAAAGTCATTACCTACTTCTATTGATTCAAAATATTTTTATTATCCCCCACTTCTCTATTATAACACTCAAAAAGAGGAAAATAATTTGTAATTTGAGGTTGATTTGTCTTTCATACATAAAAGAACTAAACTATTTTATAAAACAATAATAGTTTACGTGTAAGAAACACATATCGTATTAATTATTCGTTTGTAAATACTAAAAATATAACCTTGTACTTGCGCTCAACTTGTATTTTATAACACGAACTCAATTCCGTACAGTATGCAGTCACCTTATCTTTCGACTTACACGCGCCGGGAACATTATGCTGACTATCGGCTTTTATTCATTTGTGAGAATAATTCTAGCAGTGCAGTGGTCGTGCATTCATTAAATTAATTCTACATTCAAGGTCTTAGATAACTACTCAAAATGATGGTTCGTTTTAAGTGTATATCTAAAACTTATAAAAAAGAAGGTAATTCTAACAGTTTTTACTTTATTTATCAATCAGTTTCTATTCTATTGTACACATGCACTATTCTATTGTATTATGTTTATTTTAGAAAACATGGTTCATGATGTAGTGCCACAGTTTGATGCTTAAGTGAGTGCCCTCGTGTAGGGATACAGCCCGAATTAAAGCACCCGATCTGGTGTGGCTGTAAACGAGAGCATTAAATTTGCACCATGTCAGACCATAATATCATCATATTTATTCGTATCTACTATATTGATGTAGTGCCACAGTTTGATGCTTAAGTGAGTGCCCTCGTGTAGGGATACAGCCCGAATTATAGCACCCGATCTGGTGTGGCTGTAAACGAGAGCATTAAATTTGCACCATGTCAGACCATAATATCATCATATTTATTCGTATCTACTATATTGATGTAGTGCCACAGTTTGATGCTTAAGTGAGTGCCCTCGTGTAGGGATACAGCCTGAATTAAAGCACCCGATCTGGTGTGGCTGTAAACGAGAGCATTAAATTTGCACCATGTCAGACCATAATATCATCATATTTATTCGTATCCACTATATTGATGTAGTGCCACAGTTTGATGCTTAAGTGAATGCCCTCGTGTAGGGATACAGCCCGAATTAAAGCACCCGATCTGGTGTGGCTGTAAACGAGAGCATTAAATTTGCACCATGTCAGACCATAATATCATCATATTTATTCGTATCTACTATATTGATGTAGTGCCACAGTTTGATGCTTAAGTGAGTGCCCTCGTGTAGGGATACAGCCCGAATTATAGCACCCGATCTGGTGTGGCTGTAAACGAGAGCATTAAATTTGCACCATGTCAGACCATAATATCATCATATTTATTCGTATCTACTATATTGATGTAGTGCCACAGTTTGATGCTTAAGTGAGTGCCCTCGTGTAGGGATACAGCCTGAATTAAAGCACCCGATCTGGTGTGGCTGTAAACGAGAGCATTAAATTTGCACCATGTCAGACCATAATATCATCATATTTATTCGTATCTACTATATTGATGTAGTGCCACAGTTTGATGCTTAAGTGAGTGCCCTCGTGTAGGGATACAGCCCGAATTATAGCACCCGATCTGGTGTGGCTGTAAACGAGAGCATTAAATTTGCACCATGTCAGACCATAATATCATCATATTTATTCGTATCTACTATATTGATGTAGTGCTACAGTTTGATGCTTAAGTGAGTGCCCTCGTGTAGGGATACAGCCTGAATTAAAGCACCCTATCTGGTGTGGCTGTAAACGAGAGCATTAAATTTGCACCATGTCAGACCATAATATCATCATATTTATTCGTATCTACTATATTGATGTAGTGCCACAGTTTGATGCTTAAGTGAGTGCCCTCGTGTAGGGATACAGCCCGAATTAAAGCACCCGATCTGGTGTGGCTGTAAACGAGAGCATTAAATTTGCACCATGTCAAACCATAATATCATCATATGTATTCCTGTCTACAATATTGATGTAGTGCCACAGTTTGATGCTTAAGTGAGTGCCCTCGTGTAGGGATACAGCCCGAATTATAGCACCCGATCTGGTGTGGCTGTAAACGAGAGCATTCAATTTGCACCATGTCAGACCATAATATCATCATATTTATTCGTATCTACTATATTGATGTAGTGCCACAGTTTGATGCTTAAGTGAGTGCCCTCGTGTAGGGATACAGCCTGAATTAAAGCACCCTATCTGGTGTGGCTGTAAACGAGAGCATTAAATTTGCACCATGTCTGACCATAATATCATCATATTTATTCGTATCTACTTTATTGATGTAGTGCCACAGTTTGATGCTTAAGTGAGTGCCCTCGTGTAGGGATACAGCCCAAATTATAGCACCCGATCTGGTGTGGCTGTAAACGAGAGCATTAAATTTGCACCATGTCAGACAATAATATCATCATATTTATTCGTATCTACTATATTGATGTAGTGCCACAGTTTGATGCTTAAGTGAATGCCCTCGTGTAGGGATACAGCCCGAATTATAGCACCCGATCTGGTGTGGCTGTAAACGAGAGCATTAAATTTGCACCATGTCAGACCATAATATCATCATATTTATTCGTATCTACTATATTGATGTAGTGCCACAGTTTGATGCTTAAGTGAGTGCCCTCGTGTAGGGATACAGCCCGAATTAAAGCACCCGATCTGGTGTGGCTGTAAACGGGAGCATTAAATTTGCACCATGTCAGACCATAATATCATCATATTTTATGTACAAATTGTGTAAAAAAGAGACCAAAACTGTTTGGTAAATAATATCACAATGTATGTATGTAATCTAAAATTCTTGCCAAGACTATCTAGTTCCCTTAAAACGATGTTATTTTGCGTGTGTTAGTATCTTGAGTGGAGTAATAAATGGTAATTATTTTTTGTGAGTGTATTTGGAACATTTGCCGCGATACACAGGTGAGTTTGCATAACGTTTTATTTTTTGTTAAATTTTCGCTGGATGAATGTTTACCACGCAACGTAAGAATATGCTAACATTGTATCCGAGGCGACGAGTGCGGCGCTGCCGAACCGCGCTGCCGAACCTGTGATAAGATCTATTGTGAATCGAATTACTTTTAGGAGGCTCTAACTGCAGCTTCAAGTTGTGCGAACGGTTAGGGAATCGGAGACTAACCGCGGTTCCAAGCTATGCGAACGGTTAGGGATCAGAGACTCCAATCTTTACGATCTTTTAATAGATTGGGATCTTTAACTCGACTTGTTCGAGTTAAAGTTCCCAATCTATTTACTACTAACACTATTTTAAATAAAATAAGTTGTTTTTTTATGTCAAAGGTAACATATAGGTAAGCAGACGGATTACCTGATGGTAAGCGATTGACGCCGCCCATAGAAACCCTCAACACCAGTGGAGTCACAAGTGTGCTGCCAAGCTTTATACCCCCCTTTCCCCCGGATTGGGCCTCCGGTATCCTCACTCACGCAGCGAAACAAAACACAATGCTGCTTCACGCCGGTCAAGCCGGCCCATTCATGCCGAAGCGTGGCTCTTCTACGGTTAAATTGCGTAGAGGTCGGTTGACATACGTAAAAAATAGGCATAACAACATAGAGACCGGATCACCTTCTTGTATGAGATGCTGTATAATCACACCTATTTTTTTTTACAAGTCAGTTTAACTGAAGACATTGAACCTTCATTTGTTACGCGAAGGTTTTAAATTTAATGTGACTATAAAAAATGTATTGTACCTATTTAATAATAATATCCTCCAACCGATTTCGGCTAAGGCGGCCAATCTCATATCTATCAGTCACTTACGCAGGACATATTATAATGCTCAAGTGTGTGCGCAAACACAAGTACACTCTCTGTTCCCTTGCCCTCAATGGCCATGGGACACAAGTGTGACACGATCGGAGAGGAATTAGGCGCAAACCAACGGCTTAACGTGATTTCTGAGGCACTGGGGCTGACACTGAAAATTCCTTAACAGAATAACTCAGGTACGAACTTTGGCCCTACCCGGGGATCGAACCCGGGACCTGTAGTGAACGCTGCCTTTGGTCCAGGGCTTGCGGTTTCGATCCCCGCACAGTACAAAAATTTGTGTGCATGAACATTCTTGTTTGTATTGGTCTGGATGTTTTCTATGTGTTTACAAAAGAAAAGTACCTATGTATTATATGTATGTATTTGTAATCCCACTGTTTTTTTATATGAGAGGTGGCAGACGAGCAGACGGATCACTGACTGTTGATTCTGATATCCGTAACACAGGTGCTTGGTTAGGTATATTTGTTTATTTATTTTAAAACAAAAAAAAGTATAGTGCCTTATTTCTGATGCAGAGGAAGGACGCAGTGGAAGCGTCCTGGGCCCATAACCTTCTGATGCAGAGGAAGGACGCAGTGGAAAAAAGCCGGAATAATAGCCGCTAGAGTATCCAAGTAATTAGTTGTATTTAAATAGGTTTAAGAAGTATACATGGTATCTTGGTCACATGGAGACAGTCAGACATGATATATATTGTTATAAACAAAGAATATCATTAAATTCAAAACAGTGTCAAGATATTGCCAGTGTCTGATTAGACAAAAAGCAGGTTTTACCTACACTTATTGATGGTCGAACCCTAAGAGCATGAAAAGATAAGACAGGATCAAGGGATGAACATACTAATAGGTGGGGCTTTACAACAACTTTCACCTTTCAAACCTGTACGAGGATGTTCTACGAAATTCTAACATGGACACTTCTACTAGTGATGTGATTCTAGCTGATCGCTGTAGCTCGAGTGTGTCCAATGAGGAAAAGTATTTTGAAATTAAGGATTTCACTCTCCGCCTAAGGGGTTGAAAAAGAGCGTTAAAGTTAGTATGGGACTACGTCCTTCCTGGGAATAAGCATGAATAAATAACAATAATAAAATGAGGCAACATTACATGTCATAGTCTAGGGACTATGACATGTAATGTTGCCATAGTTGTGATTTCATAGTACAAGGGAAGACCTTAGTTAGGACTAAGGTCTTCCCTTGTACTATGAAAACCAGGAACAATAAAGATACCACAAACACCCAGACCAACACAAATATCGATTTCATCAACAAACATTTGTGTTGATGCGGGAATCGAAACCGCGACTGTTGCCAGCGCAAAAACCAAGTTAAACCAACATAAAGAAATAAATAAATTAACAGAATTTATGACAGTTTAATTGAAGTTATAAATGTTTTGGTAGAGATTGTCATTTGCAATTAATTAGTTATCCAAACCACTAACAGTTTTTTTGGGACACAAGTGTGACACGACCGGAGAGGAATTAGGCGCAAATTTCTGATTAACGTGATTTCTGAGGCACTGGGGTACAAGACCGCCAAACTTCCAGAGTCCGGGCTGACACTGAAAATTCCTTACCAGAAAACTCAGGTACGAACTTTGGCCCTACTCGGGGATCGAACCCGGGTCCTGTAGTGAACGCTGCCTTTGGTCGAAGGCTTGCGGTTTCGATCCCCGCACAGTACAAAAATTTGTGTGCATGAACATTCTTGTTTGTATTGGTCTGGATGTTTTCTATGTATTTACAAAAGAAAAGTATGTATTATATGTATATATTTGTAATCCCACTGTTTTTTTATATGAGAGGTGGCAGACGAGCAGACGGATCACTGACTGTTGATTCTGATATCCGTAACACAGGTGCTTGGTTAGGTATATTTGTTTATTTATTTTAAAACAAAAAAGTATAGTGCCTTATTTCTGATGCAGAGGAAGGACGCAGTGGAAGCGTCCTGGGCCCATAACCTTCTGATGCAGAGGAAGGACGCAGTGGAAAAAAGCCGGAATAATAGCCGCTAGAGTATCCAAGTAATTAGTTGTATTTAAATAGGTTTAAAAAGTATACACGGTATCTTGGTCACATAGAGACAGTCAGACATGATATATATTGTTATAAACAAAGAATATCATTAAATTCAAAACAGTGTCAAAATATTGCCAGTGTCTGATTAGACAAAAAGCAGGTTTTACCTACACTTATTGATGGTCGAACCCTAAGAGCATGAAAAGATAAGACAGGATCAAGGGATGAACATACTAATAGGTGGGGCTTTACAATAACTTTCACCTTTCAAACCTGTACGAGGATGTTCTACGAAATTCTAACATGGACACTTCTACTAGTGATGTGATTCTAGCTGATCGCTGTAGTTCGAGTGTGTCCAATGAGGAAAAGTATTTTGAAATTAAGGATTACACTCTCCGCCTAAGGGGTTGAAAAAGAGCGTTAAAGTTAGTATGGGACTACGTCCTTCCTGGGAATAAGCATGAATAAATAACAATAATAAAATGAGGCAACATTACATGTCATAGTCTAGGGACTATGACATGTAATGTTGCCATAGTTGTGATTTCATAGTACAAGGGAAGACCTTAGTTAGGACTAAGGTCTTCCCTTGTACTATGAAAACCAGGAACAATAAAGATACCACAAACACCCAGACCAACACAAATATCGATTTCATCAACAAACATTTGTGTTGATGCGGGAATCGAAACCGCGACTGTTGCCAGCGCAAAAACCAAGTTAAACCAACATAAAGAAATAAATAAATTAACAGAATTTATGACAGTTTAATTGAAGTTATAAATGTTTTGGTAGAGATTGTCATTTGCAATTAATTGGTTATCCAAACCACTAACAGTTTTTTTTTTTGGTTTCCCGGAAGAAATGCATTACGCAGACCCTGCCGCCGGGGGGCGACAGGGTACTGTGGGACTCACCCTCCGGGCCGCTTCTTCTAACAAAAAGACCTGAGGGCATACCCACTAAAACTCCCGGGGCTCAACCACTCGTGGGTATGGAATGGAGTCACGGGAACTGCACGAGGCTATTCCCCGCAACCCCACTCCCCCACAGGCCCCTACACGGGGTGTGCGGCCACGCCCCTCCTCGGGCTGGGAGGAGGGGGGTTGGGGACAGCCGGAAGAGCTGAGCCGTCCCCAACGAGCGGTGAAGGTGCCAATGACAGTGCCGGCACAAGGACCCCCGTCCCTGTTGCCGGCTGGCCACCTCTACGGAAACCACTAACAGTTAACCTAACCTAACCAACCAACTCAAACGGCTAAAGAGGCTTTTTTAAGTCATGTTTGTTATAAATTATTTTTCTTGAATTTCTAGAGAGAGTCAACCTCGAATTAACTAAACTCGATTGGTATTAAAATAATATTTTTAACATTTTATACACTCAAATAACATTTTATAACAAACACTCGAAAAAAGGTTTTACCGAAATCGGCGCCTAATCCCTATTGAATAATTGAATGTTGTTGTGCACGATCCACCTTATTTTAGTTTATGTAAGTTTGTCTATGAATTATTTTTTATACGTCTTTTGTTTAGCTGTCTTTATGTCTATTTTCATATACTTCGCTTGATACATAGTTTTCCGTTTCATCCAGTGTTTTCATCCCATAACCCTAAATTTCTAACCAGCACACTACAGTCCCGTACAGTTGTATTAAATTACAAGATTGTATTGGGCGTTGACTTCGGTAACACCTTTTCTCGAGTGTACTGTTATAAAATGTTATTTGAAGTGTATAAAGTGTTAAGCCGCATATTAGCCGCAGAACTGACAGCCGTTGGAGCCGTAAAGTCCTTGAGTGGAGACCGCGACTCGGTAAGCGTAGTATAGGACGCCCTGCGAAAAGATGGGATGATGACATTCGAAGGCTGGCTGGTGTGGGCTGGATGAGAGTGGCCGAAAATCGGGAGCAGTGGCGTGCATTAGGGGAGACCTATGTCCAGCAGTGGACGAGTGTGGCTTGCTGATGATGATGATGATGATGATGAAAGTGTTAAGAATATTATTTTACACTTTTTAGTTCGTGGTTTTTGAAGGCGGTTTTTTTCGCAGAAAATTTTTTCGTGATAAAATATGACATAAGTCACATCACTAAACTATCAACGGGGAAACTAAGGAAACTAAGCAGGTATAGTAAGTACTAAGACCCTCTACTTATGCACATTGATGTGATGTTCGACGTTATTATATTACCCAGTAAATCCTGCATACCATCTTCATGAGTGCCTTCCTTTGTTACAAACTGGTTTTACCTAGGAATTAGGTGAGTGACTATGTACGTAATTGCATACTGCTTCCACAATTTCCGTGCTTTCTTGCATCTTCTTATAATGTAGCATCTTTTTTTATGTGATAGGTGGCAGACCAGCAGACGGATCTCCTGAGGGTAAGCGATTGCTACCGCCCATGGACAACCGGGACAACAGTGGAGTCACAAGCCTTTCTGATAATGTAAACACACACATTACATAGCTTTTTTAACAATGTTTGTTTACTTTTCAAACATTTTATTACAATTTACACATCTGAAGCATTGCTTTACACGGGTGTGAGATGTGGAAATGTATTTTTCTTTTTTATGTAATAGGTGGCAGAGGAGGAGACGAATCACCCGATGGTAAGCGATTGCCGCCCATGGACACCCGCGACACCAGTGGAGTCACAATTGCGCTGCCAACCTTTAAACCCGAAAGGCGGGTTATGCCCTGGACTAGGCCTCCAGCACCCTCACTCACGCAGCGAAACACAGCACAGTGCTGATTCAAGCTGGTTTTCTTTGAGACCGTGGTATCACTCCGGTCGAGCAGACCCATTCATGCCGAAGCGTGGCTCTCCCAAAGTTCCAAAAATTGTATGAAGATGATGCTAGAGACATTTTTTTTCTGGAATGTTTTAAGTTGTCATCGTAGATTCGGTAAAAAAGTTAATAAACTAAATAAATAGTACATCCTTTCTCAGTTTCCTCAGTAGTATACTTCCTTTTTTATTCTATTTTTTGAGACATTCTATGTAGGTACCTATATTTTTTCCTAGTTTGTAAAGTGCATAAAAAAATCGTTGCTATACGGTCGTATATCTCCCAATACGCCAATATGCCTTAGGGAGTATTACCAAGTTCAGCAAATCAGCTATGAGGGAGTTCGACGTCATTGCTCATTCAAGCAAATCAACTGGGCACGCTTTGTGGGATGCATTCAGTACAGGCCATAAATACATTGTCCTATCTGACTACAAGACTGTTCACCCGTCCGTTGGTTATTGAGGAACTCATTGGTCAATAGTAATTATAATAATTATTCGTTTATATCAGGCAACAAGATACATTTAAAAATATTTCATTGGTCAATATAATAAATACCTTACAGTCTAACATATATACATAACAAGTAAAATACATATTTTATTTTCAAAATACTACGAACGGCGCGTAGAGTCAGCTGGTAGCCGTTCTCGAAACTTCCGAAAGATGACTCCCTGCGGCCAGAAGTCCTCCCTAATAAAGGTCGCCAGGTAATGGGTCGGTACTCTCACCACAAACATCTTATTTTAGTTCACTAAGTAAGTCATAATTGGTCATCGTCATCGTCAGCTCATTTAAGTCCCCACTGCTGGGGCACGGGCCTCAATCACATGAGGAGTAATGCCATACTCACCACGCTTGGCAGACGGGTTGGCGAGGGTTTTGATATAAATGCAGAGTTTTCCTTCTCTGGGTGCTGATGATCATGCCTGCAGCTTTACCTTAGTCGCCTTTTACGACACCTCGGTAAGAGTGAGGGTGGCCTATTCTATTCTGCTGGGGACCACACGACGTATATAATCGGTATATTATATTAAATCCTTTTCGAATTAAGCTCGCTATTATAGTCACCAGTCTTCATTTTGTTGGACCACCTGGTCAGAGTCAAACTTCGGCATGGATGGGCCGGCTCGACCAAAATTTACCAAAAGACACCACGGCATCTTAGAATACCGGCCTGAAGCAGCGTCTGCGCTGTTTCACTGAATGTGTGTACCGGAAGCGCGATCCAGGGGAAAGGGGGTTGAAAGATTGACAGCGCCCTTGTTGACCCCAGTGGTGTTGCGAGTGTCCAAGGGCGGCAGCAATCGCTTGTCGTCAAGTGAAAAGTCTGCTCGTCTGCCACCTATCACATAAAAAACCGCAGAACTCTTGCTTGTCTGACCTTGGTAAAAGAATAGGGTTTCCAGAACTGCAATGTCACTTACTTATATTTATTTTCGAAAATTGTGTGTGATGTATAGTTCACCATTAACTAAAACAGTAGGTTCTATTTGTTAAAAAATAGCACTTATTTTTCGCGAACATGACGGTGAAAAATCAGTCATGGTATATTTGCTTTGAGGCTCTTTCTTTCTTTCCTTTCATATCATATTTGAAATATAACGTGACACTGAAAAACAAAAGAATAACCTCACTATTCAGATTTTCAGGGTTCCGAACATCGAAACAAAAAACGGTACCATAAAGAATCACTTTTTTGTTATAAAAAGTTACCTCTAAGGGTGGATTCGACCCATCTTATTCCGATATTAAATCTATGGTATAGCGTGTCATTCTATAATAATATCCCCCAACCGATTACGGCTACGGCGGCCAATCTCAACGATCAGACACGTACGCAGGATATATTATAGTGCTAAAGTGTGTGCGCAAACACAAGTGCACTCCCTTTTCCCTTATCCTCATATTCCGATGGGACACCAGCGTGACACGACCGGAGAGGGATCGGGCACAGGACCAATAGCTTAACGTGCTTTCCGAGGCACGGGGGTACAAGACCGCCGTCTAGACTCCGGGCTGACACTGAGAATTTCTTGACAGAAAAACTGAGATACAAATTTTTGGCCCGACCCGGGGATTGGACCCGTCTTTTGCGCAGCCGTCGCTTTAGAGTGCGACCCACTAACCACTGCGCAACCGAGGCAGTCTTTCTATACAAATCTGACGTCAAACCATAGATTTATCCATGGATAAAGATTATTCGAATTGGGCCTTAGTCCCGTAATCCTATACTTATACACCAATGTTTTACTCCATATTTTCAGCCGGTGCTAGGTAAAAAAAGAATTCAGTCAAAATAAAAAGGTACAGAAAAAAGTACGTAGGACAGAACGCGCGAGACCGACTCGTACTTGACCGGGATCACAACGTGAGCTTGCATGAAAACAGACTAAAAAGATTAAGACGGGCTTTTACCCAACATCATTATTTCCCTGCTATCGAGGCTTTTACAAAATTTTTTGGAGATTTGTCTGGGATAACTTTTTTACCACCGCGCAAAATCTGCTGTTCCATTATATTTCGATGACTATCAAGAGGAGTTATGTATGAAATAGCGGATTTAATTTTACTATTTAACCCCCGACACATAAACGACGGGGTGTTATAAGTTTGACGTGTCTGTGTGTGTGTGTGTGTGTGTGTGTCTGTGTGTCTGTCTATGGCATCGTATCTCCCGAACAAATGAACCGGTTTTGATTTTGTTTTCTTTTGTTTGAAAGATGAATAAGGCGGGAGTGTTCTTAGCTATGTTGGATAAAAATCGATCCAAGATGGCCGCCGTCACAAAGATTTGGATTTTATGTTTTAACACAACTCCCACAATATGGGTATCATATAAAAGGGCATGATTAGCAGAATATATTAATTGTGAAATTTTTTAAATCCAAGATGGCCGCCGTCAGAAAATGATGAATAACCTATTTGTTGTTCCAACTGCCTCAATATAGGTATCAAATGAAAGAGCTTTAGTTGTGTCGGGGGTTTTTTAAATTTTAAATTTTTTATGTCCATGTAATGAAATATGTGAAATGAAATGAATTTGTATCAAAACATGACCATCGGCAAACAAAACGGAGGGGGTTTTGATTTCATGAACTAGTGAGTATATCATGTAATATGTACAATGCGGCACCCTAAGTCTATGGTTTTGACGATGAAGTGCTGCAAATATCGAGGAATAAGCCAGACTGTTGAAGGTCTTGGTAATCATATACATCATCATATCAGCTGATAGACGCCCACTGCTGGACAATGTTCTCCACAGATCGGTGTGTCTGTCACACTCTTCTTTTTTTGGTGAACCAGGGGAAATGCGTTACACGTACCCGTCCGCTAGAGGGCGGACGCCTTATGTCGGAGTCCCCCCGCATGACGGCAGGGGTTTACCTACTAAACCCCTGGGACTCTCACTCATTGTCCATAGTGGGAGAAGTCGTGGGCTATGGTAAGAAACCTGCCACCAATTCTCCCGGGAGGAAGCCCGCCTACAAGGCGGGCACGGCGCTTTCTCCCCCGGAATCGGAGGTAATGGAGACAGCCGGGAGAGTCAAGCCGTCCCTACCAGGCCAATTCCGGTGGTGGAACCCTCTTTCCATGCACTAGCGGATCCCCTCCTCGGAGAGAGGAGACGCACGCATTGGCGCCGTTTCTGCCCCCTCCGTGCCTTAGACACAGATCGATCATGTGCGAGCCGCATTCAAGGAATTCCCGCAACCTTCACCAGATCGTCGTCGGAGGTAGACACCTCCTGCCACGCCTTTAGAATATTATTGACGAAAGATACATCGAATTTACTGAATCACAAAAATAAAATAATATCTTTTTATATCCTGTATCTCAGCTAAGATACTCACAAATCGAGTGAGTGCGTTAAGCCACTGATGAGTGTTTGCACTGTAGTACTGTGCAATACTGTACTGTCGACTGAAAAGGCGTGCATTTAGTACCGAAAAGGAATATTTTAACTATTTTCTTATATTAATTGACTAACCCAATGCCAATGATTTGATGGTGACTTTGCCTATACGCCATAGATTGTGGTCTAGATGTCGGTGTATTTGTTATGTTTCTGAGTGTAATATTGTTACAATTGCGTAGTATTTTTAATTGTTATAAGTACGGAATCAGCTTAATGTGTGATGTTTAATGAATTTATTTTTAACTATATTAAGTGAGTTTGAAGAACTTTGGTGATATAAGTCCTTTGATAAATTTCCTTTATGCTCAACTGTCAATTTCTACTCTTCATGTTTTAGTCCAACCCATGGCAGCGAAAGCTATGCTGACAGGGGAGGGGGCCTGGAAAGCCATCGCCTCCTTTTGTGAAGAAGTGGTGGTAGGAAAAAAACCAACGGAGTGCGCGTGAGAGCAAGATCCTTACGCCGACGCGCTCCAAAGAGCGAGGAGGGGGAGGAGACGCCGACAATATGGAGGTGCCTCTCCTTGGAGGTGGCCATCCGGCGATGGTACCGGGCAGTCCGACATATCTGGCGGATGGGTATGCGTCACGCATTTTCCCTAGGAAACAATAAAAAAGACACAAACGGATGCGTCTGATAACTCTCCGGATGTATAATGCATGCTGGTGCCCTATCGGAATATAAGAGTAAGAAAATATAAAGATCACTAGTGCTAGCGCACACACCGGAACCCTTTAATAGAAAATAACGCTTCGGAACCCAAGGAAAACATAGATCATAATCATAAGCCTAAATACAATACAGGATTACCGCTGGACTTCATTACACTTGAGCAAAAGAAAAAGACAATCTGAATCAATATGGATAATTTATACGTTTTGAATTTTTATTCTAATTATCGTAGGTTTTCAGCTTAATAAACTTATTATCACAAAGTGTTCCCTCGTAATATGCGTAACTACAGAGAGAGAGAAAGACAAGAAAGAATTTTCATGCCAAAGCGTGGTTCTCGAAATAAATATTTCCACGACTTCTTATTATTTAATCATTGGCCTCTTAAGACTATTAAAGACTATCAAATCCCAAAATTTGTATTGTCACAAGGTCGGGGCCATGACTAATAGCGTCTGACATTACGCAAATCGTGCGTACACATCGCTTATACAGGGTGTACATACAGATAAAAAACATTAGAATTACAACATACGGGAAATCGGAGAAAGCTTTGCCACAATGCCTGAAGAACACCGGCTGCTTATATTCTTCTTGTTAGTTGTGAACTGAAAATCAAAATTCCTATTAGGTACGTAACCATATTCATAAAATCTTTGTAGGCAACTATCCCAGTTGTGAAAAAAGGAAAATCTATCGTCTTTGGCAACTGTTTGAGTAGCAAGAATGTTAGTTTTTCTTCGGCAACTGGTTGTGATACTTAGTTGCCACATGTGGCCGGAGGTACTACGTACACTTACGTCCATAAAGAGATCTCGGAGAGGTTCAAAGTGAAAAGGTGTCCTTTCCTTTTCACAAAGGATCCCTTCCTTTTCCTTTAGCTTTGCAGGTGTTCATGGGCGGCAACAATCGCTAACCAGGTGATCAGTATTTTTTTTATGATAGGTGACAGACGAACAGACGGATCACCTGATGGTAACCGATTGCCGCAGCCCATTGACACCCCACATGGACATATATTCCCGTCTTCCACCTTCCCTCATCCCCTCATCTTAGCGTGTAATTCCCGGTTGCGTCCAATGCTGTTGCTTTAGACTCCAGACCATGATTCTAAATTTGGGGAGTCTGGTAATTACTTTCCTTGACAACTCTTTAATAGGGGAACCAGACTAACTGAACCATGGCTACACGTTTCAGAAACTATCCGAAACTTGCAGGTTTCCTCACGGTCTTTTCCCTCACCACCTATTACATAAAAAGGTACCAAGAACTCAAGTTGATAACTTGATCATCATCGTCATCTCATTAAAGTCACGCGAAAATACTTATGATTCAAAGGGTAGGATCCATACCTGCTATGTTTCGCCGACATAGCAACTCTAATACCTATAATATTTAGTTATTCTAATACAGTCTCCTGGGAACATCTGAACTCCGGCAACATTTAAGTATAATCTCTTCTTGAACTTGGAGAATATTAAAGTAATCATCATCAGCCCATTTAAGTCCCCACTGCCGGGGCATGGGCCTCCCTCAATCACATAAGGGGTAATTGCCATACTCACCACGCTTGGCAGACGGGTTGGCGAGGGTTTTGAACTAAATGCAGAATTTCTCTGGGCGCTGATGATTATGCCAGCAGCTTTACCTTAGTCGCCTTTTACGACACCTCGGTAAGATTGAGGGTGGCCTATTCTACTCTGCCGGGGACCACACGGCCATTAAATTAGAGTAATATTATAGTATAATTCCCATCAGAAAGGCTTAGATAAATCTACTTGCAAGCGTGCATATCAAAACAAAAAAAAAGTATTTCTTTGCATAGGTTTGTACCTACACATCACTTACAAATCGTTATCCATTAAAATCGTAAAATAGGTTTTTTCGTCTTAGAGAAGTCAGTCCCACCTCTTCTCTTAAAAAGGTCTTACGAATATCTCAAAATGTCACAGGCAACGATTTTTTATACACACACTTTTCTGACCGAATTGAATAGATTACTTTTTAGGATTAAAGACCATTCTTTTGCTTGGTTTATCAAAATTAGCAACGTAAAAACCAATTTCAAAATGCTCATAGATCCGTTCTCACCTATTACGCGGACAAAATCGCAGGCAAAAGCTAAAATAATTAAAAATATTGAGTAAAAAACTTCTTTGAAGATCAATTAGCACAGAAAGTTTTTAATAGACATTATTTAAAAGTACAACATCCTTATTCCTTGCCAAGCAGACGCATAATTTCTATGAAGCACCTCATTGAGTGTTTAACGTCTCATCATATGCGACATGGTACGTACATATGGCATTACTTTTAGAGCTTTATTCCATTGAAATAAAGTCGAATAGCGATCTGCCGAAAATGTCCCTGATTAATAAGTACGGTTGTTTGTACGCGTTTGCGGGACCGTATGCGACCGTCATCAGCGTAGGAGGCCTAGGCATCTTAATTTTAGCTATCAAGAATATTAATAACGACACTTATTTATTTTCTTCCACCAAAACATGTTTTTATTAAGTCGAGAAAAGAATGATCCACCGACTAAGGGAAGGGAAGGTTACCTACCAAGAACGGCTTTGAAGAGGTTCGTGAGGTTAGGTTATTGTACTTGATGTAGGGTGGAATTAATGAGAACCAAGAATAAAGAAAGATTTACCTTGGTAAAGCCGCGCTACGCTGTGAATGGGCTGGCTTGACCGGAGTGACCTAACAGAAAACCGGCGTGAAGCAGCGACTGTGCTGCGTGAGTAAGGGCCCGGAGGCCCAATTTGGGAAATGGGGACCAAAGGGCTGTAGAAAATTTCTTACTATTAGGTGATCCGTCTAGTGGTCTGCCACCTATCATATAAAAATGTTTTTTTATCAGAAACCTGATAGGTGACAGTCGAGCTGAATGATTCCAGGAATATCATAGTGATCTAGTGTGTGCGCCAACACAAGTGCTCACTCACTCTCTTTTCCCTTACCCTTATAATCCGATGGGACACTAGTGTGACACGACCGGAGTAGGATCGGGCACAGGACCACGTATTTACGTGCTTTCCGTTACGCACGGGTTACTGTAACGATGTTCGTAGCAACCTAAATCAACGGGACTATATCGAGAGCGTAATAAGAACTGCTTCCCGTAAACTCTGATTCGGATTCTGAACAAAGTGAGACGGTATTTTATTCCGGCACAGCTTTGTGTCTTGTACAAGGCACAGGCTCGCCCGTGTGTCGAATATTGCTCCTCTATAATGGGGAATGCTCTGATGAGATATTTCAACTTATCCCAACCTCCCCTTTCCACTTCCGAACAACACGTGCTGGACAGCGTTGCCATCGGCATACCATACAGACAATGGCGGCGCGCACCAAGAGGTTTGGCTCTTCGTTTCTGCCCCGAGCCATCAAGACATAGAATGACCTCCCAGCTCATGTGTTTCCTCCTTCATACAATCCGGGTTCTTTTAGACGGGGCGTGAAGCGGTATCTCAGCAGGCATCAGGGTGAGGATGGCAGACTCAATGGGTACTTTGTTAGTTCTTATGTGCCTGTCAGCCTCATATTTAGATTTCACGGCCGCTTACCATCAGGCGAAATGAGGTCATCCTGATTCGGTCGGTCATAAAAAATATATTTATCATCCAATTGATACGAAATAAATACACGTCTTTACAAGTGTCATATATTAATGTAGGTACGTACAAACAAACATGGATATACCAATTTCGTTTCATAGTGATAGATATCTAAATTACAACTAGTGGTCATCAGTAATAATACAAAACAAGCATCCTATAGATTGGCAATAGGAGTAGGTCAATGGAACACTCTTTCGATGCAAGCCAAATAACTCGTCAATACAGTGTCACGTCTTTTTCTGTGTTGTGTTTCACTGCCGGTATTTGATTGAAAAATAAAATAGAATTGCGGCAAGTAAGTAGTTCACACAAGTAAAAAGATTATTTACACAACAGGACGACTACATTGTTTTATAAATTTATGGAAAACAGTTCACTCACAAATGTTTTTGATAGTGGAGAGACACGCTTCGAAATGAAGGGCCAACTCTACCGTAGTGATACCACAACCTTACAGAATTCCAGCGGGAAAAGTCTGCGCTAAGTTTCGCCGAGAGAGTAAATTTACCTCCTCCACTCGTGACTCCAATAGCATCAGGCGATACGTCTGTTCGTCAACCACCTATCATATAAAAAATATCACGCTTTAGTATAATTAAAACGTAAGTATAAGGATGTTATAAAGCTAATGGTAGGACATACCTTTAAAAAAAATAGAAAAAGTTGGTATAACTAAAGTCCCACTGCAGGGCAAAGGCCTCCATCATAGAAATCGCTGCTATCATAGGATTAGGCCTAATCACCACGCTCGCCAAATGCGGATTGATCATGGCCCGGTACTTAGACCACTAGACCAACAGGGCGTCTTTTCACGCTGATTATAATAGTTAAAAACAAAAAAAGGAAAATGTATGAACTGAACTACTCCACTTGAGTAGCGATATGCTGTTCAGTCCGGAACAAGAAAACTCTTTCTCAGATAGCTCTTAATCACAAGTCAAATAGTTACTCCCAATTATTTCACGAACAAGCACTTACAGTTTCGTTTGATTTACAACTCGTAGTGAAACGTTTTGTTACTCTACTAAGTGGGTGGACACAGTTCATTGGCGTTTTGTAACACTAATGACTATTTAATTTTGAATGAAGTATTACTGTTATCTATGCTGTTGTAAATTGGCTGTTTAATCTGATGCGAAATATTATATGAACGAGATAATCGAACCACAACATACATATAGCTATTTTCGCGGCCAACGCCATGTTTGTTTTGATAATTGCTAGCGCTGGAGTGGAGAAAAGCGGAACTAAATTTGAAAGACTTGGCTAACTCTCTATTAGTATTTTTTTTTTAAATGGGCTAAATCTCAATACGCCAAGCATTGTTTTAAACATTGAGTTATTTTTGTTCTAACTATTATAGAACTAGGAATCCAATTGGACGCCGGCTTTTAAGGCACGCACTATGCGGCCAATTGGATGGCAAATTTAACCAGATGGCTGTGACATATAATTGTACCTATGTAGGTATTCCAGAGGAGTCACTAATGAATTGGAGGATATGTATCCTCCAATTCAGTGACTCCTCTGGAATAGCAAATGTCCATTGGCGGCGATAATCGCTCACTATCAGGTGACCCGTCTGCTCGTCTGCCCTATATCCAAAACAAATAGTTTTATGCATCTTCGCGAACAAATATTCGCTAAGAAATGGTATATTATGTATTTTTAGACATTTGCAACAGACACAAGTGCATCAACATGCCTATCAAAATGACTATTAATTTTAAGTAGCTTTTGTAGCCGACCGAACTTACTGATCGGGCATTTTGAAAGGGGAATGAAAAAAGATTCAGAGAAGTACTCGTGTAACTGTTTACCGATGCACTTAATACTGGTAGCTCGACTGACCGGATGGCGCAATTGGTAGTGACCCTGCCTCTTACGCCAAAGGTCGTGGGTTCGATCCCCACCCTGGACAAACACACGTGCGATGAATACTTGTGTTTGTTCGGTGTCTAGGTGTAATATATGTATTTAAGTATATATTTTTGTTCCTCTGTTGTCTGATATCTGTAACACAAGTGCTTAAGCTACTACGGAATCAGGTCAACGTATGAGGTGTTGTGAGAATTATTAGAATTAAAATTAGCTATGTAGATTCATGATTTACTTACATGTTGCTATCGAGTTCGACTCACACTTGGTCGGTTTTTCAACCCTATGGAGTATTATTTAGGCTTAATAAATTACTCGTATAAAAAGAGCTCTTAAGAAAAACATTATCTTTAAAATATTGCCAACGTAAATGTACTTTTACTTTAGTACACCTGTTTACCTGATAAAATATCTCATGCCAAAGGTATCGCTATTTATAACATCGATTCTTCCTAGACAAGTGGATTTTGGCTATCAAATGGTAGACGTAAATCATTTGTTATTGGTCTATTTGGATATTGATGGCTGATTGCTTGACGCCAAACAATCATTAACTGCCAAAACTAATAATAACAAAACATCAATATTATTTTTAAATTGAGATCAAGGGAGTGCCTGCCGGAATAGTCTTCAGATGTCACTACTAATTTTGTTATAAGTGTGATGTCTATTTTTTATTCTGCCTTGAATTCCTGTAAAGATATGACCAAAATGGATGGGCGAATAAAACGAAGTTCCTACACTAATGTAATTGTTTAAGAAAAAATCCGCTTAAATTCTTTTCCCTTGACGTGTCGGAACCACCTTCATCACATTGCTATGCATTGGGGAAATTACTAGTTTTTTTTTTATGGCTCTGCTCGAAGATAATTTGCCAATGTCAAGTAAAATAATGAGAATAAGTAGTTAGTCAACAGTCAAAGTCAGAGTCACGCAATAAAACGCCGGTATTTTACGTTTTATCGACCTACGGATTCAGCGGATATCACTCTAAAAACAATCGAGGGTTTTGAGACCGTATTAGGTCCAAGCAAGTTTTCACGAGACAACTCACTCGACACATAATAGCAGTGTTAAAAACGATACAATTCAACGATAAACGACGAGAAACGACGAACCAAGTAAAAAAAGGTAATTTTCAAGATTTTTATTGGAACACAAATACAATTATATCTGATCTCTATTTAATATAATCCTTAAAACCTGACCTGATGGAGAATTGTATGGTTACCCTGCCTAATACATAAAAAATGTTGTCCCATTCTGTACCAAAATGACTAAGTAGGTATTATAATACCTATGTTAATGTACCAATACCTATTTGATTTCTTCGTTGAATTTGATGGCCATAACACCAGTGCTTAAGATAGTAAAAAACACATTACTGTAATATGTACGGTCGCGGTCAAAAAGTGTTTACCACCTTAAGGATCATAATCGCAGGCACACATGTAGGTGATAAGTTTTATATGTCTATTACGTAATATTGATCAGCTGACAGTTAGCATCTAAATTTTATGACAAATATCATGTCATTTCAAAGAAATTAGGTTTTTTTATGGCTGTTTCTGTGTTGTATCCTGTTTATGTGTCTTTTTTCATATTTACTTTAAAAAGGTTATATGTAACTTGATATGGCATTTTTTACTTTACTGCAAAATGTGTCATATAGACCTATTTGACCGCCACTGTACAAGGTAAAGAAAAATGTGATGTGCTAATGCAATGCACACGACACAGTTGATGAATGATCTAGGAAATCTAATAACTGTATATTACTCGAAGCCTAAGTAAACAGTGAAAAGTAGGACCTTGACGATACTAGCATTCATGATAAATATTAGCATAACCATACATATCGTTTATAATAAAAATAATATATACAACCTGTGCGGTAAAGAATGGGATCAGAAATGGCGGCGCATCTATTCACTTCTCGCTCGCACACTATTTGCGTCTATACTCGCACTCGTGGGGTGCGAGTATATACGCAAATAGTGTGCGAGCGGGAAGTGAATAGATGCGCCGCCATTTCTGATCCCATTCTTCATCCGCACAGGTTGTACACGATCATAAATGTGAAGACTTGAAACTGGCTGTTAGTAATCCATGTTGTAATTTATTACCTTTGTTATTAGCTGTAAGTATTATATAGTTCATAAATAAAATATAATTACTCGTGATTTAGCTTTATTTATCTCATCTTCAGAATTATAGAGACCTAATCCAAAAATTAATTGGACCAATTTTTATTTATAATAACTATATCAGTTAACTGTGTTTATAATGTGTTAAATTGTCTAAGTGTGTATATCAATAAGCATAGTTAGATATGCAACTCTTAAAACATAACCTCTTTGTATACAATTTCTAGATAACATTAATTTCCTATTTAATGAAGTGACATACGAATCTTTAATGGCTGTTTCCCAAATTTAGTTTTTTGCATTAGGTCTCTATATGTCTGAAGGTGCGATATAACTTTGCACAAAAACAGAAAAATAAGTATCTAGGGTTTACAGAGTAAGTTTTTTTTTATAATTTATAGAAAGGCCAATCAGGATGACCTCACTCCGCCTGATATTAAGCGGCCGTGAAATCCAAATATAAGGTTGACAGGTCAAAGTTCAAACTAGTAACGTATAAAATTTACTATTTATGATATAAAAAAAATTATAATAATTGAATTAAATATTTACAGTGTGGCCCATTTAAATTTGTTTGTTATAATAAAATCTTACTTTCAAACATAGAAACATAAGGAAAGTCCGTTATTAGCTATAAGTTTGGTATATAAGCGATTTTGTATAATATCAACAAGAGATGTGGATTTGTGCAATAAATAAAAATAAAACGTCAACCCCGCGTACTACCATTTAGGGGTTTATATTCTAAAATCACTTTTTTATTCAAACCCGTGCCTAAACATCAATTTCATGTCTCTGACCAATTACCAATAGCGAACCCCCGTACTGCATTTCACTCCCTAATTTACCAACTCAAAAGGTGAAACGTTTAAATAGATCATTTTTTATTTCCAGTTATGAGTCTAAATAAGTTTTTTCACATTCCTAGATGATGATTCTATGATGACGAACTTTAATACAAAGTTCTTCCTTTTTACCCCCCTTAGGGGTTACATTTTCCAAAACTGCTCAATTGTGCTCACTTTTACTATTTAAGGAAACCCCTTACCAAATTTCAAGTTTCTAGGGTGAGTAGTTTGGGCTGTGCATCCATTCCTAGTCACTTACTTTCTCCTTTGATAGATATATAGATGAATGGCTTGGCGAGATTGTTTTTTTTTTAAACTATAAAATATCGCGAAACATACATGGGGTGTTACAGATGAGACTAATTGTGAGACATTTAAAAAAATGTAGGGTCACTGTAAATGGAAAATCCTGTTTAGTTAAATCATCATCATCATCCTCCTGCCCTTTTTCCCAGGTTATCTGGGGTCGGCGCAGTATGTTTTCCTTTTCCATACGTCTCTGTCATTCGTCATCGAATCATCCACCTCTTTTTCCATCATGTCATTCTTCACACAATCCATCCATCTCTTTTTCGGCCGTCCTCTGTTCCTCCACCCACTAATGTTTAAACTCATCACTTTTTTGGCAACATGTTCTTCCCCTCTTCTCCTTACATTCTCCTGTTTAGTTAAATATATGGAAGTAAACTCTTGCGTATTATTTCAAATCAGAGCTAGAATACTTTTGTATTTTCACAATGATATCGTTTTGAGTTGTGGACAAGAGCCAGATTGTAAGCTGAAATAATTAAACTGTTGTAGCTATTCTAATGTCTTTTTGACAATGAAGATTTACGCACATAGTAGATCATGACACGTCTTTGAAATTATGTATATTGTTAGACATCGGCAGGAATAATAATGTGGCGTTGCTAACTAACATCTCTCTTCATCCATTATTATATTAATAGAGATGAGGATATCATCAATTTTTTTTAAGATTAGTATCTACTTAACTACTCCCTAACTGTGACGCCTTGTTGTTCTAATAGTGGTACGGGGTTCGATTTCCAGGTCGAGCAGAAAATATGTTTCGAACATAGTTCGGGTTTGTGATCACCAATCCGCATTAGGCAAGCGCGATGATTAAGAGTAACCCCACTATAGTAGCGATAACTTGATTTCTATGATGGGGGCCTTTGCCTTGTAGTGGGACAGTTTACAGGTGATACTTTTACAACTCAAAAATACTATTATTTATGACTTTTTTATGGGAAAAAATTGTATGACATTTAATAGCAGTTCATGTTGTGACTGTCACATTACAAGGGTTATTAAAACACAAGTGAGATTTCTAAAATTCGGCTAAAGTGTCAAGGTTTCCATAGCAGCAAAATAATGGTTCACTGTTTATGCTTAGGGTTTATGTTTATGATTTATTTATATAATATTTCATTTGATTACGTGAGAGTTAAATTGCGGTTTACGATATGTAACATTATGGATGAAATATTAAAAAAAGTAAACATTTACCTACATATCATGTAGATTTACTACGTAAACATACATTTACTACGTAAGTACATCATGTCGATTTTTTTAAGGTGTCGGGTAGGGCATACTAGCGACGCCAATCGATTTTAATTTTAAGCTACTAAACCGGATCTATTTTAAACAATTGCGGGATTACAATCTCTCGGCAAACACCTATACTATTTATTTAATACTTATAGTTAACTGTTTGGTCTGCTTTTACACTCGAATTTTGGATTATCGCCAAAAGTGGCCGCTTTTGGCGTGAATAAATTTTTCGCGTACAAAAACGGACCCAACATTTGTGCATGGTTATTTCATAAATAGTATAAGTGTTTACCGAGAGATTGTAATCCCGAAATTATTTAAAATAGATCCGGTTTAGTAGTTAAAATTCAAAATTGATTGGCGTCGCTAGTGTGCCCTACCCGACATCTTAATCTGGCGGATGCGATTCAGATGATTAGTATTTTTACTGTTAAATCGTGAGACTCGAATGGTCATTCACGACGACATCGTAAGAAAAACCAATTTTATTTTTTGTAGTCGGTTAAAAATATAAGTTCATTCGGTGGCGTCCAGGGGACCAAATTTCGAGATTTTCGATAATATGAGAAAACATGGCGGATGTCGCACGAAATCCATACAAAAAAAACTGATATGTCCTATGATTATTAATGTCACGAGCTCGAGAATTGGGCTCTTATACATTATCACTAAAACAATATTCATTATTTTACAATAAATTACTTTCTAGAAGAAGTGCGTTGTTACAACGTACCGTTACAACTTGGGTAAAGTTGTATCGTCTAATGAGGCAAGTAGTAACGTCAAAAAAATCACAATAATACCTCTAATTATTTTACTTTTTGTTTATTTTTAGTAAAATTAACGTCGTTCTAAAGTAGTATGAGTATGTAATTTATCAAAAATCAACTCAAACACACTTTATTAGTAATTAACAGTTTTATTAAGTTAAAAACTACCTATAATCATCAAGGCACTTCTAAATTACAGTAAGTAATTTATAATATAAATATTTTTAAGGAATACTTCGTTATTATCACTTTTTAATATCTTTCTTGAGCCGTGTGGTCCCCGGCAGAGTAGAATAGGCCACCCTCACTCTTACCGAGGTGTCGTAAAAGGCGACTAAGGTAAAGCTGCTGGCATGATCATCAGCACCTAGAGAAGGAAAACTCTGCATTTATATCAAAAACCTCGCCAACCCGTCTGCCAAGCGTGGTGAGTATGGCAACTACCCCTTATGTGATTGAGGGAGGCCCGTGCCCCAGCACTTAAAGGGGTTGACGATGAATGATGACGATGAATATCTTTCTAACAACGCAGCTCTGTCCACTCCGGTTTTATGGATTTGTATTGCCTGCTCTGACTTTCTTTTATACACCCCCATTATAGAAGAAAGGATAAAAAAATAATTGGGTATCAACATCATAACTTGGGAGAGGTTGTAGATAATGCGTTACAAGAAGCCCCGGAATTTTGTTACAATTAACCTTATGACATGATTTTCAACATTTATTAAGATAGCTATTAAAATTATTAAGGAATTTTAAAAATTGTATCACATTATAGGAGATATATTAATTTAAATGTAAATAACATATAGAAAGTTGGATATTAGTCTACCATAATAACGCTAACCAAAATTGTGTGACAGTACAATTTTATATTACCAGGCGAAAATGTAGCGCGTGCATTCTTCTGATCACTGGGCTGACCGGCGGGACACTTGAAATGGCTAGATGATGCGGCGCGGTTTATAGGTCAAATCGAGTCAAATAAATAAGTTCATAAAGTTTAAGATCCTGGTGAAAAGAGCCTGTTGCTACTTACCCCTGTTACAACAAGCCCCTCGCTCCCCTCATCATTTCAGTCAATAGACGTCCACTGCTGGACATAGGCCTACCCCAAATGTTCTCCACAAAAATCGGTCCTGTGCCGCCCGCATCCAATGGATTCCCGCGATCTTCACCAGATCGTCGGTCCACTTTGTAGGAGGCCTACCACGGCTGCGACTTCCTGTACGTGGTCTCCATTCGAGGACCTTTCCGCCCCAACGGCCGTCTGTTCTCCTCGCTATGTGCCCTGCCTAGCCACTTGAGGCATGCAATCCTTTGGGATATGTCTGTGACCTTAGTTCTCCTGCGGATCTCATCATTTCTGATGCGACCACGCAGGGAGACTCCGAGTATAGCTCCATTGCTCTCTGGGTGACTTTGAGCCTCCTTAATCGGCACATAGTAAGCCGCCTCTCTCCCCTACATGCATTTAAAAATATTAAAATAACTCATTCATAATTATATTAGGCCGAAATTTCAAACAAACTATTATGCAATATATCTATCTAAAATTGAATAATAATTTGAAACCTAGTTTTATTAAATTTTTAACTCCTGGCTACTTGAAAAATGTATAAATAAATACTGTGTTTGTGATGTGTTTAACGCGAATTTAGATAACGTGCTGGCGGCGTCTTTTATTCATAAAATCTTTCAGTTAATAATAAACTTAATGTACAAGTAGCAGAGTCTAGTTTCTTAAAATAAATTTGGAATTTGCCATTTGGCACTCTAATTAAAAACGGTGAGGAATCTGTCGAAGCACGGTCGGCGTATTGACAGAAAATCATTGGCAGCGGGTCACGTAGTGTGCGCTTGCGACAGCAGGAGCCGAGTGGGGTAAGGGATAATTTGGGAGGCTGCGTGAGCGATCAGGGCGCGCCTTCACCAGTCGTAGACGAACGAGCAACCACTCCACACGTTTTTTCCAACCTAGCAAGGTCCGTAGTCCGTCCCTAGTGTTGTGTTAGTGAGTGAAGTACAGGTGTTTGTTAATTGAGTGTTTTTGGTCTCAGAGCTCCCCTTTATCGAGATGTGGGATGACGCGGACATAGAGGAGGAGGTGCCGGCGCCGGCCGAGGAGGTCCCGGCGGAGGCCGCAGAGGCCGCGCCGGCTGAGGAGGCGGCCCCCGAAGCCGAGCCCCCTGCTCCCGAGACCATTGTCAAGGGAACCGAGCCTAAAAAACTTATCTTCAGACATTGGATTAGGTAAGAGTCTAATTTTGATTACGAATATAGATACCGAAACGTTAGAAGTGGTATATGCCCTTTTCAATAGGAATTTAATGTTTTGGTTACTGCTGTGCTTTTAGGAGACAATTTTTACGAACCGTGATCCAAATTTAAATAACAAAACAGAAGTGACGTAATCAGTTGTTAGGATAGCCTTCGATTGTGAACAGTAAACATTGTTCGAGTGTAGGTGGAGTGTGTATACATAGAAGAATAAGGTTGTAACTTTGCGTGTTGCATTCCAGGCCTAAATTCCTGCAATACAACTACCTATACGACTACCAACATAACTACTACGACGACGTGATCAACTACATGGACAGGCGAAACAAGGGCCTGGTCGTGGAGAAGCCGCGAGCGCAGACGTGGGGCGAGCGAGCCCTCCGGACGTACCTCGCAAAGAATGCGTCCTCGCTTAGCGCGCGCGCAGCGAGTCGAGACACCGCCCTTCTGCACCACATTTCCGCCGGCGCTCGGTTCCACCGTTACCACAGCAAGTCCCTCATCTCGAGGAAGTATTCCACACTAGGATTTAACACCGTCTCCATCTAGCTTCGCTCTAACACCCTGCTTGACCTGGCTACGCGGACTCACCCCCGGTTCGCCGGCGTGACCTCTCTGTCAATTTTACAGGATTTCCCTGGTGTGACGACGATCGCCGGTCCCCGCATGAGTGGTACAACCCTTTACCGTGACTGTTTGGAAGCCGTCCGCATTCCTCATTTAATCTGTCTTAATTATAAGACAATAAACTTTTAAGTTCCTATTGTGGTTTTATTCCGTTCTTATGCTTGCGACATTACTTATTATCGTTTTTATATGACTTTTTCTTTCATAAAGAATGAAAAGATTTAAATAGAAGAACAATTTAATAATGACATCATTAGCTTTAGTCAGACATGGATGGATTTAATATTAGTAATGGATAAACAGTGCAAAGCGATTGTATCTAGGATTAGAGCAAAGCGATATCAATGTTGAGATTAATCTATTGATGAACATGTAACAGATATTGATTTACCTCCACGCTTTAATTAGGGAGAACTTCATGATAAATTGTATAGTTATGGATCGGAGTAACACATAATTTATTTAATTAGGTACATTGCATCTCATATAATGAATATAAATGATTTAAACATCAAAAAACCTAAATCATAGAAACATGATAACTTATAAATACTTACTCAAGTAAAACATTTTAAATATATAATTTACATTAATGAAAATTATTTTGCAATTGTTGATTTTAACTGAATCAAAATAAATTCAGTAAGGACATTACACCTACACTTTTACGACTTTCATCTTAGTCAATCCCCGGTTTTATTAATAACTATTTAAAATTAGACAGCACGCTTCTAAATACCTACATACATAAGTCTATTAATACCGCTCTTACTAATTATTTCGCCAGTTTTCCAGGCAAATAATTTTGCAGGAGTAACGGTATATTTACTGCTTTCAACTTCGTTATTAAAATAGTTTTTGAAGATTGCTTCCGCGCGCAAGTCTAGATAGAATCAAATATGCAAAAAATTAAATGAATATTCTCTAGTAAATATTTAATGTAAAAATATCAAATTAAATTCGTCATCTCAAATAGAAATAATATTAAATATTAAACTGGAAACACCCATCAAAAACGCAATTAATTTCAATCATTGAAAATATTTAAAGTTAGATTTTATACCATTTAAGAAAGTGCCTAGGACCAGGATACGATACAGGTCATTTAAAAAAAAGTAAATAATTATAGAGATAAAAGGTAAATGGAAGTGTTATCCAGAAGGATTAATTAAGTCTATCATTTAGAGGGTTTAATACTATATTTTTTTTTTTTTTACAATCATCGCACCCGTGTATCGGATATCAGAATCAATAGTGGGATAACGAATATATTATGTACATTGAATACTGCATCCATTATTTAAACACGATATGTTACAATACCTTAAATTTCTCAATACTCGATTATACGAGTAATATACGAAAAAAAACATGAGCATTTGTTCGTTTCTCAAATAATTATTATGGATTTGTGAATGGACATTAGGTTACCATAAACTGTTCTTCAAGCGATTCTTTTAGCAATATGTCAATAGGCAAATTTTTATATTTAAGAAGTTTAACATAGAGGCCAAATATTTTTTTGGACCTTATTCATTAATGTTTGTTAACTAAAAAGGTGTTGTAAAGCAGTTTTCATTATTTTCTCTGCAACGTATGATTAATTTTGTTTCAAAAGTCAAAACTGCTCTATAACACCATTTTAGCTAACAAAGGCTTAATGAACGTTTATGAATAAAGGCCTAAGTTGCAAATTATTTCCATTTTACTTTAATAAAATTATACACATACCGAATATAATCGCAGATATACATAATTAGGACCTAAATACCAACGAATAATTCGCTACCATCCTACTCGTAGCAGTACAGTAATAAATTTAAAATATATTTTCTCTGATAATTTTTCTATCAAAATGATTAGCAATTAAGGTTCAGAATAAAGCTCTGTAATCGATCCGAGTCCCCAGCTAATAGGGCATATTAGATTAATTGCCAGATAAATGACTCCTATTAACTTCGCTTGAATAATAAATCTGGGCGCGACGATTAATTAATAAACTTGATTTATGAATTAATAATGAAATAATTTACTTTGCACGGTTAGTAAGTCACACTTAGCCTACAAAGAAGCCTTACAGTGAAACTAAGCACTAAGTAATGAATGGCCACCGCTGAACTTTTTTGGCCCTTATTGGGGCTTGCTTTTTTAATATTTTTATTTTTACTATTAGGTACTAGCCAACAATTAAAATATCATCAAAATAGGTCCAGTTGCTCTTATTTATAAGTGGAGTAACAACACGACTTTTTCTTTAACGTCATTCAAAGCGGATATAAACAGACAATTATTGTTAATATTGAATGGAACTTATGTTATTCTTTCGTAGGAAGTGTCATTAAATACACAGGTTGTAATACGTAATTTTCCGACCAACACAGCCTGTACAATGGAACTACTAGTTATTCACATAAGGCAATACTTATATATTTTTCACAATCATCGCATACATTGATTTGACTTCGAGATTGGATCTCGACCGACACCCGTGTATCGGATACACAAATATATTATCTACATTGAATATTTTTTAGTAAATACATACGTATATAGATAATGTTCAAGCGCACAAATATTTGTACCATACGGGGATCGATCCTACAACCCTATCCAGACAACCAATGATCCAAACTGTTCGTCGTAAGACAGACAGTATTAGGTCTGATTTTCGCCACGCATCAATTGACTTGTGCTGTAGTAATTGGTGTCAAGACAATCATCGGAGAGAGACGCTCCTAATGATGAGAGAAGCAATTTGCAAACGTTATTACAGACCGCTGCAGACAAATATCATAAATTTATACAAAAATGACAGGTTAACAAACGGCCAACACTTTAGAACACGTAAAACTACACTACACCCATCTCTCTCAATGTCACCAGGCATGACACATCTAGTCGGCAGGCAGGGCTCAACATTTCAATGTCGGGATATCTAAAATAACTTATCTTTGACAGTTCAGTGAATGTAATCGTTTGGGCACCTGCCAAGCCTTTGGGCTACCTAGCAGGTAAATCAGGCAATCGGCCAAATTGCAGATAATTAAATGTTACAATGACCAAGGCAGCCTAGACATCGATTAGATAGAGTGCTATGCAAAAATAGATTACTTACGAAACAGTGATCGATATGTGGTAATCTGATTGGATGGCACATCATTGGTTTAGATGTGATTAGACTCAACTGTTCGATGTACAGTACACGATAACGTATCATTTACTAAAACCGATGCTCAAAATGGCATTGCAATGTCACATTTATGGATACCCGTTATAATCGCTCACCATGCGACTCAGGTTTTTATGGAAATGGATATGCCGGTTGACTTATTATGAGCACCTTTCAAAGAAAATCTGAAAAGATAAAAAGAAAGGAAGAACATGTTACTTAAAGAGTGGCTGGTATAATTGTTAGTAAGCGGAGTGAGACAGAGACTGAAGATGTGATGGATGGATTTTGTAAAGAATGACATGATTGAAAAAGGGGTAAATGATGCGAAATATAGGGACCACAGCTAACGTGAGATATGGTCAGGAGGATGATGAGATATGCCGTTAAGTGCTGAGTGGTAATACTGAACGAAGACTTTTAGTGCTATCGAAACAATGCCAAATAACCCATCTCCCAGAAGGGCAGACACAAAAATGCACCAATATATGCACATGCAACAACTTTTGTTTCTAAGCATAGGTGGCAGACGAGCTGTTGAATCCCCTAATCGTAATATATTGCCGCCGCTCATGGATACACAACATCAGTGAAGTCAAACTTTGGCACGCTCATTTGGCGAAACACACCTCAGGTGCTTCTTGACGCCGGTTTTCCATGGTATCACTCCAGTCAAACCGGCCCATTCATGCCAATGCGTGGACCTTCCATATTCATATATGGGACTCTGCTGGCCGAACATTTAGTTGTAAATGTGTTGATCAGGCTTTAGTCATCGAGCCCATGACTCGAAGAGCGCCACCGATAAGGTCATTTTCTACTTTTTTTTTTATCAATGCATTACAACTATAAAGCAGTCTTTCACGTGGCAAAATAGCCTTTTGGCATTCCAGTTAAAGATCATCGGTCCAGTATCCTCCTCGTCTTAGCGTGTACAACCTGTGCGGATAAAGAATGTCTATACTCGCACTCGTGGGATGCGAGTATAGACGCATATAGTGAGCGAGCGAGAAGTGAATAGATGCGCCGCCATTTCTGATCCCATTCTTTATCCGCACGGGTTGTAATTCCCGGCTGCATCCAAAGCTGTTGCTTTGGAGCCTAAGGTATGCTTAGACCATGATTCAAGACTTGGAGAGTATAGTAATTAGAATGAAGCGACTGCCTTCGCAACCCTCCAGATCAACTAAATCATTGTTAATTTGTTTTTATGATATAGGTGGCAGACGAGCCGACGGATCAACTGATGGTAACCGATTACCGCTGCCAATGAACACCTGCAACGCCAGTTAAGGTGACGCGTAGGGCACACTAACGACGCCAATCGATTTTAAGTTTTAGCCACTAAACCGGATCTATTTTAAACCATTTCGGGATTACAATCTCTCGGCAAACACTTATACTATTTATTAAATAACCATGTACAAATGTCGGATCCGTTTTTGTACGCGAAAAATTTATTCACGCCAAAAGCGGCCACTTTTGGCGGTAATCCAAAATTCGAGTGCAAAAGCAGACCAAACAGTTAACTATAAGTATTAAATAGAAAATAAACTATAAGTATTAAATAGAAAAAAATATATAAATGAAAATAGATCCGGTTTAGTAGCTAAAAACTAAAATCGATTGGCGTCGCTAGTGTGCCCTACCCGTCACCTTAAGTACTCGTTTTAGAAACTATGCGATATGAGCCGGTTTCCTCACGATGTTTTCCCCCACTTCCGAGCTAATAGTAGAAATACGCACATCGATTTGAAAGATCTAGAGGTGCATGCTTGGATCCAAACCGCCGCACTGAAGGCGCGTTCTTATCCACTGAGCTACCATCACTCCTATCAACGAATTATGGTGGTCTCCCATAGACACCCGCGACACCAGTGGAGTCACAAGTGCGCTGTCAACCTTTAAGCCCCCCTTTCCCTCGGATAGGGCCTCCGGTACCCTCACTCACGCAGCACAACACAGCACAGTGCTTCTTCACGCCGGTTTTCTGTGAGGCCGTGGTAGCACTCCGGTCGAGCCGGCCTATTCATGCCAAAGCGTAGCTGTTCTACTGTCTTGGTTAACTAAAACGGTGTTTTATTTTTTATTTACTTATCTTAAATTCATCATAGCTGAATATGAATAAGCTAAAATAAATATTTGTTGTTGCCTGTGCCATATTGTAGCCACTTAAATTGAATTTTTTATTTCTTTTTATTTCTTTTTTTTTGTCAACTTTTTACTTCATCGTTTGGATACTTGACAGATGCATTCCTTAATTCCTTAACACTATTATATACTACTAATTGAGTTGTGGGTCTGCTTACTTCTGATATTGTCAGTTTGGAGCTGGTGCGCGGCTCCTAAAGTGGGTCCCACTGAAAATCAGCGCCCTGGCCGGCCAGATCAGGAAGACCAGGGTAATATGCTGAGCGGGCGCCTATTTGGCAGTAACGAGTTATAAGTTTCATATCTTGTACTGTATTGTATTTATCCGATCCTTTTATTTTGCATGTTAAGCTTGTATCTTTATTTTGCCAAATAAATTATTACTTTACTTTATAGCTCATAAAAATAAAATGGCGAAGCTAATGGTTTTACAAGCAGGCTTAAATCCAGCAAAATTAATTCCACCAATAGAAACTAATTCATGTTTTGTGTAATCCTCTCACTGCTGGTATCAACCTCATTACAACGCAGGGTTGCCATAATTTTATGTCACATATCACACCCTCAGTGGAAAATAAGCATAAGTGGTCCTACTTCTCATCATCATCATCATCAGCCCATTTAAGTCCCCACTGCTGGGGCACGGGCCTCAATCATATGAGGGGTAATTGCCATACTCACCACGCTTGGCAGACGGGTTGGCGAGGGTTTTGATATAAATGCAGAGTTTTCCTTCTCTGGGTGCTGATGATCATGCCAGCAGCTTTACCTTAGTCGCCTTTTACGACACCTCGGTAAGAGTGAGGGTGGCCTATTCTACTTCATCAATATAATGATAATTTAAAAGTATGTTTAAAGATACATTGTTGGACTGTTTCGATATTTTCCTTGTTTAATTTGACGAATTATTAATATAAGAACTTCTAGACGTACTTTTCAAATATGATAAAATCGATGGTTCGAAGTAAAACCATTTATGCTTTTTTCCACTGGGGGTGCGATATCAGGCTTATAGTAAAGATACGAGTATATACCGTGGTATAGCACTAAAATACACCCAATTCATATTAAAATAACCGGGATTCATGCTGTCCTGCCAGTCCAGTCCTAATAAATTTAATTCCCGACAAGAAAAATAAAAGACACGTTTATTCGGCTGTGCATTCTTTAGACATATTTTATATTTCAACCAAATGATAGGTCATACTTATACAAAATAATAATAAGCAATAATACAATGATTGACATTCATACATTGACAATTATTCAATAGGGCTATTCTCGTGGTAATATTAATCAGTAAATTTTTAATCCAATTATATATTAATTAAACATTATGGAAATAATAATATTAATATATGAATTGCAAAAAGTAGAATGAAATATTATTTTTTTCAATTAAACATCCAAATGATTCTTTAGTTGCCTGGGAAGACTAAAATATTGGAGCAATTTTTTTTATGATATAGGTGGCAGACGAGCAGACGGATCACCTGGTTGTAAGCGATCGCCGCCGCCCATGTAAATATCTTAAAATAACAGTTTTGTCCAGATATAGATAGATAGATATTACTTCTCTGGTGCTTCGGTCTGCATCGGTTTACTTCGCAATATTTATTTTATAATTTGCTTTATTTTATTTTGTTACATTTAAACTGTATGCAACCTGTGCGGATAAAGAATGGGATCAGAAATGGCGGCCAATCTATCCACTTCTCGCTCGCACACTATTTGCGTCTATACTCGCACTCGTGGGGTGCGAGTATAGACGCAAATAGTGTGCGAGCAAGAAGTAAATAGATGCGCCGCCATTTCTGATCCCATTCTTTATCCGCACAGGTTGTAGCTTGTAACATTTTATAAAAGTTTGGCGATTAAAAAGAGTAACTGGCGAGTTTCTTGCTGGATCTTCTCGACCTGAAACAACTTACCGAGCCGGTGGTAAAATTGCATTATGTTTTCAATTTTTTTTAGTAATGTACCAGCATATATATATGTGTCAGAGCGTCAGCACAGTGGCGCCCTCTATTATGTTTTGAAACGTCAAGGAACTTTCTTGGGCAGAGTCAGCATAGCGATGGAGTGGTACTTTTTGGTTATTCCATTGCCATTTACTTTGATTTTAGCAAGCTGTCAGTTTGACGTTTGACAGGAGACACGCGGGAATCGCTAGAGCCAGTATATAATACTACTCTATGCGCTAGAGGCTCAAACTAAGTAGAAGATACTGCTAGAGGTATTCGGTGTGTATTTTCTTAGTGAATCTTGGTGTTGCTTTAATTTTTTGAGGGGATTTGATGGAGCTGATGCCAGAACGGACTGAATGTAGAATAATCATCGCTATGCTGAACCTGCCGCGTTTCCACTTTGATCTTTGTGTTCTTTCGCATTGAATATTGATAGTTGGTTCAATAGACGCTTGAGACTTTGGAAGTGACTTCGCTTTGTGATTTGTGGACTCTAATTTTAATATTGCCATCTTGCACAACCTATCTGATAACGAAGAGCTCGACCAGCCTCCGTTATATGTATTAACATGTAAAGTTATACAAAAGTACTAATAAATAGTTTTAAATTACTCAAATGTAGAACGATTTGTAAGTGCTGTGTACAAGCCTATGCAAATGAAGAATTATTTGAATTTGTATTTTAACTATTTATTATACAAAGTTTACAGATCTTAAGCTATGATTAATTATACTTTCCCCATTTAGCAACCCTGTTTGTACGCATCAAAACCAGATTTTCTGGTGCAAAACCGTCGAATATGATAAATATTATTGCTGTAAATCACTTAAATGATAAATATCATTTAACACTCGATATTCCACTCATTAGTACGAACTCAACCAGAGTTAGATAAACTCTGGTTGAGTTCGTACTAATTTTATTTACTAATGTAAACCTGTGTGATAACTAAATGGGGAACGACCTTTAAACAGATTTCATAATTACATGAGTACAACTAGCTCTATCAAATTTTACTGATCTGAAGGTCACATCACATGTACATTTTTTCGCAAAATCAAGGAAATTCTGAAAACAATAAAAAAAGCACTATAAATACATACAGAAAAGTAATAAAGTAAAGCAATATCAGTAAACGGAAGCCAAGTTAATCCCATCTAAGCGTCTCATTCCCAGTAGCGTCCCGGGGTAAGCTGAGAGTGCTGAGACCATGATCCGGATCAGGGTTTGGGGAGGCTGGTAATTACAATCAAAAGGTCGGTAACGCATTAGAGATCTCTCTGATTTTCCAGATGTTCTACGATTACTTATCATCAGGTGACCCGCTTGCACGTTTGTCGCCTCTAGCATAAAAAAGCGACTGCCGTTTGGCCTTCCCAACCCTTGAACAGGGAAACTAGACGTTGAATCATGGTCACACGTTTCAGAACCTATCCGAAACGTGCAGGTTGCGTCAAGATGATTTATGTATATGGTATTATTAATATGTAGCCATCTGCATATCAGCCCGGCGCAGCGGCTACCTCGATGGTCCCGAGTTCGATCCCTGGGTCGGGCCAAGTTTTTATGTAAGTACCCCTCAGTTTTTCTGTTAAGAAATTTTCAGTGTTTCAGCGTTAAGTCTCAAAGTTGGCGGTGTTTCTTGTACTTCCGTATATTTTAAAACACCTTAAGCTTTTGGTTCTGCGCCTGATCTCTCTTCGGTCGTGACACTTTCGCATCCCATCGAAATATGAGGGTAAGTGAAAAGGGAATGAAAGTGTGTTTTTAGTAGTTCAAGTGTGTGCTTGAACTTTATATCTGTGTTTGCGTACGTGGCCGATCGTTAAGATCGGCCGCCGTAGCCGAATCATTTGAAGGAAACGAATATTATGCAGATACATTTGAAAAATTTAAAGGTGCATGCTTCGTACCTCTAAACTTTTTAAATCTATCTTTTATACGGAAAACACTGTTTCTTATCCGCTGAGAAGCCTGGCATCATAACAATCGCGATTATGATGCCAGGTATAATATTGTTACAAAATCATGTTTAGCAAACAACTAAAAAGAAGATAATATCGTATGTCGGAAACACCCTGCGAATAGTTCACAAAAACATATGATTTATGTCACACGCCGAGATATATTTATTACACTTACAGGTCTAGGCCAATGTCTTGGACGATATCTATTTTTACCTCGCGCCCAGCGAAACCATTGTCCAATTCTTTCGCCAGTTGGAAAGAGTTTAGATTCGATGACAGGTATTAATGGTTAAACGTATATATTTTGTGGCTATCGTCACTCGTGTATCAGGAAGTAGTTAACTATCCTACGGCATCTTGTCTGATGAGATGACTACTCTCCAAGTGCTTAGGTTCTGATGAAATATGACAAGCAAATTAGCAGCGTGTTTGGACCTAGACTGGTGTTTTTCTTTTCGTTTTGGTATGGTGTTATAATTACTCGTTTGGATTTACTCTTTTTCTTTTATTTCTCTATTGGTTCTATTGGAAAGTTTTATGAGTGTTTAAATATGGCTGACTATTTAAAAGTCATGGTTTATCATATATTGTGTTAGCATGAATACATTGGCTTGTTATTACCAAACACTTTAAATTTACAGAACATAAAAAAGTTATAGCGAACCGTAAAAACATAATTTACCCTATGTGCAATCGATCGTAAAAATATGTTATTAAAATATGAAGCATATTCAAGGTAACTTGCTTGCAATAGAACAAGTTAAAAAATTCACTCTCACAACTTTCGCATTCTGTCTACTTTTGAGGTGAATAGATTTATCTCCGCATTTTTTTTTTAATCATAGATGCGATAAATGAGCCGGTCGGTCACTTGATGGAAAGTACTCAACACCGCCCATGAACATCAGCGAAATCAAAAAAATCGCAAATGTGTTGCTGGCTTTTTTTAAAAAGAGTACGCTCTTCTCTTGAAGGTGTCTAAGTCGAAGCCGTCGGGAAATACTCCTGCAGCCGAACCATTCACAGAACTAAGAGGTACATAAAATTACACAAAACGTGGAAATACATATGATAATACCAAAATATCAACAACATGACGATTCTTTTTAGCACGAAGTCATTTTCACAAGCAGACAACAATAACGGAAGACAGACCGGAACTGCTGATATAGCAGACACCTCACCTTCTATTCCAACTGTTGACGGTGAAGATTTTCTCAGAAGAATTATCCATGGAGAGAGTAAGTATGCCCTCACAATTATAAAAATAACAAATAACGTAGCTAGCCAACTAATTGAATCACCCATCTGTAAATTGTGCGTTGTATTCTAGAAATAAAGAGCAGACCCGGAATTTTAAGCTTCACCGCACCTTACAGACTTTGCAAAGGTGGTTGTAAGGACTCCAATGGTACTGATAACAATTTTGTTTTGTCGTTTCCACTTTTCATTGGTGACGTAGCTAGACAAAAGTATCAAAATATTTACAAGAAATATCCAATAATACATCACGATAGTAAAGAGAAGAAAATCTATCATGATACAATATCACCGTTTAAAAACAGTCCTCTGGTAACCCCATGGATAATTTCACTAACTCATTCAACAACTACAACGACCACTACACCCTGTCCTACCACTACGGAATGTCCTACTACAACAACAACAGCCACAACTACAAAGAAAACTGAAACTACAACTAGTAAATCTACCACTACAACAAGTGAATTTACCACTACAACTAGTGAATCTACCACAACAACTAGTACATCTACCACTACAACTAGTGAATCTACCACTACAACTATTACACCTACCACTACTGAGGCTATTACTATTACCCGTCCAGTCACTTCTAGCACTGCAGCATTCGGAAGTTTTCAAGATGCGAGCAAAGAAATTCGTATATTACAAAAGAAAATACACGCAAGGAGAAAATGTCCGAACGTAGAAGGTCTGTGCTGGAAAAAGATAAGGCGCAAAACCACCATGGAAGGGTTTTTTCCATACATTGGGAGTAATAACGACTTAACTGGTTGTGACCCTTCTTGTGAAATGATAGAATCAGAATATGTTTTTTAAAAATAAAAGTTACATTGCTGAAATATGTATTTTGTTATTTTGATACTCTATTTATAGTATATTACATTTTACATGAAGATCCCTATTGAAGATTTACGAATCGAAAAATACCATAGGCAAGTGGGTATTTTATGTAGGATTGGCCAATTCGATTAGAATAATATTAGGAACAATATGGCTAGTGGCAAAAACATTTTACTCCAATGATTTCCTAATTTAGAGACTTGGAAGAAAAATAACTAAAATATCAATGGGTTTAGCGCCGATTCGACCAACCTTATTCCGATTCCATTCCCGGATCGAGCCAAAAGCATTTATTGAATTTTTCGAATATAGCTTGGGTTTGTGATCACCAATCCGCATTAGGCAAGCGTGGTGATTAAGCCTAATCACACCATAGTAACGATAACTTTATTTCTATGTTGGAGGCCTTTGCCCTGCAGTAGGACAGTTAATAGGCTGTACTTTACTTATAGCGCTGTCATTCTATACAAATCTGATGTTATACCATAAATTTATCCTCGGATAAAGATTAGTCGAGTCCAGCCCTAGTGTTGACATATTATAAGAGATTGTTGAAAAATAAAAATGATCTATCCTAAACAATACAGTAGTATTAATGTTTGCACGCACTTTTAAAACCACGAGGGCTTTGGCATTATAACGACTAAGCCTCTTCTCTTCTGAGAAATGTAGGCAACAGTAATAAGAATATAGACATGAAGTCACATCGTGGTATTACACTCGTACACGGCACCATTTAGAAGTGATATCAAAATAAAAACGAAACAGTTGCTCTATTGTCTCTCCAGATTCATAAAATAGAAACGTCTCTAAAATATAATCGTTATCTAGGCACTAAGAATGGGCAGACAAGTAAATCAGATTACAGCGATACCTACGTATTTCTAACATAATTTAGGTACAACCTGTGCGGATAAAGAATGGGATCAGAAATGGCGGCGCATCTCATCGCACCCCACGAGTGCGAGTATAGACGCAAATAGTGTGCGAGCGAGAAGTGAATAGATGCGCCACCATTTCTGATCCCAATCTTTATCCGCACATGTATTATACAATTAATTTTGAGATTGATTCATTGTTAAAATTGAGAGCAATAACATTATAAAACATATTTATGAAATTATTTTTGTACTTAATGTTTTTAGGTATATCAAAGTATCGTACCTAATAAAAGTATTTTACATTACGTTAAGTTATATTAATTAAAATAATACGTATTGTCATTGTATAAACGCTTTGTTAATATGAATATCTTTAGCATCATTCATTTAACCAGTCTGCTATAAAAGGATTAAACACATTTGCAAATATAATAACAATCATTTTTTTTCAGGGCTTAATAGTACTTTTAACATTGAATGTACTTGACGGCAGCCATTTGAACTTGCCATTTAACAAATGGTCGTGGGGTGCGCCATTATCTCCCTTAGGACAAGTATTCCGAAGAAGTGCAATTGATGAAATGCCATTCAAAACACCTGGTTATGACTGTCAATGTCCACCGAGCAAAGGTAGGGAAACATTCCGTTTCATTCCAATTTATTATTGAAAGTTGCCAAATAAGACATTTCTTGGGAACGGAACATTATGGAAAACCCGTAAATTTTGAACGTTAGAATAAACTAAACTTAAACTGCAATACTTTTAGGGACAAAGATAATAGCTAAAGCTGATGGACACATATGCATAGGTTCAGAACTTTATTGTATTGTCATAAATGTAATTATATGTGCAATATGCTATAAAATCCAACTTCATAATTACTGGTACGTAGCTGGTTATCAAACTCCAGTTATAAATGTAGAATAATATTCTCTTTTTAATAATTGGTTACGAACCAGTGAAAAGTCTGTTTATGTAGCCGGTTATCAAACTTGAGTTACGAATATTGCTGAAAGGAATACAAACACACACTCTATACATACACAATTTATATTTCATCTATGAATATTATCTGCTGAATAAGCCTTTAAAAGATATTTTCATTTGCAAGCACAGATTTATAGACCCTTATTCTAAATTAATATAGAGTCTAAAATCGATGGAGGTAAGTTTCCATCCCAGCTTTCCAAAGAGCTCACTATTGACACATTTGAGTAGCTAAAAGCGCCCATCGATCCATTAGCATAAATAATTCGTGGAATTTATTACTAGATGCGAATACTTAAAGGTGATTATGCACCGCGGCTACAGTGCCGTGGCTAGGCATTGAAAGGCCCCGGTGTACCTAGGTGTTTGAGCTATTACTAACCGCAGTTCTTAGGAAAAATATGAGTCTAAGATTCTGACTTGAACTAATCAAGTCAGAATAATTCCAAAACTAACTTTTAAACTTGGCACCCATTTAGATTTTAACACACAAGCATAATGCTAAACTTGGAACATGAAAAATCTCTATCAAAGACTTTAAACCTAACCTTTATTCGTTTCTAAACTCCTGGTATTTTTAGGTAAACGTAAACTAACAGCCTCAGAAAAAATAATATATTTAGGTAGGTCTTTTTGATTTTTGAGGTCTGTGCTAACAGCTTAATATTCGTAGTTGTATAGCTTTGGTCCATACATTGAGCTCTTAAAAACGTTGTTCAGAATGATAAGTACAAGTTATACTTTCAGTGGTGCTTCCGAAACACTCTGAATAAACATCACTAGACCTGGCAATGCATATGGATCAGTGCAGATGCGGAACAGTGAAACGCTTAATTTGGAACATATATTTGGACTCTGAGATAGATCTGTGATCATTCCACTCATTCGGATCATTCGGCTCACTCGGATCATTCAGATCATTCGGCTCATCGGATCATTCCGCACATTCGGATCATTCGGCTCACTCGGATTATTCAGCTCATTCTAATCTTTCGGCTCATCGGATCATTCAGCTCTGTTTGATCATTCAGTTTACTCGAACTCGACATCCATTTGAGTCGAATGATACATTCAGAGCGAACATTAGAGATTCAGATCAGTGTATCGTTTGCCTGAGTCGGATCACTGAGTCGTTTCAGTACAGAGTTACACACGTCTAAACATCACCCTATATTTATTTACAAACAGCCCTAGAAAGTACCCGAACTGAGTTTCCTGCAAGAAGTACGTCCCTGGCTTCAGTCTCCATTTATTATTCCTGCGACAGAGCTGCTTTTCGATCTACATGACACATTTTATCATTTTGTCCTCTTAAATTAACCCCTCTATGGGTATTTTTTTACATAACGAGTTTTGGTTTCGAACAAAACCCAAATCATCTTATTTCAAAACGCGGACGAAAAAAAGTTCCGTTCCTAAACTCGTACTTGCCCTTTTTAACATTGCGCATTAGAGCGGGACGGCTTGAGTTACTAAGAGTAACCTTAGCCCGCGATTTATTATAAAGTGGAAACATTATTTCATAGCAGACTCTACAGAATGATTTTTCAATCAAGACGAGATGAGATTTTAAGTTAGTTATTTACAAATAAATTGCAAAAGTTTGCTGTAAAAATATCAACTATTGATTTAGCAGTCTCAATTTAACTGGTGGTCAAATATTTAAAATATGTGCATTCGCATGCTAAAGCGATGGAGTATAGTTAGTTATCTAACGTCTAAAAGCCGTCACTTTTAACACTGAACTATAGAGGAATAACGCCCTGTTGGTCTAGTGGTTTAAGTACCGGGCCGTGATCTCAGGTTCCTGGGTTCGATTCCCGGGTCGAGCGAAGTATGTTTCGAATTTTTCGAACATAGCTCCGGTTTGTGATCACCAATCCGCATTCGGCAAGCGTGGTGATTAAGCCTAATACCATCATAGTAGCGATGACTTGATTTCTATGATGGAGGCCTTTGCCCTGCAGTGGGACAGTTCATAGGCTGATACTTTACTTTTTTTTATAGAGGAATACTTTTTCCCAGTTCTAGATAAGCTCAAATGTTCAAATTTGGCATCCAGATAGGTCCACCCAGTTAAGTGACTACCAAGGGAAAAAACTGAAACTAGAATTGGTTTATCTATTAAATTATTTTTTTATTATAGAAACACTTATTTTCTTAGTATGAATAAGTACTCTGACCAACAAGTAATAATTCCTTTCATAAACAAATACGAGAGTATAATATCTACGTATAATAAATACTATGGTTATTTAAAGAGGTGAGATGTAAATAGACGCCAAGTTCAAGGATCAGACCAACTTGGCTAATCTCATATACGTATATTAAGTCATTACCTAAGTACTACAACAATTGAAAATACGACAAAAAATACAAATTTTATACGTTTTTTGAATAAAGAAAGAAAAACAAGATGACCCATATTTTGCAGTATTAATTAACTGTGTGTTTTTATAGAAATATTTATAAATATATTTATTTTAATATTAATTAATATGCCGGTAATTATGTAGGTAGTCCTGAGGCTCAACGTATTATGATATTAGTGTATTGGCGTAACCATAGACTTAATGCTATGGGCCTAACACGATCAGTAGACACTTCAGTGACATCGACAGCAGGCATTGTAAAAGTTTTTTCTGTGCGAAGATGTCAAAACAGCCATCAGTTTCGTCTTTTGCCACAGGTCAAATAACCGTGAACGGGTTGTATGTATCTACAATAGGCTTGTGTCCTATATTTTCTCTTGTTGGTGATATAAGAACCCCTCAAAAGTGAAAACATCGGTGAAAGAATGGATTTGTTAGCTTCGAAACTCTTCTAGATAGACAATTTGAAAATCACTTTAAATAGACTTGCCCAAAACGCTCCATACAAACAGCGACGCGAGGCACGACGTCAGCCCTCACTACTTTGTGCGCATTGCGAGATAGCTTTGTTAGATAGCTATATGAAATAGTGCGTTTATGAAAATGGTTTCTTAACAAAACTTGCTATAAATTGAATATGATATCGATTGCTATATAAATATTTCGTAAATTTAAGACTGAACATTTACTTGCCTATCATTGCTTTGAGGCAAAGGCTCATGACAAAAATAATACATAAGGTTTCAAGCTGAAATTTTGTACATAGCTCCTTTTGACCGTTATTTCTCAATGCTATTTAAAAAATCTGCCAATCTCTGACCTAGTACACAAACCTATTAAGAATTTCGGCGACTGGTCATGTCATTGTTGGACGTTTGGTTTTTTGAATTGCCTTTTTTTTAATCAACGTGAGCAAAACCGTTATTAATTTGTCAAGCCGAGTGAGAGGGTTTTTACATTTTATTTTTTTTTCTCCATAAATAACAGTTCGAAATTCTGAAATTAATTGTCTTAAATTTGTATGTTGTCGTATTGTCCATTGTAGAAGCGCGATTAAATGTCAAAAACCTAGGCAAACATCATAAATATTGAACTTCGCTCTCATTTTTAACCGACTTCAATAAAAAGGAGATTCTCAATTCGACATATATTTATAATATAATACATTATATATTTATTCATTTATGAACCGATTTAGATGGTTCTTTTTTAATTGAAAAGTAGATATTCCCGGAATAGTACCATGATAAAGATATTAGGATCTGGTGATGAGATAGGCACGGCACATATGTTTTTGTATCTTTTTTCAAAACTGCACCAGTATTTACGCCTGATTGTATTGATTTTTTGGCTATGCTGATGATGGGAGGTTAACTCCTTAACAGTAAGGAGTTAAAGGATAACTTTTTCAATACTGTACTCACAATTAGTTTGTTAGTTATTTGGCGGGGGTGGTAGAGGGGGGGGAGGGGCTAAAAAAATGAGACACTAAATTTTCTGTCTTTATATACTTCAAGTAACATTTTATAACAGTACACTCGAGAAAAGGTTTTACCGAAGTCGGCGCCTCTGGCCGAATCCCTGTTGAATAATTGAATGTTGTATTAAATTACAAGATAGTATTGGACGTCGACTTAGGTAACACCTTATCCGAGTGTACTGTTATAAAATGTTATTTGAAGTGTATAAAGTGTGAAAAATATTATTTTACACTTTTTAGTTTCTGGCTTTGAAGGTGGCTTTCTTAACATTATGGTTTTAGTAGAATTTTCGCCTCTTCATCTTAGCGTGTTATTCCCGGTTGCGTCCAAAGCTGTAGCTTTGGAGCCCGGGGTACGCTTAGACCATGATTCAGGATTGGGGGGGTTTGGTAATTACAATGAAGAGACTGCCGTCTGACCTTCGCAACCCTTTAACAGGGGAACCAGACCAACTGATTCATGGTTACACGTTTCAGAAACTTTTTCTCACCGCCGAGCAGATGGCAATGGTAGAAATACGCACATAGATTTGAAAAAACCATTGGTGCATGCTCGGATTCGATCCTCGACCACCTGCGTGGAAGGCGCGTTCGTATCCATTGAGCTACCATCACTCTTTTTGTGGGATTTTTATTCGTAAGTTAAAAGTTTCTACTGAGGTATGTTTCGCATTTTCTGAGTTACTTACGTCCGTTCCACTTTTCACAGTCGATAAGCGCTTGTACAGTCAGAGCAATAAAGTAGCGTAGCGTTATTTTTTTAATGCTGGAGGAATGCCTCCTCCCTGTCTCGTAACTTGGGTACTGAGAGGTGGCTTGCCTAACCCACACTACACCACGTAGTCCACCAAAATGGAGGGGAAAAGCACCCTTTAGCAGACCTGAGCCACCAGGGAAGGACCCGACCCTGGCCTGTCGACGCAGGGCACTCAGGTACAGCTGATCTCCCCACAGGGGGATTCAAACCCCTCTTACGCGGCATACCAGCTGAACTTATCCCGCGACTAACCTACTCGTGGAAATGGGAATGGTGTCACGAGACTGCCGAAAAGCTTTGCCCCGCAACACAAAGCAGCGTAGCTCAACCAATTTGTTACAACTTCTAACGAATCAAATGAATGTGTGCATAATATGTTTTAAAAGATATTTGTGCCAAAGGTGCGGTATTACGTTGAATTCCATCAAATTAAGAGTATGTAGCAATAATCCCTTCCACATGCACAGAATATAACCACATGTCATGTTTTCACATTATGAAACTATAATCTTTTTTCCACACTTATTAAAAGACTCTCTCTTGGTCTATTAGACGGGTCTACTGGAGTAAGCTGGCTGGAGAAGTCAGCTCAATTGCAGCTTGAAATTTAAGTATCCTAAGAACATTACAGGCATGCCTTCTAAGGGTTGCGAGGATCTGTTCGTATTGGGCGGCTACAGTATCGCCACCGTCTTCTACCTACGAGAATCAGGTCGGTAATTGCGAGTCACTGCATCGTCTTCGCAAGATTATATAGATAAAATATTTTACCTGTTAGCCTAAGGTAAAACGCGTATTCTCATGGCGATGGTTATAATATATAGGTATGTGTATAGGTTGGCCATAACTCTTTTACCTTCAAACTGAGATTTCTTTTTCGATCGAGGTCTTTTGTAGGTGTACTTACCTAACGTTTTTCTCTGAATGTGGTTTTAGTACTCAACGGCATTAGGTACGTAGAGCTCGAGCATTCCAGGATTGCACACAGGTTGCTATGTTACTTATTAGTAAAAAGTAACAAACATAAAAACTTTTCATTTGCGTTTTAGTGGCATCAAAAAGATCAGAATATAAAATCATTCATTTATTCCCCCACTACTAACAAATTTACACTTCCCACCGCTATATGTTATTTTAAATCTTCTCGGTAATAATGGTATCTTAAAAAAGACATTACTTTGGCCGGATTTCAACAAACCAAATTCATGTCATTCGTACTTCTGGTTCAATTCATCACTCGCTACAGAAACGTTTTCGGGTTCCGTTCAGAATATATTTAAAAGTACTTTTGGCGAAATCCAAATGTATAACATAAATAGTATATCTAAGTTCTTTTCGTTATTGTCCTTCATAATACCCGCTTTTAGTGTGCAACAGATAAATTACACAGCTCAAAGTGTTTGAGCAAATCTACAATTAAGATATCAAGCTCACATAATTGGTTGAGTAGACCTGTTATTTTCAATTTCTCAGGACTCTTATGAATTGTAATTTATATGACTATTATTCTTTATATACATTCTACTTCTATGTAATATGCTCCAACAGATTACGGCTACGGCGGCCAATCTCAACGATCAGCAACGTACGCAGGATATTATAGTCCTCAAGTGTGTGCGCAAACATAAGTGCACTTTCTATTACCTTACCCTCATATTCCGATAGGACATCAGGGTGCACGACCCGGAGAGGGATTGGGCGCAGGATCAATGGATTAATTGGCGTGCTTTCCGAGGCATGAGGATACAAGACCACCCACTTCCAGACTTAGGGCTTACACTAAGAATTTCTTACCGAAAACTTGGGTACAAATTTTTGATGAGATGAGACCCACTAACCACTACGCTACCGAGGCAGTCAGAGGTCATCATCATCATCATCAGCCTATCGCAGTCCACTGCTGGACGTAGGCCTCTCCAATTGTTCGTCACTGTGATCTATACATGGCTTCTCGCATCCAGCTCTTGCCAGCCGTCCTGCGCAGATCGTCCCCCCACCTAGCCAGAGGGCGCCCTACATTACGTTTGCCAAGACGCGGTCTCCACTCTAGAACTCGTTTACCCCATCGGATGTCGGTTCTGCGGCTAATATGGCCAGCCCACTGCCACTTAAGCTTGCTTATCCGGTGAGCAATGTCAATGACTTTGGTTCTCTACCGGATCACCTCGTTTCGGATTCGATCTCGGAGTCAGAGGTACTTCTATGTAATTATATTATGAATTACTAAAAATTCCGTTATAAAAAGTTCAGTTATGAAATCACGCAATCATTTTGATATTTATCAGTTTAAAATAAAAGTAATAATGTCTGTAATTATTTATTCCACTTGACACACAAACAGACGGACAGACGGATAGACTGCGGCTCAACGTATTGTGATTATATTGCTATATTGTGCTACCACGATCAAAGACACCTCAGTGACATTGACAGGGGGCGTTGTAAAACGTTTTTTCTATGCGAAAATGTCTAAACCGCCATTATATCCGTTTTTTGCCACATGCCAAATAACCGTGCCACTTCCGAGACCTAGACTTCACTTGAACTAAACAAACAGAAGATCAAAAAAGTAATCTTATAAGGATTCCGTTTTTTCCTTTTAACGTACGGAACCCTGAGAAACAACAAACGCTGGCGTTATTTTTCGTGACGGTGTAGTCATATAGGTGATTATTATTCTGGGATCAGATCCATTGAAGTAAAGGAAGACAGTCGTGTCCCGGCTGAGTAGAATAGGCCACCCTCACTCTTACCGAGGTGTCGTAAAAGGCGACTAAGGTAAAGCTGCTGGCATGATCATCAGCACCCAGAGAAGGAAAACTCTGCATTTATATCAAAACCCTCGCCAACCTGTCTGCCAAGCGTGGTGAGTATGGCAATTACCCCTCATGCGATTGAGGGGCTAATTGCCTTACTCACCAAGCATGGACTGACTGGCTAAAGGAAGACCACTAGATACCCCTTGCTCTTGATGTTGTTTGTCTTATATATCGGAGCGTCAGCACAGTGGCGTCCTCTATCATTTTTACAAACGTCACGTTACTTACTTGGGTGGAGTCGATATAATAATAAATAAATAATAAATATTTCAAAACATCACATACATTGATCTGACTCCGAGATAGGTAGCTCAAGCACCTGTATTACTGGATATCAGAATCAACAGTGGGATTACGAATATATACATATAATACTTTTCTTTTGTAAATACATACTTATAAATACATACTCTTAGTACACACCCAGACCAATACAAACAGACATGTTGTTCATGCACACAAATGTTTGTACTGAGCGAGGATCGAACCTGCAACCCTTGAACCAGAGGTAGCGTTCACTACCACTGTTCCAAATTGGCCGTCGAGTGATGTGATGATGGCATACTTTTTGTTTATTTCCATCGCCATTTAATTCGATTTTAGCGAGCTGTCAGTTTGACGTTTGATTAGAGACACGCGGGAAGCGTGATGGATTCGGAGTGTGTTTTTCTGAGTTACATGATAAATATTTGCTTTTGATTTGTGACTGTGTTCAATGGTTCTGATTCCAGAATGGACTGTGGGACCGCGCAGTAAACAAATGCAGGTGAATGTACAATAATCATCGCTATGTCGAACCTGCCGCGTTTCCTTGTGTTAACATTGCTAGTTTGTACGATAAACGCTTGAGACTTCCGAAGTGACTTCGCTTTATGATTTGTGGACTCTAATTTCAATATTGTCATCTTGCACAAACCCCCTGGTAACGAGAGCTCGTACCAGCCTCCGTTATATATTTAAATTATGTAACGTGATAGTGCAGGTGCCACTGCCAACATCAATCCAGGTTGTCACTAAATTATAAAAAAATCTGCGAAAAAAAACCGCCTTTAAAAACCACGAACAAAAAAGTGTAAAATAATATTTCTAACACTTTATACGCTTCAAATAACATTTTATAAAAGTACACTCAAGAAAACGTTTTACCGAAATTTTAGAAATATTTTTTCAAGATTTTAGTATTTCATTTTTTTGCAGCCCCCCTTCCCGGATTCTTCCTCTCCACCCTTGCCTAATAACTAAAAAACTAATTGTGAGTACAGTATTGAAAGAGTTATCCTTTAACTCCTTAATGTTGAGGAGTTGTCCTTCCATGATCAGCAGAGTCTCAAAATTAATACAATACAGTCAGGCGTAAATACGGGCGCAGTTTTGGAAAAAAATACAAAAACATTACGTGTCCCTATAAAATTTGAGAGTTCCTTCAATTTTTCCAGTACCCAATCATCAGATCCTAATATTCTGATCATGGTACCAATCCGGGACTATTTACTTTCCAACTAAAAAATAATCATAAAAAGGTTCATAAATGGCAAAGTAATCGGCGAACAAACAAACATACAACATACATGTCGGATTGAAAACCTCCTTTTTTTTTAAGTTTGTTACAAACTAAGGTACAAATTTCTATTTAGCACCAGAGTCGCTAAGCGAGACAATCCACTACGTACCCAGGCAGTCGATTTTGAACTCTAACCAACTCGCAAAAGGACATTCTCTTTTTTGGTCCTATGTTCGGCCAAAAAAGCTTTTTGCTGTATTCTATACGATTTTACCCCCTGAGTTTTATCACTATGGCATCAAAGCTCTAAGGTCATTATCCTTGTTTAATTGAGTTCAACATCAACATCTTCTTATATTTTTAGAGAAAATCAACATCTTACATTTTCAGAGAATTAAGTAACAAAAGGATTTTTGTTCGGTATGCCAAATCTTGACATTTGAAAATTAGGAGGAGAAGTCCTAACAGAATACAGCAAAATTTGTAGTTGACTGGCACTTTCATATTTGGACCAAAAATATATGAAAGTCCATTACCTAAATTGAACGTTCTCCTTTAATGGAATGCTCTATAATTTTTTTAGCATATTTTTGCTTTGTCTTCATCCCTGTTTGTTTTTAGCGTAGGATAGCCACCCTTAGGCATGAATGGGCCGGAACAGAAATTCGGCGTGCAGCAGCAATGCGATGTGTTTCACTGCGTAAATGAGGGTACCTGAGGCCCAATCCAGGGGAAGGGGGATTAAAAGTTAGCAGCGCACTTGTGAACCCACTGGTGTCACGGGTGTCAATGGGTGGTAGCAATCGCTTAGCATCAGGTGATCCGTGTGCTCATCTGCCACCTATCACATTAAAAAAATAAAAAAGGCAATACTTGGCAATAATTTCCGCCATACTTTATACGAGATGACATACTTAATACAGAGAGTACATAATGCTTGTGCTCGCTTCTGCTATCACATTCCCCCACGCTCACATGTCACACCATTCATCAATGACGCCAATATGCTGAAGATGGAGGCGCGCAGAAAGGTACATTTAGCCACACTGCTCTTCGGCGTTATTATGACAGGAAAGCCACAGTACCTGTTTGAGAAACTTGAATGGGCTCGTGATAAATGCAGGAACCCACGTAGAACTTGCACTAACACCTTCATTACTTCGAAGCACCGCACTGTGGCGTTCCGGGGCTCCTTTAGACACGCTTCTACTCAGTGCTGGAATAATTTGTTGCCTCCGTTGCGTGAGCTGAAATCAGTGTTTACTTTCAGAAGACGGCTTAAACAATACTTACTGACAATTCAAAAAACGCCAAACTCACCGTCAGGGATTTCGCGACGCACGACGGAGGCGACAGGCTCGGTGCCCCGGCACCGCTGAGGCGGGCATGCTGAATCCCTAATACTCCTTCTTTGGTCATCCTGTAGGTGCAAGGTCAGGGCGGCGGCGCGTAACATCAATGGTGATCAATTGGTACTCCACATCACTTCCGCCAATTGGCCAACGCCCTTCCGCTTCCAACGAGGGTAATACGCATTTCGAAAATGTCGTCATAAACATATTATTTCACTCACTCTCTCCACACAAAATCAAAAGTAAAATAACAAGCTACCTCACATTATGTATACAACATTTTATTCATTTTTACAATGTCAAATTGGTTTTTTTTTTTTTCGCTTTTATTGCCTTGGCTGTTTATTCAATATCACATTGTAGTAGTTGGAGCCACTGGAGCCCAATTCTCGGGCTCGTGACATTTCTTTTCATACGACATATCACTAAAACATAGTTTTTTTGTATGGTTTTCTGGTGATATCCGCCATGTTTTTTTCATATCGAAATCCCGAGAATTGGGCTCCATGTCGCATAACGATATCGTATTTTTTTTTTTTCTTTAAGTATATTTTTTAAAGTGTTTGTGCTTTGTGCTACCTACTGTTTTATTCTCATCATTGTATTGTGTCTAGCTTTTGAGTGTTGTTTGTATCTATCTGTATGTTATCAACTAAATTCTCTTCTTCTTTTTTTGTGTGTGTGTTTAAATATGTATTTTATTATATCTACCACATCACATATTGCCTATCTATAATAAGTACGTGTATATTTTTTTATTTATTTATCTACACCACACCATCACACTCGCTCGCAAACAGGTCCCGCCAGAATACCAGCGCTGCTACGGCAATGCATATATTGTAGTAGCAGCTAATGCTGAGGTCGGGACCTGATTGACCACACACTATCCACATCTCTTTGTCCCTCTTCTGTGTAATATTTGTTGTTTTAAGCCGTGTACCAACTGTATATGTTTGTTTCATGTGTATTGTGATGGTCAATAAATGTATTTTCTTTCTTTCTTTCTTCCTATACTCGGAAAGCAATTTTCAGTGCGAGTGATTTCAGCGCGCTCGATGAACCAGATAAAAAATTAAAATGAGATTATGACACGAGCACGACGAGTTAGGCTCATAATGGAAGGCTAACTCAAATCCATCGATATACAGGGTGTATTTGTGAACATTTACATCCCTTTAACCACGTGTTCTACAAACCATTATGAACAACATTTATTTAATCACCTTTGGAAATTCACGTGAAAAAATTTCAACTTTTCATACAAAATTGGTCACGCGACTTGGTCATTTTATATGGGGAGTCGAAAAATTCCCGTTTTCGTCCAAAGCTCGAAATACGCATAGACCATGATTGCCATGATGCAGGATTTAAAGAATCTGTTTTTTTTTATTATATAGGTGGCAGACTAGCCGACGGATCACCTGATGGTAAGCTATTACCGCCGCCCTTAGACACCTGCAACACCAGTGGTGTCACAAGTGCGCTGCTTACCTTTTAACCCTAAACCCCCCTTTCCCTGGATTGGGCCTCCGATACCCTCACTCACGCAGCGAAACACAGCGCATGCACTGCTTCACGCCGGTTTTCTGTGAGGACGTGGTATTACCCCGGTTGAGCCGGCCCATTCATGCCGAAGCGTGGCTCTCCCACTGTTAGTGTGCCTATGCCTGTTTAGTGGCCTTTGCTTGGCTTTTCTTTGGGAGAAGCCCCCCCGCCAAAGGAGAGCCACATATAACCCCCATATAATATGAGCTTTCCATGAAGTACAACTATTAAGGTGACGCTTCGCGAAACTAGCGCCGCCAAAAAAATTTTAATATTTTATACGATTATGAGACATTTTTAAAAAAAAGTATGAAGGAAAGTATTAAGAATTGACCGTGGCAGAGTTACGCTTCGACATGAATGGGCCGGCTCAACGGGAGTGATACCTCGGCCCCACAGAAAACCGGCGTGAAGCAGCACGGTGCTGTGTTTCGCTGCGTGAGTGAGGGTAGTGTAGTGTCTGTGGAATATCTATGGTGTACGCGTTGGCAAGGTTACGTCTGTTGTTATGTCTCGTGATTATATTTGAATGACTGTTTTAACACAGAGTCTTATTTATTACCCGAATATTACAATGGCGACGAGGATAAAAAATGATTTTTAGAGCAGCGGAAAATAATTAAATAGCTATAGGATGTCGGCGGTCAGAAAAATCTGTGCGGGCAGCGGATGACTTAAGGTGACGGGTAGGGCACACTAGCGACGCCAATCGAATTCAAATATGTAAAAAAAATAATTTAAAATCGATTGATCTCGCTAGTGTACCCTACCCGTCACCTTAACGCGACAGCACGTCAAACAAAAGAACTATCGCGATGTTGCTGCATGCGAGGAGACAGCGGCAGTGCTGGCATCATCAGCTGGCCGCGGAGCGTCTAGGAGGTCGCGCAGTGGAAGAAAAAGCGAGGGGCAAGATCAGTAGGTGCAGGCAGGTGCAGCATCTGAGACGAGTCTGCCCCAAACGTAGTTGCAGTGGAATACTACAGCCAAGGCTTCATGTCGGAGACACGACGCGGGAGAAAGCGGAAACGGAAACGACGCCTAAATGATGATCAAGCGGGAAGCACGGTCGCGGAGGTTGTCCGCGGTCGGGACCGGTCGGAGGGGCCGTCGGAGTCGAGGATGTCGCCGGGCGCGGAAGCATGTCAGCCACATGCTTGCGGCTACAGGGACACGGAGCCACCACCCGCGTCATTGCCCGCTCGCCTTGCCTTGCCTTGCGTTTATAACATTATTGTATACAGGATGTAAAAAGACCCTCAACGAAGCCGGTGTCTACGCACTCAGACCATTAAAACCAGTCTTAGACCATAAATTTATTGATGGGAAACGAAGTTGATTTTTTGATGTCAATTTTAATACTTTATACGGACAACGCAATGAACAGCGTACACCGGACCGCCCCGCACGCGCACTCGCGCCTGAGTCACGGAGGCGGGTCACCAGCCCCGCTCTCAAACATTACATTGCGGGTTGTACGTTCTGAAGTCATTTAAGGAAGGAAATACTTAAAATTTTTAAATTTAAATTTTTTAAATCACAGAAGACCGGCGTGAAGCAGCGCCTACGCTGTGTTTCGCCGTGTGAGTGAGGTTACCGGAGGCCCAATGGGGGGAAGGGGAAAAGGTTGGCAGCGCACTTGTAACTCCACTGGTGTCGCGGGTGTCCATGGGCGGCGGAATTGCTTACCATCAGGTGATCCGTCTGCTCGTCTGCCACCTATCATATAAAAAAAAAAAAAAAATTTTGAACAAGTTTCTTTGGACAAAACTTAGATAATAATGTTTAAAATTTATTTACATCAAAATCTTGAGATTTTTATTCTGACTTTGACCTTCTATAGCCTGGAAAGTATTAAGTTCCCAGGTATGATCTAGAAAAAAAAATGGTCCTGATGATGTGCTGAATACGTAGGTTTCGGCTTCGTTAAGGGTCTTTTTACACCCTGTTTTATTCGATTTATTTGTTTTACTTTCTGTATTTCTTTTATTTTAGTGTTATTTTAATGTGGAGGAATGTAGTGTCTGTGGAATATCAATGGTGTACGCGTTAGCAAGGTTACGTCTGTTCTTATGTCTCGTGATTATATTTGGTTGACTGCTTAACACAGAGTCTAATTCATTACCCCAATATTACAGGTACCGGAGGCCTAATCCAGGGGAAAGGGGGTTTTAAGGGTTTGCAGCGCACTCCACTGGTGTCGCGGGTGTTCATGGGTGGCGGCAATCGCTTACCATTAGGTGATACGTCTGCTCGTCTTCCACCTATCACATAAAAATAAGGATTGTTTTGAGATGTAATTTTGTACTTTATTATCTTCGTATAAGTGACCATGATTCGTATTATTGTCTAAACTGGCCACTTATGGTTACTTATGACACAATTTGGTCTCAAAAAATCTTAATTACTTTTCTTTATGGATTCAACGTTGTACTTTTTTTTCAATTGAAACTATGAAACATCATCAATATTTGAAAAGAGTACCTAACTACGGAATTCCTTGCTGGTGTCTTCTCAGTAGAAATCGACATTTCGAACCAGTGGTAGATGATAATATTATGTACCTATTTTGGCATTCATAAGTGTTCTGTGTGGACCTAAATTGAATAAATATTTTTTTTTATTTTTTTATCTTTATCTTTAAAAATGTCTTATTATAGTCACAATTACTAAAAATCTATTCGCGGCACTAGTTCCGTCAATTACACACCTCTCTATTCCATGACGCTTTCCCAACTATGCAATGGCATTCAGCAACTTTGGATAGGGGCGTTGAACGAGTGCATATTTGTAACACATTTCATCTTTACTGCTGCTCTCTGACTACATTTTGCAGCTCAAAGGGAAATCGTCACAATAGAACGTTGGACTGAAATTTGAAAAGTTATCTTATTCAAACTCATATCCCATTAAATAATTTAAAAAGGTATTTTTAGGTGGCAGATAAGCAGGCGGGTCACCTGATGGTAAGCGATTGCCGCCGCCCATGGACACCCGCGACATCAGAAAAGTCACAAGTGCTCTGCCAACCTTTACCGCGCTGGTCTCCGGTACTCACGTGCGAAATATTGCACAGTGCTGCCTCACGCCGATTTTCTGGGAGACCGTGGTATCACCCGTGGCCGTGGCTCTCCCACGTTCGTATTTGTAATGTTAGAATATAATGGACAACATTTCATATTTTTAACATGTCCATATTGTTTTTTTATATGAATATAGACATAAAATTAACAGACCCAAATTTTTTCTTTTTTCAAAATTTTGCCATTTTCATACATAAAATAATTATTGAAATTCTTCATAATCTAAATAGACGTAAGCGCCAAATGATGTCATCGGACGGCTGAATACGGCGAAATTCCTTTACTTATCATTGCTTTGATAAAAAAGGTACTACTGTTAAAGATAAAGAATACCTACTAGTGTCAACATTGTCAACGTCATTCATTTATTCAACGTTGACCAGTCTTTTTTTGACAGTTGCATGTCATGGGTTTGGTTGGCATTTCGTAAATTTAAAACTATAATGTGCTAAGCAAAGAAATATTTTACATTATGCCGCCCGATGACGTCATCGCACATCATCAGGACCATTTTTTTTTCTAGACCATACCTGGGAACTTAATACTTTCCAAGTTATAGAAGGTCAAAGTCAAAATAAAAATCTCAAGATTTTGATGTAAATAAATTTTAAACATTATTATCTAAGTTTTGTCCAAAGAAACTTGTTCAAAATTTTAAAATATTTTACATTATGCCGCCCGATGACGTCATCTGACGTTTTTTAGTTTTTAATTTTTTTCTCAGTAAATAAGCAATATAAAAAATAAATATATATATATTCGAGAAGCGGAAAAGTAAATGCAAATTGGTATGTTTTGTTTCATAGCTCAGCAATTTTGAAATGTTGTCTATTATTACTAGCGAGTCACGTAGATAACTCGTAGTAATTTTACTAGGGGTTGTATTTACTGACACATTACCCTTATTACATATTACGATCTAAGGATAGTCCCGGAACAAAATTCGTGCCAGCTCCTTTTAACAATACGAGTTGGAACGGGATGACATGAGCTTTAGTACGGTAATAAATTAAGATCGCGATTTATAATAAGGTGGTAAATGTTAACACTTTGTACCTATGTCATCAGTGTATCTCCCCCTATAGGTTCGTCACTGGTGCCAGTAACTTTGTGTCACTGTTTATGACTGGTACTAGTAGGTCATTGGGGTCTATACAATATGTTACTGTAATATCCTCAAACCGATTACGGCGACGGCGGCCAATCTCGACGATCAGCCACGTACGCAGGATATATTATAGTGCTCAAGTGTATGCGCAAACACAAGTGCACTACCTATTCCCTTACCCTCATATTTCGATGGGAAACCAGCGTGACACGAGCAGAGAGGGATTGGGCGCAGGACCAACGGCTTTACGTGCTTTCCGAGGCACGGGGGTACAAAACCGCCAACTTCCAGACTCCGGGCTGACACTAAGAATTTCTTGCCGAAAACTGAGGTACAAATTTTTGGCCCGACCCGGGGATCGAACCCGGGACCTTTTGCGCAGCCGTCGCTTTATAGTGCCCACTCCACCCACTCACTACTGCGCCACCGAGGCAGTCATATTACTATATACAATATGTAACTATATCTCATTATTAGTCAATATTCACCAGGGTCATTATACTTAGTAAGTACTTTTTTCCGAAGTATGGGAAAAATAGTTCAGCGGTTTTCGTTACAGGGGGTGATCTGTGGTTAGACCGCTGAGCTATTTTCCCCATATTACGTTAGTTCGCTTGTAAAAATCAGGTGTAGCTTTAAAAAGCAATGAAACAAATGGTTCGGTGTTGTTTCGGTAGATGTCACTATGCATTTTTACATCGCGCTAGTAAAGCCTGTTTCCGAAACAATGATCTCAAGCCGACTGCCCACTTTATCAATATTAAAAGTATGGGAAATATCCAGAGATCCAGGAGGTATTTTAACCGTGGGAGAGCGACGCTTCGGCATGAATGGGCCGGCTCGACCGGAGTGATACCACGGCCTCACAGAAAACCGGCGGGAAGCAGCACTGTGCTGTGTTTCGTTGCGTGAGTGAGGGTGCCGGAGGCCCATATGGAGGGAAAGGGGAGTTTCAAGGTTGGCAGAGATCTAGAAGGTATTGGGTATTTTGTTATAATAATGCTGCAAATAAAATTATTTATGATGTTTCATTTTATCGTCTCCCTGACTAATTCTTGAAGTTGGCCGTACTACATAGCCGTTGAGTATTGGTCGCTTTCCTCTAGATGGCGCTAGCACTGGCTAGAAGAATTATGCCTCTATCTCAGTATATATAAATTACTCTATGATAGTCGCTATTATCTTTTACATTATCTGTTATGATTTCCGAATTATGTTTTTTCAAAATGTACTGAATTTTTAAAACTGATGGAATAAATAAAAAAAAATGGTTGGTTGTTTAACTTTATATCGTAGTGAAAGACTAAAACATACATACATAGACTTCTAAAATCACGGCCCTTCCTTTTTGGCTTTGCCGTAGTCGGGTAAAAAGAGACATCTTAATCTATTATTGTGTAATGAACATAAATCTATCTGTATTTCACTGGCAAACAGATATAAATAACCATAGTTCGTGAGTGGAGTCTCTTGCCAAACGTCGTCAGATAAATTGAACGATTGACTGAATTTTCATTGACTAGTTAATGTATTGTCCGAATAAGTTAAGGCTCATTTCCAAGACAGACAGAAATACATCAATCTGCAACAATAATATTATTATAGTCCTGTCTAGTCCTAAAACTGGCTACAGCGAACTGTCCCAGTGCTTAGTTTACTATCCGGACGTCTTAAGGTGACGTATAGGGCACACTAGCGACGCCAATCAATTTTCTTTTTTAGCTACTAAACCGGATCTATTTTAAACAATTTTTGTTCCAACGCGTACAACCTGTGCGGATAAAGAATGGGATCAGAAATGGCAGCCAATCAAAATTGCGTCTATACTCGCACTCGTGGTGTGCGAGTATATACGCAAATAGTGTGCGAGCGAGTAGTAAATAGATGCGCCGCCATTTATGATCCCATTCTTTATCCGCACAGGTTGTACGCGAAAATTGACTATCGCCAAAAGCGGCCACTTTTAGCGTGAATAAATTTTTAGCGAACAAAAACGAACCCAACATTTGTGCATGGTTATTTAATAAATAGGATAAGTGTTTGCCGAGAGGTTGTAACCGAAATTGTTTAAAATAGATCCAGTTTTACTAAACTTAGCTACTAACAATTTAAATCGATTGGTGTCGCTGGTTAGGGCTACCCGTCGCCTTAAAAACAGGACTCGGAAAATTTGTTCATCATAGTGTTTTGCTTTTGAACAAGAGTGTAATAGACACGAAACCAAACAAAATTCGAAACGAAAAGAGTACTAGCAACTCTGTAACTCTGAAGACACATTCCTCATATTAATGATTTTGCACTCTATTCCAATAGCAGTAAAGTTCGATTTCCTAGTGTTTTCAATCTCACTCATTCACTATCTCTTTTTGACACGCACAATCCCAAAATGGCCATTTCGCTCTACTTCTTTTTAGACGACGACATTTGGGAGTTAAATATGTATGTAACGCTGTATAAAGAAATGAAGGGAGCTATAGAGTTAACTCTTTTGCAAGGATGTACATCTTTTGTCCCGATCACTCTTGTTACAAATGTCTCCGACCCATATTAAAAAAAAAATCCAATATCTTTCGATAATTTTGCTTTTTTGCAAATGATGTGTTAACAACTGATCAATGAACTCTGTCTTTAAAACCTGTATAATATCTATTATCTTCTAAAAATAATTAACCAAACTGGCCTTTTATATTCGTACCTATCTAATATGTTTTGACTATTTACATCTATTTTGACCGTGGGTGAGCAACGCTTGGGCATGAATGGGCCGGCTCGTCTTGAGTGATACCAAGGCATCACAGAAAACCAGCGTGAAGCAGCACTGTGCTGAGTTTCGTTGCGTACCGGAGGCCCAATCCGGGGGAAATGGAGGTGAAAAGCTTACTTGTGACTTCACTGGTGTCGCGGGTGTACATGGCGGCGGCGATTTGCTTACCTTACCATCTGGTGATCCATCTGCTCATCTACCACCTATCACATAAAAAACATTAATTAAAGAAAACATACGGACATGCTTACAGAGTAAAAATTAATGTTCTCAATTACTATCGTCAGTGAAGTTCTAACACTACGTAAGTCATTTTAAGCAACTTTTCAGGAAAGCCGGAAAAAACTGATCGGAGATTTACGTGCTATTTCCATTAGAATTCAACTGTTGACTTCCGTTCTGTTACTTTAACAAAATTCAAAAGGTTTTTGATGGCCGCAACTGAATTCTGATTTATAAAAACGATCTGTCTTCCAAGTCTCTAACGAATGGCATCAAATGTCATAACCGCCACCAGCAAATTAGTAAAAATATAAAACTAAATTGTGACTTACGTGGTCATTTCAAAGCGTAGGTCAATTTATGACTTCCGTGCTGTTACTTTTTCGTAATTTCAAAGGTTTTTATTGGTCGTATCTCGATTTTGATTGGGCGAAATGACGCGTCTATCGATTATCTAGCGAATGGCATCAAAATGTCAAAACCGCCAAAAAATGACTTACGTGATGTTAGAACTTCACTGACGCTATGGTTACCATAGTAATTGAGAACATTAATTTTTACTCTCCCGGCTTTATCCAGGGGAAAACAGGGTACTTCTTTTGTATTAAACGGCTCTACCATATCGTTTCGTAGTATTTTCGTATGCAAACTGAAAACGTTTTGAGGTAATTGACTTTTCTAAGTCCCGATTCAACCAATCATTATCCGTGGATTATTCCATAGTAAACGTCAGATTTGTATGGAATGACAGCGCTATACAATAGAAATCTATTAGTATCGGATTAAGATTGGTTTTATCGACCCTAATTGGTTTAGGGGTATAAACCTTGAACAGCTCTTGTTATACTGTACCTTAACTATAATTATAAATAATAGGTCTTTACCTATGATATTGCCATTCTGCAGTACTGGTCATTTCAAATCAATGTAATTTTTGTTTGGCTAATCTAATTTCAAATTATATTTAAAAAAAAAAAGAATTCTTTTTTTTTTATTGCTTATAGCAGGTAGACGAGCTTGCGGCCCATCTGATGGTAAACGGTAACCGCCGCTCATAGACAACAACAATGCCGGAGCACAGTCATGCCGCTGCCTACCGTGAGAGAAGAACTCTTTTCAAACCTCGTTTAAAAAAGGACATGTCATAGCGATCAGGGAACACCGCGGCTGGAAGGTCATTCCAGAGTTTGCACGAGCGCGGAAAAAAGGAGCGCTGGAAACGAAGAGTTCTGGAAGAGATTGGTTCCAGGTAGTGTTGCTGAAGTTTGCCGCGGCGTCTAGTCGTGCGATTGTAGAATGGTGACCCTGGTATGATATTAAACAGCTCCAAAGAGCACTCTCCATGGAAGAGCCTATAGAAGAGACAAAGAGAGCCAAAATCTCTTCGCGACTCCAACGACTCCAATTTGTCCGTGAGATCGGGATCCCCGACAATCCGGACAGCTCGTCTCTGCAAGGCGTCAAATGGGTCAAGCTGATATTTAGGGGCGCCTGCCCAAAGATGGGAGCAGTACTCCATGTGGGGTCGTACTTGGGCTTTATATAGAACAAGTCGTTGCCCAGGCGTGAAGAACCGCCTCGCTCTATTCAAGACACCCATCTTCTTGCTAGCGAGTTTCGCTTTGTCCTCCAAATGACGCCTAAATTGGACCTTGTCAGACACTTCAATGCCTAGGATCCCGATGCTTTCAGAAACACAGAGAGATACTCCTTGGAACTGGGGAGCTAAAACAAAAGGGTCCTTTTTGGCAGTGAACGCGCAAACTTGTGTCTTAGTCGGATTGAACTGAACAAGGTTCTTTTTCCAAAAGTAGTCATTTGTTTATTGAATAGTGCTAGATATTCGTCGCATTTCAATCTATTTCTGGTTTAAGAACTTTATTATCTCATAAAGAATAATACAATCCACTTATTGAGAAAAACTTTAACAAAAACATTATATGTTTTTGCATGCAAGATAGTGAGCGTACCTAAACTAAACTAAAAAAATAAAATTATGTAGGGTAGGATTCACAAAAATCTGTGTTGTTTATTGCGCACCGAGAAACCACGGACCTAAAGGGCACAGAGCGTACTTGTATTCTGAATGTGGCGTTATGGTGACGGTTTAATTTTTAATTTGAATTCATTTTTATGTGTGTAATTTTAATTAAATTTATTTCAACAACTTATTTTAATTATATTGAATTTTATAGTTAAATGGTCTCTTTTAAAATATATGTTTATAGTTGTTTTTTAGAACTGATTAATGATTTTGCTTCCTATATTTCTTCATCATAAAAGATTCGAGTAATTATGGAATATGAGTACCGTTGTGGCAACAACGCGGCAAAAGCGGCACGCACCATCAACGACGGAGCTAACACTACAAACCAAAGTACCACCTGTCATAGGTATGCTCGCTTCCGTTCTGAAAATTTCGACCTGAAAAATTTACCTCGCGGTCGTCCGATGACTTTGGTCGACAAGGGCGATTTAAAGGCAATTGTCGAAGCCGAACCGTGCCGTTGTGGTCCCCGGCAGAGTTGAATAGGCCACCCTCACTCTTACCGAGGTGTCGTAAAAAGCGACTAAGGTAAAGCTGCTGGCATGATCATCAGCACCCAGAGAAGGAAAACTCTGCATTTATATCAAAACCCTCGCCAACCCGTCTGCCAAGCGTGGTGAGTATAGCAATAACCCCTCATGTGATTGAGGGAGGCCCGTGCCCCAGCAATGGGGGCTTAAATGGACTGACGATGTCGAAGCCGATGATACACAATCTACGGCTGAATTAGCAGCAGCTTTCGACATAAACGTCGAAACAATATGAGCTCATTTGCACCAAATAGGCAAGGTAAAAAAGCTTGACAAATGGGTGCCCCACGAACTCACTGATCGCCATCGCGAAGTGCGCGTGGAGACGTGCCTTGTACTGCTTAACAGACACACAAGTGGAGGAATTTTGAATCACCTTGTTATCTTCGATGAAAAATGGATTCTGTTTGATAACAGCAAGCGCTTAGCATGTTTGTTGGATCTTATGTACGGTTCAGCACCTACACAATAACCGAAAAAAAACTTACCAATAGAAAAATTATGGTCACTGGTGATCTAGCTCAGGTGTGATTCATTGCCGCTTCTTACCAAACGGGGCGAGCATTACTGTAGATATGTACTGTGGAAAACTAAACATAATGATGGAGAAGCTGGTATATCTCCAACCAGTATTGGTCAATCGGTCGTCTCCGCTGCTCCTACAAGCCAACGCGCGACTTCGTACCGCACTTCATAAATTGCAAGAATTAGGGATGGAAGCTCTCCGTCATCCGCCCTAATCACGAGACATTGCGTCTACCGGCTACTACTTCTTCCAGAATTTGGATAACTTTATGGCTGCCTCCCGTCCAGCTGATTTATTTAAGAAGAGCATCAATAAACTGCCACTGCGTTGGCAAAGATTCATTGATTACATTTGTGATTACTTCAATTAATCTACAAATAAAAAATACATGATAAACTCGTTTAAATTTTTTCATACAAAACTGCTATTTCATAGGTACCTAATATACCGGGAGGAAAAAACGTGGTCCCTGAAAGGAAACTACTTTTAAGCTTAAAGTTAGCACATTTTAGATAAAGAATACATTATTATGTTTCTTTTACATTATCTTCTTTCTGAAATTTCACTTGTCTCCCCCTAGAATCACAAGAAATGTTTTAACTATCTATTCTTTTCTTTGAAAGTCGACCACCCAATCGTTATAGCCAAAAAGATACAATTTCTCCTTAACAAACCTAACAGTCCGATCACGGTTATTTCGTCGGAACTAAAGCTGTTTTGACATTTTCGCAAAGAAAAAACGTCTTGTTTCATTCGCAATATAAAAATAGGCAATATAAAAAAATTACCCGTTCAATTTACAAAAAAGAAACAGTTATGAATGCAAAATGATTCTATACTGCTATTTCTTCCGAAAAATAAAATAATATTTTCTTTACGTATTAAACTAAGCAGATTTCCTCCAGGACGCAATATTTTTATATACTGTATAGTTTGAGCAGTTTAGCTGCGTATTTATAGATGCAAATATTATTCTTTCCATTCCAGAATGCGTGATCGAATTTAAAATAAACAAAGATATGGGGGAGTTCTTGAAGATCACCGGCCTTCTCGCTGAAGAAGATACCAAGATCTACGAGCAAAACGTGGAAGATCCTCACGATTCCACCAGCCTTTCTCCAAGAGACATGTTGAATATGAAGCGTATCCGGCGCCAGAATAAGGAAGAGGTCGATGTTGAGGAGAAGTGCTGTTGCCCACCACGCACAGCGCTGATGCCGACCTTCATCACCGCCTCCGCATTCGATGATATGCTCGAAACCTTCGATAAGAAAAAGATTCCACCTTCAGTCTCTGTCAAATACTATTAAAAAGATCTTTTTCCGTCGCCTTGCTCTCTTTTTTCAGACGCAAAACAAAAAAGCTTGTAATGCGTCAGTGATTGTAATACAAAATACATGTTTTCGTAGATCATTAAGTAGGTATAATCTGTGTGTGCCACATACTTTTGGAGCGAGGCTTTAGAAAAGCACGGTGAGGCTATGGGTGTGTCTCTTGACATACCCATAGCCTATGACAGGGTTTGGCACGAAAGCCTTGTAAGCAAGCTTCCCTCTTTCGGCGTTCCTGCTGGCCTCTGCATATGGGTATCTGACTTCTTGAGCGAAGGATCAATGAGAGTAGTCTTAGATGGATATTCTTCGGATACTCAGGCTATCGATGCCGGAGTTCCTCAAGTTGTTAAGCCTTAAACACAGGCGTAAGGTAGCGTGTCTTTCGGTCTTTTACAGGTTGCATTTTGGAGAGTGTGCAACGGAATTACATGATCTAATTCCATCGGCCTCCTTGATCATCAGGATACAAGACGGAAAAGGGGTTACCACCCTTATGTTGTAGAAATACCGGCAATTCGTACCAAACGGTTCAAAAGTACATTCATGCTGTATACGACTAAGGAATGGAACTCTCTACCGGAAGATGTGTTCCCTGAACGATATGATGACAAGAAAAGAGTGAACACGCAGTTACTAGATAGACATGATCCATCCTCGGCCACGTCATCACTTACCATCAGGTGAGATTGTGGCCAAATGTCTGGCTATTCTAATAAAAAAAGAAGATTTTTCCAAATGCTAGAACTTTCAATTTTTTGATTATGTTTTTGTGGCTTCCACACTAATTAGTTCAACAATATACAACTTTTTAGTTGAAGACTTCAGTAATATTAGAAACAATCGAAAAAACAAAAAATATATAACATACTCGCTTTTGCTAATAACTTACTAAATTGTAATTGTAAAAATAATTGTAAAAATCGGTGGAAGCAGGTATTTTGTGTGGAAATCATTAAGAGATCACAAACTTTTCTACCTATGGACTTCTGTCTGAGACTGTAAATTTTCTCATAAAAGATAAGTTAAGATAAAAAAAATGTTTAACACACAGACAACACTACAGATAAAGAAAGAAAGAAAGAAAGAAAAACATTTTATTGACCATCACAATAAATAATTTAACAATGAACATTCATTAGTAAACATAGATAAGGTAACATTGACACATTAATACTACAGACAAGGTGAGTACGAGAACAGACGATAGGTAGGTAAATACACAGTTATATAATGAAAATATTCTAAATAAGTAGGCGTGTGTGAAGTGTGAGGTCAATCAGGTCCTGGCCTCAGCATGGTGCTGCCACGACAGAAATGCCGCGGCAGCGCTGGTATTCTGGCAGGACCTGTTGTGAGTGACGACCGTGTTAATGTGTAACCATAAATAAATAAATACTAATGTACATAAATAAATGATAATGTGAGATAGAATTACTAGATAGAACGGAAGAAGATAGAATTATAACTTATTTATAAAAGCGACAGTGACGCCATCGATTGTTTCATATCGTCAATGTTGACACGTTGACGAAATGATTAAAAAAAAACAATTAAGAGAAAAAAAAAAATGACAGTTTGATCTAATCTATGTTTCTATTTGACATTAAGTGAAAAAAGTGCACTGCAAATTACAATGAATTGCGACATTAAAGTTATCTGTGATTATGATTATGCACATCTTAGTTTGTGAATATTTTTGTCGGTGTATGAACAACAAAATGGAGAAGTTTGTCCTGGATTTCCCTTGCTACAACCGCCGTGACGACATCGCAGATAGGCGTTGGCTACCGGATGGGCGTTGCCCGTGCCTGCCGCGACGTGGCACGGCAATGGAGTAGTGCGTATGGACTGGCTCTGTGTGATGTTGGTCGTTATCCGATTCTGCTACTGCTTGAGGGGGAGGGCTCGTTAGCCGTGTTAACGACGCCAGGACGTCGTGTATGCCAAATCCGTCGCGCGCCGTGAAAATTCAGAAAGTGAGTGTGAAGATTTTTTTTTGTCTATTAGATGTCGTTTTAGCCTTATTCTAAAAGAGCATATTGTTTTCAGGTCACGCAACGGAGGCGGTAGATAAAAATAAATTACACAAAACAAAATATTATACATAGAAAAGAAAAAAAAAGTGCTTCCAAATTGTAATCATTCGGCCGGGAAATATTTACATTGTGTCCAGGTGTGTCGCGGTGCGTAGCAAAAAGGCTAAAATATATATATAAAAAAATAAGGCGCTCACTCAACTGAAGCCACGACATAAAAAATGGGTAGGTACCTTCTTTTAGGCCATGACACTAATAAAACGCTCAATTGACCTTGTACAAGAACAATAGATCAAACATTTTGCGCAAACGCTCGCCAACCGCCGCTCACAAACCGTCTTCATGACTTTTTTATCACATTTTTTTGTAACAGTTGGCACTTTAGAGGGTTCGGGTATTGCAGTAATTTAACCCTATATTGGGCCACTTAAAGTTTGGCTTTATCTTGCACCTTTAGGTCATTGTGGAACACTGAGCGTGGTCCCCACGCTGCACCACTTCTAGTTGCAAGCATAAAATAATCGACTAGCTTGCACACCACAATTTGATACCATAGCTCCAGATTAAACCTTATTAGGTGTATCAAAACGGAACGTGCATATATGCATACTGCCCTGCACCGATCTACCTCAGCGTTGCAGACCCTTAAGAATATCAAGTGTGTATCGAGCTTCTGCCTGTTTAACGAGAAACACTGTTACCTTACGGACCTCCAGAGCCTAAACACAAAGCTTCCCACATTCCATGGCAGTGGTTTTGACGTTCAGCCTAAATGGTGGGACAGTATAAACACTTCCAGTAGTAAACTTACATTATTCGTCATCATCATCATGATGAATATCTTCGCTGAGGCCGCGGGGGAGGGGTGGTAGGATTTTAAGAGTTTAGATGTGCGTAAGAAGTCCCGCGGTTTTGAACATAGAGTTCAAATTTTAACGTTGATGGCGACTAAAGCGCGCTTTTCAAGGGACTACTTTGGTGGCGGGGACTCTAGACGTCCGTCTTTTCTGTAAGTTACCACAGAAAATACGCACATATGCTTACCTACAATTTTTTTTCGATTTGCTCTACCTAGCATACGGGGTATGAGACCACCGAAGCTAAATGTTGCTACTATGAACTTTTGCACTGTTTAACCCTTAATCATGCGAGAAGATGCCACAGGAAATGTGACTACCGCATAGTGCACCAAAAGCCTGCCGTTTGACGCAGGATGCCCGCTTTCAGAGGGTTGAGCGAACTCACAATGCCTTTGAACAGGGATTAACTGACGGCGAATTCTGATTTATCGATTAAATGTTCAGTGGGAAGGTTGTTGCGGTGGGTGGATAAGGGAGAGAGGCTGTGTTCATCTTATTATTATTAATTTAAACATTATAAAATTCTATGGAAGAAAGAAAGTAAAACAAGAGAGTAGTGGATAAGAACACACCTTCTATACGTGGGGTCGTGGTGCGAAATCCGACTATATACCTCTAGGTTTTTCAAATCTAGATGCGTATATTCACCATTAGCTCGACGGTAAAACATACGTTTTCGAAATTACATAAAAATTGGCAATAACACCAAAACAGATTCTTTCTATGTTGTTTAATAGTGATACAGATCGAAATACTTTTAATTGTACAATTAAAAACAATAAACATCACGAGGTAGATTCCATATTCACTTAAGTTGTTCTTTTTTCCTAAGTATGGGAAAAACAATTCAACGTTTTTCGTTAGATATAGCTTGCAAAAGCAATCAAGCAGGTAGTTCGGCGTTGTTTCGGTAGATGTCACTATGCATTTTTGACCTCAAGCCGCCTGCCCACTTAAGTAGTTTTAAAAAGTATGGAAAATATCCAGAGATCCAGACAGTATTTTAACAGTGGGACAGCCACACTTCGGCATGACCGGCCTGACCGGAGTGATACCACGGCCTCACAGAAACCGGCGTGAAGCAGCTCTGTGCTGTGTTTCGCTGCGTGAGTGAGGGTACCGGAGGCCCATATGGGGGAAAGGGGAGTTTAAAGGTTGGCATCGCACTTGTGACTCCACTAGTGTTGTGTGTGTCCATGGCGGCGGCAATCGCTTACCATCAGGTGATCCGTCTGCTCTTCTGTCACCTATGTCATAAAAAAGGTATTGGGTATTTAATACGTAGCAAATAAATATAAATATTTTTCGACTGATTCTAGAAGGTGGCGGTTGAGTATTGGTCGTTTTCCTCTAGATGGCGCTAGTTGACAGATGCCTCTATCTCCGTACATGTAAGTTACTCTATGGTAGATTCTGCGAACTACACGCCCCAGTCGCAAAAGCCTGAATAAGTATATACCTACATGTGTACCTACGAGTAGCGGAATAAATCTTGCACGAAAATCAGCAACGTGTGGTTCGTTAAAACTTTCTCCACGTCTAATAGTTTCAGGTTTCCCTATACATACTTACCAACTCCGTCAATAGATCGAGTAGTTATATGTGGCTTCTATATAACCATAGCATTCTTAGTGGTACATTAGATCCCTTCCCGTTAAAAAGTTCGATCTTTTAAAGAAACATTCTTCTTTGCTTTAAACTGATGTCTGTCCTTTTGCCTTATGAAGATTTTTTTATGTGATAGGTGGCAAATGAGTAGACGGATCACCTGATGGTAAACCATTGCCGTCGCTCATGAACACCCGCAACCAGTGGAGTCACAAGTGCGCTGTCGTCAGCCCATTTAAGTCCCCACTGCTGGGGCACGGGCCTCCCTCAATCAAATCAGGGGTAGTTGCCATACTCACCACGCTTGGCAGACGGGTTGGCGAGGGTTTTGATATAAATGCAGAGTTTTCCTTCTCTGGGTGCTGATGATCAAGCCAGCAGCTTTACCTTAGTCGCCTTTTACGACACCTCGGTAAGAGCGAGGGTGGCCTATTCTACTCTGCCGGGGACCACACGGTACAAGTGCGCTGCCTACCACCAAACCCCTCATTCCCCCGGATTGGCCTTCGGTACCATCACTCACTCAAATACAAGACAGACGCTGGTTTCACGCCGGCTTTGAGGTCGTGGTATCTCTCCGGTTGAGCCGGCCCATTTATGCCAAGGCGAGGCTTTCCCATGGTATAATTGTTACAAATATAATATAATAAATTTAATTAATTTATGTTAGTATGATCGTATAATAATCAATCCAGTTCCTTTTACTGACTTTTCTTTCTAGGAATTTAATAATGCCTGCGGGAGAGCCACGTTTCGGCATGAATGGGCCGGCTCGAACGGAGTGAAACCACGTCCTCACAGAAAACCGGCACGAAGCAGCATTGTGCTGAGTTTCGCTGCATGAGTGAGGGTGCCGGAGGCCCAATCCGGGGGAAGGAGAGTTTGAAGGTAGGCAGCGCACTGGTGACTCCAATGATGTCGCGGGTGTCTCTGGGCGGCGGCAATCGCTTACCATCAGGTGATCCGTCTGCTCGTCTGACACCTGTCAAATAAATAAAAACGGTTTTATACCTCCATGTGACTTATCATAGTAGGTAAAATAAAAATCTATTTAGATTTATTATGTATTTACATTGTATCGCTTTATTGTAGCTAACAATATAGTTTTCAATTACATTTTATTGAGCGCAACTCACTAGTTTCGCCTCTCATGTTGTAACACTACTAAATATTTGCCATTTGTATTAGAAAATTATGTGAAATTTCAAATGGTAAATCAATATGTAAGTATTTCAATTATAGTGTAGGAATGTTAGCAAAATACACAATATGTATTTGGTGTGGCATCTGTTAGTTGGGTGATTCTCCGAAATTTGACTTTCCGGTTTCTTCGCTTCTGATTTCTATGGGCTCAAAAATATTGTTCAAATTAGAAGTGTATATTGAAATCAGAAGAAGTTCAAACTGAAAGGAAGGGTAGGTGTCTTTACAGAAGGTAAAATTTCAGAGAATCACTCATTTACTTGAGCATCAACTATTATCTTCTACATCCTTTGTTCGTTCCTCTATCCGTGTGATTATTATTTTCTTTAATGGTGTTTTTTTTCTTTTTTTTATGTAATAGGTGGCAAACGAACAGACGGATCACCTGATGATAAGCAATTGCCAATGAACACCTGCAACTCCAGTGGAGTCACAAGTGCGCTGCCAACCTTTAAAGTCCCCTTTTTCCCGGATTGGGCCTCCGGTAACCGTCACTCACGCAGCGAAACACAGCACGGTGCTGCTTCACGCCGGTTACCTGTGAGGCCGTGGTATCACTCCGGTCGAGCCTAATGCAGGTTTATGAACAAATTTTCTTACTTACTTTTTGTGTAATAAAGAGTATATTATTTGGTTCTGTATATTCTTTTTTATTTCTTTGTATCCAAAAGAAAAATTGATAAATACTCTGGGTATCTTCTAACGAAAGGTTGTCCAGAGCAGTGCGTCCACCAACTAGCCTATTTAATGTGTTAGATCTGGCCAGTTTCTACATTTTATCTTTTAAGATTTTCATTATTTGAACGAACCTAGAAATATTTTATTTTCTTTTCTGCGTAACCTTGGGGCATGTTTACATGAAAAGCTAGGAATGCTGTCTGTTTTAATGTAGTGCAGGATCGTTAAAACTGTAGGTATATCCGCTTTTGACCGTGGGAGAGCCACGCTTCGGCATGTATGGGCCGGCTCGACATGAGTGATAGTGGTATCCCTAAGCCGTGGGGCCTCACTGAAAACCTGCGTGAAGCAGCACTGTGCTGTGTTTCGCTGCGTGAGCGAAGGTACCGGAGGCTCAATCCCGGGAAGGGGGTTGAAAGGATGGCGGCGCACTTGTGACTCTACTGGTGTCGCGGGTGTTTATGGGCGGCGGCAATCGCTTACCATCAGACGATCCGTCTGCTCGTCTTCCACCTGTCACATAAAAAAAAACCGCGGATACGAATCTGAAAACGGATATTTGGTGTCTAGATCCTCGGGCATACGGATTTGCATTGCGCTTGGTCTTTGTTTTTAGTTTAGTGTGACACTGGACAGCATTGATGGACGTTGGTGTTTGGTACTAGTATTAGATGCGGTACACGAATTTGATCTCGAAATATAAAATTAATAAGATAAATAAATCCGTAAAATATCCGTCAAAAAGTAACGGATACAGATCTTTCTGCTGCTTCAGATATCCGTAAGAGGCAGCTAAGCTCTTCTCCTTACTTAGTGATTGGTTGCATAGGTACCGCTTTCTTCAAGATTTCTTTTAGTGTGCACTCAGAAATAGATACTTACTCATTTGTAAAAAAATCTGTTTAACTCCACCTTAAACATAATCCTCACTATAGTTTCAACCAATCGGTTTGCGTACCTACTGCGCAGAGACTTATACACTAGCACCTTATCACAATAATGCCGTCCGTACCCGTGTCATCATCATCAGCCTATCGCAGTCCACTGCTGGACGTAGGCCTCTCCAATTGTTCGCCACCGTGATCTATCCATGGCTTCTCGGATCCACCTCTTGCTAGCCATCCTGCGCAGATCGTCCCTCCACCTAGGCAGAGGGCGGCCTTCATTACGTTTGCCAAGACGCGGTCTCTACTCTAGAACTCGTTTACCCCATCGGTTGTCGGTTCTGCGGCAAATATGGCCAGTCCACTGCCACTTAAGCTTGCTTATCCGGTGAGCAATGTCGATGACTTTAGTTCTCTGCCGGATCACCTCATTTCGGATTCGATCTCGGAGAGAGACGCCGAGCATTGCTCATTCCATAGCCCGCTGAGCGACCTTTAACTTGTGGACCAGCCGTACCGTAAGTGTCCATGTTTCGTACCCGTGTAGGAAAGTAAAAGTCAGATGGTACCTAGTTATTATGACAAGGTACTAAAGGTGCACTTCTTTGCAGCCGACCGTACACTATAAACGGTAAAAACATTTTGGAATTAAAAACGAGCCTGCACGTACGTAGAGTCCAATCGAAACAGACCGGTAACTGTAAACAAAAACAATAGGTACATGTTCCCATCAAACATAGAACTCAGTCCGTCGGGCGCATCGCCCGGGGCGTTCGAGTCCAGTCAAAATAAAACTTTTTGCGTCACAAATTCACAATGTATGTACATACGGCGTCACGTGCACTTACCACTGGACTTCGGACCGTCCTTATGCCTGAGATACAAGTGCTATATTTGCACTGCGGGGGTTAACTCGACCTAACGTTCTTTGTAGAACAATACACCGTCAAACAATTTTATTGTAAATTCTTAATTTAAATAACAACATTTTTTTTTACCTCTTTCGTTTGTCCCGAAGAAAACCTTACGTGACATGGCAAATTATCGTGGGAGTTTATTTCATATTATCGCATTTGATAGCGACGCCAATCGATTTTAATTTTTATCTAGTGTTAGGTCCGTTTTCGTATGCGAAAAATTTATTCACGCCAAAAGTGGCCGCTTTTGGAGTGATTTCATTTTTCGCGTACGCGTTGGACCCAACATTTTTGCATAGTTTTTAATAAATAGTATATATGTTTGCCTAGAGGTTGTAACCCGTAAATTGTTTAAAATAGATCCGGTTTAGTAATTAAAAATTAAAATCGATTGGCGTCGCTAGTGTGCTCTGCCCGTCACCTTAAAACGATGGTCCCAGTAGAGCAAGGTTTTAATTCATCGAAAAGAGAGCAAGTATTAATGAATTAACAGAAAATTTAAATTTCGCAGGCGCGTCTAGTACTGTGACGTCACCGTATAACTATTTTTTCGAAATTAAGTATCTCGCCATTTGGCAATATTTAAAATTATTGAAAATATATTATTATTACAATACGTCGTAATTTTTTATTTCCAATCGAGTTTAAGGAGAGCTAAAAATAAAATTAGTGAACATTCTCTATTAACTTTAACGATAAATATCAATTGATTGAATTAGTGTCCATTGTTATAATAATTATTAAAAATAAAGTCCGTAAAGTCCTTGAGTGGAGACCGCGACTCGGTAAGCGTAGTGTAGGACGCCCTGCGACAAGACGGGATGATGACATTCGAAGGCTGGCTGGTGTGGGCTGGATGAGAGTGGCCGAAAATCGGGAGCAGTGGCGTGCATTAGGGGAGACCTATGTCCAGCAGTGGACGAGTGTGGGTTGCTGATGATGATGATGATTATTAAAAATGTATATCTTCCTTTTCAGACAATGAATTATCTAATGTTATTTTTACTGATGTTAGCTGGTTACACAGCAAGCCAAAACGAAAGCCGCCTAATACCAGGTAAAAAATATACAGGGCGTCCCAAGACTATGGGAAATTAAGAGATAAGTCCTTAGATAAGTCCTTAAGATAGGATGTTTTACTTAAAGAAACAATACTTTTTAAAAAAGAAAAAGATTACATGCAAATATTTTTTTACACGAAAATCTTATCGTAAACAAATAAAAAAAAACTAGGTACTATACGTAACAGACCCATACAATATACTAAGAATGCTTTGTAAATTCAAAATCCAATTTTACCAGGCTATAATTTACAATTACTTATAAACAGTTTATAGAAATAAAAAAATAGCGCACAAGAAATAACGCGACATAAAACTTACAATAACGAACTTATAATTAGTAAGAGCTAAGCAACTCTTCACATACTATTCACTTGCGCGATACAATCGACACCCAGTGACATCCATTGGTACAGATTGGAACTAATTCGAAAAAATCAAACAAAGTTAAATTACTAAACAAAGTAAAGACCAGTCACTACCCATTTAAATTTTAAAAAAATAAGCTCATAGAGTATGTTTCTAAAATGCTGAAATTTCAAATAAAGTATTTTATTTATTATTTTCACATACGTTAAATATTTTATAATATAATGGACAAGTTTTAGTTTGACCTTTACTGATCGTAGAGGTGGTAATATTATTTTTAGTTTCGAATAATAAACATTTACACTGGACTCTGCCAACACTGTCATACAAAATGCATTAGCGAAACAATAGAAAGAGTTAATTATGATAAACAATAGAAAGAGTTAATTATTAGTGTCGGCCCGGAGTCTGGAAGTTGGCGGTCTTGTACCCCTGTGTCTCGGAAAGCACGTTAAGCCGTTGGTCCTGAATCTAATCCCTCTCCGGTCAAGTCACGCTGGTATCCCATCGGAATATGAGGGTAAAGGAATAGAGACTGCACTTGTGTTTGCGAACACATTTGAGCGCTATTATATATCCTGCGTACGTGGTTGATCGTTAAAATTGGCCTCCGCAGCCGTAATCAGCTGGAAAATAAATTGTATTAAGTAACAGTCACATAAACTAGGATCTTTATACATAAACGTTTGCTAGCTAAAACAGTGTTATAGAGCAGTTTGGACGTTTGTAACAAAAATCTATTGAATAGATTTTTGTTTCAAACGTCAAAACCTTTGAAAAAATAATGATAACTTCTCTATAACACCGTTTTAGCTAGCAATGTTTAACAAACATTTATGAATAACGGCAGCATTTGGAGACGTCATTTAAGCTAATGTTCACTAACTTTAGCATCGGTATTTATGCGTATCAAAATAAGTGACAATATTTTATCTTAAGTAGCCAACTAAGTTAAACAACGACTCTTAGTATGGCAGTAATACCCCTAAGCTCTGATTTTTAATAACGTGAACTAAACTGATAGGTGTCAATGTGTCATTCCCATACATTTATGCTACTTTTGACAGATGCAATGTGTCAAAATGTATGGGAACTTGACGATTGCATCTGTCAGTTTAGTTCGGACAACTAAAAATCAGAGTATATTATTGTGTGTTTGATTTATTTTTTCAGGTGACGGCACGAATAAAGCACCGATCATAGTCTTGCCGGTGGTGATAAAGTTATTTCGTTATCCGAGATTACAGCCACCTCCCGACTATGCCCGCAGACTCGAAATGTTTAATGCCCCAATCATAAATAATACTAAAACACCGTAAAAAATAGCATAAAGCAAGACATAAAACGTTTAAGGGTTTATACTGTGAAGACGGCACTCTATATAATTACACATCAAAGTATACAAAACTGTAATTTTTTTGTTTAAAGTACCTATCTGTAGATTATTGGATTGAAAATTACTGTAAATATTCAGTTTTTTGTTTATTTATTGTTTTTTTTTTCACCGCTTACCATTAGGTGATCCGCCCTATATACCTATCCGCCGGTATCCCTTAAAAATATGTGATAAGTGGCAGACGATTAGATGGATCAGCTAATGGTAAGAATTTGTTAAGATATAACCTCATAATCTTCAAATACTTAATGTACACGGGACAAAACGCGGTTATTTTTATATGTACCTAAATACATACTCGTAGTAGCATATACTCATAGTTTGACGTTTCGACCGCGATACAACGGTTGTGGTCACAAGCGGACTGGCGGTGTACGGCGTCGTCTGCTACGCCCGGCTTGTGAATCTTCGGATACCCTCTCATTATTGTTATTTACACTGCCACTAAATAAAATGTCAGTAAGGTCACCCCGACATACTACACTCGCAGTATTCGGGGTTGGAAGTAATTTGAAGCTGCAAAATTAATTAATTATTATTAGGGGATACATTGATGATATATTTTGTATTATTAATGGAGGTCAGCAGGAGGTCGAGTAATATATATCACATCTGAATTCAATCCACCCGGACGGAAAGTTCACCTACGAAATGGAAAGTAATCGATCGTTGGCGTTCTTAGATGTACAAATCAAAGTCAAAGATGACTATACATTAATAATACACTGAGTTTACCGCAAACCTACATACACAGACAGGTATCGACATGCTTCCTCCATCACCATCCTCGACATCTTCAATCCGTTATGACTTCGTTATCTAACAGAGTTAATAATATTTGTGACCATGAACACTTACAGTCTGAGCTTGCTCTTGTTCAGGAGGTAATAAAATGAAATGGATACAAGGTGTCGCAACCATCAAGAAGGCAAGGTGGAAGAGAGAAGTGTCCAGAGGTTAGTCGATCGAAGGCGATGGCGGGACGAGCTCGATTCCTATAACCCCCACTGCATAGAGCTATATGTATATATATTGAGATTAGGCATCGGTCTGCTGGTGGAAGAGGGAATAGTCGACAGGCAGGTTATCTTCCCTACATTAAAGGCGTAACGCATAAAATTGGATAAGTACTGAGAAACCTCTCCATAAAGACTGTATATACTCCGTTATGCCAAATATCTAAGCGTCTGCGGTCGCCGAAGGATAATATACCTCTTCAGACTCCGGGTGTATATGAAATTGATTGCAGCTGAACTGAACTACCACCATACATCGGACAGACACAGCTGTAAAAAACAGACAAATTAACAATTCGGCTGTAGCAGAACATCTGCTGGTAAAGCGGTGTTAATCATTGAATGGTTCCACGCCCCTAAAATCCTCTCCACTGATCGTCATACCACACGAGAGTAGTACGTGGAAGCGATGGACATAAAGAAGTATTAGAATTTCAATCGGGAGGACGGGTTTAAATTATCATCGGCGTGAGAATCCAGTGATTGACAAGTAAACCTCGTAATTTGCCGCTTCAAATTACTTCCAACCCGGATACTGTGAGTGTAGTGTGTCGGGGTGACCTCACTGACATTTTATTTAGTGGCAGTGTAAGTAACAAAAATGAGAGGGTATCCGAAGATTCACAAGCCGGGCGTAGCAGACGACGCCGTGCACCTCCAGTCCAGTCCGCTCGTGACCATGACCGTTGTAACGCGGTCGAAACATCAATTTGTGAGTATATGCTACTACGAACCCTCCATAAAGACCGTAAGAGCCGTGTGGTCCCCGGCAGAGTAGAAATAGGCAACCCTCACTCATACCGAAGGTGTCGTAAAAGGAGACTAAGGTAAAGTTGCTGGCATGATCATCAGCACCTAGAGAAGGAAAACTCTGCATTTATACCAAAACCTTCGCCAACCCGTCTGCCAAGCGTGGTGAGTATGGCAATTACCCCTCATGTGATTGAGGGAGGCCCGTGCCCCAGCAGTGGGGACTTAAATGAGCTGACGATGATGATGATGATGATGATGCTACTACGAGAATGTACTTACATATAAAAATAAACGCATTTTGTCCCGTTTACATGAATTATTTGTATAATGCCACGCGAAAGTTTATCTCAATAACTTCAATCTGAAATATCGTTATTTCCAGACTAACGACAATGGACAACATTTCAAAATTGCTAAGCTCTGAAACAAAAAATACCAGTTCTTTGTTTACTTTTCCGCTGCTCGAATATATATGTATTCATTTTTTATATTGCTTATTTACTGAGAAAAAGATTAAAAACTAAAATACGTAAGATGACGTCATCGGACGGCAGAATGTAAAATATTTTTTTCCTTAGCACATTATAGTTTTAAATTTACGAAATGCCAAACCCATGACATGTAACTGTCAAAAAAAAAGACAACTTGTCAACGTTGAATGTATGAATGACGTTGACAATGTTGACACTAGTATTATTTACCTTTGACAGTAGTACCTTTTTTTTTATTAAAACAATGATAAGCAAAGGAATATCGCTGTATTCAGCCGTCCGATGACGTCATTTGGCGCTTACGTCTATTTAGAATAAAAAGAATTTCAATAATTATTTTATGCATGAAAATGGACAAATTTTGAAAAAAGAAAAAATATGGGTCTGGTCATTTTATGTCTACTTTCATATAAAAAAACAATATGGACATGTTAAAAATATGAAATGTTGTCCATTGTGTACCTAGCGTCAATCTGTTGAGGAACTCCAAGCTGTACCTATATCAGTTATTACATAATTTTCATTCCAAAACGCAAAAAATATACTAACAATAATGTTATATCCAGGTCCGCCATTGTTATTTGTATTATAACTCACCTACTTCTCCGTGACAAAGATACGGGAGACGGTGTCAATACTACAGGAGCCCAATTCTCGGGCTCGTGACATTTATTTTCATACGACATATATCACTAAAACATAGTTTTTTTCTATGGTTTTCGGGTGATATCCACCATGTTCTCAAAATATCACAAGCACGAGAATTGGGGTCCAGGAGCCCTCGGGCTCGTGACATTTATTTTCATACGACATATATCACCAAAACATAGTTTTTTTGTTTGGTTTTCAGGTGATATCCGCCATGTTTAAAAATATCACAAGCACGAGAATTGGGCTCCAGATAAAACATTTACTCTTTGTATTTGTAGTAATAAATAAAGTAATTTAATAAACTTATACATTCCTTGTGTCTTTGTACTCATACATGTCAGAAAAGGTGCATTGTTTACAACGCACCCTTTAAGTTGTTTACTGGCTCAGGTTTCATTACTAAGATGGATTAATCCAGGTCACCTGAAGAGTGTCACCCTGTACCCAGTTACCCACTTTAACCTTCTTACCCACTACTCTACTTCAAACCCTATTACCGCTAGATACACTTCCGCACACAATGGGTTTGAAAATAAAGAGAAATATTATGCACAACAAAGGCCACCCACGCGATGCATTACCGCCTCCTAGGATAATATCCTAATGTATCGATCTATTAGTACAGGAACAAAATACTAGTATGGTACAACAACAACAGATAGTAAGATAAGACGGTCTTATTGCTATGGTGTTTATTTCAATAAAAAAAAACTTTATGCCAAAAAATCTACCTACCTACTACCTCTTTATTGCCTACTTTTTGATATCCACATCCCTCTCTCTCTCTTTCGCGATGTATCTTAGATTACAATTCCCGGTTGCATTGACGGAACCAGACATATGCTCAGAACCTCCAAAAAATATAAGGTACTCAAAAACTGCGCTTCAAGGAATTTAGGTAAATAAATCAATTTGAGAGACAGAGGTCACAAAGAGCAATGGAGCACAGCATGCATGGAGTTAAGTCTTACAGACCGTATCAGTAATAATTCATTGCACTCTAGATTTTTTAATACGGACGTCTCCAAAAGAGCCGCTCAAAAGACGGCAACCGAGAAGGCGATGGCGGGACGAGCTCGATTCCTATAACCCCCACTGCATAGAGCTATATATATATTTAGATTAAGGCATCGGTCGGCTAGCTAGTGCTAACGCCATCTAGAAGAAAACGACCACTACTCAATGGCTATGTAGATGTAGAGCCTCCTACGAAAATCAGCCAATCAGATATCATCATTAATTTTGCTCTAAAACATTAACTAATACATTCCCAATACCATTTAGGAGCTTTAGTTATTTCCCGTACATTTTAAACCACTATTGTAGTCAGGCGCCTTGAGGTGATTGTTTCGGAATCACGCTTTACTAGTGCGATGTAAAATGTATAGTGACATCTACCGGAAAGAACGCCGATCCATCTGCTTGATTGCTTTTTACAGGCGCCATCTAACGAAAACCGCTGAATATTTTTTTCCATACTAAAGAATAATGAACTAAGTGAATTGACACTGCCCAACTGACCCCAGATGTCAAAAATCGGGAAATGTGGAGAAAGGGTAGGGAGGCCTTTGCCCGACAGTGGGACACGATAGGCTCCTAATAAAATCGGGAAATGTGGAGAAAGGGTAGAGAGGCCTTTGCCCGACAGTGGGACACGATAGGCTCCTAATAAATAGATGAATCAGGGGAGTATGTCTTGAGGACTCACTCCGACTTTCCTCATTATCATGAATTTACATATCACGTCAGTCTAGATTGTGAGATGTGTTTACAGCGCTGTCTAAGTAATTAAACCCTGATATATCTTTCCATGAGGGATCCAGTGCGCAATAGTCTGGAATATATTGCATTTCTAATCGGATTCACCTTGCATATTAAGCAATTCCATGAAAGCGTTTACTTTGAGAGGTATGCTCTAGTTTCTGCGATAATTATAGATTTTTGCAAGGCAAGGTAGATATTGCAAAATGCTATAAATACCTTCTGTAACTACGAAGCGGCGGCAAGTAGATTCAAAGTGAAGAGATGTCTCTAAAAAGGCGTCACCCTAGCAAACCCCTAACCACTATTGATAAATCAACTTATTATTTTTAATTTAGTTTCTATCGCATACCCAGATCTCAATTAAAAAGTATAATCGCTTTTTTTCTACAATTTTGTATTTCAAATGTATTATAAGTAGCTATTTTGTTTTATAAGTATGTTGAGGCGACGATTTTTGGCATTTTTTGGTTCCAGTTGTGTAATACCCTCGAGAAAAAGTTTTGTTTAAAAAGCACTATAATAGCACAAGCGGCATTATAGCCGACTAATTTTATTCAAATCGTTATCTTCTGTCTGTTTTGTCTTTTGAAAGATAGATACATTTTCGCCTGGTCTAGCTCAAGTGTTCTGCCAACCTTTTATACCCTTTCCCCGCAAATTGGCCCTCAAGTATACTCACTCACTTGTTGTTTCCTATGTATGTACTTACAACAGAAAAGTATAGATATATAATACTTTGATTCTGATATCCGTAACATAGGTGCTTGAGCTACCTATCTCGGAGTCAAATCAATGTAGGTATGTTGTGATGTGATGTTGCGAAATATTTATTTATTTATTTGATAATCCTCCAACCAATTACAGCTACGGTAGCCTATCTCAACGGTCAGCCACGTACGCAGGATATATTATAGTGCTCAAGAGTGTGCGCAAACACAAGTGCACTCTTTATTCCCTTACCCTCATATTCCGATGGGCGATCGGAGAGGGATCGAGGGATCGGCGCAGGGTCAACGGATTAACGTGCTATTTAAGTCACGGGGGTACAAGACCGCCAACTTCCAGACTCCGGACTGACACTAAGAATTTCTTACCGAAAACTTAGGTAATATTTTCGGGCCAAAAACTTTATCTATTTATTTACTGTGGTCCAACCTGCCCATTCATGCCGAATCGTGTCTCTCCCACGGTCGTGATTAAATAATGATTACTTTTGCTGATTGCCGTCTGCCTGCGTAACTTTTCTACGTAAGTACATGTTCGTATTAAATGCACCACGATGTTAGAGTTGCATAACGACGCAGGTGGCTTAAGGAACGCAAACAGGGTAGTGAGGCGACTTGAGTAATTTTGAAATACTCAAAAATACCCAATCACTCGAGTGGTTATAACCACATATTGTTAGAAGGATAGACGACCACCATCTACGGCGCCCAAGCGCGGAAGGTTCCGGGATCGACTCCCACTTAGGTCTATTTAAAAAGCGAAATTTACTAAATTTTCGCGGGTTTTTTCCATGTTGATATTGAAGCAGTGAGTATCGATATGGTGTCGTTAAATATTCAGATTATTTTGTTTTTAATCGACTTCAAAAAAAAAGGAGGAGGATCTCAATTCCTGAAATGAGCCAAAAAAGTGTAAAATTTACGCGAAAAAAAGCCGCCTTCAAAAACCACGAACTAAAATGTGTAAAATGTTATTTGAAGTGTATAAATTGTTAATAATGTTATTATTTGAAGTTTTTTTTTCGCAGAAAAAAAACTTCAAAAAATATTTTTTTTTTGTCCGAGTTGGTAGTTTCATATTTCAGACAAAAAGAACCTTGAATCAGCAGCAGATTTTGGGACCGAAACTATTGGGGAGTACCCAAGCACCCCTGATAAGCCGAAGCGAGTTACTACGAACTTCTGAAGAATATTTTCTTCGATATTAGGTATTTCAGTCATTCGCCGAAAAGTCGTCACCTTAGCAAGTTATTCCTGCGTTGTCGTTATCTGGTAATTACAATAAAGCCACCGCCGTCTGACCTCCTCGACGCTTATTTGAGTCAATCACGAAAAAGTCGACGCATTTCTAACCACTTGAGTCACCCGAGTTACATCTCTAGAGCACTTATACAATAATATTGAACATTTCAAACGGGTGCGAATAAAGCGCGAATGAAAGGAGAGACGTTCGGAAACATCAGAAGAAATGACGGTGAGATTGCTCGTTCATTAACACCTTGTTTTTGTCGTGTCTTCCTAATTGCGTGTGCGCTGCAAAGTGGCAGCTGCGAGTAGGTAAGTATAATAATAATATCCTCCAACCGATTTCGGCGAAGGCGGCCAATCTCAACGATCAGCCACTTACGCAGGATATATTAGCGTATACGCAACACATAAGTGCACTCTCTATTCTGTTACCCTCATATTCCAATGGGATACCAGCGTACAAGACCGCCAACTTCCAGACTCTTAGCGGAAAGTTAAGTTACACAGTCGCACTTTAAAGTGCAGCAGTCGCTTTAAAGTGCGACCCCCTAAAAACTGCGCAATTGAGGCAGGCAGATGTAAATAATGCACTTTAAAAATTTCGACAGGCTTTGGATGGGACTCGAACCCACGATCTTTTGCTAACCGATACCACAGTAAATAAATACGCTAAAGCAGTATCGACACTCCGCCATTTTGGACACAAAGTTACCTACCGTATAGGGTTGTCCTCTTATTTTTGTAAAATATAATTATTACCTTTGGACTACTGGTTCAAGTACCGGGCCGTGATCGCGGAGTCCTAGGTGCAACAAGGATCATCTGGTGCGTGTTAAACTACAACTAATGATAATTCTTAGGAAATAAGCATAATATTAGTATACAATATTCCAATATTCGTACACAAAGGTACACAAAATGATTCCTAAAGTTGCAAAAAGCTACGCAAAGATACATTAAATTTGACATACTTTTCATAACGTTTTGTTTCGTTACTTGGAAACCATGTTAAGGTATTGGTCATGCACCCAATCGTTCGGGCCAAGACACAGTTAGGTCTCACCATCCCCCCCATATCAATCTCCATATCAGAATTCCCAAAATGTAATTGTGATCGTAACTCGTAAATTAAAGCAGACAACAGTTAATTTCGACTAAAATAGAAAGAGCGCCCCTCCCCCCTCCCCCCAATCTTATCACTTTAAAATTCGAAACCATTTTTTATAACATACATAATAATGTATCTACTTATTTTCTCTACTAAAATAAAATAAGCGGCACTCGAGTAAAACCGACAACCCTGAATTTAGTTCCTGCGATTGTACTCCGATGGGACCTTAGAATCCGTGTAAAGTGTGCGTCTGTGTGCGTGCGTAATCGAGCGTTTGATCGTAGTGTCCATACTGCTTGCGTATATATCTACTGCGTGTCGATACCTTGGTATGTCGATGAACATACCATGGTCTCCGGTAGCTTAGTCGGTAAAGCAGTTTTCCGGTTAGCAAAACATCGTGGGTTTGATTCCCACCCGAAGACTGTCGAATTTTTTTTAAGTGCATAGTATGAGCGATGGTAGCCTTCCATATGAGGGACGCAATATGAATCCATATATATATATATATGATCGGTAGATGCATGCCAAGGAACGTGTACGAGTTCGATGTTTGAATTAGAATGACATGCGAGAGAGCGAGAGAGAGAGAGAGAGGGAGATGAGATAGACGACGTAAGGACGGTGTAAGACGACGATAAAATATTGTAAATATAAGAATACTTACGTGATAGCAAAGGCCGGGGCAGAGAGCCCACTACTCGGACCGGAACCAATAAGTGGCGTCCCAGCCTGCACTGTCAGGTTCGAGTTAAAAGAATGGGAGCATAAGTAAAGCACTGAATTTTGGAAAAGACTACCTCGACTAGAACAGTCTAAAGCGTTGATACAGGCGTTCGATCAGAAACGAGCTGTAGAAATAATAAAACTGAGTAGAGGACATGTTAGGGCTTGGACTTGGACCCTCACGGGGCACTGCAAATCAAACAAGCACCTGCACAACATGGGCCTTTCAGATACCAAAATCTGCAGGTTCTGTCACGAGGACGAGGCGAGTGCGTAGCGCTGCACCGCTGCAGAAGCCGGCACCTAGGAGCAAACATGATCTCAGCAGACGAGATCAAAGCTCCCCCATTAGCTCCATTCTCGGGTTTATCCTGGAACTGAAGCTACATGAGGTGCTGTAATAGGTTATGGGGCTGCCACAATAGATCATCTACTGGTCGCAGTGGCTATGAGACGCAAGGCTCACCCCCTTTCTATCAAATAATAAAAAATGAGGGTACCGGAGGCCCTCCTGGAACCTGGAGGAAAGGGGTTTTAAAGGTCGGCACTTGTGACTAGGGTCGCGAATCTCGTCTGCCACAAAAAATCTTAAGGATTCTGTGCAATCTTATCTCGCGCTTTCCAATTAATTCTTCAAGAAATAAGGTCTTTTTTTGTAGAAATAATGATCTTCTTCCTACACCGTCTTGTTTGTTATAAGATCTTTGTTGGAATAAGATCATTTAATCTAGATTCTTGCTAATGGTTCTAAACATGAGGATACAAAGTAAAATAGTAGGTACTCGATCAGGTTACAAGCGAAGGAAAATACGTTAGGAAGACCAAAGCTAAGGTCATATGGATGTCACAAGAAATGTATTTTTTTATGTATGACACGTATTTTGAGTATTATCACTTGTCGGTTGTAGTGTTATTGTTTAACGAATTTAAAGATAGGTAGCTCAGTGGTTTAGAAAGCGCCTTCCTTATAGTGGTTCAAATCCGAGAATGCACCTCTAGATTTTCGTAAATATATACGAGAGTAATACAACATTCAAAATTCATAATTTATCTATATTTGCATAGGCTTGTATACATATCATGATATTATACATTATATTTTATTATTATAAAATTGTATGATAGTTTAATATCAGAAAACATCGTGAGAAAACCTGCACTTTTCGGATAGTTTCTGAAGCGCCCGGGTTCAATTAATATTTGGCGCCCTCTTGTACCAAAATGCTCGAATAAAATGGTTTAGTTTAGTGCTTAAAACACGCAGTAAGCTGCGCAATACGCACTCACCACGTTTCCTGTACAAACGTGTTTCATTTTGGGTTTCAGCTTTCAGGCATGGATAAATTCCATAACTTAAAAACTATCGTAGGACATATATGGGAGTATTTCGGGTACCCCAAAGAGTGCTCTATCCATGGCCTTCGGCTTGATATCCTAAATGAAACATCCTGTCATAAATGCGAGCGGCTCTCGGCGCCCCTTAAAACCCGGCGCCCGGGTGCACCGCACCCTCTTCACTGTAGGTAAAGACGCCCCTGGTTGTATTATTATAATAACCAGACTCCCCAAATCCTGAATTATGGCCCAAGCGTACCCCGAGCTCCAGAGCAACTGCTTGTCCAAAGCAGGGATTGACACGCTGCGCTGTTACCGTGGGAGAGCCAATAGAGCTACAAGCGATAAGACCGCCTTATTGTACTGTCTGTTGCTGTTTTATCATGCTTGTATTTTATTTTGGTGCAATAAATAATATCTATCTATCTATAATGGGCCAGCTCGACCGGAGAGATACCACGGCCTCACAGAAAACTGGCGTGAAGCAGCACTGTGCTGTGTTTCGCGTTTCGCTGCGTGAGTGAGGGTACCGGAGGCCCAATCCGGGGGATTGGCAGCGCACTTGTGACTCCACTGGTGTCGCGGGTGTCCATGGGCGGCGACAATTGCTTACCATCAGGTGATCCGTCTGTTCGTCTGCCTACTACATAAAAAAAGTGAATATGTTACTGTAGTGGTGTGCAATAGTGCACGCTCTGCTCTGTTCGTTCATTCAGTACGGCGTACAGATCAAACCACTTTTTGTTTGATCTGTAGTATGGCAGCTAGCCCTTATACTCATATGGCACTTACACTTCTCCTCAGAGAAATCATAACACCGCGTAATTTTCACAGCGGCATACTCAATTCCTAAAGCAAACCTTATATTTATTTTATATTCATTTTATTAAAATATGAAAAACATTAAGAAAAGGACTAAATATATTTAGTCTATGGCAATACGAAACTAATATTTTATAATGTTATAATTTAATGTAGGAAAAATGTTGATCAATTAATATTTAAAATTTGTTTTCATCTTTTCAGTGGACATTCAATCGTGCGTAGTCGGGCTCCAGTTTTTTAACTCTATTTACATTTAAAATTCATATTCAATAGAGTTCAGATATTAATGTACTTTTGTTGAAAAAAAAAATATCTTTTTAATTTAGTCTGTAGAGTCCCACTGCTGGGCAAAGACCTCCCCCAAGTCTCTCCATTCCTCCCTATCCAATGCCTTTACTTGCCATTCTTGGACATACGTATTGAAATCGTCACACCATCTTTTTTTGGGCCTGCCGCGTAGTCGACGTCCATCGGTCGGTTGCCATTGGGTGACGATTTTTGTCCATCTTTTAGGGTTCATTCTGCATACATAGCCCGCCCACTCTCATTTTAACTTCGCAGTTTTTCTTCCCACATCCGCGATTCCCGTCTTGGAGCGTATGTCAGAGTTGCGCACTCTATCTGATCTTCTGATCCCCAGAATGCTACGCTCCACTTTTTATCAATAATAACGTTTAATTTCTTTTCCTCAAATACTATCCTACACGTTTATAAACATTAGCAATAATAGTTATTAGTCACTTTAGAAAACCGCAATTTCATAGGTAAAGACCGACTTTAATGTATCCTAGGCATTAAAAATACCATCTAAATTACGAGTAATTTAATTTACTTTCGTGATGATATAATTATGGTGTCGTGCCTCAGAAAAAAACAATGTATGAGATTATTGGCGAGTGCTATTGAGTCATAGAAAGTCAAGGACGTTGAGAATACGTTTCCCATATACAGATATTAACATAGTAACATAATAATGGTGAAAGTTTGTGAGTGTATATATTGGAACTTCTATACGAGCAAACACTACCAATTTAGGTGAAATTTGGTATCCAAGAAGTTGATACCCTAAATTAAAACGTAGGCGACTTTTAACGTCTGAAAGTTGGCGGTCTTGTACCCTCGTGCCTCAGTCCTGCGCCTTAATCTCTCTTCGGTCGTGTCACACTAGTGTCCCATCGAAATAAAAGGGTACGGGAATAGAGCGCAAATACTTGTGCACTATAATATGTCCTGCGTCGATGGCTGATCGCTGAGATTGGCCGTGGGGGTAGGTAACACCTCGGAGCGCAGCCAGTATAATAGACATAGATAAACGTAGCGTAACATTTTTGTTCCGAAATAGCCGACAGTAGCAAGTTTTTGGCAAAACAGTAAAACTGTGGAACCAGCTGTCATCCGTGGTGTTTCCGAACAGATACGACCTGGTGACCTTCAAGAAAAGGGTGTACTCCTTTTTAAGAGCCGGCAACGCATATGTGATACCTCAGGTGTTGCAGATGTCCATGGGCGGCGGCGATCACTTTCCATCAGGTGTGCCGTCTGCTCCGTTATAATGTAAAAAAAAAAATTCATTGTGATTTTCACTTTTCCTGAGTGTGAACCGGTTCGGAATTTTAAAAAACGGTAGAGACAAATCTTTGTAGCAAAATATGGTTTTAGTTTTGTAAAAAATCTCATATTGCTAGGACACATAGTTTTCGAGATAATCCTTCATCATCAGCCCATTTAAGTCCCCACTGCTGGGGCACGGGCCTCCCTCAATCACATGAGGGGTAATTGCCATACTCACCACGCTTGGCAGACGGGTTGGCGAGGGTGTTGATATAAATGCAGAGTTTTCCTTCTCTGGGTGCTGATGATCATGCCAGCAGCTTTCTTTTACGACACATCGGTAAGAGTGAGGGTGGCCTATTCTACTCTGCCGGGGACGACACGGCATACCTTCGCAACCCTTTAACAGAGGAACCAGACCAACAGAATCATGTTTATACGTTTCAGAAACTATCCGAAACGAGTAAGTTTCCTTCCAGAGTTAATGGTAGAAATACGCACATAGATTTGAAAATTCCAGAGGTGTATACTAAGATTCGCACCCGATCCCCCGTTTGGAAGGCGCGTTCAGAACCACCTAGCTACCATCGCTCTTAACTTTTCCAGATAATACGCAAGAAAAACTAAAATGATAATCGTAGTCAAGAACACTAAAGGCTTTGTTACATTGCTAATTTTTGCAGCGATTTAAACGCGACACAAACTCTACTTATACAGTCGCACATGTATCCGTTACTTAAGGTCGTCACCTTAGTAGGGTAGGGCACACTAGCGACGTCAATCAATTTTAATTTTTAGCTACTAAACCGGATCTATTTTAAACAATTTTGGGATTACAACTACTCTACAAACACTTATACTATTTATTAAATAACCATGCACAACGGGGTCCAACGCGTACGCGAAAAATACGTGAATAAATTTTTCGCATACAAAAACGTTCCCAACATTTGTGCATGGTTATTTAATAAATAGTATTCGTGTTTGCCAAGAGGTTGTAACCTCGAAATTGTTTAAAATAGATCCGGTTTACTAGTTAAAAATTAAAATCGTTTGGCATCGCTAGTGTGCCCTACCCGTCACCTTAAACCAACGACATACAATCGCGCGTTTGTATCGCTGTGAAAAGTCGCAATCTAAATAGACCCAATGGGAAAAGTGTTTATAACTCATTATTTTTGTTTGTTTAGTTGAAATACGACCTGATCCTCGCAGTAATATCTGGATTTTTAAAACTCACCGCTCAGTCAATAGCGGGTGTTACTTACATGGATGACTTCGACTTCGAGCAACGCTACAGAGACGTCCACGAGTGCGACCCCTTCCACTGGTACCCCCTCCACCTCCCCCCAGAGTGTAACAAAATGTTCACAGATCTAATTCGGACCAATCTTGGCTCATCGTCTCCAGTCCGAGTTGTCAAAGAACGGGATAACCCTATCAATGGCTACGACCCGTACATGCTTTTCCCCTCTATTCCGATTGATAGTACAGAAGAAATTCCAAAACGAAAAATAACGCCTTACGAAAAAATGCTAGGGATGCTCGCTCAAGATGTCCAGAGGGAACCCACTGAGGCCGAGATCACGTTCTTACCCGGCGTAGGGGTCGTGGCTCTGTATAAGCAACCAGTATCCAAACAGAGTGGAAAGTACATCAAACAAGTTTCCATCGGGTACAGAGATGCAAATAACAAATTCTTGAAAGATGTCGCAACTGAAAATGAAAAAATAGAGAAGGGTGAGAGAAAGAGAAAAATTAATAAAGGCAAACATGGTAAAAAGATTGTGAAGAAGGGGAATTTAGTTGCGATAATTCGAAATTCATGACGTCATGGTTTGATTACAACATCAATGAATTTATAATGAGTTTTTTATATTTTTAATAAATCCATTTTGTTTTTAAATCTTAGTTTTATTTCTTTTTTTTTCTTTTTTTTCATAAGGTTCATCATCATCAGCCCATTTAAGTCCCCACTGCTGGGGCACGGGCCGCCCTTAATCACATGAGGGGTAATTGCCATACTCACCACGCTTGGCAGACGGGGTGGCGAGGGTTTTGATATAAGTGCAGAGTTTTCCTTCTCTGGGTGCTGATGATCATGCTAGCAGCTTTACCTTAGTCGCCTTTTACGACACCTCGGTAAGAGTGAGGGTGGCCTATTCTACTCTGCCGGGGACCACACGGCCATGCCGGGGACCACACGGCCATAAGTTTATCACTCCCTTTTTACCCTGATAAATTAAAGACGAGGAAACAGGAGGTTGTAGGTTCAAATGTCATATCTAGATTTCTCAAATCTTTGTGCGTATTTCTACCATTAGCTCGGTGAGGGAAAGCATTGTAAGGAAACCTGCACTTTTCGGAATGCTATTCAGACTTGCATGCTCGGATTCGAACTCCCCGTATGGAATGCGCGTTCTTATTCACTGAACTCCACCACCACCGCTCAACTCCACCGCTCAAAGGATATATTTAAACTATCCCCAGAAAATTACATCCCTTTAATTCCAAAACGTGGTTTAAAATAAGTAGTGGGATTAATACTAGAAATAATTAAAGAACCATAATAAACATTATTACAAAACTAAGTTTTTAGTATATGTATAATACTAATGTTAAACCACCCGGAACCCTAGTTTAAAATGAGTACTAAAATAATAACCTCAAAATATCGATTCAGTGAAAATGACAGTTCATTATTTGTGTAGTAAGAAGTTATTTGTGAAAAAGTATTCAACTTATTTTTTTTTTTTTGGATTTAATCCCAAAAATAGAAGCAATTCCTAATCATACTACTTGGATACCTAACTCAATACAACATTATAATTTATTGTTGCCTAAAAACATTTCAAAAATATTTTAGATCGGACAATAAAACAAGGTTATGTAAAACGTTGGCCGTGTGGTCCCCGGCAGAGTAGAATAGGCCACCCTCACTCTTACCGAGGTGTCGTAAAAGGCGACTAAGGTAAAGCTGCTGGCATGATCATCAGCACCCAGAGAAGGAAAACTTTGCATTTAGTTCAAAACCCTCGCCAACCCGTCTGCCAAGCGTGGTGAGTATGGTAATCACCCCTCATGTGATTGAGGGAGGCCCGTGCCCCAGCAGTGGGGACTTAAATAGGCTGATGATGATGATGATGATGATGATGATGATGTAATACGAAACGTCACTGAACAAATGATTGAAAGATTCGATAATCATTATTTTTTTATGCTAGAGGCGGACAAACGAGCAAGCGAGTCACCTGATGGAAAGTAATCATCGCCGCCCATGAACATCCGCGAAATCAATTTAAGTGATAAGTGGTCTATGGTTAGTCGAGGATTTATAATAAAAAGTTAGGAACTAACGTTATTCCGTATCTAATAATCATGAACTTCCTAATTTAGGATTAAAGCCGGTATCAGAGTAGTTTTTTGTAATAAGAGGGCATATGTTTGTTGTCGATAGATAGTTGTGACCCGAGAGGAGGCTGTCTATAAATTACAAGTTTTCAAATTAGTATTTTCTATGTTTACCTATACGGAAAATAATCTAGCGAGATATTTATAAACTATACTACTCAGTAAATAACATAATTGGTTTGTTTACTTGAAGCAATCAAGCCCACATTTATCTATCCTTGAGGACTTCCATGGACGTTGAGATCGTAAATAAGCCTGAATGGGAAATCATACAATTTTTCTACAAGGAATAAAGGTATGAAAATATTACTTTAAGTACATATCTATTTCATTATTTGTAGCAGTACATAGGAGGTTAGAAAAATACAAGTGTTTATATAGTTATAAAAATTTCATCCGTTTTTTTTTGTGATGCAGCAGGCATTTAAGTAGCAGATGTGCAGACGGATCATCTGATGGTATGCGATTGCCGCCGCCCACCAACATCAACCACACTGGTGTCACAAAAAAAAAGCGTGCTGCCATCCTTTAAGGTGACGGGTAGGGCACACTAGCGACGCCAATCGATTTTAATTTTAAGCTACTAAACCGGATCTATTTTAAACATATACACAAATGCGGACCCAACATTTGTACGTGAAAAGTTGATTCACGCTAAAAGTGGCCGCTTTTGGCGGTAATCAATTTTTCGCGTACAAAAACGGACCCAACATTTGTGCAAGGTTATTTAATAAATAGTATAAGTGTTTGCCGAGAGGTTGAACCTAACCCCGAAATAGTTTAAAATAGGTCCGGTTTAGTAGCGAACAATTAAAAACGAATGGTGTCGTTAGTTAGGGCTACCTGTCGCCTTAAACCTCTTTTTCCCCCGGGTAGGGCCATCGGTACCCTCAGTCACAGCACAGACGCTGCTTCATGCCGGTTTTCTGTGATGCCGTGGTATCAGTTGGTCGAGCCGGCCTATTCATGTCGAAGCGTGGCTCTTCCAAGGTTGTATATCTACTAAAGTTCTAAGATTTTATAAATAATTCATATGCCTTCCACCATGGACTAACTACTCCAAGCTTTCACATAGGTGTGCATTATTTTTGTAGTACAGTCCAATGAACGTAGTGTTACTAAATAATCGGCAATCGATTTATCGATATTCTCTATTAATCGATATTCGATTGTACTAGCGATCGTATTGAATAAATCCATTTTAATTTTTGGTCGACATAATCACACCGAGTTTAAGTTGACGATACTATCGATTATAATCGATTAATCAGCAAATATTTCCAGATATAATCGTCATTTTAATTATACCTTCTCTAATAAGGTCAAACATGTCGACATCTTGTATACTAATGACGATTATATCTAGAAACAATTGCAAATTAATCAATTAATCTTTTATATCGACCAAAAATTTTAATCAATTTATTTTATAGTATCGATAGTATTATCGATATTACAATTGATTATTAAATTATTTGGGCTCCATTTGCATAATCGATTAATTATCGATGTACAATCGATTATCCGGCAACACTATAGACGAGAAGGTATAGAAGGAAAACCTTGGAACACATTTTTTGACTTGGCCGTGATGATTGCACATCCAGAATTTATATTAGCAATTGAAATATTATCCGAGACTTGCATGTTTCCTACCGATATTTTCTCTTATCGCTGAGCGGGTAGAGGGAAACTCGCTCTAACTCGTCCTAGAATTTTAGGATTTTTTGCTGGCCACTGTTCTAACTTAACAACCCAACCAATATTTTTGTGACTGACTCTACAAAACCAAAAATATTAGTTAGGTTAGATTAGAACCCGCCACTAGGCGGCGACGTCGGCCATTGCACTACGGGCCGGCGGCATTCCCCAGCGAGAAGGAAAAAAAAAAAAGGTAACCAGCAAAAAGATCCTAAAATGCTGGAACGAGTTTTAATAGGGGTTTCCCCCTAATATGGAACGCGCACGTTCTTATCAACTGAGCCATCATTGTTCTATCAGTTGGCTGTTGGATTGCAGAGTCACCTCATCTCAGCGGATAAGTTCTGGTTGCATCCAAAACTGTCGCTTTGGAGACCGGGGTACTTACATTGAAGCGACTGCAACAGGGGAAATATAACAATTGAATCAATCATGGTTACAAGTTTCAGAAACTATCGGAAACGTACAGGTTTCTTCAGTAAGTTTTCCCTCACCACTGAGCTAATGGTAGAGATACTGGACTGCAGACTTGGATTATTTGATGTATAATTCAGGTAGACACATTCACATGTTGAACGCATGAACAACGAGGCGATGATAGCATAAAGTTACCGGCTTTTCTGTTGAGTAATAGAACCTTAAAGTGTCCATAAAATTATGTTCGATATAGTTCTAAACTCTCTACACTAAACTAACACCAACCCACATATATGTACTGTTTATAAAGAGGTTTATCCATGGCTCTGAATCTTCTTAAAAAGAAATTAGATACAATGCTGTCAAACATGTTCGCAAAATTGTTCACACAAATGAATGTATTCAGAATTGAAAGACATTTCGTTCTCGTTCGTTCATTGAATGACCCAAGAGCTTTTTGACTTGACACCTACTTGTTGAATATTAAAATGCCATATTCTGGCCAGCTTGTAGCTATTATATCCATCATCGACGTAGTATACCTATTAAATTCATGATTATACCTGGCATTACTAAGCTTTCGTTCATTGATAGAACGAACTGTTTTTGACCACTCTCCAATCATTAAAATCTGTCAAAATCAATGCTGACTCCGTTCCGTCGTTCTAAATACGGGTCTAGTAGATCTGTATGGAACATTCCTGTCTGATAAGTAGTATCTTCTTATAGTTTGCAGGTTGATCTACAGACAGCGACAACGCTTATAGGTAATCCGAAAACACGAAACGCTTGCGCGGTGTAATCGACACCTAGTGCCATCTATTGGTGTAAATTGGAACTAATGTCCAGAAACGAAGTAAGGGCGGGTCACTAGTTTAAATAGAGCAAAGTTGCTGGGACCTAAGCAAAATTATATAAATCCTCATCAACATTGGCCATCGTCAAACCCTTTTTGGGCGATTTTTATCGGTTTGTATGAATGTTATGTAGCAGCACGAAACCCACTCCATTGTTTTAACAAAGCATATCTTTTCATTGTTCTTCAAACTTAGCCTTTACTTAATAAGCAGGCATATGTTCCTATTTCATTAAACTTTCAACATCCTCAATGGCAGTAGTGTTAGTAAAAATGATATGCGTTAATACATAGCTATAATGATCGTTTAACCCAGTTTAACATGGTTTTTATTATCAAGGTTAGTACCGTTTATTTTCTTACTCGTTTTCGCATTAACAAATTAATCGCAATTACAGAAAATAAAATTCACTTCGATGTTTCTTTCCAGGTCATTACACTCGCGATCGTAACGAAATTTTCAGCATGTAGCATAGCAGGCTTAACATATATGGATCCTTTAAACTTTAAACCACTTCCAGAAAAGCCCGGCTCGAATCCCTGCAACCCTCTGTACTGGTATCCACAAGCTATACCCGATTTCTGCTTTAAAACTCCCAATTATGAAGCTCCTCCTAGACCTCCGCCTACAACTGCTGCACCTTTGCCAATTCCGATACCAGTTCCTGTGCCATTGCCTTTGCCAATTCCTCTACCGTATCCCCCTGTACCTTATCCTATGCCTATACCACCAAATTATCCGCCCATGTTGCCCCCTGCACCGGCGCCGCCCCCTGTACCACCAGTACCGTTACCGTACGGCATTCCTGTTCCCCCCAATCCTTTACTACCAATGCCAGGAGTAGGATACCCTCCTCTACCTTCTTATCCTGTTCCTCCAACGTCACGCCAAACTGGCATGGTACCGGGGATACCAGGAATAGTCTCTGAGGACGGAGGAATCAACATACTACCCTTTTCGGATGTGTTTACTGATATGGTGGAAGAGAAGAAGAATAAACTGATAAGAAAACGTTATAAACAACTTGTTAGGGACTACGAAGATTATCCATGGGGCAGAAGATTGAGAAGACATAAAAAACGTCTAAGAAAAAAATTGTACCATGATTTTCTAAGTGAATAAGAACACCACTAAGGGTATATTTATTTTGCAATTTTGTATTATTAAATGACCCGTAGCAATAAAAAAGTTTCTAATGATGTATTTAGTTTAAATTACAGTTTCAAACGGTAAAAAAACGACGGTGTATTAAGACATACAACACAACATGACTTAATTGTTTCACCTACTTAAAGCAACAGGCTGCAGGATATCGTACAAAATAACGTAAAATAAAATCTTTTGAAATATGACACAACAATCAGATTTATGCTGACAACAGACATGACTACAAATGGTGTGAATTCTAAAAAACCAAAAAAAAAATACACAATTTTTCGATAGTTATAACATGGTATAACTAAAAATAGCATCTTGTATAATATTTCACAACATCATGGGTACATTGATCAGACTCCGAGATAGATAGCTCAAGCACCTGTGTTACGGCTATCAGAATTAACAGCGGAATTACAAATACTTTTTTTGTTTTTACTTTTTTAATACTTTTGTTTATGTATAATACATAAAAAACACCCAAACCAATACAAACAGACATGTTCATTCACACATGGTTATACTGTGCGGGGATCGAACCCGCAACCCTTGCACTAGAGGCAGCATTCACTACAACTGGTTCCAACGGGTCGTTAAATAATATATGAATGTGTTACGGATATCAGAATCAACAGTGGGATTACAAATTTATATGTATTTATTTGTAATCCCACTGTTGATTCTGATATCCGTAACACAGGTGCTTAAGCTACCTAATTCGGAGTCAGATCAATGTATGTGATGTTGTGAAGTATTTATTTATTTATTTAATAAATATAATAAAGTGTTATTGTCAATAAGTTGTTGTTTAAATATACTGCTACCAAATCAAGGATTTTAGTCGTAGCCAAATCATCAAAAACTAAACAGTCGAAAATCTAGAGAATATGTGCTCATACAATATAAATGAGGAAGGCGATTTCATTAGAAACCTCTAAATCATCTCACTGAGCATATGGAACCTAATCCTAATAAACGAGTTTACAAAATGACAAAAGCTTGTTCTTTTTAGTCGTATGCATTCAAATGAAACCCATTGTTGTAACAATAAGTGGCAATGTTGTTTAATACTTTCTACTTTTGTTTCTTTTACTCCATACGATGGCTTATCACGTTTTATTAGGCATCCTACAGTCAGAAACGCTGCAGTGCTGTCTAGAAACATGGGATCCAAGCATTTTACTATAATTACTGTTTAATCTACCTAACATTCATCATGACTTCTATTTACTTCAAGGTTAGTACCATTTGTTTTGCGCAATATTAAGTTAAAGTCCACGGTAACATTTATAATATTATCATTATTTTCTAGGCCATCATTCTCGCTATTTCTACAACATCGACGCTTTGTGTCGTTGACATAAGCTTTGTTGACTCACAACACAACAAACAACCTCCAGTGATTTCTCCTCTTTCGGACCCTTGCAATCCTCCTTACTGGTATCCAAGACATATACCTGATTATTGCTACACCACTGAAACTACTATCCGATTGGGCTTCCCAGTGCCTATGCCAATCGCAGTACCTGGGCCACCTATGGTTGCTCCTGCATTACCACCTCCCTTATCCGTGGAGCCATTACCTTATGGTGTTCCTATCTCCGCTACTAATCCTATGCTTCCTGTCGCAGCGGTGCCCTACCCACCAAATCTTTCATATCCTGTCCCCCCGTACGCATACCTTCGGTCACTTGGGGAGTTCGCCGGGAGACCAGTAGCATCGCTGGACCCTAACAAAGGTATTAACATATACCCCGTCGCAAACGCCTATGCTAACATGCTAGAGCAAAGGAACAATAAAATGATGAGGAAACGCTTGCAGAGTATCATTGATGACTATGATGAGTATCCGTGGAAGAAAACTTCCAAAAACCACAGAAAACAAATTATAAAGAATAAATTCTACACGAAATTTTAAAACAGAAATATTTTAGTGATTCACATAATTATTGGACTATTTGACAAAAAAAAATTACCATTCTCATACACTTTTTGAATAAAGAAAGAAAAGAAAAGGTGATTTATATATTTTTTAGTTTTCATTAAATGTGTGTTTACATTTTTTTTTATATTATGTAATATGCTGGAAGTGACTTTAATTAATATCCTGAGGCTCAACGTATCTCAGAACAATAACTAAAGCAATAGAAGCCCTACTAAAATAAAAGCTAACGTACAACTATCTTATTCACATCTGATGATACATCGTGTGCGAGAGTGAGCGAAACAAAAAGACCGCTTGGTTTTTATTAATTTCGAATCAGTCACGAGTTAAAATGTCAAATGGTTCTACTTGGTTGTAATAATTAATAATGCTACTAAGACAAAAGTACGTACCTACGCCATGATCTTTTTTGTAAAGTCAGACCGATGATAATGGTTGCATTGTTACGGTCGTGTGTCGTGGACGGTTTTGGCTGGTGACAACCTTCTGAATTACGAATGTCCAGATGTATATGCATCCGTTTCTTACACATTTACAATGTCATAAGAGAAACTAGTACAAACTGCTGTATTCTGTTGCTATTTTAGTACGGTTTCTATTGCTTTAGTTATTGTTCTGAGCAACGTATTGCGATGTCGGTGTTATATGTACAATAAAAAAAGTTCAGGCGACTGTTTATGTCATTGTTTGTCGTTTGGTTTTTGGATTACCTTTTTTTTAAATCAACGTCAGCAAAAGCGTAATTAATTAGCGTCACAGGAGGATTTTACATTTTATTGTTTTGCTCCATAATCATCTGTTTAAAAATTCAGAAATTGTTTTCTTAAATTTATATGAGTCTAATCTAGAAATAGTATATTTCATGTCAGAAAATGATTTTTTGTCGTATTTTCCATCATGTGGTACGCCGTAAAATCATAATAAAAATATAATTGTTACAATTATAAGATATAGAAAGAACAACTAAAAACAGCTTGTATTTAAAACTTTATTTTAATACCAATCTGTTTCACAATAATAATAACAATATAATTAAAATTTAAATTTAAAAATTAATCTAAGTGTATATTTTATACCTACTTATTAAAAATACGATTAAATTACGTTGATATAACGTTTATTCTTAACTATTGGACGGATTACCTGCGGACTTTAAGTACATTATATATACAAATAAATCTTACACTTATTTTAAAAATAGTTAAAATCCTATATTACTTATCTCTGCAAAGATTTAAGTTATCATATTTGTTTCAGGATAAGTATAAATCTCAACAGAATTAAAGTTGTAATAATTAATTATTATTAATTAGTTGGGTATTAAGTAATTAAGTACATTATAGGCCACCAGAGCTCTTTTTGCTTAAATAAGAATAAATTCTGACTCGAACGTTGAACTTCTAAAAATAATACTTCACTAATCATTAGATTAAATATTAATTTTGTCAAGAAGATTTAAATAGTTTAGAATTGTGTTGATCGTGATACGAGTACCTATAAAAATTTCAGAATAATTTTGCTGTGTAAAAATTAATATTAATATCTACATCTTGCCAACTAACTGCTAATTATCTATGGAATGTATGTACAGGTTAAATTAGAATCATCCTGGTATCTAAATTCAATTACTATCCTATAAACAAAAATAACATTTCAGATATATGTCTACATAAAAGCCGGTCTACCTTTTTGTATGTTGGGTATTTTTAAACGAAAATTTTGAAGGTGTTGTCTAAAATTATATGGAGACTTGGCTATGACTTAGTAGGTACCGTTGTTCAAAAATGGCTAATATACCTACTATCAAATTGCAAAAATAAAAGTCACAGAAAAAGATATAAAGAGATAAAGAATAATAGAAACACGTGATATCTAGCAATATAGAAAAGCAAAAACTGTCATGGTGGAAATGATATTTCGATCATGGCCTCGGTCAACAGTCAGGTTGGACCACAGAACAATAATTGCTTTAATTATTTTTCTGCTGGTTTGACAGACAGTCAGACAGACAAACTTAGTGGTTATGTCAAAGTGACAAGTACATCTATTGCCATAGTGTAGAGTATAATACTTATTAAATTGTTTTCTGATTTGCACCATAATTGAATGATGAATATTTTTGTTTTGTATATTTCCCGAAACCGTCAGAATATTCTTAATTATTTGGAATTTTTACGTTCCATGTCCTAGCCAATTCCTGGATATGTATTCTACCCTATACATACATAACGCATAAATATAAAGCATTTTTTGACATGTCAGGTGTTTTGTAAACAGGCAACCTTCGATCAACAAAGCAAACAACGTTGGTAAAGACCTCATTTAACGCAATATTATAAATATTATTAAATGCATATTACATAAACTTACTCTTGAACTCAGAGACAGTCATATGATTTTCAATTTGTCATAGTTATCCCGATCCCGATCAGACGACTCTGAGTTCGACAGTCAAATATACTACGAATATAGTTATATAATTCGATAGAAAACTTTTACGTGCCTTATAATACAACCTATTCTTAAACTCACCACATTAAAGTGGTGTTCCTTTGATCACCATTAATCTCTATAATACATACTAACCATTGTTTTCTTAGCCTAATGGAATGTTTCGTATGGACGTAATTGTTTTAATTAAACTTAAATTAGATAAGATTATATTCAGATCGCAAAGACTACGAAAGCGATATGTCAAAAAAAACGATAGTAAAAATTGTTACTATCGTTTTTAGTGTAAATATGACTTACTATTTAATTAGTAACTTTTACAAGAAAGTCAATTTTACTTTAAGCATTGAAATGATTTAAATGTAGGATAAAATTTAAATTATTTTCTCAAGTCTCAAGTTTATTGACTTAGCAACTATTTAAATGTTTCGTATCTGTCAGTCACATATCGAGACCTTATTTCTGAATATTGTTCCGCGTCGGACGACATTCGTAGCGCTACTTTTGACTTGAGTGGGTAATAAAATCGACTTTCTTACCAAGTGTCATTTTTAGCTAAGTACACTAATACGAATAAATGTCGTTCCAAATGAACATGCATAACTCAATTATTAAATAGATGTGTCTACTTATTTCAATATCCTAGTCATAAATAAATTATTTAAAATTGTAAAATTGTGATTTCTTCATTAACTTTTTAATTTGTGATTATTTTATGCGTAATTTAGTTAAATTTTAAAACCTTCAGAACCCTTTTTTAATTCATCGTTTATTGAATATAAATTTAAACATTTTTTCCGTTATTAGACAGAGAATGCTTTCATCGCTTCAAATAAATGTAAAAAAATAATAAATAACTAATAATAAACATTACTAAAATTTTACCTCACTTTGATCGAAAAATGACATGTGCAGGGGCGCTGTACTGCTTTGTATTTGCATGTGTATAAAATAATACTGTCGTTTTGCTATAAACTTTCTAAGAGAAGCGATTTTTTTGCCACATACTAAATAAGAGCTGTTCCACTGTCCGTAATTCAAAATGGCATACAAAAATTGTTCACGACGATGAATAGTTATTAGTATTCATACTGGGGTAATAATAGATATTCAAAACGTATTAGTACTGCAGTTTGATAATCTGCTGTCCATAACACAAGCGTTATTAAGCTGGAGATGGCATCTACGTGCTTATTATTTCAACTAATTAATGCATTCAGGGGCTAGTATAATTGCGGACTATCGTAGGAATCACATATCAAAGAACATCATCAAAGGCTGTTTCTGCATGTGTCATTAACCTATACCAGTATACCTTGTACGACATGCTATCCACACATTATACATGGGAATGTACGTGTGTGTCTGATGGTTTGTCCGTCTTTCACAGCAAAATAGACTTGACTTGATTTGAGTGGAGATAGTTGAAGGAACAGAGAGTGACATGGGCTACTTTGTGGCAAACAGAATCCTACGCTAGTACTTCATAAACAGTATTATGCCCACATAGTACGCCCAATATGTAGAAAAGGAATTGAGCGCCATTTTTTTTAAATCGCTTTTGTGTATGAACAATGTCAATTTAAAATACGTAATAATCTATGTACTCGTACCGTTATCAGCAGTTCTACAGTTTTAAACAGTATTCATCTCTTTTCCCATATACATTTACTCAATAAATTACTAAGTAGGTTTCTCTTGCCCGCGGCTTAATTGGTGCTCCATACAAACTTCGGACCCCCGTTTTATCCCTTTAGGAGTTTTCGGAAACCTTTTCTTAGCTCATACCTACACAAAGATATCTATATGTGTGCATTTCAGAACAATCCGTTTATTGGTTTGAGTTGTGAGTTTATAGATCACAGTAATGTTTGCCGTATCTACTTGCACATATAATTGTATAATCATATAGGAGTACGAGCGAAATACTTCCACTAATTAACAACAAAAACTCAGAAACTATACCCCCCACTTTCAAATCGCACAAAGTTAGTAGGTGTATCTTAAAATTTAGCAGATAGGTCCTTTACTTGGTACACCTACATCTGCTAAGAATGGAGTTTCCAAAACACTACCCCTAAGAGTGTAAAACGGAATATATCTAAGACAACAATACGAAATCGCGGGTGTAGTATACATGTATATACAGAAGAATAAGTATAACAGAGTCCCGTAACAAAATGTTTAAAGACTTCTTTATTAGAGAACGGAAAATCTCTTCCCCTCCAGGGCAAGGATAGAAGCACATAACCCGACAAAAGTTACCAAACAAGTGCGAAAACAATAAATCTAATTGGTCTGGCAGTAACAAAACTCAGACAAGAAGAGACACTTCAGACTGCGAAATAATAAATTATAACTGAATGCTTCAGACAGACACGTAACATTTTTGTAATAAGAGGCACTTATAGAATTGAAATGATTGGATTGTTAAGTAGAACACTCAATTTTTTTATGTTAAGGTAAAGTTAACGGGTCTAATTAATATGTAGGTCCTTACTCGACAAATTATACGATTTCTATTGAGACTTTTTGCAGCGAACACGAGACAGTTGCAATTCAGTCTGTAGTTGCGATACAGCAACGATGCAAGACGAGGTGTATGAATCTTTTCAGGTACTTGGACAACTGCCTTCGTGATGTGACCAAGAGCATTGGCTCTAAAGCCCGGATGTTGGGCTCGATTTCCAAAGGGAATATTAGATAAGATTATCACGTTAAAGGTCCGAAACTCGGGACTAATACCCACACTGTAAGGGAAGAAGAATACTTGTTGATCGCTTATGCCTAGAAGTCAGCGCCCAGCTCTTATTCGCTAGACAAGTCAAAGTCTGCAAAAAAACTGAGTAATATACTTTGCACATGTGCTCTCTTCGTTAGTTTTTCATAGTGATTGTGTTACGTGACACTCTATATTTATGAAGAGGAGAAAATAAACCAAAATGACACTTGTTTTGTGACACCTCGCGACATGTGCACGCGCAAATTAATTACTGAACTAGACATTCCAGCTTTACATTGTTTAGACAAAGTTCAAAATATTTTATTTGCTTGCTTATTGTACTTGTTGATTACGTTCCCCTCATTTTTTCCGCTTAATTACCTTAGAACATGGACTAATTATAATTAGTCCATGCTTAGATTTAGCTTTCTTGAGTTACATTTTTTTTATTGATTTCGTACTGTCATGGCTTTATATAACTTTATCATTGAATTGTATTATCCCTTTAATTAGAAATATAAGCACATACTTGTTATTTAATTTTTATAGCACGATTAGTAGAAGAAAATCATTAGTTAACGTTTAACCAGGCAATGGTTCATACGAGACCACCAGATTTTGAACTTTGTGCAGTTGAGATAAGGTTGAAAACCAATGAAATAAATGATGTATATTTGCCTGGTAAAGGGTTAAAAAGAAAGTGTTGTCTCAAGATATCAACAAAAAAACATTGAAAACTAAACGTAGGAGAAGTAAAATATATGTTGTTTTTTATATTATACATTTAAATTAGCTATAACATCAGGATTTATTCACAATTCTCGATACCGTCCCAGAGGCATCAAAGGCTAGAGTTTTTCTAAGCTTTTCTGCTATTAATTTGCAAAGTAAATGTTTATAGGAAACACGCGCGATTTATTTAACTAACGTCTTCAGATGTACGAGTACCTACTTATGTCACTTACATAACAATCTGTTTCTGTTAAAAAAACATCTGTAATGTCTCTGATGTTACCTTCAATCAATATATCGATGGATGTTACAGACTATATGAGGGACTTATAGCTCCAAAAGTTTGTCCTATAGAATTTGATCTTCAGATCCTCATCTCTCTCATCCTAGCGTGTAATTCCCGATCAAAGTTGTCGATCTGAAGCCCTCAGTACGATCACACCACGATTCAAGATTTGGGGAGTCTGGTAATTACAATGAGGCGACTGCCGTGTGGTCCCCGGCAGAGTAGAATAGGCCACCCTCACTCTTACCGAGGTGTCGTAAAAGGCGACTAAGGTAAAGCTGCTGGCATGATCATCAGCACCCTGAGAAGGAAAACTCTGCATTTATATAAAAACCCTCGCCAACCCGTCTGCCAAGCGTGGTGAGTATGGCAATTACCCCTCATATGATTGAGGGAGGCCCGTGCCCCAGCAGTGGGGACTTAAATAGGCTGATGATGATGACTGCCGTCTGACCTTCGCAAACCTTTGATGGGAACCAGACCAACTGAATCACGGTTAATCGTTTCAGAAACTATCCGAAGCGTGTAGGTTTCGGTTTGTTCAGAGCGTTTTCCCTCACCGCCGAGCTAATGGTAGAAATACCCATAGACTTGAAAAATCCTGAGGTTTTGAACCGCATGAGCTTAGCTACCATCAATCCCCAGATCGATCATCACATCACACCATCGATCCTCATATCCTACAGAAATCGCGGTATCAAAACTCTGCGCTAGTTTTAACGACCGAGCAAAACTTTGCACTCGGAACTCTTTGACGGGCAATTGACGGGCAATACGGTACATGACTATTTTTTTTTTATTTTTGCTATCAAAAGACCTCTCAATGATAGAAACATCGTTGAAAAAATCACTTGATTCTCATTTAAACCAACTGAGATATCACAACTTTAAAATCACATTATTTTGGGCAAACCCAAAACGCTCCCTACAAATGGCTACTAAGATGTGACGTCACACCTAAGTATTTTGTATGCATTTCATTTGAATTTTGTATGGTAGCTATATCAAATGTTTCGTTTATGTCAATGGTTCTATTATAATAATTGGTGCAAATTGTATGGGTTATTTAATGGCACAATTATTTTTTAATAATTTCATAGTTTTAAAATGGACTTGCCCATGAATCTTTGAATGACCATAAAACCGGCTAGACGTAATATTTTTAATTGAGAATTTTTGCTATTGGCACATATTGACCTATATTTTGATAAAATATTTATATTTTGTAAAACCTTGAGCTTAGTCATATACCCTATTCACCAGATTCTCGGGCTCAATACCGAATAGCTCAAGCTTCAAATTTTAACCCAGTAAACTACTAGGTAACACTAAACATCCTACAACAATGTTGGAACGAAACTGTTGGCACAGTATAAAGAGTCCTAGTAGGAATGGAATAAGTTAGAACAGAACATATTTGTAAGAATGTTGTATAGTCACGAGCTTTAATTTAGGACCTACGCAAGCTTCAATGTCGTGTAGCAAACTTTCGCTATTAAGAGCCAAACAAATCGCTATTAACGTGTCAAAGTCATAATATTTACCATCGACAACTTGTTTTTCTAGGGGCAACTGTGCAAAAACGTCAACTTGTATATTGCTTACTTTTATTTTACGAGTGAGTTCAGTAAGTTTATCAATGTACGAAAATGTGGACGTAAAATAATACAATTTATCTCCCGTTTAGAATCCTACTAAAGTTTATAAACTTCCAAGTAAATTGATAAACTTACGGATCTTGTTATTTTCCCGTGACATTAGATATTCTTTATTGCACAAAAACAGAATAATATAAGAAAATAAGAAATACAGTATAAAAAGGCGGTAAATTGATAAACTTACGGATCTTGTTATTTTCCGGTGAGATATATACCAATTGAATGTTAAAACGCTGATAGTATTTACTCTGCGCTGTTAGTTTCTAAGCTACGAAATATCGCATACCATGTCACATCACAGCGCTTATACCTACACTGGCAAACTTCTCTCAGCTTTCGTCGTACAAGTACAAGCATATCTCACAAACGAGAGTACTGCTAAACTATTAAGAATATGGGAAAAGTTAGTTTCCTGGATAGTATACAACAGAAGCGTTAAGACAGCATTTAATTCTTGGAGTAAAATGTTATATCTACATAAAGCCTACTCGTGGTTTAGGTGATTCCTACTACGCTGTGTTTAAGTTTTTATTAGGACAACATTTCGTCTCAACAAAAACCTTAGTGGTTTATCAAATGATGTATTACATTGTTTATTATAATATTTTGTTTTTGTTAGTTAATAAATTTAAAAAAAAATCTAGTACTAAGCATAAAGTGATATCGATTGAAATTCCACAGTAATAACGAGTGATTCCTTGAAGTTAATTTTATTATGGTTTGACGTTGAAGCCAATGTTATCATTTTATATAAAGTTTGTTATATAAAGTATTTTCGTAGTTTACTTCTGTTAAATTTTTTTTTGCGGATATGTAATTTTTACTTCCGATTCCCACTACTGAATATTTGACATTTGATCGAGTCAAAGTAAGTAGATGTTTATACAATTAAAGAGGTTAAAACAAATACACATCAGGCATCAATACACAAAAATATGCACAAACGGGTACTCAATACTTTCAGTAAAAATTTAAACTGAAAATTACGATCTATATTTTTTACTATACCTTCTCAAAGAGTACCTAATCTACATGATATGTAAATTTTGCTACAAATAGAAAACACAAAAGGACAAGATAAAAGTCAGTATAAAGCTGGAAGTATTGAGCAAGGACATAAATAACAATAAAGAGATACAATACAATAACAAGACAACACACAAAACACAATTTGACTAAATAAAATAACTACCTCAGCCAAGCTGAACATTATTTATTGAACCCGAGTCGAACTCGAAGATACATTACAATAACCATATGTAGATGCCTAAATGCTTGCTAACCTAATAATGACCTGAATGTAAAAAATATAGTGTAGCTAAGTACATATACGAACGATCTTAACTAGTTTCTGCCAAATTAATAACAAAACTTACTCTATAAAAACTACTTCGAAAACCCATTAAACAGCGCTCTATTTGATGAACAAAATATAAAAATCATTACAACATTAACAAATCCTGTTGTAACTTTTATGCTATTACTAGAATAACAACAATGTTATCAAATAAAGCTACATAATTAATATTTTTTCAACTGGCAAAAACTTCATAAGAATAATTTGCATTATCAAAATCTAAGAAAAAGTTATTGCTGTATGAATACACGCCTAATTCCATAACTAATTCAACCATCATATACACACACATTATTTTAATATTTTTTTAACTAGGAATCTTAACTAATTGTGATATACTACATGAATAATACAATTGATTAAGTACATTAGTAACAATAAAGTTAATTATTTTATAATGAGAAAATAGCAAGTAGATATTTCAAATCGTAATTTCAATCTCATCAATATAATTGTCGTTCGTTCTTGTTATTTATTTTTACTGATATACTACATAAAAAATTTAATAAAATCATCAATGAATTTAAAGTTTTGATGATATTATTATCAGCTTAACAATCAATAAATAAAATTAACGATCTCTATAATGTTGTAAACGCATGATTACAGAAATCATTAAAACAATAACGCAGTTATTAAGTATAGTATGTAAATCTTAACAATAAATACCTAATATAAATCTACTAAGATGACATGTGATGCATTTATTATAAAGATATGAGCTAACGAGCCTATAAAACCTAATATAGCACTCAGTTTTTACTTCAGATCTACAATTTACAGTTGACTAATGCTAGTGCCATAACTTTCTGATGAGATTATGTTAAGTAGTATAAGTAAATATTCACTTAACATTTATGTTATATTGTTCTGGACTAGACCACTTTATCTATACTTGATTATTATTACAAACCAACTATAAATATGATATAAAAACGCCAACTTGTAATACCACAAAATAGTCACTCGTAATAATAAATTTAATATAAATGCTATGTAGTCATTAAGTTTATAAGAACTTCGGTCCGTCTTTACGTATTTTTACACATGGTGAGAAAGATTCGCTTAGATGTATCTGATAAAAAGGTTTGGCACCTTCCTTCGCAACTTAGGCCAAAACTTATTGCACATATTGCTCGTCTGTTAGTACAAGTGCTTGCAAACTTAGGGCATCTTTAGATTTCTAGCTATACGTTTTCCTTAAGCTAGCAAAACTTCTATTTGATAAATATTTTCAAGTAGACTGTACGCAACACAAATTCTACTTTCTTTCTACGCCGTGATATTTCGAAGGCCAGTCTTATTACTTTATATAAAGGTAATCTTTATATAAAATGAAAAAACTGGTTTTAGAAATATAATATATTAATAACACTTATTTACTTGTCTTCTGAATGAGTCAAGCCGTAAGTACGCAACCTTTTGTGATTTTAATTACCTGTAATTAACTAACGATTTTAAATTTATTACTTAGCGTTTAATTAGACTGCCCATAAATCTAAAAACACTCAATTGACATTAGTTAATCCATAACGTCGATATACTTAATCGTCTTCCCCCCAAAGTACACCTGCCCTCAGAACCTGTGACTAGATAGGCCGCCCGTCTGCTCAGGCGGCGTTTCGTTCATGGCCATATTGTCGTAGGAGAAGTCTAGCGTCGTGTCCTCGGCCGGGTGCCGGTTACTGAGAACTGTGCTGATGGTCTTCGGAGTGGTTGCCCCTTGACTCTTGTCGGCCTGTGAGGTGCGCGTGTCCAGATCCCTAGCGTTGAGGGGCTGCGGGTTCCGCTTAGGCGGCTCCGGGTTACGCATCTCCAGTTTCAAATCTGGCTTTGATTTTGGCAACTCTGCGTGTGGGTTGTGATGTGTCAGGTCGGTCGGGTAGTTCTTCACACGGTTCTGAAATAAATATGTTTAAAATTATTCCTTTTGAAACTACATGGAAATGTGCAATGTGAATGGCTATAGAATGACAAATTTAATATCTATGGAGTATCTTATAACCAGCACATGAAATCGGTCTCAAGTACCTACACGGAATGAAATCAAAAAAGTTTTTTAAATTGTAAAGACATCAAGAAATTGTACGTAGGTACTAAAGTAACAGTTAGGCTAAAGTAGGTACCTTGTAGTATGTAGTAGGCACCTACCTAGTGCTTGGTTACTCAGTCGAGGTATTAAACACAGTAGGATCTAACAAAGATAATACCATTAACAAATAAAATTAGTAAATAAGTGAAACATGGATGTGTAAGAACATAATCGCTTTAGTAAACACACAAAGCACAGTGTAGTAATGAATGATGAGTGACGGATGTCCAAGTTATCTTTCTGACATGCAAGGAAGGACCCCACCTCCAGTCTGTGGACGAGTAAAGTACGAACATACATGAATCATATTTCAATGAACCACCCATCGGCCTGCATCTGTAGGGAGTGCGGTGCTACTTCAACTCCAAACAAAAGACGCGGCCAGCCCTGGCCTCAGGACGTTCGACCTGTAATTTTTGTTTTTTCATTTTCACGTCAAATAAATGGCAGTGGGCTGGCCATGTCTGTCGGAATACCGAGGCCGTTGGGACAGACGTGTCCTTGAGTCGAAGTTGCGAACTGGTAAGCTGTTGAAGTTTCCCGACTTAATAATGGAGGTGTAATTATCATACAACATTATGAACGTATTAAAATTATTCCTTTTACAAATACGATCCATTAGGCCTCTATGTGATTTTACTTACCCAACTCATACCAAACAATTTGACTACGAATAATATCCGCAATGAAAATTATTTATTTTTTCATGTTGTGCCATGTGATTTAAAACGTATAGCATTGGTCGATACTAAACTGACGGCATTGATAAATGAATGCTGACACGCGTACTAAACTAAGTTTAATTGACGTTCTGTGACGAAATAGCTCTGTAAACTACGCCATACGAAATACGGCAACCGTTTTCGTATGCTATTTAAACGATGCATTTTTATTTTTAAAATAAATAGATAAATTAGTAAAATACACTTAATATACACACACCATAACAATGCCAGAAGTTATTAGTCATCAATTAAAAGCATAAGGTACTCTTTGGCAGTTATTTTTGTCCATCGTGTTGCACTTTAGGTATCTTTTGTCTGACTAATTACGTTCCAGTTCGCAATGTCCACTCAAGGCCCCACTTTGAAACAGGTTAACTGAAAGTTGCTTACTTTGGCGGGCTGCAGTTTTTGCTTGATGTATCTCCAGGAGAGCCTGCCCCGACAGACAATGATGAGCACCAACACCAACACGGCCAGAGCCACTCCGCTGAGGATCAGGGCCGTTTGGGCCTCTCTCTGGATACCTTTGGAACCAAAAGTTTTTAATATTATTTTTAAGGTGCGTCCGCACCAAACCTACTTTCTGTCGACGAACTTGACTACAGATTGTGTTTTCATATTTTTCACGTTATAATAACACAAATTCGATGTGCATGCATGCACTTACAAATATCAGTACTAGGTAGGTACGCCCTCTACTCAGCCTTATATATGACATTTTGAAGGGTTATAAAATTAGGCAAGTGTAAAACAAGTGTGAAGTGGATAGTTAACCGTGAAATCAAATAAGATTTTATTAATACAAACAGGTTTCGCAAAGCGTCCAGAATATTGCATATCTCGATGGTGATGATTCATTTCGAGGCGCATTTTGCCAAAGTTGGTTTTTTGAGCTTTCCGCAAAAGCAAAATTTTTCTTTCGACTTTGCAGGTACTTACATACATTAATAATGATAATTAGATTCGCAAGCATATTCACATTGATATAATCTTAGGGTAGAAGCTTCTCTGAACCATCCAGGATTATGCCTCTTTTATGGGACTGAAATCATCCAGGTGAGGTTGATGATGGGGTGTACATTTCAGCTATCGGATAACCCAGACCGTACGGCTAGTGGCGCTTGCCACGTTCTCTCACACCTGGGGTTCCCAACCATACTGTTCATAGAGTGTTATATAAAGAAAGAAAATACATTTATTGACCATCACAACACAAAAAAATACAGTAGGCATAACACGACACGACACAGATACAAAGAGGAGAGGCGATACGAGAAGAGATGGTGTGGTTGTGTGTGGACAATCAGGTCCCGACCTCAGCATTTGCTGCTACGGCATTATCTGCAGTGCCGCAACAGCGCTGGTATTCTGCTGGGACCTGGTTGCGAGTGAGTGTGTAGGTAAATAACTAAAAGTATATACACGGATGATACATATTAAAAGATGTGTAGACTATGTGGCAGATATACAATATAGATTGGTACATACATAACAGATTCGAGCTTTTTTAAACACACACAAAAGTAAGAGGGAATTATAAAAACAAAATGCGCTTACATCCAAGACTGATGTGAATATTTCAAAAGTAATAATAATAGAAGTATTTTTCTAATTATTAATACTTTAAAACATTCATAATAATTATAAATTTTAAATATTTGCATGTATTAATTTAGTTATTAAAGTAAAAACGGCATAGTATGAAATATAACAGAAAAAAATAAACAAAACATTTTTGTGAACAAACTCGCTACAGTAAAATTCGCAGTGCAAACAGCTTTAACGCACTAGAACAACATACTTAGGTATATAATAGAAAAACGCAATGTATAAACAATAAAAAGTATATAAAAGTAGGTACTACTCACTGCTTAAATCTGTTTCTGGCCCAGCACCACCCCGCTGCTGGTATTTCTGGTCCAACAGGTACACTGAAAATATTAAAATCCTAATGTCAATATTGATAGCCAACAAACAAGATCTTCTCTTATATGTTTATATAATATTTTCTCTAATATATTTATATGATATTTTCTCCAATATGTTTCTGTTCTATTTTGACCGTGGGAGAGCCACGCTCGACCGGAGTGATACCACGGCCTCACAGAAAACCGGAGGCACAATCGGGGGAAAGAGGGGTTTGAAGGTTGGCAGCGCACTTGTGACGCCACTGGTGTTGCTGGTGTCCATGGGCGGCGGCAATCGCTTAGGGGCCGTTCAAATATTATGTAAGCACTATGGAGGGGAGTCTTTGCTTTGCTTATTTTGGATGACATGGGGGGTAGGGGAGTCTAGATGATGATTACGTCATCGATATTATTTTCTGTTAAACACAACCCTCACATTCTGTGTGCTTGAAAACGAATCGTATTTTCGGGGAATTACCGACGAATAAATGCATACGGTTAGTAGAGTTGCCAAGCTGTGACAAAAAAAATCTAAAAATGTTTACGTAAACATGGGGGCAGGGGGTAAGAGCTTTGCTTACTTTTGCTGACAGGGGGGGGATAAATAACTGTAATAAATCAGCAATACTTGAACGTCCCCATACCATCAGGCGATCCGTCTGCTTGTCTGCCATCTATCATATAAACAAAAGATCAACAACTTATGGCTTTGTGGTGGTGAGACGCCATGTCATTTGAGCGCACGACTATGCATGGAAATCTCCGAATAACTCTTTCGATAAATACTTAAAACAAGTAAAAGTTGGACCTTGAACAGCGCCGACATATCGGAAACTCAAAAATAAGTAACATGGAAGAAATAACTATTAATGTTGGTGACCATGAAAGTTTAGTTTAGTATATACAAGAAATAAGTAATTATTTGTAACAATAAATATTGTAGCGGTTCACGCTTGATCTGCTTAAAAAATATACTGTAATTTTAAACAGGATAGTATCCAAATACTGCTACGATATTTTAAAAAATAATAGTAAGGAGGTTAACTCTACAAATGAATTAGCATGATTTCCTATTAAGACCGCCATACCATTGTTTCTCACATTATCTCACCAAGTAAACGACCTTTTATCTACGACTAGCACATCATGGCCCCTTTTCAAATTGCCTTATGTGTTAAAGTGATGTACGGTCGGCAGCAAAGAAATCTAAACATTGTCATAAAAGCTATCTCTGACTTTTAATTTTTTATAAGGAGTATTAGTATTGTGACAAACTTCTAAAGTGGTATACAAACTTTTGCACCTGACTGTAGGTACTTAATTTATAGATGACCCCCCTCTACTACTTTTTTATGGCTCGATTCGACCAACCTTTATCCGTGGATAAATCTACGGTATAACGTCAGATTTGTATAGAATGACAAAGATTTAGTATCGGATTAAGATTGGTCGAATAGGCCCTTAGGCTGGATTCGACCAATCTTTATCCAGCTATAAATCAATGGTGTAGCGCAGTTATATGCAGTGTAAAATCTACCAACTACTCATCCAATTAGCTTCACGCATCCAACAGTCAACGCCCTTATTCCAAAAGTAAATCGTTAGACCGCCAATTTTGTCAGAAATAGTAGTATCCTAGGTAATTCAAAATGGCGTTGTCATTGTCACAGCCGGAGCCCAATTCTCGCAGCAATGTTTGAGTTTTTTATTAATCTATAAAAGTTTGGTTTTTAGGTACTTAACGTATATTATTTTTCATAGAACAGTTCCAATGCAATTTAAAATCAAATGAAGGAAGAAATTAATGGTTATAAAACTAATGGTAGTTATAGTTGATATTTTAAATAGCATTGTTTTTCAATTTATACTTAAGTAAATAAAACACTTAAAATTTTTGTCTCGTGTTCAGGCGGGACATATTTACTTAATGGTAGTTATACATACTTCTAGTTAGATATAGAGAAATTTGGGTTTTTCTAAACTTACGTTTCAATTGTGCTCAAACCTCAGACTATATCAATAATCTAAGGCTCAAACCCCTGTCTGTGACATGTCCTCTGACGGGATTCACAGATGTAAGAAATTTGGCATTTAAGAGCCCACTGCTGAGTGGCTAATATGACAGAAATGTCAAGTTTTCATACTTTTAGTCAATCAAAAGACTAAACCACAGTGTAAGATAATGATAGAAATTTTTAAAAATGAGGCTCTATAGATCCTCCTTGGTTAGCCACTCTGTTGAAACGAACGTACTAGAAGGTAAAATCTATTGAATGATTATTAAAGTTTAATATATTTGTAGATTTAAAACTTTTGCAATTTACAGCTTAGTACCTTTTGTTTCCCCACGAAAACAAATAATTAAATTGATCAGGGTATGCAACGAAAATCTAAACTTTTGGGGTGTGAACTGGTTGAAATAAAATTATAACAATTCGAGTACCTACTTTCATGGCGAGATTCAAAGCTTTATGTGGGACCCTCACTACGGAGGCGAACTCGTATTTAGACAGGTCCAGTATTTAAAACTGAAAACATTAAAAACGGCACGATAGCTCAAAGCTCGTTTACATTTCATAGAACAAAACTTTATTCAAAGGCACGTACTCATTCTTCTCTTGTTTACAGTCGAGCAAATCGGAACATACTTTAATTGCACTAATACACATGCACTAGAGCTGTTAGACGACACTCCGTAAACAATGAGACAAAAGTTGCCACCTGTGTGAGCGAACACATGTATGCAGATGTGTTGGTACATACAGGTTACCACCACACACACACGTGTGGAAGTGTGAGTGTGCACCTGCCGATGTAAGTCCAACCATACCTGTTGAAGTCAACAGACCATATCGCTTATGTGTATTGTCATTCCCCCATACCACACAACTTCACAAACTTCTAAACATGTGAACTGTCGCACCACATGTATCGCAGCGATAGCGCGCGGTATCAGACAGAAGTCCCTCGGTACAGGGGCGGTCCTAGCCAGCAAAGACCGAAAAAAGCACGACATAAAACAGGCATTCGAAATATTTTCGTACCATTTCATATTTTTGACTGTGAATTTATTGAAATTCATATTACCTACGGCTCAGAGGAGTGGAAAATCGGAGTTTGTCAAATAGAAAAGTATGATCAACTAGATTCTAGTCCTCATTTTAACGTATATTATTCAATTCTATCCTGTTTTATTGAAGACTGATATCTAATCTAATCTAGTTTAAGGAGCTCTATGAAAAGATCTTTCTAGTTTGTATCCTTATATTTTTAAAGTACAAAAACTTTAGTGCAGATTTTGCAGAAAGATTCAGACAAAGTTGTACTAAATAAAGAGTCGATATTTTTTGGAAGAATAAGATGCACCGGGCATTAATTGTGCATTACTCTTTTGAACAAAGAGCAAATACTATTTGCAGTTATATTTATTGATATTTCAGTGTTATCTAAGTAGTTAATTTCATTGGATAATAACATGCTTTACCTAATTTTCTACTTGAAACCTCGGTTGATTGCCTCGGTGGTGCAGTAGTTAGTGGGTCGCACTTTAAAGCGACGGCTGCGCAAAAGGTCCCGGGTTCGATCCCCGGGTCCGGTCAAATATTTGTACATAAGTTTTCGGTAAGAAATTCTTAATGGCAGCCCGGAGTCTGCAAGTTGGCGGTCTTGTATCCCCGTGCCGTGGAAAGCACGTTACCTCTCCCGTCGTGTCACAGTAGTCTCCCATCGGAATATGAGGGTAAGGGAAGAGAGAGTGCATTTGTGTTTGCGCACACACTTGATCACTATAATATATTCTGCGTAAGTGCGTGGCTGATCGTTGAGATTGGCCGCCGTAGCCGTAATCGGTTGGAGGATATTATTTTTACTTAGTTGAAATTAAGAATTTCACAGAGAAGTCCCTTTAAACGCTGACACAGTCAAAGATGTGACTGGCCCCGAATGCAAATCAAGATAATTTCTTATCTCGATATTAGACTGCTTTGTACCATTTGCCTAATTGGCAAAAAGACACGTACTTATCTTTATAATGTTTATTTGATAAGTAAAGTAAGAATACTCCCACGTACCTATCACCTATCGTCATTCAGTGAACGTGGGAGAGCCACGCTTCGGCATGAATGGGCCGGCACGATCCGAGTGATATCACGGCCTCACACGGTGAGGCCGTGGTATCACTCGGGTCGTGCCGGTCTGGTCGGTTTTCTGGTAAGGCTCACAGAACACGAGAAAAACGGGGCGTGAAGCAGCACTGTGCTGTGTTTCGCTGCAAGAGTGAGGAAACCGAAGGCTCGAACCGGGGGAAAGGGGGGTTTAAAGGTAGGCAGCGCACTTGTAACTCCATTGGTGTCGCGGATGTCCATGGGCGGCAGCAATCGCTTACCATCAGGTGATCCGTCTGCTCGTAGCCTAAAAAAAATCATTTAAATATTAGTAGCAGTAATTTAAGTTTATTAACGAGTCAAAATATTCATTGTTACCGCATATGCTCTGATGACACTCGAGCGAGACGGATACAAACGTTCACTTATGATCCGTAGTTACCTCTTGGTTAAATTAACTATAGTTAACTGTCTAACCAATAGTCAAAGTGACAGCGTCAAAGTAACGTAAACTGTTGGTTTAGCTAACTATTGTTCAAAAAACAAATTTTGGTGATATTTGACCATTGGTTACTTTTTTAGGGTTCCGTAGCCAAATGGCAAAAAACGGAACCCTTATAGATTCGTCATGTCTGTCCGTCTGTCCGTCTGTCCGTCTGTCCGTCCGTCCGTATGTCACAGGCACTTTTCTCCGAAACTATAAGAACTATACTATTGAAACTTGTTAAATAGATGTATTTTGTTAACCGCATTACGATTTATAAACACAAAAATTGGAAAAAATATAAAACATACTTGAAACTAAAACTCAATTTTTTTTTTATCAAACCTATACGTGTGAGGTATTTATGGATAGGTCTTTAAAAATGATGTTGAGGTTTTTAACATCATTTTTTTCTAAACACAATACTTAGCGCAAGAGACGCTCCCAAAGTGGTAAATTGTGTGTCCCCCCCCTCTAACTTCTATAATAAATGAATTATAAAACTAAAAAAATATATGATATACATTACTATAAAAACTTACAACAAAAATTGGTTTGGACTAGGTCTAGTAAGTAGTTTTTTTTAAAACGTTATAAACCGTAAACCGCAATTTACCTTCCATATATCTTACCTGCTGCTGCGGAACCCTACGTGGGCGAGTCCGACTCGCACTTGGCCGGTTTTTAACCTATAGTTCAGTTGAATTACGGATTAAAAAATCGGCCCAAAGATTAATCTAAACACTTTTTTCTTATTTATTCGATCCCGTGAAGCAATGACAAATGAGGTTAAGTGGTAGGTACTGGACAAGTTATTGTTGAATAATAAAAAAAATCCGCCGTGTGGCCGCCGGCAGAGTAGAATAGGCCACCCTCAGTCTTACCGAGGTGTCGTAAAATGCGACTAAGGTAAAGCTGCTGGCATGATCATCAGCACCCAGAGAAGGAAAACTGCATTTATATCAAAACCCTCGCCAACCCGTCTGCCAAGCGTGGTGAGTATGGCAATTACCCCTCATGTGATTGAGGGAGGCCCGTGCCCCAGCAGTGGGGACTTAAATGGGCTGATGATGATGATGATGATGAAAAAAAATCATCTCGTGTTCAGGCGGGTGTGTTATTTACTTAAGGTGACGGGTAGGGCACACTAGCGACGCCAAACGATTTTAATTTTTAGCTACTAAACCGGATCTATTTTAAACAATTTCGGGATTACAACCTCTGGGCAAACACTTACACTATTTATTAAATAACCATGCCCCAATGTTAGGTCCAACGCGTACGCGATAAATTGATTACCGCCAAAAGCGGCCAAAACGGACCCAAAATTTGTATATGGTTGTGCACATCGTATTTATTGTTAAAAATTGACCCAAAAAACTTAAATCATACTCGAGATTATTGTGACATTAATAGCGTGTGCAAAATAAGCTTAACAAATTATAAATCCTTTTTTATTTAAAATATTAATATTACAATAAATTATTATTTGAACAATTTTTCATTTAATGACATACATATATTCATTACAATGATTTAAATCAAATTGCGGCGCTGCTGAATTGTAAAAGCCATCTTAATTCATGAAAATATACAATACACTAATACATACTGACACACAATAGTACAGGTGCGAGCGAGACGGATACATTGTTAAAAGAATGTAAGCATACGGCAGTCTGTGGTCAGGAAACTGGTTGTGCTGCAAGTTTCCATTAGTAAAATATACTTTGTGTATATAACAATAAAGTCTATTGAGGGTTGCTCATAGTTAAATTGGATATATTTTATTCGTAGTATGATTAGTCATTATTTGCTAAGGATTTATAAGATATGGAAACCTCTGACAAAACTACGCAGTTCCGAGAAAATTAAACACAGAGACGCATCTTACAACCGTACTTACTTCACGGTTTTATGAAAAGTTTTATTCGTGTATTTTTACGTGTATGTCCGTGTACGTATACGTACATGACCCGTATATGTATCGATAGTATTAATAAATATTTCACAACATCACATACATTGATCTGACTCTGCGATAGGTAGCTCAAGCACCTGTGTTACGGATATCAGAATCAACAGTGGGATTACAAATATATACATTAAATTCTTTTTTTTGTAATTACATACTTATACATAATACATAGAAAACACCCAGACCAATACAAACATACATGTTCATGCACAAAAATGTTTGTACTATGCGGGGATCGAAGCCGTAACCCTTGGACTAGAAACAGCGTTCACTATGAATAGCACAAAACTATTGATAATTTTTGATTAATTTTGTTAGATAACACAATACTATTCATACTATCGATAGAATCGGGCATTAAACAATCGATAATATTTACGTTATCAATAGTATTGATCAAATTTTACTGTCGATAGTATTGATGGTTTTGACAAATAGCAATACTTTCGTAGTCGTATGGTTTTCGAGGCCAACTTCAACTTTTAATCAACTTCCCGATTTGTCCGAAACAATTAAAAAGTACCTGCGAGTACATTGGTTTTCATTCTCCATACAACGTTTTGTGGATCAAGAATATTGATCTTCGTTTTAATTTTTGGGAACAAATAAGGCTTTCTTGGTATGTGTACTGTCTCGATATCGCAGTGGGTAGTGGGGTCGATTCCCAGGTCGGGCCAAAAATTGTACCTAAGTTTTGGGTAAGGAATTCTTAGTGTCAGCCCGGAGTCTGGATGTAGGCGGTCTTGTACCCCCGTACCTCGGAAAGCACGTAAAGCCATTGTACCTGCGTCCGATTCCTCTCCGGCCTTGTCACACTGGCCTCCCATCGGATTATGAGGGTAAGGGAAAAGAGAGTACTATAATATCCTGCACACGTGGCGTATCGTTGAGTATGGTCGCTATATTCGTAATTGGTTGGAGGGATTATATTATATACTATACGTGTACCGTTTACCCCGCTTTAATGGGGGAGGCAGTGAGGGAGAGACGTGAATCACCAAAATTTTTCAACCCATATTCATGTCACCTCCCCATGCTGACTATGAAGGAGAATCCATCATCTCGATGGATGGCGGTCTGATACTGTGCATTTCTCGCGGAACTTTCTACCACGTATCTCAGTTCTGTGGAGCGGCTGCGGAAGTATTTCCCGACGGCTACGACTTAGGGAGCTTCAACAGAAGAGCGTAGATACTCTTTTTCAAAAAGCCCGACAACACATTAGCGATCTGTCTGATTTCGCAGATGTTCACGGGCGGCGTTAATTACTTTCCATCAGGTGACTCGGTTGCTGGTTTGTCCGTCTCTAGCATAAAAAATAGATGTTGTACCAACCTTGACACTCTTTCACGCACAGCCCTGAGTCAAAGTTGTGATGGGTCTTGTTGCAGACTATGTTGCAAGGCGCGCAGCGGTTGGTCTCCGGGGAGCAGTACTGGTCCGTGTTGCAGGTGAGCTGGCCGCACCGGATGCCGTCCAGATTGAGCTGGGCGGTGGCTGCGCCAACCACCGCCAGCAGGCATGCTACGCGGGACATGTTGCTCCTGAACAAAAAATAAATGCTATCACCGTAAAGGAAATATAAAACTCAATCAGAATTAACACGTCTTTTGTTTTTATATGCCAAATACCAAAAGTACTTGTAGCAAACAATTTATTTACCATACTGGTACAGGATGACTACACTAATGGGCTATGGGAACAAATTTTTAAGTTTTATTTTTTTTTTCCAATGCCTTTTATAATTTTAAGTTACTAATTTGAATATTTTTTAAAAATAGCAGATAGTTATTTTTTAATGAATTTTCAAACATTTTGAATTCGAAGCGTATTTCTGACGTCATAAATTTTGTACATACGCTACAAAAATATTACAAATCAAAGAATAATGTGGTTGCAGTGAGAATAATGTTTTTAATTCTACGCGATCACCTAAAACACCAAATGCTTAGAAATATAAACTAGTAAAATAATAAAAGAAAATTTACCGAAATATAAAAAACAACCGACCACTGATAAATTTCTTTCCAACCTCGAAACAAAAATGTCAATATTGCGTCCGTTGTGTATTTAACGGGTCTCAGAAATCCTATGGTATATTTTCGCTGTAGGTGCTTCTTCATTGACTAATTTTTGACAGTTTATACCACTCAAATTTTTAAATAACACTAATATGTCGTTTTGTTCATATATGTCATTTTGGACGTACTTCCCCCACAAGGGACAAACCTTAGACAATTTAATTGTCTAAGGGTCAAACGCCCTGCGTTGGTCTAGTAGTTTAATTACCGGGCCCTGATCTCGGGGTCCTGGGTTCGATTCCCGGGTCGAGCGAAAAGTATGTTTCGAATTTTTCGAACATAGCTCGGGTTTGTAATGGATGACGAATCCGCATTAGGCAAGCGTGGTGATTAAGTATAATCACATAGTAGCTATGACTTGATTTCCATGATGGATTCCTTTGCCCTGCAGTTGGACATAATGAACTGATACTTTTCTTTGAGCAATAAATTACTACTACTACTACTACTACGCTGGCTTAGCAACCCAAAGTGGGTCTTGGCCTCCGACGTCAAAGTTCGCCATTTTTGCGGTCCTGTGCCATTGCCGCCTAATCGTGCACGTTGAGTGCTTTGAAGTCCTTGGCGACTTCGTCCCTCCAGCGGTATCTCAATGAGGCGACGTCCAGTGGGTCGTCCCCACTGGACGTCGCCCCATTGGTCGTCCCAGCCCAGCCCCATTGGTCGAACAATAAATTGATTTTTATTTATTTATTTATTGACTTTTTTTAAGAGACAAACGAGGCATGTTTTGGTGTAAAACAAAACCATTTATTAAACTGATTATGACTAACCATCTACCTGCGCTATAACCATAAATTCATTTGTGAACATCTCTAGTATTTTTTTAGCCCAAAACGAGTTATTTGCCGAGGCCTGCGCCGTGGCGGCCGGCGATGAGTCATCCTGCGCAGGTAACTCAACATGTTACTACATTAGCTCGTGTGGTTCAACTTGAAAAGTAAACTGCCAGTAGCTTTGCTCTACCTACACTAAAAACCTTTGCTGTGTGTGTTAAACCTTTGCTGACTAAAACGGTGTTAGAAAGCAATTTTCATTCTTTATTAAAAAAAAAATGTTTGCTTTTTTTTTCGTTTCAAACGTCAAGACTGCTCTATAACACTACACTTATAACAGCCAAGAGAGTTTTTGTGATAGGTTGACAAGCAGACGGATCACCTGACGGTAAGCAATTGCCGCCGCCCATGGGCACTCGCAACACCCCAGTGGAGTCACAGGTGCGCTGCCAATCTTTAAACTTATTCCAGATTTAAAAAAAGATTGAGGCATTTCCCTAACTAGAGTCAATAAATCTCATATGCATGCCTTCGTTAATAACGTCCTCTTGCTCCCTATAATGTAAAAATATTTTTGTTTCAATTAACAAGACCCATGTTTTATCAAGTTACATGTAAGTACCTAACTACTTCATAAATACATTTTTATATTAAAAATTGTAGCCAAAATACAGTGTTTATCTGGGTATACGTGTTATAAGCACATTGTAGATTTGGTAATTTGCTTGAAAATTTCATGAATTGGTCGTTGAATAGATAAAACTATAAATAAATTTAAACAACTCGCCCATATGCTGTGACATTGAGCGCCAAAACAGACAGTTTGAAGGCGAGGAATACTTTCTCTGCATAGTAAGTACGGATGACTCATTCGACAGGTACCTAGCTACACTGAGTAGCAAATAGCAGCGACAGATTGCTTATTGAAAAGGATGTACCGCCATATTTACATCATAGAAAATATACGACGTCATAACTGTAGAGCATCGGATTAACAAACATTAGGGCTTCTCTGTTGTAGTCCTAAAATAATCTGTGATGGAATAGTAAATTATTGGTATCATAGCAAAATATTAAAAACGCCAACGGATTTTTGATTTTGGAACACTAAGGATGTTCCGAATTTTAGTAAAAATGCGCGGCGAAGATAATTGCGGCGCACTTAACGTCCGCGTCACTAAAGTAGTCTCGTGAAAAGCGAGCTTGAGTTGCTATCAATATTCTGAGTTTTATGTTCATAGCCATAAGGAACTTCAAATTATAGTTTCGTGTTTTTCGGCGGCACTTCTTACGTGGCGGACTTTATAAAGAGACTTGAAACCAGATTAAAACTCATTACTGCCCGCGAAAAGTTTCTATTATTCATATAGAAAGCACCACATTTGAGCATCTTAGGGTAAGCACTTATGAAGTCCTTTTAGAATTGGTGGGATAAAAATCAATTAAAAATCTCCCTACGGAATTTAATATTTATCTTACATACAGCGACTGTTGCCGCGACTACGATTTATCAATATATCTTCTACTCATACTAAAATATAATGGAATATCTACAAACATAAAATTCATACTTTTGTTCAGACGACCATAAAAATAGTTCATACCTTCGACTTTTCTCCATATAATCACAACTAGCAAACCGTTACAGTTTCGCTCGGAAGCAATTTACTAATTAGATTTTATTCATTTGTAGTTTTAGGTATAATGTTGTTATGTACTTAGTAACAATATTTATTGATACGAGTATCCTTTTTTCAATACAATAGACCTTTGTAACTCTTTACTGAAACGACTCAGCCAAACGATACACTGTTCCGAATCTCTAATGTTCGCTCCGAATGTATCATTCGACTCAAATGGATCTCGAGTCCGAGTGAGCCGAATGACCCGAATGAGCAGAATGATCTGATGAGCCGAATGATGCGAATGAGCGCAATGATCCGATGAACCGAATGACCTGGATGAGCTGAATGATCAGAGTGAGCCGAATGATCCAAATGAGCGTAAGGATTCACGGATCTATCTGAGAGTTTTAAATGAAGCGTTTCACTGTTCCGCATCTCTGCACTGATCCAGATGCAAATGTTACAATCTTTTGAATGATACGTTTTTGCCAGGTCTATCATACAAGTTGTATGATCTTCATTCCTCATCAAACGTTTGTTTTTTGTCCAAGTACAAACACGTAGCCATTGTTACTTATTATGGTAGCGACATTCACACCACTGTTGTTGGTTTACAGTCACCGGATCTTCGAACTAAAGCAATTCATTCGAGACGAGTAAAAACTCATTATATGTTGGCAATTTAAAAAAAAAAAGCTTAAGCTAAACGAACCTAGTTAAGATGATTATATATTTTATTATTATTTTGAATACATATTTAAACTTAAACTAGTATAGCAGTTGATGTCACATAACGTTAAGGCTTAGACAATTTCTCTTTGCGTTATGGGTAGATTTTCAAAAACAAGGTAACACGAATTTTTCAATAGCATTTGCGAGTGTTATATTACCAAATACTAAGTTACGTTCTACCATGGTTTAATTGGTGCTACGTACCTACGTACGTACTACTTTATCTATATTCATATTTTAACCTTCAAGGTAAGAAACAATAGGGAAACTATTTTGACAAGCCAACCATAGTAGATTTTACTGACAAGACTATTGTAACTCCTTAACTTTCGCTAAAATATCTGATGGAGTCAAATCCTACAAAAAATGAGCTCCTAAAAATCTTGAAAATAATATTCTACAAAAAATGCCTTCAAAAACCACGAATTAAAAATTATAAAATAATATTTTTAACACTTCATACACTTCAAATAACATTTTATAGCAGTACACTCGATAAAAGGTGCCTACCGAAGTCGGCGCCTAAATTCTGTTGAATAGTCCTGTAATACCTAGTATTAAGTTTTCTTACTATACTTTGAGTGCAATAAAAGTATATTCATTCATTCATTCATAGTTAATCGAATGAAGTAGGTATAAATACATTTATTACAAGATAGTTTTGGGCGCCGACTTCGGTAACACCTTTCCGTGTACTGTTATTTTGTGCGTAACATTTATAGGTACACAAATTACAGGCAATAAATTGTAATGCAACTCAAAGCTTCGGTCCCTTGGTAAGAGACTCAATAAAGCGATATTGAAATTCTTAAGTGTTTCTCGAGTGTAAATGATCTAGACTAGATTTTCCGCATTGCTCCACCATAATTGAGTTGGGGAGGACACGTGGAAACATATTTCTAGTTTTCGTACAACAAATTGTTTGTAAACATATGGCAACGCATATGTGATACCTCAGGTGTTGCAGATGTCCATGGGCGGCGGTGATCACTTTCCATCTGGTGTGCCGTCTGCTCGTTTGTCCGCTAAAATGTAAAAAAAAAAAAAACAAGCACCTAATACGGCCTAATATTGTTATATGTATATTAAATAAATATAAGTTAGAGAACAAAAAATATTAATATAAGTTTGTATTAGCAAACGTGCTCACTTGAGAAATGAGCCACGCTTCGGCATCGAATGGTCCGGCTCGACCGGAATAATGGTACCACGCACGCTCACAGAAAACCGGCGTGAAGCAGCACGATGCTGTGTTTCGCAACGTGAGGGTACCGGAGGCCCAATCAGGGGGAATTAAAGGTTCGCAGCGCACTTGTGACTCCACTGGGGTCACGGGTGTCTATCGGCGGCGGCAATCGTTTACCATCATACGATCCGTCTGCTCGTCTGCCACCTATAACATACAAAAAAAAACATTACTTCATCGAAACAAACTCAAGTGAATTAATTATTGTGATTACCTATAGTTTAACAACTTACATAGAAACACTAATTTGTTCCTGATCGATAATGTTAGGTACTTCTTAATAATTGACAATGTGAATAGTAAATCTGACTTAATCATTTAATAACATACATGTAGGTACATACGAATAGGTAACATAGGTATACGTATTTAAATAACTACTTAACTGAGATCCATCTTAACGATGGTAACCTACTCGTACATGCCTTAGTAATGTTTTTAGAGCTCCAGAAAACTTATTTTATTTTGAGTATTTATGAAATATTTTCCACAAAATACTAGGTATACATAATAAGTAAAGATATAGGCAGCTACATCAGGTTACTACAATCTTGCAAAATTCCTCAATTGATATTGAACCGCACATACATGACATTAAGGAGAGAATCGAATGAAGAAATTTGACACTTTTGTATCATCATCATCATCAGCCCATTTAAGTGCCCACCCCACCCCACTGCTGGGGCACGGGCCTCCCTCAATCACATGAGGGGTAATTGCCACGCTTGGCAGACGGATTGGCGAGAGTTTTGATATAAATGCAGAGTTTTCATTCTCTGGGTGCTGATGATCATGCCAGCAGCTTTACCTTAGTCGCCTTTTACGACACCTCGGTAAGAGTGAGGGTGGCCTATTCTACTCTGCCGGGGACCACACGGCCACTTTTGTACACTTTTATTTTACGACACCTCGGTAAGAGTGAGGATGGCCTATTCTACTCTGCCGGGGACCACACGGCCACTTTTGTATACTTTGATTTTACGACACCTCGGTAAGAGTGAGGGTGGCCTATTCTACTCTGCCGGGGACCACACGGCCACTTTTGTATACTTTGATTTTACGACACCTCGGTAAGAGTGAGGGTGGCTTATTCTACTCTGCCGGGGACCACACGGGCACTTTTGTATACTTTGATTTCACGACACCTCGGTAAGAGTCAGGGGTGGCCTATTCTACTCTGCCGGGGACCACACGGCCACTTTTGTATACTTTGATTTTACGACACCTCGGTAAGAGTGAGGGTGGCCTATTCTACTCTGCCGGGGACCACACGGCCACTTTTGTATGCTTTGATTTAATCTACAAAATGATTTAATCTAAGACTGATGTGTAGCTACGCGTTAATTTTATCATCGATTTCTGACTCTATCACCTTGTAGAGTTGCCCTTTTCTGATTTTATTGTAAGTACTATGTAATATTTTATTTTATTGTAAATACTATCTAATTATAGCTGTACAAAAAAATAGCAACCCACTGCAACACATATTTTACATACAACATACCTAATGCTCCACCTCACGAGGCTTGCACGGAAGACCAGGGTCGAAGCGTCCCTTCGGCATATGCTGAGTATTCATCATCATCATCATTTCAGCCAATAGACGTCCACTGCTGGACATAGACCTCCCCCAATGATCTCCACACAGATCGGTCCTGCGCCGCCCGCATCCAATGTATTCCCGCTGCTGCTGAGTATTCGTGTGTGCAAACCTTTTTGGTGACACATTTTTTTTCGCTTTTATCTCTTTTACTGTACCTAACTTTAATATTTTTTTATTTTATATTTATAGAAGGAATAATGTTTTGTAATTTTGTTTTTTATTTGTGTTTTTAAATAAATATCTTTGCTTTCTTTCATTAGTTAATGGTTATATTTTAGCTACCTCGAGATGGGGAAGATTCCTTTTGCTTAAATAGTGTGCATTTCTAATAAAATGTAAGAGCGAGCCTTCTACGATACTCCATAGTTAGAACGAAACATTATATTACATAGTTTGTTTTGAACAATCGTAGCTCAGTTGATAAAAACGCCTTCCATACGAGGCCATCGAATCCGAGCATGCACGTCTCGGACAGTTTCTCATTGTGGATGCCTACAATATTTGGGCCGATGATTCTAAACGTGTAACCGTGATCCTGTCTGGTTCCCCTGTCGGGGTATCGAAGGTCAGATGGCAGTCGCTTCATTGTAATTACCAGACTTCCCGAATCCTGGATCATGGTCCTAGAGTATCCAGGGCTTCGAAGCGACAGCTTTATACGCAACTGGGAGTTACACGGGAAGAATGGGATGAGAGCCATCCGCGCCATTTATGGCCTTAGATCGCGCGAGATTTGTTTAAAGAAATCGACATACTTACCATGTCTTCTCAATACATCCTTAATTGCCTTATGTACGGACATAAGAATCTCCATCTGTTCTCGAAGAAGTCTGACTGTCACGGCCTTAACAACAGACTTATCAGGCTCTTAAAGGTTGGCAGTTCATTTATAGGATTGAGCATAAAAATGTATAATAAGTTACCTCAGATTATTATTGACTTGCCCACACATAAGTTTAAATTGTATATAAAAAACTGTTTAATGAAGAAAGGCTATTATATAAAAGACGATTTTTTGAATGACATTAATTTAGGGACATATTAGTAACTCAAAAATTGTACTATATTTTTAAGTTAATGATGACATTTTATAAAACTTTTTTTTTTAAAAGTGTAATTGCTTAGTTTGTTGCTGGTGTCTTCTTGGCAGAAAACTACATTCCGAACCAGTGGTAAACATGTTGAAATTCATAAGTGTTCTGTATGGACCTAAATTGAATAAACAATTTTCATTTTCATTTTCACACGCTTAAATGAGGAGGACTTTGTTTTGAACGTGACAAGGCGAGCAGTGATCTAACTTGATCACCTTGAGGCACGGGCTTGCGTTATCGAACATTTGCCGACCACGACACGTAGTTAAATACACTCACGCTTGTTTTAGAGCTCGCTAAACTCTGATTTTTAATTATGTGGAGTAAACTGACAGATGTCAATGTGTCATCCCCTTCCATATCACTCATTTTGACAGATGCGAAGTGTCAAAATGTATGGAAACTTGACAATTGCATCTGTCAGTTTACTCCACATAATTAAAAATCAGAGTATAGGTTATAGTTGATTGTTACAAAATTAATGTAAGGTTTTCATCCAAAATCTGCGAGGCCTCAAGTGTGTGCAGAAATAACAGGATAAACATCATAACCCTCCTTTATGCTTCGCCGTAGTCGAATAATAATCTCACGGTATCAACACGCATATAATTTGCTTTTCACTTTTTGAAACAGATTTCCCCATCGAAAGATAATGTTTAACCATAACACAGTTACTTCTTTTGGCACCATAAAACGAGGAACACTGAGTGTCTGAGGAAAGCTAGTCCAAAGATGGCGGGGGGAATAACAATCACACATTGTCTCTAGATAGTTAGATATTTGTATGCACGATGCGACTGTATGACTCGCTTGCACTTAAGGCCGACTTGAGGTCTTGTAGGCAAGGTTTGAGACAGCTAAATGTCTGTGAGGTGTAACATCTTATCAAATAACTATATTACTGTCATTTAATTTATTTTTATAGTAATTAGGTAATGTTAACAATTTCAGAAATTAAGATTTAGTAATATTTTAATTAATAAAAAAATTGTGCCAGCAGTTGAGTTTGGAGCAGTGGTAGTGAACGTTGCTTCTGGTACAAGGGTTCCGGGTTCGATCCCCGTACAGCACAATTTGTATTGGTCTGGGTGTTGAATTGTGTATTTACGAGTACAAAAGAAAAGTATTGAATGTATATATGGGTCATTCCACTGTTGGTTCTGTATATATTCGTCACACAGGTGCAGTATATACGTTCTCTATGCACTGGTGCATGAGCTACCTATCTTGGAGTCAGATCAATTTATATGATGTTGTGATATATTTATTTATTTGTTTTAGGAATTGAGCATAAAAAAACCTAAAGGCAGACGACGTACGATTCTATATAGGTAACCTAAGGATGAGGTACTTGAAATATGTATAGTCAGGGCAAGAAGATTTAATCATAATAACAAGAAATCTTAACTTTACTTCTTACACTGAAGGTTTATTCTTGTGACAGATTATTAATACATCTTATTGACAGACAGTAACTCCACAACATGGGATCACACAACTGAGCTAGAAGGGAAAGGCGATTCTTAAGTATATAGGTACATTTACCCTCTTATTACAAAAAACTACGCTGATAACGGCTTTAATCCTAAACTAGCCAGTTCATGATTACCTATTACGGAAAAACGTTAATTCCTATTTTTTTATTACACATCCTCTACTAACCATAGACCACTTAGTACCGCAGGATAGTGTCAAAATTTAATCGAATCATTCAATCATTCGTTCAGTGACGTTTCATAAGATTGTTTTGATGTCTGAAGTAAAAATAGTTTTGGAATGTTTTTATGAAATAATTATATTGTATTAAGTAAGGTGTCTAATTAAAATGCTTAGGAATTGCTTCTATTTTTGGGATTAAATCCAAAAAAACAGGTTGACTACTTACTCACAAATAATTTACCGTAAAAGGGAAATAACTGTCACGTAGATAAACTGTCATTGTCACTGAATCGATATTTTGAGGTTATTGTTTTAGTTCTTCTTCGTTAAACTATTAACATTAGTATTATAATTGATATACTAATTCACGTTAAACTTAGTTTTCGTAATAATGTTCATTCTTCTAGTTCTGCAATTATTTCTAGTACTTGTACTTATTTTAAACCACGTTGGAATAAGAGGGTTATAGTTAGGAGATATTTACAAATACTGTCAGGCATCCCTCATTGAATACACACCGACGGACCCTCGCAGACAGTCCCTATGTACGAGTATACCTATTGTGTAATGCATAGATGCGATTCACCCCCCCTGATAGGTATTAGCTGGGGGTGTTGCGGGAGCCCTCGTACCACAAGATGAGCTTACAAACTTTTGATATTGCTGCAAAATATAGATATTAATATCTACACGATTACGAATTAACGAAGATCTGACAAACAGGTAACTGGCAATAGTTAATAATGACCTAAAATAAACATAAAATCGGTAGTCTACATGAGTGAAGGTAAAGTGTAAGTAAAAGTACTTAGTGTAGGTACTTTTTGGTGAACCAAGTTGAACTGCAAAATCTTAGGATAAAATATATTTTCTATATCTTGAAAATCCGTTGTAGATTAGTGACATAAAACGGAGATCTAAAGCTTAACTAAAAGTAAGTGAAAAAATACACTTCGTGTCATTCCTAGTTGCGTGCAAAGTCGTTGCTTGATTCGATCGATTGCCTGATCCTTTAAGTCCTACAGGCTAGCCTACCTCTAGGCTAAGGATTCCCCTAAGTCAACATTAAAATAATAATTAATTGAATACCTAAGTTGATTAATAGTCTAAAATAAATTTGCAAGTACGATTATTATCATCTATTCTTCTGCCCTGGCTGGGTATCTACCCAGCCAGGGCAGTAGAATAGCTAGCAAACCCATCCTCAAAATATTCGTTGTTAATTAATTATAAATATTTTTACTGCGCTCCGTGCGATTATAGCCCTTTGACTGCTAATCCAGTTTAATTGCCTGCTCTCAACGATCAAAGGTCCAAAATCTGACATGTTAATTTATTTCACAACGTTTTCAAGAGCTTTTAAGGGGGAAATAACCCCACCACCAACGCAGTATCTAAGTGGAGAGAATTAATTTAGGTACGATGGATCACCCTTCAAGCCCTAAGGCATATGTATGGGCACATCCATTATCGAAACAATACAACATTACATGTACGTACCTACATAAGTTGTTGGTAGTTTATTTGTAGTGCGTAGACCGACACAACGAGTAATATTCAGTTCACTCAATGAAGGCGGTTAAAAATACACTCACTCTCTCTGCATAATCAGGTGGATGAGCCGAATATCACTATGAAACTACCTAGAACAAAGTCATTTCGAATTTCGTCAAATGTCATCACTTCGTCCGAGCCCTCCGATCATCTTCATTCCACCTATGTACAGCTCGTGTAGTGATAGCTTGACGGTTCTGCATTCAGCCCCATAAAATATCGCCAGTCTAGCAATAAGACTAGCGATATTTTATGGGGCTTGATCACTTTCCCTTTAGTGCGTATGGGTGGTATGGGCATATGCGGTGTAGATACTTAGGTATCGGAATTGAACTTCAAAACTACAGTCGTGGTCAGACAAATGGACACAGGACCTTATCTTACCTTACAACCATACTAATAACAAAGGCATATAAATATGAAAGTATCTGTGCTTTAGTAATAGATTTAATGTAAGTCCTGAAGTTAGTATGATTGTATGAAAATTCGGTCATTGTATGGTGGCTCCTGCGCCTTGATGAACTCACACACACTCGCCCACTCACAATATAAATTCTTGACTAAGACAGGGGGAACTAACTTTAGTGCGGATGTTACGATACATATATGAAACAGGAGAATTGCTTGCCACAAAAGTCTTCTTGGGACTTAGTCGAACACTTCGAAGTCAATAAATACAGGTCTTCTTTATTACCCTGTGATTTTATGTTCGTTACGTTCGTGTACATTCCGTTTAAAAACTGAAAAAGTAGAATGTTATGATATGGAACTGAATGCCTTTTTGGCAGATTTTTGTCTCTTACACAATTTTAAAATCAGATGATGTAGCATTTGAAAACCATATAATACTATGTATATGGCATAAATGTTGAATGATGAAAAATAAAATCAACAGAACGTGAACTTGCCTGTGACAAAACTTGTTTTCACCTTTACGATCGTCGGTCCACCTTGGATAACTAAGTAATAAAGTACAAAAAAGCTGTACCTTCACTGCAGTAAAGTATGCACTGAGAACATCATCAGGGCATACACCCTAATCAGACTGAGCCTCTTCTTAGAAAGCCATACTTGAAAAACCGCGCGAAGCCGTTAGTGCTGGGGTAGAGGTACTCTTTCTCTACTCCACCCGTATAGATCTGCGTCAGGGCTGGTTGGATCTCTTACACAATCTGTGACGTTTTTTCTGAAAATGGCACATTCCATTTTCCAGCATCAGGGACCAATTGGACGACCTTTTTACTTTACTTTATATCTAGATCCAATATGTTTTGCATTAAAACATTTCTATTATCTGTAATATTCATGACGACTTTTTCCTTGGGCAGACGATTCGGACGAAACGGTGGAATCATACAAGAAGAGAGTGACATATTGCGAAGAGAGAATAGAGAATATAGAGAAGAGAGTGACATATTGCGTCACTCTCTTCACTTAAGTGAACTGTTTTGCGTAGGTCTAAAGCGTTAGTACTTTCGGAGTGTAGATCCGATTTCCTCTTCATGGCATTTGATCAATTCGCTCTGTACTGCCATCGCATCATTCATTTAAGGGTTTGGTAAAGAAAGGAATTCTCCGTTAACTTGAATATTCTGGACATTTTGTAAGTGGAAAGCTAATTAAAAATATTTTCCTCTAGAGCACTCAAATAAGGTCCGTGAAAATACATCGTAGAAACATGTTTTTTAGAAACATTGTTAGAGTTAAGTGGCTAATTATTTTCTTTTGAAGTAAGCGCTTTTTAACAGAATGTATGTTTGAAAGCTGGAAGTGATGTGATACCTAATTAGGTATTACCTACTTATATCGATGATTATTACTTATGGCTACAGTTTATTATTTTTGAAAGTAAGAATGTATTTCTTGGAGAGCTTCGCAAGCAGTGGTAGGTATAATAGATACTTAGACCTGCTTACATTGTCTGAGTAGCAAGCAATTACTGACTAATATTATTGTAAGTATGAGTAGGTGAGTTAGTAGGGGTTCACTGTTCAGGTACTTACGTAGTTTCAGTTTAATAACCTTCATAAAATATAATATTGGAATTACTATATTAGTTCTAGTTTGAGGAATTGAATTTCGATGTATATTGTATTTTAATTGTATAGGCTGGTGATTTCCTCTCTACCTCAATGGTTAGGTTACCACAAAAATGATCTCTTTGTTTTGTATTTTCTATGCTTATATTAATATTTTGATGTGATAACCAAACTTTATATTTAGTTACTTTGTTGCCGCGTTATCAAATATAAGCCGGTAGGTATACTTAATATTAAATTCTTTGCCACTTGCTATCCTTACTGTGATTGTAGAAAACATTTTGGATCAGCAACAAGTAACTAATAATCATTTCATTATGCTATATTCAGCGACCCGACCGCCACCACACCGAATACGGTGATAAAATAAAATCAATGGGCAATATGTCGTATGGCTCGCTGGCCGGATATCATTGCTGCCACCGTTCTGTACCGGATATTACGCTCCTGGATCAAACCTGGTATTTGCTCACCTGTATACAAAATTTTAAAAGTACAGGTATTTTAAAGATAACAAAAGCTACGGACATTTATTTATAAAAGAATATCGCTATGCTAATGCTCGGTAAAATGGTGAGGTACTATGCGGGGTAGTGCTTTTTAAGTTTTCTAGGAGAATTAATATGGAGGAAAAGAATAAGGTAAAAGCCCATATCCTACTGCAGGGCAAAGGCCTCCACCATAGAAATCAAGTCGTCGCTACTATGATCGGATTTATAAGCTTTATCACCACGCTTGCTAATTGCGGGTTAAAAAAGAAAAGAAAAGGTACATAGGTATATTTATTTGGAGCACATAAACAAGAGTGAGCATTTTTTAATCTGGTGAAAACTAAGGGATATGACTATTTTCTAACTCCGTCGTCTACTTATAGATTTCCAAACTCCTTTAAGTAAAGGAGTGCACAAAAGAATTGGTATTTACTAATGTCAAGGTACAGCCTTCCATACGGGGGTAATGGTTCGAATCCGAGCATGCACCCCCGGATTTGTTAAATCTACATACGTGCATTTTTCTATCTTAGTATAGCGGTGAAAGAAAACATCGTGAGGAAAACTGCACGTCTCGTATACTTTCTCAAAATTGCGGGTACCTATAATATTTGAGAAATTCCTTCTGAACGTGTACCTAACCACCGTAATCCAGTATGTCTGGTTCCCCTGTCTAAGGTCAGAAGGCAGAAACTTCATGGTGATTACCAGACTTACCGAAGGTCAGACGGCGGACGTTCCAGGGTCGGCTCTAACCCAAGTAGCGCCCGGGTGCAATCAATAACCAGGAGCCCTATTGTTTCAACATGTGCGAATGTAATATTTACAACATGTACTTATTAGTCGCTTCATTGTAATACGGTATATGACTATTTTTTTTTATTTTTTGCAATCAAAAGACCTCTCAATGATAGAAACATCGTTGAAAGAATCACTTGATTCTCATTTAAACTACCTGAGATATCACAACTTTAAAATCACATTATTTTGGGCAAACCCAAAACGCTTCATACAAATGGCTACTTAGCTGTGACGTCACACCTAAGTATTTTGTATGCATTTCATTTGAATTTTGTATGGTAGCTATATCAAATGTTTCGTTTATGTCAATGGTTCTATTATAATAATTGGTTCAAATTGTATGGGTTATTCAATGGTATAATTATTTTTTAATAATTTCATACTTTTAAAATGGACTTGTCCATGAATCTTTGAATGACCATAAAACCGGCTAGACATTATATTTTCAATTGAGAATTTTTGCCATTGGCACATATTGACCTATATTTTGATAAAATATTTATATTTTGATAAATCTTGAGCTAAGTCATATACCCTATTATCAGACATCCCGAATCCCGTACCACGGTCCAAGCTTACCCCAGGTTTCGAAGCGACAGCATTGGACGCAACTGGGAATCACGCGGTAAGATGAGGGGAATGATCAGTACTCGCGCCCGCACCTTGCGGAGCGTTGCAGTGGAGGCTGTATGTGTAGCGAGGGGCTCTCGGCGCCCTCTAACTTCCGGCGCCCGGGTGCACCGCCCCCCTGCACTATAGGTAAAGACGCCCCTGGACCCTTCATTGTGATTACCAGACTTACCGAATAGGTTTTTGATTAAGCTCGAGATTTTACAAAATATAAATATTTTATAAAAATATAGCTAAGTAAACATAGGTGCCAATAGCAAAAAATCTCAATTAAAAATATAACGTCTAGCCGGTTTTATGGTCATTCAAAGATTCATGGCCAAGTCCATTTTAAAAGTATGAAATTATTAAAAAATAAATATACCCTTGAATAACCCATACAATTTGCACCAATTTTTATAATAAAACCATCGACATAAACGAAACATTTGATATACTACCATACAAAATTCCAATTAAATGCCTACAAAATACTTGCGGGTGACGTCACATCTTATTAGCCATTTGTATGGAGCGTTTTGGGTTTGCCCTAAATAATGTGATTTTAAAGTTGTGATACCTCAGGTAAGTAGTTTAAATGAGAATCAAGTGATTCTTTCAACGATGTTTCTATCAAAGAGAGGTCTTTTACTTACAAAAATAAAAAAAATAGTAAAATACCGTATTCTGGTTCGCTGTCCAACCGCACCCCTGGCTCCGAAGCGACAGCATTGGACACAACGGAGAAGTTTGTTACTTACTAAAATGAGGTGAAGGAGGATGGATTACATAGATCCGAGCAGCTCAGGACCGAGCACTTTTGCGCAAAATAAAGGAGGCCTACACTCAGCTCTGGGTACTTCCAGGCTGGTGATGATGTTTAATTAGGTTGCCCATGGGAGAGCCACGCTTCGGCATGATTATGAAAACCGTCGTTAAGCAGCATTGTGTTGTATTTCGCTGCTTGAATGACGGTACCGGAGGCCCAATCTAGGGGAAAGGGGGGTTTAAAGGTTGGCAGCGCACTTGATGCATATATGGGCGGCGGAAATCGCTTGCCATCAGGTGATCCGTCTGTCCGTCTGCCACCTAACACATAAAAACCATACTAAACTAAAGCGTTTCACCTTTGTGGAAGTAGCCTAACCTAACGGACGGACAACCGAGCAACTAGACTAAGTATTGCTTATTAAATCAACAATATTTAATACTTCTATTGTGTGGGTAGTGATTATCCACACGAGCATGGTTTAGGTTAGGACTACTATTATCTTACTCTGTGGCCAATCTGATTTATGTTTTCCTTGCTTACCGCTCGCAGTGTTATGAGTGACGTTTCGCGAGGATACCTATTCATCTCATCTTAGCCTGTGCCTAATACGCAATTTGACTTTTTTTTTATTTATTTTTGTAACCAAAAGACCTCTCAATTACAGAAACATCGTTGAAAGAATTACTTGATTCCCATTTAAACTACTTGAGATATCACAACTTTAAAACCACATTATTTTGGGCAAACCCAAAACGCTCCTTACAAATGACGACTGGCATGTGACGTCATATGCAAGTATTTTGTATGCAGTTTATTTGAATTTTGTATGGTAGCTATATCAAATGTTTCGTTTATGTCAATGGTTCTATTATAATAGTTGGTGCAAATTGACATTACAAAAAGGGACCAAACATTTATGCATGGTTATTTAATAAATAGTATCAGTGTTTGCCGAGAGGTTGTAGCCTCGTAATTGTTTGAAATAGATCCGGTTTAGTAGCTAAAAATTAAAATCGAGTGGCGTCGCCACCTTAAGCTAAATACACTGGGCAGCAAATAAACCGATCCACCAGGTTATGAATTTTAAAAACGTGCCCAGTTAGGAGACATAAAAGTTTTACTGTGATGTCAATAATTTAAATGTAAATCGTTGTCAAAAATGTTCAAATTTTGACTAAGCATTTTAAAATACTCCAGAAACATGTCACGGAAATGTAGGGCTTTTTGTATCCCATATCGAGCGAGTAAAACAACTAACGTTTTTGTCATTAGTCATTTAAAATTCTTAATTAAAAATAAAACAGTTTTGACATTGATCAATTTTAAATTCCTACTTGCCGTGTAGCAGTAAAACTTGTAGGCCTCCAAACTGGCCGTTTTCATACGAACGTAGGTATGAATGAAACGTCCTTGTGGCTCGGTTTATTAGCTACTCACACCCAGTGTATCTACGAGTACGGCAGAAGTTATTTGGTGATAGATAAGTGCTTAAGCAATTTACACTAGCAGTGTTTCCAATGACAGTTGAGGACGACTATTAATATGGTACCTACCTACTTACCTAATTTGTTTTTTGCTAATGAGAACAGTTAAAATTACTAATTCATAAACCTACTTGCATGTGGCAAGCGATACTACACCTGCACCTAGCAATAAAGGTATTAAGAGAAAGTATTTACCTGCCTAGTTTTCACTTAAGATACCTATCTAGCTACCAGTTTTTTAGTATTGTTTAGTAGCTATTTCCATAATACATAAATTTCAGACCAAAATCTTATGTGTTGAACATTTTCAGAAAAGTAGGTAGGTCTCTTTTCTGAAACAAGATTATTAGATAAATCTAATAGAATTTTAAACTACACATATTTTATTTAACACACACATAGTTAACGTATTTCACTGAAGATAAAATAGTATCTACTATAAACTGTAAAGGTTATATGAAGTAGGTAAATATTTTTAACTTTGGCAATAAAATGAAATAGCGCCGGAAAATTGATACAGACAAGCGTGATGATAATGTCAAATAATTTGTAGAAGGTATGTACTTTTCCCGTTTCGCAATTATTGAAATATAGGAAAAATAGGCTACTTACTTAACAGTTTTAAATTTGGACGTGTACTAGTACCTAGTATAATACCTAAAATAAATTCTCGGTATTGTCTCGCTACTTGCAAAATAACATTAATCTTCTCATCAGATAGACACTGCCATACCTACGTTCCTTTACTTTAGTAGACTAATTGCTTGCTATAAATAACACAAAAGAGATAATATAGGTGCACTTGACAATACGACTTGGACTTACAATAGTTACCGTTCGGACCTTCAATGCTACTAAAACGGACAAAATATAAAAAAATAGTATCTTCTATTGTTCAGCATTACTCATCGCAGTTGAATGTTAACAAAAACTATATAACGGATGCCAATAAAATCACGTGAAAATGATTAAATATCGTTGAGGTGCCTAACCGTTTCATCTCAGTACTTACTTTACACTATTACTAAAAAAACCCAGATGTACCTAAATAGTAAGTAATATAATATAGTTAGATACTATAAAAGGAAAACGTATAACCTGATGCTGTAAGAGCATGATTCAAGCGATAAGAAAAAGGCTTCTTAGTTTTTCCTTCAAGTCAAGGGCACGATATTACTTTACAAATTAACCAATCGATTAGTAATAATATGTACTGAAATTTTAAAAATATCTCACCTTAAATCGAGACGGTCATTTTGCCAACGCGTCCTGTGGTCACAAACACAACAAAACTTTCTAAAATTCAAAATCAAACTAGATGTAAGGCTTCGCGGCTCGACGGCCAATCGCGGAGGTGGGTGACGGAATGCGACTCTTGCGCAGGTACGGAGGTAGAGCGCGTGAGGCGGACGGTAGTGTGCGTGGCCCGCACACAGGCGCACCTATCCGTAACGACAGTTGCTAGTGTTACGTGCACACACATTGGCAGCCCATGCAAGTAATGAAGTTCATGCAACTTATCTCTCCCGAAGGGCTCGTTAGAGTGCGATGATTTTCTCTTGCATTCCACCGAGTAAATGAATGTAAGTAATGTAATTTTTTGTTGTTAAAGTTTACTTACTGTATAACTTACTAAACCTGTCAAGGGCGAATCGCACTCGCTCAACGCATAGTAGGTAGGTCTTATGAAAATTAACTTAGGTAAGTATACCTAAGTACTAAGTGTTTACATGTGTACCTATGTTCTTGTTTCCTTTTTTGCATTAAATAAATTACAATTAAGTTTCCAATGCTTTTTAAATAAAGATAATGAAGAGCTAAGTGACTATGTAAGAAATCTGAGTACCTGCTGGTAAAATTTATAGCAAATAATTACTAGGTACCTATAGGCCTGGCTACATTCGATTTTCATTAGTGATGGGCTTATTCTTGGCGTCATACTGAACTCTTGAGAGTTTAGGATGAGGCAACCGAGAGAGCTGATCCAGAAGTAACTTTAAAAAAATTAGGTTGTAGCGGAAGTAGGTACAAAATGACATGGTATTTTTTTTTTCAATCATATTTATATATTTAATTGCACTATTATCAATCTCAATTATTAACAGTCATTTGAGATTTATTGACCAACAGTAAAACAGTCTTTCAATGAAAGAACTATAATAAAATAATTATTATGAGAAACATTAACATCTAACAAAAACCATTTTGTCCGTATAGTATGGAAACCCAAAATCAAGGTTTCTCAGAACATGGGCCAAGCTTGCATCCATTTTCCAAGCGGAGGTATATGCCATAATCGAGTGTGCGGAAACCAGTCTGCAAAGGAAATATTTGAACAAAACTATATAAGTACATAAACTCTGACAGTCAGGCGGCTCTGCTAGCACTTAGGGCGTACTCTACAACATCCAAACTAGTAGAAGACTAGATATATGACTAGACTAAACCTTCTAGGTCAATGTAACAGAGTAACACTTAGGTGGGTTCCAGGTCACGCGGTGATTGGAGGCAACGAGATTGTTGATGAACTCGCGAGGGCAGGATCCGAGGGTACATGGTACGACCCAGAACCCTTCTGCGGCATACCCAAAAGTCTTGCCCGTCCGACACTGGAAATAATCTATAGACACAAATCACGCGAATCATGGCTCAAGTTTCCGGGATTAACCCAGCCCAACTCATAAAGCCGTTTGACTGCAGATCCTCCGCTGCATTTCTTGGGCTAAGTAGGAACATGCGCATCTTAGTAAGATCATTTACCGGTCACTGTTGCCTCAATAAGAACATGGTCACTATAGGACTGAGCGACACTAGAATCTGCAGAATGTGTAACGAGGCGGGTGAAACCCCTATTCACATAATCCCTGAATGCGGACCACTGATGCGGAAACGTAGCTTACATCTGAGAAAGCACTTTTTGAACCCCAATGAAGGATCCAGTCCCAAACAACAACTAATACACTTTCTGAAAAGTGTAGTGTTTAGGACTGATATGTGGCACAGTGGCGATAGCAATAGATCAAACTGGACGCAGTGATACTGGTCTGAATAGGACCTGCATTTATTATTATTTGTTAGAAATGGGGTGAGCCCTGCGTCTCATAGCCACTGCGACCAGTAGATGATCTATTGTGGCAGCCCCGTAACCTATTACAGCACCTCATGTAGCTCCAGTTCCAGGATAAACCCGAGAATGGAGCTGATGGGGGAGCTTTTGATCTCGTCTGCTGAGATCATGTGTGCTCCCAGGTGCCGGCTTCTGCACCGGTGCAGCGCTATGCACTCGCCGAGGACGTGGATAATCGTTTCCTCGTCCTCGCGACAGAACCTGCAGATTTTGGTATCTGAAAGGCCCATGTTGTGCAGGTGCTTATTTAATTTGCAGTGCCCTGTGAGGGTCCGAGTGAGTGCCCTAACATGTCCTCTGCTCAGTTTTATTATTTCTACAGCTCGTCTCTGATCGAACGCCTGTATCAACGCCTTAGACTGTTCTAGTCGAGGTAGTCTTTTCCAATATTCAGTGCTTTGCTTATGCTCCCACTCTTTTAACTCGAACCTGACCATGCAGGCTGGAACGCCACTTATTGGTTCCGGTCCGAGTAGTGGGCTCTCTGCCCCGGCCTTTGCTAGCACGTCAGCGACTTCGTTGCCTCTGATATTGCAGTGTCCCGGTACCCAAATCAGATTTACGATGTTGGCATTGCCAAGCTGGTTTAGGAGCAGGACACACTCGCTAGTGAGTTTGGAGTCAAGTTCACAGGATGTTAACGCCTTGAGGGCAGCTTGACTATCTGAGAAGATGAATATCTTCTTATTCTGGAGATTCATTTGCAGACTCTCTTGGACACAGCCAATTATTGCGAAGACTTCTGCTTGGTACACTGTGGTATAGCGACCCAGGTTGGCGAATTTGCGTATTCTGAAGCGATCATTACAAAATCCCGCCCCGGATACGCCTTGCCTCCTGGAACCATCCGTATACCAAACGATGTCATTCTGGTTAACATTTCCGGGAGTTCCAGCCTCCCAGTCTTGTCTACTAGGTAACAAGACTGTAAACCGCTTATCGAAGCGGTATTCACGGATCATGGAGTCAGAGGGCATATCCATGACCGGAATTTTCATTAGTTCATTGTAGAGGTTACCTATGACCCTAGATTGCCATCTCGTCCTTCCTCTGATTTTTGCTCTCGTAATGGCCATCCTCGCTTCCATCTGCACGTGAATGTGCAGAGGTGGAATGTTCAGGAGGGCATCCAGTGCTGCAGAGGGAGAGGACGAAAGAGCGCCAGTGGCTATAAGGCAGGCTGTTCTTTGAACTTTGCTGAGGTTCTCCACGCAGTTGAGTTGGTGCGTCTTCTTATACCACACACAGCAGCCATAAGTGACGATCGGCCTCACTATGGTTTTATAAATCCAGAGTGCGGCCTTGGGCCGTAGCCCCCATTTTAGCCCCACCAACCTACTGCTTGCCCCCATCGCTATTTTTGCCTTTCTAGTAATGTAGTCGAGATGCTTGTTCCATGTTAGTTTTTGGTCTAGAAAGACTCCGAGATATTTGACCTCGTTGGACAAGCATAGCTTCGTACCAAGAAGTGTTGGGGCGTGAAGCGCCTCTAGTTTCCTTCTTTTGGTAAACGGGATTAAGACCGTCTTCCGTGCGTTGACTGTTAGCACGTGTCTTGTGCACCAGTTTTCTACTATTCGTAGGGCCCTTTGCATAAGACTGGAAATGGTGCTAGGACATTTTCCTATGACCATTATTACTATGTCATCTGCGTAACCCTGAGTCAGGAATCTGGCTTCATTGAGCTCACAGATGAGACTGTCAACAACCAATGACCATTGAAGGGGTGATAGGACTCCGCCCTGTGGACACCCTCTGGTCACTCTATAATGAAGAGTTTTATTCATCAACGTTGTTGTTGCAGTTCGATTTTGTAGCATGGATCCCATCCATCTGGTGGTGGTATCGTCGATTCCACGATTCACCATGCTACGTGTTATAACATCGAAGTTGGTGTTGTCAAAAGCCCCTTCGATGTCGAGAAAGGCACAGAGTGCAATTTCTTTGTCTTCTATGGCTTTCTCAATTCTGTCCACCAGATCAATAAGTGCCGTTTCCGTGGACTTGCCTGTTTGGTAGGCATGTTGTCTTGCACTCAGGGGTTTTTCAACGAGGTATGTTGCCCTGATGTGACTGTTTAACACCTTTTCCATCGTTTTTAGTAGGAATGAGGTGAGACTTATCGGTCTGTAGGACTTGGGCTGTGATTTGTCTTTGTCCCCTCCCTTGGGGATGTAAGTGACCCTCGCCCGAGTCCACGCTGATGGCAGATAACTCCAAGCAAAGCTTGCACGGTAAAGTTTTATCAGCGTTGAGATGATGATATCTTCGCCCCGTTGCAATATAGCCGGGAAAATACCATCGACCCCACCAGATTTATAAGGCTTGAAGCTCCTAATGGCCCAACTTATCTGTTGGGGACGAAAAATAACGGAAGCTCTCCTCCAGTCTTCATTCCGCGGTCTCCTGTCCGGAGACTTACTGTCCTGGAGTTCTCTTTCGTTATTAATGTACACGGATTCCGGAAAGTGCGTTTGAGCAAGCAGTCTCAGTGTTTCCTCCGGGGATTCCGTGAAAGATCCGTCCGCTTTCCTTAGCAGGCCTAGATGGGATTCAGGTGTCTTGGCTAATATTTTGTGGATCCTGGCAGCTTGGGCAGTGTCTTTGATGGACCCGCAAAATTTTTGCCAGGATCTCCTTTTTGCTTTCCTGAGCTCCCTATTGAAGCGTGTTAGCGCCTTCCTGTAAGCATCCCAGTTCTTGTCTTTTTTTGCCTGATTAAATAAGGCACGGGCCTTTTGCCTCAGATGCTCCAGGTTTTTGTTCCACCAAGGCGCGTTCCTATTGCTCTTAGTGGTCTTAAGAGGACAATTTTCTAGATACGCTTTCATTAGGCTTCTGCCTAAGTCCTCTGCTGCGGCTTCCACTTGGTCCACAGTTTTAATGTATTTAAAATCTCCAAGGTATAACCTAAGGGAGTTCCTAAAGCCCTCCCAGTCTGTTCCCTTGGGGTCTCGGTACGTGTTCGGTTCCTTTGTTCCCGAGCATAGTATGTCGTACCTAATATGGGTGTGGTCGGACAAGGACGGCTCATCTGAGACGTGCCAATTGGTTACTCGGTGTGCGAGATTACCTGAACACCATGTTATATCTAGTACTTCCTGCCTAGAACGTGTGGTAAAGGTTGGTTTGCTACCCACGTTAAGAACAAATTGATTGTTGGTGAGCAAGTAGTCAAACAAGGACTCACCTCTTGCGTTCGTGTCGGAGCTGCCCCATGATGTGTGGTGGGAGTTGCAGTCGGTACCCACCAGCAGCTGGGTTTCTCTCTCCAGACAATATTCCACTACCGGTGTCACCTTGTTCACCGGATCCTGGTCCTCTCCGGGTAGGTACATGGAGCTGACTATGAGTGTCTCTGCACCTTTCCCCCCGGGGAGGTCTATATACGCTGCAACAGCATCGTCTGTACACAGCGAAGGGATCGGGAGGTAATTTATATCTCTCTTGAAGAGCATGCATGCTCTTGGCCTCACTCCGCAGGAGTTACTTAATATCTTACCTGCCGAGTTTAGCCCCATTACCGTGGTTTTGTTCACCCACGGTTCTTGGATCAAGGCGATGTCCAGGTCCTCAGAGAGGAATCTTTGGCAAAGGGCAGCTGTGGCTGCCTTTGAGTGCTGGAGGTTTACTTGTATCGCCTTAATCATTGTGTTGTTTTGGGGGACTGGGAGGGGAAGGGTTAGGGAATTTAGCTAAGACGGATGGATGGGATAGGATTATATATAGGTGCCTAGGTTGTGTCTGTTTCTTTACGAAGGGGGGGGTTATGTGTTTTGTTAAGGATGCCACCCGAGCGCGGTTTGCATTCAATAAAGCTGGGGCCGTCACCATCGTCTGAGGTGTCAATACACTCCAAGATAGCACCTTGGAGCATTTCGACCCTCCCCTGGTCAATTTTACCCAGGGCGTCTATGATGCCGCACGTGACGGACCCAGTAACCTCCTTAAAGGTAGGCTTCGAGGTGGAAGGCTCGCCAAGTGTCGGTGCCTTGGTGGGATTACCTTGATTCGAGGTAGACGAGGTATTGAGAGGGCGCTTTGACGCCCGCTCCCTCGTTTCCCCCTCCTCTCGGGTCCTCTGCTTGGCCTTTTCACTCATGCGCAGTTCTAGCGCCTGCTCGAAGGTCATACCCTTCGCTACAAGCCGATATATTAGTTTTCTATCAGCTCCAGAGAGCTTAACCCTGGGTTTACTCTCTGGCCCCTTGGTCGACGTGTCCCTTTGGTGCTTTGCGCCCAGAGGGGTCGACTCTGCATTGGAAGTACCTGGTCCCTCAGTCCCAGGTGCTCCGGCAGTGTTCGTATGCTCCTCAGTATCGCTGCCAAGGAGCATAGCCTCGGAGGTACCTAGTACCTCTTCGGTAGAATTTAAATGGTCGTCTATTATGTCTACAATATCCATATAGTTCCCACAAGAAGCTAGGGAAGTAAAGGTCCACCCCTGCAGAGCCCCGCTTGCAGGGGTAAGGCTAAATAGACCTCGATTTCGCCTGGTTTCGAGGCCCCTCCGTTCGCGACCGAGCATCCCCTCGGCCATGCATCCATCGGCACGGATCGGATGACACCTTGGATTGGGGTTTTTGGAGACGAGGTTTCCTCCTCCAGGAAAAGAGGGGAGGGATGCGGTGATTAGGGTGGGGATGATTGGGAGGGATGGGGAGGGGAGCATGGGATTGAGGTTAACGGGAATGCTCCTAGCCTGGGATTGGGTTTTGGAGCAGCCATCTATTGTCCGGGGTCAACGTGACACCCTCTCCCGTCCTCATGAAAAGAGGTGGGAGTGGGGGAGGGCGAGCTATCCGCAACCTGCTCACCCGCTCGGTCGCATCAGATGACAACTGCGCAGGTCGCATACACTATCAATGGTCACTGGTCCCATAAACAGTGCATGCACCAACCGAGTAGGACCTGCATAGCTGCCGGCTTAAAATAATAAAAAGAAAATGGACAAAATGGCATACAAGGAATGAACTTAATGACAGCTACACATTTTTAAGAACAAAGTTCACCAGTAAATCGCTTTGTTTTCTTTGGGGCATCAGCACATGACGCATGAGGCCAAAGGGAACAAGACATACATCTTAACCAACCTTCGCCGGGCTTATAACGGGAATAAAGGTCATCACAAGCGCAGCCACTGTCATCGTCTTTTGCATCGCATATGAGGTCTTCGCAAAGAGTACCTACCTAGTATTATATACCGGGGTCTTCGCTTCGTGAGCTGTCATATGTCAACGTTGTACGCTGCCCTTTCTCAATCTCGATCCATTCTCTGATTGTTGAGGGTTTTTCGAATCAGTAATAATGTTTCATCCTCATAAAAATAATCTTTTAATGTTCTTCTTTTCTACTGATGGGTCTTTTGGTCTATTTTTAGGTATAATTTCTTGCATGTTTGGAGTAGAAGTTAAAGACCAATCTTTGACAGGTTTCAATTTTCTTTCTCGTTGGCTTCGGATGAACTGCCCCTGTGGTGCTTGTGAGATGGACAAAACGACATACCTATGTCGTTTTGTCTAGTATCACGTTCGTACCGGTAACTGCGGCAACACTGTGTCAATGACGTTGGCGCTCAACTTTTGACAGGATAGTAAATATTGCTGCCGTCACGTGATAGAGGCACGGAAACGTCGCTAAAACCCGCCAATTTTGAAATAAGGCTATGTCATTTTGTCGATATATGTCATATTGTACGTATTTCCCCTAGTTATTGTGGAAAACAGACGCAAGAAGGGCGTTCCAAAGGAGGAAGAACAGCGGTTTGTACGCTATCGAGGAACATTCACCAAGTTAGGATGGTAACCCGCAGTTCGTCTGCTTTCACGATGGTAGAAAGATGGCGGGATGATCTCATGCAGCTCAGAAACACACTCCTCGAAGTACAGCCTGTAAAATACCGACATACAAGCTACTTTGCAACGATGGGCTAGACTCTGAACTCCTCTTCATCAATCAAGGCTAAGGCCCTGCGATGCATCGAGTCAAGTGCAGCTAATTGGTTTTTAGCTGAGCTATCCTATATGTAAGAGCAGCACCGGACATTCAAATTGTAGTTCCAGCCATAGTTAAATAGATACTTGTGTAAAAAATTAAGTTTTTAAAGATTTTATAACTATTAAGGAACTAAATAGGTAAAAAACTACTAGCACAAACAATACCTATACCTTCCCAAATAACCCCTGTCTAGTTATTTACGGGATTTATATTATGTACCTACCTTATTTTTGAGTTTCCGATATTTCTGCACCGTTGCAAGCGCCATGGTCACGGAGTAGGTATCTGAAGTTTTTGCAGGTGGTGGCAGACGATGTTAGTGACCATGAAAGTTTAAAACAATATATTGCCCCTGTCTAGTTGATAAATTCCTTAAATTAGTTATTATATTTACGTACTTAGTTATTGATGGGATCGGATGCCTGTTCACTTAGTTACTTTTTGCTATAAAGTATGGAAGCGGCTTCTTGCGTATGTCGCAGCCATCTGGTTAAATTGCGTAGGGCGTTCGTTATACGCTGGCATCTAATCAAATGGCTGAAGATTAACTAGTCATGCTGTTGACTGCAACGCCTTAACCAGATGGCTGAACGTTTGTAGCCACCAATTGGATGGCCGATAGTAGTTTGAACTAAAATCATTCGACTCAATCTTTTCGTAAAAACTTGGAGACGATCTCTTCTATCAACTCAACTGTCGGCCTAGGCATTCAATTATAAGCCGGCGTTTAACGAACGCGAACGCCCTATTATTTACATGGGGGTGTTACAGATGATCCTCATTGTGAGGTATCTAAAAATGTTATATTACTGACAATGGGACACCCTGTAGGTACCTATACTACGAACATCCGATAGATAGTCCAACCACGCAATGAATAAAACTTCAAAGTATATTTTAAATTATTCATTTATTTAGCTATTGTATATTCTAAAACCAAATACACACTGAGGGATGAATTCAAAACATGCACTTCCTCAAATACAAATTAAAAGCTATCAACATACACATTTATTTTTATAATACACATAGATTCCTTGAATTTCTAGCTTATTAACCGATTTCAAAAAGGGACAATAGTCTCGTTTCGTCGGATATTTTTAGCTTATTAACAGACTTAAAAATATCTAGGTTTAAATTCTTCGAATTAGCGTAATAAATAACCGACGCCAAAAGGGACTAAGTTCTCGACTTGTCGGATATTTTGAACATATAAATCGATTTGATTCCAAAATTAGGTAAATCCTTGTTTATGGTAATAAACAAAAAACAAGTCACCACAAACACCCAGAACCAAAACGAAAAATACCATTTACAAAAAATAATATTTTTGGTATGAAATCAGCACATAACGTAAACTCTCACAATATATCAACATACTTTTTCAATAATGCACATCAAATCAAACAACAAAATATTACCCTAAATTTAATTTTATGATAAGTCAAAAAAATTACCAAGGAAAACTTAAAACAATATTAAACATAATCTAAACTATAAGTTTTTATCTGTCAAAACCATGTTTATCTTTAGACTTAATTCTTTACGATTGAATATATAAATAAATGTAATGTCAACGTAACAGGAGCCTGTAGAACAGATTATCAACAAAACAAATATTCGTAATCCATTACTAATGGCTATTGAATGCATATTTATATGTTTAGGAGTCTAAATATTGAAAAGGTCATGTAACACGTATTACCTATTTTAGGTTATAATATTAATTATTTCATTCTAATATTTCTTTACTTCTATCGCCTTCTAGCGAGGATAATCTTAATTTCTTTCTAATCTTTGACAACAATCACTTATTTGAGCATTGGATTTTTCTATCATCGACTTTGAAGCATACTAATTATATTTCTCGTCTTAAAATAATTCATTTTCGATAAACTTTGACGTTTGTAGGCTATTTGGATTTCTCTGCATTAACTGCGTTTCAACTTTTGTTTTGTAAGCCAAATGATCTTAGACATCTCTGCCTTCGGTCTATGGATAAAAAAAATATATATTCCTTTATGAATTGATGGAGACCAATATCAGTGTTTCAAGTTAAAGGCAAGTAGGAATTTAAGATAATGACATTACGTTGGTCTCTTGGGCTGCCATCTCGTATCTACATTTTGCACGAAACTATTTTATAGTTACTAAAATTATAATTAGACCCATTAAATAATAATAACTATATTCCTTAGTTTGTACGTTTAAATAAAAGACAAAACGCATTAAATCTGCTGCATGCAAATACATACTACAAACACGTACAAATAAAAAAAATCGTAACTTTCCACCCATTATTTTAATTTCATTATTAAATATTCCTGAGATGTTATTAAATCTGGCAATTTAAAAACCTGTTATTTGTAATGTTCCATTATTTTAGAAATTTCCTTTATTTAATTATCATAATTAAATTTTCATAAACTTCCCCACTGTTGTGGTAACTACCATACTCGAAAAAGGGTAACACTGCATGTGGCAATATGGCGGTTGTCCATTTCTAGTTTGGCGTCTCGAAAATTGTGATTCATTATACGATGTTTCTCGCTAGTCAAAATATATTCCAATCGGGTATAAAATACATTTATATTTTTCCAAAACCACCAAATACAGATATAAAATGGTTTAATTCAAACATTTTAAACAATTTCTAATATAATATTGTTTTTTTCATTGATATAAAGCTATTTTATAAGAATAATGCTTATTCTTTTATTTCTCACACAAGACCTTTTTGAGTTAGTATAATGTTAATATATATATATATATATATATTATTTTTTTTAAAATAAAACAAAGGTGTTATGTACATATTTTCTCAGTAATTTAATAAATTATAATAAAAAAACGTTTTTTATAGATATTGTCTATAAAGTAATAAAATTTTCTAAAGCATTATTACTTATGTTTGATATAAAACTTTAAGCTGTAATAGCTATATTGATTTTAAAATTTAAACTTTTTGTTAGTTAACACCTTTATCCACTCTACCCTTAAAATATATACACTCCTTTTTATATTATTATTAACTTTTTAGGAATTATTTAGAGGTAATGATATATTATTGTTTGTTGTGTTTGTAATATAACCGCTGATAAAATCTTTATTACTTAGCTATTTTATATATTTTTAGTAGATTCATATACTTTGGTAAATTGACTACTAAATTTAAAGAGAAACAAAATGGTATACGTGGGGCGGACAAAATGGCATACCTAAAATGCACTCAAAATCAGGGTACTTACATGTTGAATTCAAAAAATCACTTGTCTTTTTGGAAAGATCTACACAAGATGATCATATTTACTTTCTGTGCATGCCTTTTTAATGACATTTATGTGGTACTATAGAAACCAAAAATCAAACCAATTTTTAACGGCTACAATAACTTTTTTAAGAAATAATATACCCCAGGTCTGTAGGCTTGTTTTTTGTTATTATTACGAGGCCTAATGTGTAATTGTTTGGAAGTAAAACAAGAGGTGGGCCCAATAAAAATGGTATGCCATTTTACCCAACCAAGAGGTATGCCATTTTGTCCACTTCTTATCCTCAAACATAATCAAACCTGATATAAAATGTAATAAGGAATATTAAAATTTTAACACATTATCAAAAATGTTGTGTTATTAAATATCAAACTAAGCCAATAAATAAAATTGACTTGAAGTTATTCTTATTTTTACGATGTGACAACATCCGTCTGAGAAAAACTCGCGACTGCAAAAATCAAACAAACAAGTGTCCACGACAAACGGCCGCGCGAACGACGATGGCGTCGTCACAGGTTCCGATATGTTACTGGGCCCTCATTTTCACATCATTAAGATAGTTAAAATCTCTATAGTTTTGAAGAAATGCAACTGTGTCATTTGACCCACCTATGTTATTTTGTATACGCCTTTCCCCTAAGTCAAAAATATATTTTCCGTCTGTTTTATTGTGATATCCTAATATTTACATTATTTTCCTACTGCATCCCTGACAACAAAAGGACAGGGGTGCCCAACATTCTTTCTCGTTCCAACGCGTGGATAATTGAGCCACTTTTTGAGGAATATGGGGTATTATTCTAACATAATACCTAGGTATTATGATAAATAAATGGCAGATAAACTACCTAAGTAGTGCCAAATAGGTGAGACAAAAGTCCGATACCGATTTATTATATCGCCATTACACCACTCGTCAAATTAATAAAATATAAATTACAAAGGCCTTTATTTATAAATGTTCAATAAACCCAAAATATAATAATTAATGAAGCCCTAATTATATATTTAAACTTAGTGTGAAAGACCATATTGATTCTCTTGCGCCTGTTGAATTACTGCCGTAAAAATAGTACAAAACAATATCTAGATGGGCCACTGTCGTACTAGATAAATTTTACACAGAATGGTTTTCGCATCAAAATTACGACTGTGAAACTGCTTCACTGTTCAAATTTTCGTTTGTTAGAGATGAGACCCTCTGACAGAATACAGTCTTAAAAACATTTTTGGTATATGATATATTTAAGATATTCGGATAAACTTTATATAATACAAACATAATTATTCATATCAGCTTACATCCACCCACTGCCGAGAATGGACTTCTCCTTAATGTCGCCAACCCTGCCAGACTTATCCAGTGTTGCCCTGCTGCCGTTACAATATCGTCGTACCATCGGGCAGGTGGTCTATCCACAGAATTTCGCCCTATTCTTGGCTGTCATTCAAACATATAAAATACTATTTCAATATTAATATTGAAGTAGTATATTCTTTTCATTTATAATTTATATTTGTCACTGCTTCTTGAAACAAATAAATATGTCTTTCTTTATTCATGTTATTCAATTCACTATAAATCAATGTTATGACTAACCCAAATAAACCGCAAGGAAATAATTATTGTCCTATTTTTAATTTTGATATTTTAGAAACCTAAAGGATTTTTGTAAATAAGCACTTTCTCTCAATAATCTACTAGAAATTCATTTCGACTTTCTAGTCATAATTAACATCTAATATACAACTACAATAATTTTGATCACATTTAGTATTTTCCGGCCATACTTCCCAATTATTTCAATTGGAAAAAAGAAATAATCATAAAAATACTGTATCACTCACATTAAACATCTAATAACCCGAGAGTATGTATACCCATAACTAAATGCATTTACGCTCAGTTAGAGAAACGTCAATTAAAAATCTGCATTAGTAACTAAATGAGCATTACTAGAAAATTCAGAGCATTCATTAAAGCTGAACGTCGTCATTAAACAATAAGGACAATTTCTGTGAGTGTAGGTATGTCACAAAAATCTTGTTTGCCTCCTGCCTATGAACGATACAATTTGCATAAATATTGCATTACTTGTATGAGAAGTCTTTTAACCTTCTATGCTTCTAGATAAATGTTCATAAATAGAAAATGCCTTTGTAATACTATTGTTGATCGAAGTGGTCACACAGATAGTAAATGAAAGCTAGTACAAGTAACATTCATTACACAGCGAAATTTCACCCTGAGAATCAATTACGTACGTCCCACTCAGTGTCACATAAAACATTAACTTTCCTGTAAGTAGATAATACGATATGAATATTTAGCATCATTAGGAGCCAAATTTTCCATGCACGGCACACGTCCATCCACGTTAGGTATGGCATTTTACAGAGCTCTAATTAATATTAAATATAATTATATCTGAACTAGTAAAGTTTTGTACGCAAATGTAACTGCAGCATATGAATTTAGGATTATTAAATTATAATTATTAAACATGCAAAAAAAATTACACAAATATGTTCCAATATGGTCAAAGTTGCAATCACTCGTTCACTCCCGGGTTAAACAAAAGTTTCTTCTTGTGGATCTTCACTGCCATTATATTTGCACTAATGGTGATGTAGGAAGACAAGACGTCCGTGTACTTCCACATCATAGGACAAAGACATTGCAGCATCGCCTTGAAATTTTAACAGCAAAACATATTTTTATTTATTTAATTTATATTTATTAATTCCTTGTCCGCTGTCTACTAAGTCACTGGAGAGGCCTCGTCGTCCGTCGAGGGAGGGGGCAGTGGAGCGTCCTCCTCGTAGATCATCACGAGCTTGCTGTGTTCCCGTTTCCTCTTGGATGGTCCCTGAAAATGATTATCATAGCCTAATGAACCGCATGTCATTGTAACATAACAAATGATAAACCATTTTATTTTTATGCTTTGTATGTAAAACTGTAGGCCGATTCTAAAAATTCTAAATCTATGATATATGCAGTGTAAAATAAAAATCCGTTCTACCAACTTCTCATTCAATAGTCAACGCCTATTCCAATGTAGACCGCCAATTTTGATAGAATAACTATAGTCCATTCAGTACCTATCTGGAGTCGTAATGGAGGTGAATAGGAAGTTCTATTTTGACATTAAAAGTGAGACGCTCCTTTTAAACCTAACCAATATTTTAAGAAGCGACTAGATTTTCTTTAGAAATCTAATTTTTGTATAAAATTAGATTTCTAAAGAAAATCTAGTCGCGCATTTGAGCTATCTGGATATAGAATACAATATGTAAATATTCACGCAATAAATCATAAATAATTAAATCTCTTTTTCCCCACTGAGCAGTTGAGCAGTCAGACATAGTTTCTATCACCGAACCACTTCTCCCCCACTGCTCAACTAGTTGAGCAGTTATGCAGTCGGGCATAGTTTCTATTATCAAACCAATTCTTACCCACTGCTCAACTAGTTAAGCAGTTGAGCAGTCGGACATAATTATACTATCGAATATTTTATACTCTCCATAATGTTGAGCAGTTGGTATTACCCTCTCCTCAACTAGAAGAGTTGAGCAGTTGGTATTACCCTCTGCTCAACTAGAAGAGTTAAGCAGTTGGTATTACCTCCTGCTCAACATTATGGACGTGAGCAGTCTAGTTGAGCAGTTGAGTTGAGGAAAAAGGGTATCTTCCCTATTTATCTAAAAATAACAAATCTCGCTTGACGTGTCGGAACCACCATCGCTCGTTATCAAGAGAAATGCGGACATATTTTGCACAAGACGATAATCGTGATTCGATGGTAAGATGGTCGCCATACGGATTACTGATTTATTGCGATTTTTTGTGTCAATCCCTGCGAGCAGGAATTCCGATTAGAGCATTACGCAATTCGTAAGATATTTTTTAGAAACTTTATTGGTAATAACGATTTTAAGTTCTTGTTAAGGTTAATTGAAAGATTGATGCTTGTTATTTTGTAAGGATAAGAACACAAAAAAGTTATTGATTTTGACAACTTAATATCTTTATTTGTAGAATGTTAGATGCACAATACGAAACGTTTGAACTGTTCAATCAAGGAGCTTATAGTATAAGGCTGGAGACCAATCTCAGTGTTTCACGTTGAAGTTATTGAAGCTACATTACGTTGGACTCTTGGGTTGCCATCTCATATCTACATTTTGCACGAAACTTTCATATACTTAGTTACTAGAATGCCGGTTAAGTTGAAGGGACAGGTCTATTAGTCCATCATTAGACCGGTTCTTCTGTATGGCAGTGAGACTGGAATGTACTTGAGCGACATAAGCAGGGGATGCTGCGGTGGATGTGTGGAGTCACGCGGAAAGACCGCGAGAGAAACTCACGCACTCGTGGAAGCCTTCATGTCCGTGACATAAACTGCAGGAGAGTGCGTACATTGGTACGGTCATGTCCTGCGAAAACCAGACAGCTACGTGGGAAACAGATGTCTGGCCATGCAACCACCACCGGGCCCCGGCAGAAGAGGTAGACCTAGAAAGGTGTGGCTTGACGTCGTAATGGAGGACATGCGTGCCTATAAATTGACTACATTGGATGCACAAGATCGTGCGAAGTAAAGGAGTAGAAGCAGGAAAGCGGACCCCGAGCTCCGGAGCGACGGCTTGGCGACTAAACTTTAAGATGATGATGAATAAAATTATAATTAGACCCATTAAATAATAATAATAATAATATACCCATATTTTTTGGTCACTTACTATAACTCACGCATGCAGTTTCCAAAGTATTACAATTCAAGAGGTGTTAGCAGGAATATTTTAGAATTTTAATAACAAAACAAATGTTTGCATTGTTACTAAATAAGGTGACCACATAATTAGTACACTTTGCAAAATTGCTTTTAATAATATTCTCTTTTCCAGATATATTTTGAGGAAAAAGCGCAATGTTAACGCAAATACTTTTACTTCATCGGTATGCCACACACCACGTGGATCAGTTGGTCGTTTTTTGAATATTGCACGTTAGACCTTCAAAATTGCCTTTAATAATATATTATCTTTTTAGGAAATATTTGGAGGCAATGATAAATTATTGTTGGTTGTGTTGGTATTACAAAGTCAATAAAATAAAAGTAAAAAAACTAAAACCCAACTACGACAAAAAACGTCGCTGAAAAAGTATAAAACAAGCCTTCGTTGTCAATTTATGCAATATTCACTATGTAGAGATAAAATTTCATGTTTGGAAATCCGCAGTCACACGTTGTCATAGTATATTTAACGTGTGACTACGCCTTTCCAAACATGAAATTTTATCTCTACATAGTGAATATTGCATAAATTGACAACGAAGGCTTGTTTTATACTTTTTCAGCGACGTTTTTTGTCGTAGTTGGGTTTTAGTTTTTTTACTTTTATTTTATTTGTACTATTTTGGTGTCCAAGTGCTAGTAATATATATATATATTCAAAATGTACAAGTCAAGCGCTTTCAAATGATACCAAACACGGCATATTTATCATAACTTTATTTTTTTACTCTGTATGTTTTGTCCGCTAGAGGGCGCCACATTAGATTTTGTGAAACTTCATATAGCCTATAACCAGCGGACGATCAAGACGCTTATAATGATATGTCATTTGTCGAATTCTGATAAGTAGTTAAGAAGTTACGTGGAAACAGATGAACATACATACATACATACATACATACATACATACATACATACATACATACATACATACATACATACATAGCCTGTCAAAATCATAACCCTCCTTTTGCTTTGCCGTAGTCGGGTAAAAATATTATTTGACGACCCGTTGAAACAGTGGTAGTGAACGCTGCCTTTGGTCCAAAGGTTACGGGTTCGATCCCCGCACGGTACAAACATTTGTGTGCATGAACATGTCTGTTTGTATTGGTCTGGTTGTTTTCTATGTATTATAAGTATGTATTTACAAAAGAAAAGTATCATATGTATATATTTTTAATACCACTGTTGATTCTGATATCCGTAACACAGGTGCTTGAGCTACCTATCTCGGAGTCAGATCAATGTATGTGATGTTGTGAAATATTTATTTATATATTTATATTTTCCGTCCGTTTTATTCTGACCTAATATTTACATTATTTTCTTACTGCATCCCTGACAAAGAGCAATTTAATTAAATTAATCCCTGAGTACAAAGGACAGAGGTGCCCAACATTCTTTCTCGTTCCCACGCGTGGGTAGTCGAGCCACTTTTTGAGGAATATGGGGTATTATGCTAACATAATACCTAGTTATTATGATAACAAAATGGCAGATGCACTACCTAAGTAGTGCGAAATAGGGCAGTCTAAAGTCCTAAACCTAATCTTAACTTAAAGCGATAGTGTAACTATTAATTATATATAAATTATAAAAAACTGTTTTCTTATATTATCATATGAAGTTGACGGTTTTCGTGCTGGCCAATTTAATCACGATTTTTCTCCTCTTTGGTAAGGAATTTCAAATTCAAATTTAATTCAAATTACAGCTATTTACTCATGTATTTGTGCTTTGATGAACGTCATTCATTTGTTTTTCTGTTTGCGTCACTTATTTTACAAAATGGAAAACTTAAAATATCGCATTATTTACGAGTACGAGTTCTGCGCTGCGTAAACAACTCGAAGGGTGAATATTGTGTATAGCGGTCGTGTTGCAAAAGAAAGCACAGTTCGTATTTGGTTCTAACGTTTTCGTTCTGGAAATTTCGACTTGCAGAACAAACCCCGTGGACGGCCAGAGACCCAAGTTGATAATGAAGAATTAAAGGCTATTGTGGAAGCGGATCCATCGCAAACCACGTCCGAGTTAGATGCAGGCTGCGATGTTAGTGATAAAACTATTTTAATTCACTTGAAGCAAATTGGGAAGATTAAAAAGCTTGAAAGATGGGTACCTCACGAATTGACTGAAGCAAGCCGGCAAACGTGTGTCGACTGATGCGTTATATTACTGAACCGGCACAATAATGAAGGTATTTTAAGCCGAATCATTATGTACCTGTGATGAAAAATGGTTTCTTTAAGATAATCGGAAGCGCTCATTGCAATGGTTGGATCCTAGACAGCCAGCCAAATCCTGTCCTAAGCAAAAATACCCCAAAAAAGTTTATTGTAAGCGTTTAGTGGACTATAGTGCCGGTATTGTTCATAACAGTTTCCTCAAATCTGGCCAAACTATTAAGGCTGATGTCTACTGTCAGCAATTGTAAAACCATGATGGAAAAGCTAGCGTCTAAACAAACCAGGATGGTTAATCGCTCCACGCCACTGCTGCTTCACGACAACGCTAGACCACACACTGCACAACAGAAGGCTACCAAATTAGAAGAGCTTCAATTGGAATGTCTAAGACATCCTCCGTACTCCCCGGACTTTGCTCCAACAGATTACCATTTTTCTCGAAATTTGGATAACTTCTTGCAAGGGATAAATTGAACTCTAAAGAGGCAGTCCAAAACGCCTTCAAAGATTATATTGATTCCCGTCCGACTGGTTTTCTTTGTAAAGTGATCAATTAACTGCCTATGAGATGGTAAAAGTGCATAGAAAACAATGGTTCATACTTTGGTTAATTAAATATATTATATTTTAAAATATTCGACTTTTTGTTCCTCCCATACAAAATGCCAATTTCATATGTAAGGACCTAATATAAATATCATAAAGTAACCTTTTTATAACATAATACATATTATGTTGTCCTTGCGAATTCATTCGGAGAACATGAGAATATGTCCAATGTCCGAGTATGAATTATAGTTGTAGGGTGTCCATCCCTATTAGAAAGAGAGGGTGACCTACGGAGAATATTTGCCTTCAAATAGGTATAAATGAGAGTTGTCTCCAGTCTTATACTATAAGCTCCTTGTGTCCAATTCACCTTCTTACGCTGAATCTTCTTCCTCCTAGGGATTTCAAAATGTCGTTGTCAGTATCACAACTGGTTTTGATTTTTGACATTATGTACCTGTTTAACCCTACTTAAAAAATTACTTATTACCATGAATAACAAAACAATACATATTGTTTTTGTCGGTTTATAATGTCATTTGTTCATTCACTCTTGAAACAAGTTATAAAGGTATATACCTACCGAAATTACCGAATTTGGATGAACACAATACGAAAATAAAGTAACGGAGTAAATTGCCACACGGATAGTTATTCTCTTATAACTGTCATGTTGGTCGAATCCGCTCTAAGGGGCAATTGTGTGTTGTTACCATGTTGTTACAAATTATAATGTAGTACTTGGAGTGCCGAGTTTTGTCGTAGATATGATGTTTACCTTAGTGGCTACGGTGGGTGTCTCTTCGCCAGAGCTGCTGGAGCTGGTGACGCCTTCTTCGAGGGTCAGTCGCGCCGCCACGCCTTCCAGTTGCAGGTCTAGGTAAAGTTGGCCGAGCTGCTCATTCACCAGTGATGGCTGTCAAGGGAAGGGAATACATAGAACATTTGGTTTGCATTAGTATAATGCCCTCGAGAAGTATCTAAGGTATTCAAAAAATCACGGTGTATAGAATTTGAGTAGTGGTATCTTTCCCAGATTCCTTGGTCTGAAAGTGGCTAAAATAGGACCTTACCAAAGAATTAGGGTATTTAACTTGTTTAAACAAAAAAATTTCTTGTCTCAAATTAGTCATTATTGCACTACGTATGTACATTTTCCTTGTCAATCCTTGTAAACTTCTATATTTTCTTTAAAAATCTTTTTCAAAGTTTCAATAAATTTAAAGCAACCGCACAAACTATACACCCCTTTTGCCCGTGGTCCCACCAATATGTCCCTCTGGTGGGTCCACGGGTAATTTTTTTACCCGTTGTCGTAGGACAACGGGTAAAAAAATTACCCGTTAGGAGGGGTTAAAGGTTAATTAGGAGGGGTTTAAAGGTTGGCAGCGCACTTGTGACTCCATTGGTGTCGCGGGTGTCCATGGGCGGCGGCAATTGCTTACCATCAGGTGATCCGTCTGTTCGTCTGCCTACCTATTACATAAAAAAAAACTAGATGTAAATGTCACAGATCTATTTTTTAAGTAAACCGCCGTGTTTGCAGCTTCATCCCAAAATTTCTTGTCCAGCTTTGCTTGAAATAGCAAGCATCTTCCCTTTTCTACTACAGTCCTGTTCTCTCGCATACGCCGTTCTGCTCTGGGGCATTTGCAGTAGTTTTCTGGTGAATTATGCTTTCTTTGGCTAAATAATTATCCATAGCACCATTACAAAATTCACATCCGTTATCAGTACGAAGAAACTGCTTATTTTGCTGATTCTCGACCATAGCTTTAAAATGCTTAAATCTCTGGAAAACTTCATTTTTGTGTTTGAGAAAGTATATAACTGTCATCTTGCTTATAAGAAAGAAAATTTGTGGACCACCAATGGATTTCTTGGACCACCAATGGATTTCTTCTCCATAGGCCCACAAACATCGAATCTCCGTGGGTACATTCACTATGTGAGAATGGCAGCCTTGTCTGTTTCCCCTACAACAGGTTACAAAATTCTCTTCCTTTGTGTCACTGGGAGAAGGAAAGTTCACTCCCTCTTGCCACTTCGATGCCATTTCTAATTTTATTCAGGTCACTGCTATTGATATGCGCCAGGCGCTTGCGCCATAACTCTGCCAAATAATAATTATCGTTTTTTTTTTTATATGAGAGGTGGCATGGACACCTGCAACACCAGTGGAGTCACAAGTGCGCTGCCAACCTTTTCCCCTTCCCCCCCATTGGGCCTCCGGTAACCTCACTCACCTCGAAACACAGCGCAAGCGCTGCTTCACGCCAGTCTTCTGTGAGGCAGTGGTATCACTCCGGTCGAGCCGGCCCATTCATGCCTAATTATTATGCCGTTTATTTTAGACAAAGTCCATAATTACAAGCAAATGACATGACGGTGTTGCTTACATACTATCTGTTGTCTTCAAATTCAACTTGTAAACACCATTTGTCTACTGTGCGGTGGCTACTAGCTCATTCTTTACATTTTCTAATATGGCAGGTGTTACTCTCAAACACAACTTTGTTTCCATTTTTGATAAGCTCACTAACTGATAACAAGTTTGTTGATAATTGTGGGATACACAAGACATTCGTGTCATCTCATAGTTGCGATCTATGGTTATATTTTTACGTCTCCGGAGCACATTACCTTTGTACTGTCGGCCACCGTATTTTTTGATAAACTAGGCGAAAAAAATTTGCATTTTCAATCCAATTTTCTTATGACTATGCACTATGACAAGTGAGCGCTAGCTCCTGATTCCACGTACCACTCGCATTTGTTATATTTCTCATTCAGGAATACTACACTAAACGCATTCGATAGTTTGTTTATCTGCGGACATTGATTCCGAAAATCTTATCAAATTAAATGAATTTATAGTAAACCGTCCTAATCGCCGGATAGTAAGCGTGTCGATTGCTAGCAAAAAACCAACATTCGTTGCTAAAATCGACTACCACCTCTGCTTTACGCAAAAAGTCGATTCCTAGAAGGGTTTCATTGTTGCGTGCGTCTGGAAGAATAATGAAGGGCGTCTCAATCACCTTGTCCGCCAGACGAAATTCGAGCGTGGTGAGTAGTACCGCGACATCCCGTACTTGTCCGTCCGCCAATTTGATATGTCTGCGGGCCGGTCGCATCGGATGCCGATGTCACTGTCCTGGCCTACATGGACGATTTACTCGTCATAAGTGAAGGATACCAGCGCCATATCCAAGATCTCCAAGCAGTTTTCGACCGCCTGCGAGAATTCAACCTGCGGATTAATAGGGAGAAGTGTGTCTTTGCCCGAGAAAACGTCAAGTATCTCGGACACATCATCACACAGCAGGGTGTGTCACCTGATCCTGCCAAGGTCTAAGCGGTACTGGATATGAAGGAACCTGGAAATCTCAAACACTTACGCACATACTTACAAACCTGCTCGTGGTTTCGAAAATTTATTCCAAACTTCTCATCAGTTGCTGAACCACTGACGAGATTGACTAAAAAGAGTCAGACGTGGACCTGGGGTAGCGAACAGAAGACCGCTTTTGCCGAACTAAAACGTCTACTTACCTCAGCGCCGATTCTTATCCAAGCTGACTTCAAACTCCCATTTATTCTGCGCACAGATGCCAGTAATTACGCTCTTGGAGCGGTTTTATTGCAGGGGGAGGCCAAAGAGGAACGTCCCATCGAATACGCCAGCCGGCTCCTGAGCGCTGCCGAGCGAAATTATTCCACTACGGAGCGAGAGGCCCTCGCCGTCGTGTGGGCTGTCGAGCGATTTAGATCTTACCTAGACGGACATCCTGTAATCGTAGGAAGTGATCACCAACCACTCCGTTGGTTGTTGACCTTGAAGTCTCCTACCGGACGCCTGGTAAGATGGGCGCTGAAGCTCCAGTCATTCGACATCCAATTTCAATATACACCTAGAAAGGCAAATGTAGTGGCGGATACGTTGAGCAGACCCAATTGTGCGGAGGGAACTCGTGACGACTGTGGTATATGCTCCGTGACTATAGACTTACCTAGTAAGAGTCCTGAGAGTTTGAGACAGGAACAGCTTGCCGATCCAGAGGTCGAGAAGATCATGAAGGAAGTGGAAGGTCCAGATGATGTCGCTGCACGTAGATGGACGGAGCGCGGTTACCTGATGGAGAAAGGGATACTGTACCGTCTGAATCCTGATTCGGAGAGCGAATCTCCGCAGCTACTGATACCTACCAGCATGCGTGCTGAAATCTTGAGGGAGTGTCACGACTCGCCACTCGCAGGACATCCTGGAATAGACCGTACTTACCTAAAGGTCTCACAGCTTTACTACTTTGCAGGAATGCGGAGGATAATCATGGATTATGTAAAGGCCTGTGTACACTGCCAGCGGTATAAGGCGAGTAATACTAAACCGCCAGGGTTGCTGCAAACTCCCGTATTGAATCAGCGCAACGAGGTCCTCGCCATAGACCTGTTTGGTCCTCTACCTGAGGGGGAGAATGGTGAACGATGGGTGCTGCTGGTAGAAGATACCGCGACGCGATGGGTAGAGCTCTACGCCCTTCAAGAAGCTACCGCTGAAGCCTGCGCACGTACTCTTATTGAGGAATTCTTCCTCAGGTACGGTTTTCCACGCAGAGTAACGTCGGACAATGGCGTTCAATTTGTCGGAGCTGTCATGCAGCAATGTATGTTCATACTAGGAGTAAAGCAGAGCTTCGTGCCGCTTTACCATCCAGAAGCAAATCCTGCCGAGCGCAAGAATCGCGATTTAAAGGCCCAGCTCGCGCAACTGGTGGAGAATGATCACACCTCGTGGCCGAAGAAGCTTGCTGTTATCCGCTTCGCGATGAACAGCGCTGTTTGTCGTACCACCGGCGTAACTCCGGCTTTTCTCACTTTCGCGAGGGAACTAAGAACGCCTGCTGAAGCTGAACGCGATATGAGAGCAGTGCTCAATAAAGAGAATTTTCTTCCTCAAATTACTCCATATCTACGAGCTTTCATCGCTAACCTGTCCTCGATTCGAGAGCGAGTTGAAGCTCAACAGGACCGAAGTAAAGAGGTAGCCGACCAATCGAGACGTCCTAGTCCTACATATAAGGAAGGCGATAAAGTCCTCCTTAAGTCCCACGTTCTAAGTAAAGGAAGTAAGAACTTGACGTCCAAGTTTGTCCCAAAACGTGATGGACCCTATGTAATTTCCCGTGTGGTGAGCCCCACCACATTTATGATTGCGCCAATAGATCAACCTAACGAAGTCTTAGGAAAATATCATTCCCAAGATCTCACTCCATTTGTCCCAGGAGTTGGAGAGAATGAGGCCACTCCCAGACCGGTGATTCCCAAACGACGCCGCGGACGGCCGAAGCAGCTAGTTGAGGAACGGGGGCGTTCTCCTCAACTAGAGGGGGAGTCTATAGTAAACCGTCCTAATCGCCGTGTCGCAAATATACCCCAACGCTTACGCGACTACGATTTGGGGATGACTTAGTTTATATAGTCTGTGCCACCCGTCGGCTCACGCAGCGCACTGACTGGCCACCCGCCGTTCGCCGACGAAAATAAGTATAATAACAAATGACAGGCGGGAGATTCGGATTCACGCGCGCTGAGTGTCAACAATATCTTCACATTATTTTAACTGTTTTCACTGTAATTTTCTATTTAAGTAGTGCTAAATTAGTGCCATATCTGTATTATTTCGAACTTAACTAAATACAAACTATTTCGTCACCAAAGTGCAACTTTCATTTCAATCAAAAAGTCTCCTGCGAAAAATTTGATTTAATCTAAGCTGAAAATGTCCACATTCTTTACATTTAAAACACGTAATCAGTTTTCATGGCTGCATTTTTGAATTTCCACGTTCCACGAAGTTGTTGTTGACAGCCATTATTTTGATTTCTGATGATGTTCTTTGTATTCAAATAAAAGTTCAAATGCGATTTATTGGCACAGAATGCAGCGCCACTGGTATCCAAATCAAATCCAAATTACTAGAAACTTCCAAATCGATTACTTCGATTTAATCACATCCGTAGTAATCTGTATTCCCGAATGTTCTATCGCCATGATCATTGGAGAATACTTTTCTGGCAAACCTGCTAATAATAACGAACCAATCCATTTATCTGAAATGGCGAAACCGGTTCCTTTCAATCTCTGTGCTGTCTCGACAACTTGCGTGGCGTAGTTAATCATGGAATCACATCTTTCTTGCCTAATTAAGATCAGATGTCACAGCAAGGATAGCTTTCTTGAGAAACCAGAATCCGCGAACATGTTTTTCAGCTTCGTCCACAGTTCGAACGAGCAGGAGTTCATATAAAGTAGACCAAAAGTCTCCTTTATATGAACATACAGTCCAGAATCAATAGTCAAAATAAGCTTAGTTCTTTCGTCCTCTGCAGCCAAATGTAACTAACTACGCAGCTACTTTTTAGAGTTAATAATGCTTGTGTTTACAGATTTGTATTAGCAACACTTGAAACGGACCGACGCACAAAATAGATTTGTTGACATAAACTTTTTTATATTTTAAAATGGTACCACGGCCTTGGATTTTTTTTTTTGGACATGGCTGGTGACGTGATTTCATTTTTGAAACATGGAGAGTTATTATTTTACTAATGATATTTTTACAAGATTACAGTATATTTTAATATAATGTTTGGGTTAAATTACTTTAAGAAGTATTTCCTTTTAGGTTAATTACATTTAGTATAAAGTATATATTTAATCCCGGGATTCCATCCATGTCCATATTATTTAAAAAAAATCGCAAGTACCAAAAATAGCCCTACCTACTCCGATCATTGGTGATCACAAACTATGAAGAAAATAATGTCCTCCAAACCGATATTTCGGTCATGGCGGCCAATCTCAGCGATCAGCCATCGACGTAGGACATATAGTGCACAAGTATTTGCGCAGACACAAGTGCACTCTCTATTCCCGTACCCTCTTATTTCGATGGGACACTAGTGTGACACTACCGCAGAGGGATTAGGCACAGGACCAACGGCTTAATGTGCTTTGCGAGGTACGGGGGTACAAGGCCGCCAACTTCCAGACTCCGGGCAACCGTCGCTTTAAAGTGCGACCCACTAAACATTGCGCCACCGAGGCAGTCAAGAAGAAAATACTACGTATAAGACAGTTGACATTGATTGGCCAAGACGGCGCATTGACTGGCCGGATGGCGCATTTGGTAGTGACCCTGCCTCATACGTCAAAGATATACCTAAGATATAAAATACACAAACACTCACTTGTGTAAAGTTGCTCATTTTCTGTTTGTCGGCCGTCAAAACTTCTTCAATGTCCTTTGTCAATATTTGGTACTTGTATATCAGCTCTGAAGTCACGCACACCTGAATAAAACAATAAGTAGGTAGTAGTGTTATGAAACGAACATTAGCGGGTGAAAAAAATTTTGATATGATTTGATTAAAAAAAAAGGATTTTCTTCAAATATTGTGTATTTCTAATACTATAATTATTAACTTTGGATTCCGTTATGACAGCTGACGAATTTCTCCGGGGCAAGGAAAGTCATGGCGACAGGTTCCGTACCATGGCCCACGAGCTTCTCCCACTACGAACGATGAGGAAAAGTCCCACGAGTTTTAGTCGGTACTCCCCTGCCGCTGCGGGGGGAGTCGGACATAACCCGTCCGCCCTCCGGCGGATAGTGCATAAAAAAGCGGCTGAATTTCTAAATAATTAAATAAATAATGCAGGTATAAGATTATACTTATGTGCGCAGTTCCTATCGAGGCAAAGATTCTCACTAGCACATCTGGTGTCAATTTTCGGAAGCTGTCTAAGAACGACAAATTGAAAGTTTTCCATACAACTTTGCGGGATAGTGGTTAATATTCTCTTTACTCTTGGGATAAATATGGTTCGGTCACAATAATGATATCGATAATAGAGATAATAAAAGAATTGCGTTCTGGTGAGGATATCAAAGAGTGGAATGGTGCCATTAAAGTGTGAATCAGGAAAATATTTGGTGATCAGAAGAGTTTAATTTGAAGAAAAACATATTTTGTTATTATTCTTGTCCAGTAAAGGATACTATAAAATTGTAGATTACTTAAATGACAAGAATTCATGGACATGATGACCTCCGTGCCTGCACACATGTAGTAATTTTATAAATATTTACTGGAATCATTATTATTATATAATTAATCATTTTTAATAAATTAGGCTTAGCAGCATTTATTATTGTATACAAATTGATTAGTATTGATTAATCAAACAATTGACAAGATGCTAACCACCTACTATTGTACACCTCGTCCTGCAGTTTATTAGTATTGGATTAAGTACTCTGTGACCTATGAGGGGAACCTAAGTAGTCATGCTCTCTCAAATGTCTCTGAGGTGGTGGCGTTATGTGGCGGGTCATTACATTCCCTCTAATATGGTTGAGTGAAATGATGGCTGACACATACGTCATACTTGTGAACAGGTGCCACTTTTGGGGACTGGTCCGCTTCGGTTAACCTCATATTTAGCTTTTAATTTGCTTCATTCTATTTTGTGTTGCATTAGACTGTATGACTTGGTATGAGGATAATAAACCATTGTAAAAAAAGTTGGCGATTAAAAAGAGTAACTGGCGAGTTTCTTGCCGGATCTTCTCGACCAGAAACAACTTTCCGAGCCGGTGGTAGAATCGCATTATGTTTATTTATTTCTTTAGTATATTTTATGTATCAACATATATATGTATTAACATGTAAATTATACATAAGTACTTATAAATAGTTTTAAGTCATTCAAATGTATGACGATTTGTAAGTGCTGTGTACAAGCCTATGCAAATAAAGAATTATTTGAATTGAATTGAATTGAATTAATGTTTATTTCGAAATATTGCATTCTAGGCTAGTTACCGAGTATGGAATTTTTTTTTTAAAAAATGTAAGCTGTGTGTAAATATGACTGCAGAACCATTAGGAGGGCCTTGATATTCTGTTGGCTATGAGCTATAAAGCTTGTCGCCAAATTTAGCAATGCGCCCGACTTCTGTATTAACGCAAAATATTTACACGAAAGTGAAGCGCTGACCGTTAGTCTGCGCACTAGTAAAATATCTCACTTTGTACTGAAAATGGTTTCTGCGCACTCAAGGTCAGCGCTTGACTTTCGTGGCGCCGTCAGTACATAGATGAGTATAAATACATTAATAAAAACAATATAGTAATTAGTAAAAAGAAATAATATTTATATATACTCGCAATTAAAATGTTTCATCTGAGCGATAAGAGTAAAAGCAGAATTCGATCGATTAAGAAATCTTCCCAGGTCCTCTTAATATATTATGTAACATCCAATCTATTTAATACTTACGACCTGATTCACTAATTCATGACCCATTCGCTGCTATTGACGCAAATGTGCGTCGCTACTACGAAATACTGGGAGCTACATACGGGGAAACCGTGTTGCTACGATCCACGCGCGTTTTTACGCGCTAGTTTTAAGTTCATTTATTTACTTAATATAATGGTGTTGTTAATATTATGCGCCACAAATTCACTTGGGCACCAAAATAGTACAAAATAAAAAATAATATAAAAAATCTAAAACCCAACTACGACAAAAAACGACACTGAAAAAGTATAAAACATGATTTTCAGAATACTGAACTAAACGAAGTTGCTAATGTAGATGCAAGTAAATGGACACAGTAGACTTTACCAAGATGCCTTCATTGTCAATTTACAGTAATGTCATACAATACTATTCTGAAGAAAATTTATCTCTATATAGTGAATATTGCATGTATTCACTATATAGAGATAAATTTTCATGTTTGGAAATCCGCGGTCAAGTGCTACGGTAGGTAAAGTCTACTGTGTCCATTTACTTGCATCTACATTAGCATGTTCAGTTCAGTATTCTGAAAATCTTGTTTTATACTTTTTCAGTGTCGTTTTTTGTCGTAGTTGGGTTTTATTTACTGTTTGGAAAAAAGTTTGTAGCCTGAAAATAATGAGAACAAACTCATTTATAGTGAAATTGGCTTGACTATGTTGGATGAATTTCCAAGGAAAACTATGACACGTGGTGCCTACAAGCCCAAGCTATTCTAATAAGAAATGAATTATGGGACTTCGTCAATGGGAAGGCAAATGTGACGACGAAATCCACAGCCGACAAAGTCGCGGTCTTTGAAAAGGGTGATTTAATGGCTCGCTCAGAACTATTTCTTCTGATATCCCCTTCGGAATTAAAGCAAGTCAAGGTTGCAAAACATCAAAGGACGTGTGGAATAAGTTAAAAACTATATACCAAAGCGCTGGACCAGCACGCAAGGCGACACTATTAAAGAAACTAGTTCTTCACAAACTAACCTCTGATGACATCTGGGATCACTTGAATAACTTCTTGGACTATAGAAGAATACGAAGCCAGGAAAAACGTGAATAGTCCACATACATCCGAAGGAGCCTTCTACACAAAGAAAAAGGTAATAAAACTTTGTCAACATTGTAAAAAGAGGGGACAGAGCACAGATGCATGCTGGGCAAAGAAAAAACAAATCCCCAGCCAAAGAAACAAAAATGACTTCAAAAATTTCAGCATCACGCCTACCTGTCTGGCTGCCACGATACCTGACGTCTGGTGCCTAGATTTCGGATGCAGCTTACATATGTGCGGTAAAAAGGAATTGTTTGAAGAAATCCAGGGTGAAAGCGGTTCGCTACGGCTAGCGACTGAAACACAAACGGCGAAAGTTGAAGGGAAAGGAATGGTACCACTCAATATAAACAACGAAAAGATTCACCTGAATGAGACACTATGTACCCACCTTGACTACTAACCTAATGTTGGTACCAAAAATAACCGAAAAAGGTTTCATGGTAAACTTCACTAAATCACATCGATTTTCGAATTCACGTTATTAAAGAAAACATAGAAAAAGGGGCTGTAGAAATATAATACCTTGAGACGGAGAAAATGGAAGCAGACATTTTAACAAAGGGCTTAGCTGCACCTAGATTCCAAAAGCTATGAGAACAAATAGGTGTCGGATAGCACCGCACTAGCCTAAATCCTCTCTCTATTCTTTCCTGTCATCTGTCATCCATCTTGGGAATTTTTCGTTACTTCAAATAAAATGTAATTCTTTATGTACTTATTAATCTTATTATTTACGTATGTAAATTCCAACAGATTATTCTTAAAGCAGTTTTCCATATAACGTTGTTTAACTTCCTTTTTTTTCATATGTTTTAGATTGAGGGATACTGCGTATTTCTGCTTTATTAGCAGCCAGTTTATATTATTTGATCGTGAACATGAATAAATCATAACTTTTAACAATGGTTTTGTCGACCTTAATATAAAATAGTAATATTACGTATACCAAAATATTTTCTGAGCCTTAATATTAACCTGGGTCTCTTTCAAAAGCAAGCAAGAGTGAATAAACAATTTCTAGGGCAAGTATGGCCCTCCTTAGACCTCATTTTACCTAATGTGATGATAAAAAATCTACTTTGATGATACCTTTCCTCTGATACTGTTTATTTATTTTAGTGATATCAAGTAAGAACTATCACCCCTCGTGAGAAGAAATATGATTTATTCCCCACCCCACTCATTTTTGCGAGACATAAAATTAGGGGAAATATTGATTTATATGGCAACCTTCAAATTACGCACACATCTTATACTGACGGCTATATTCTAAGTACATAGTGATCTGTGGCTATATTGATGCTTCACTCATGATTCGACCACGTTCCGTCCGTATTTTTTAGTTCCGAGGTGGTAACATAGTGTTAATGTGTTTCTTTTATTTTGAAAATTAATGTAAATATCTTTTAATATTCTCTTACTTCGTCGTAAGTACATTGAGATACTACAGATCGACCAAGATCAGAAGACACTTCAGTTACATTGACAGGGGGGCGTTTTAAACTTATTTTCTACGCGAAAATGTCAAAACAGCATCGGTTCCGACATTCGCCACGTGCCAAATAACCTTGATCGAACTGTATGTCGATGGTTTTAATCCGATGGCCATAGATATAAAATATGATCGAAGCCAATGAAAGAAAAAAAAGGTAAATATTATACAATGCCTTAAGAAGATTTTGAAACTCTGGTAGGTAGACATAAGAGCTAACCTGCTCCATCCATGGCGGCTCCATCTTCCTTCTAGTCACTTTCTTATGCCTCTTCGGTTCATTGTAAGCAGAAGTCGCCTCCATGGAGCTCTGGTCGTCGGGATTATTCTTGTCCCAGAATCCTGATGTCGAAGCCTTATGAAATGGAAGAGATTAAAATCATAGTGATACTTTTTATACTGTGTTCTGCGAATTCGAGATTTGGTCCGCCTCATGTGAGGCTTGTACAGTCACGACCTTTAATTTGGGACCTATTTCCGTTAAATGTCGTTAGAACATTCATAATGCAATAAGGTCGAAACTTTAGTGCAATAATGTTGAATGTCAAGTTAAGACATAAAATGTTTTATCTAATCGACCCTAGAAATGATAACCTCTTTGCGAAAAGCTATGATTACGGTTTTCTAATTACGAATATATGTTGTGTCCCTCGTGGCAGTGTCAGTCAAGAAAATAGTTTATTGTTGCATTTGCCGGTTCAGTTGGCAAGATGAAATATTATATCAATTGGGAATTGAATATTGTCCTTTCTTTATTTACGCCAACAAAGGGCCAAAAAGTTATCACCCACGGCCACGCAACAATTACTCGGAAAACATCGGTATTGATCGTATGCCCTCGCTCAAGTTGACGTTTTCCCTAGAAAAGTTGTCGATGGTAAATATTATGTCTTTGACACGTTTAAATATTAGCTCTTAATAGCGAAAGTTTGCTTCACGACATTAAACCTTGGGTAGGTCCTAAATCAAAGCTCGTGACTGTACAAAGCGCGCGAGCGGCTGCTGAGCTGCGCATACGCGGCACGTTCGTGAGATGTAGACGTACCCTTACAACTGACGATCTATTCTTAAGGTGACACCGCGACGATACAAGCCCCGCCGAGTGATTTATATTGATTGATATTGATTGCGGCGAATAGGAGACGTTTAAAAAAAAGAATTTACAAATATTTGCGACCCACCTTTGTATTAATTTCTTCCTACAAGTAACAATAATTTCCATAATTGCTAAGTTTCCACTTCAGTTTGGCGCAAAATAATTGATACTTGTAGAATGGACAGTTAAGTTAGTCCATGCTTGTAGGAAGTCATTATTTCATAAGTTCGTCTCAATTTTTTTTTAATTATTTCCTTAAATGATTAATTGCTCACTTTTTTTATTTATTATTTTGTTTTTATTGTAGATAGGTAAGCGTTTGACCATATTTCACCTGATGGTAAGTGATATATATCTAATATGTAGCACGATTACCTAGAAGATATCTATTCACTCGCGCTTTGAAAACCCCCAAATTGTAGCTTCTAGGGAAGGAGGTGTCCTCAGGCAGCTGATTCCACTGTTTCGCTGTACGAATAAGGAAACAGGATTCCAACCTCTTTGAGCGGCCTTTTGGTATTTCTACAATGTAACGGTGTCGATTGAGGGTCTGCCTGGTGGAGTAGTGGAAGAACGGAGGCATTGTACAATTCCGTGGCGCAATCTCCAAAATGAGATTTTTTTAATGACTCGTATTCGCCACAATCATTGTAAATCGCGGTGTCACCTTAAATTTATGTAGAAAAAAATCATGCGAACTCTTACATGTAAGACTTAGAAATCGCGATAAAATAAACTAAATGCAGGTCCTACAACATCTTGGAATATTACTAAAGCAAATAAAGAGTACTAAGTCGTATCGTATCTGTCTTCTATTTTTTATTTGTAAGCAAACGAGCAGACTTCTTATGCACTTATAACCATAAGTAGAAAGAGACGGATAATCATAATAATATAAGGCGGCTAAACTCAATCTACGATCAGTTACTTACGCAAGATTTATTATAGTGCTAAAGTGTGTGCGCAAACACAACTGCACTCTCAATTCCCTTGCCCTCATTCCGATGGGACACAAGTGTGACACGACCAGTGAGGGATCGGGCGCAGGACCAACGGCTTAACGTGCTTTCCGAGGCACAGGGGTTCAAGACCGCCAACTTCCAGGCTCCGGGCTGACACTGAGAATTTCGTAACAGAAAAACTCAGGTTCAAATTTTGGCCCGACCCGGGGATTGAACCGGGTTCAATCCCCAAGCGTTGCCGTCACTTTAAAGTGTGACGCACTACCCACTGCGCCAACGAGGTAGTCAAAAAGAGACGGATATATAAATTTATCAAAATGTAAAACGCCCGAACACAAAGGCAAAGGTATTGTCCAAAATTATATGGAGCCCTTGGCTAGGCCCTGGTACAGCGGTTCAAAAAAGGGCCAATATAGGTGCAACACTTTGTCACTATCCAACTGTTTTAATTTCCTTAAGGTTTTTTTCATTTGTTCAAAAAAAAATATATTTATTTATTTCGTTGTAATAACTTCGTTTCCAAATCAGCAGAATGTTCTTGATTTTTTGGTTAACTGTACATGTCCTAGCTAATTCCCATTAAAATAAATGTAAAATTATAAATAGCTACTTTTAAATGTGGGGGAGCCACGCTTAGGCATGAATGGGCCGGCTCGACCGGAGTGATACCACTGCCTCACAGAAGACCGGCGTGATGCAGCGCTTGCGCTGTGTTTCGCCGTGTGAGTGAGGTTACCGGAGGCCCAATGGGGGGGAAGGGGAAAAGGTTGGCAGCGCACTTGTAACTCCACTGGTGTTGCGGGTGTTCATGGGCGGGAGAATTGCTTACCATCAGGTGATCCGTCTGCTCGTCTGCCACCTCTCATATATATATATCATCGTCGTACACCGATGACGACGCTCATCGCAATTTGTTATACAACGCCTAAGAACTCGGACGCCTTTAAATGTGCTTTAGCTCTTTCTATGCTTTTTCATTCTGAGATTAATACATACCCTCAACTTTGCACGGCCTTTCTTAAGGTCGCCGCTGTCTTCAGCACTGCCAGAATCAGTTTTGAAGAAGGAAGAATAGAACGAGGAGTAGCTGGATTCCCCGTCCGTCCTGTAGATGGTCTCGTCACTGGTCCTCATTTTCGTGTTCTTAGAGTTGGCATCCTGGTCGGGCTGGGAGGTTGGAACAGCCTCAGTGCTCTGTTGGTAAGTTAGAGATTGCCCTGATAAATTTCCTACGTCCAGACACCACTGTATAGCGCACCTATACATGATGGTATTGGTCATAAGCGTAATCTTATAAGGCCCACTTTCTTTCTAAGCTAGTCAAATCGTTATTTTGACTTGTTAGAACAAGGCTAGTCTAAAATGTGTAAGAGGAGGACCCTATTAGTGAAATTCTAAATTTTCACATAAATGTACAAGTAATAATTTTTAAAGTCTAACAATTATTTGCACAATTCAAGAAACTTTTTAACATATTAATGTAACTTGATGCGGTCAAGACATGGTAAATTTATTGTCGTACCAATTAAGCATCCTCTTTTTTGGTCCAAGTGCCGGCTTGATAAAAGTTTGCAGTATACTGTAGGACGTGTCTCCTTGGGTATTTATTACTATGGCACCAAAGCTGTAGAGTTATTATCCCTAGTATTATTTAAGTAGTAAATTACCCAACATTTTTATTTCTACTATGCCATAATTATCTTGACAATTGAACATCAGGAAGACAAGTCCTATCAGCATACAACAAAATTTTATTTTGGTCGGCACATTAATATTTGGACCAAAAATATATGAAAGTCCAAGGATCTCCTTTAAACTACGATGCTTTTCGTGGACGGTTTTTCTGCAAATAGTACAACTAACTTTAGAAAAATCGCATTTCTTAAAAGTATTATTTACTAGTTCCGCCGTATAAACGACAAAACCGGATCATATTATCTCATAGTCATATTTAGGATTATGAAAATAATAATGAATATGTCAACTATTCACTTCATTACGTCTAAAAATAAATGTATACCTACCAATAGTACCAACTAATGCAACTATAAGCAGAATAAACCTTAAACTATGTAAAATTCTTCCCATTTTTTTTAATGTGGCCTTGGCGGTAACTAATCTTTAAAAAAATTTACAATTTACATTACATTACGAAAGTCCATAATTATTCACCATTAATTTTTATTAAGTTTATTAGTATGACTTTATCTTTAGAGACAAATGCAAATAAACACATGTGTTTTATTAAGAGCCATCCAAAACGATTACGATCACTTAAAAAATACTCCCTGTATTCATAAACTAGTTGCAATTGAATTGCATTTGTATTATTATTTCATTTGATTGATATTTATATCAGTAGACATAATGATATAATAGTAGCACATTATGTGGCACTAATCTGTAGGATTGCCACACAGACCGTTCCTTGCCAGACACTATAAGCCCAGTAGTGGTACCTTAGGACTGATACTATCCGTCGAGAACCGCACGTCACAAATACGATCCGATTTCTTGTAGCCTTGGATACTGCTGTCGCTTGCTCCAGACTCCTATAAAAGCGTTCAAGAGTGGAAACAAAGAAGAAGCATCTAAAAGAATTGAACATACTATAAAGTCATATCTATAAAAAAGGGTAGCTATTTATAACAAAGCGAAGAATTATGTTAAGTTTGATTCTTGCAAACTAAAAAACAACTAAAATGGACTGAAAATATTATTACTATATTAACAGATATAACCGGGACTAAATGCAATGAATTTAAACCAGTACATTTCAATATTTACTGCTTAACGTATCTAATGCGTCACAACGGCCATGGTTACAAGACTACAGCTGCGAGTCGTCGTCTGCTGGTCCGATTAGTCATGGTTATATCTATTAGTAGTATAATGCAACGATAAGTTAACATGTCATATTATTATTGATCAAGATCATAAACTCGATTACCCGAGTTATATTTTCTTACAAAAAATCAACAGGCTCAAACCAAATCACTGAAAAATATATAAGAAATAGCTCACATCATCATCACATGTTAAAAATAATACCCGTAAATTAAAGTAAAACAAGTTTAAAAAGATGTTTTTATATTAGTGCAAAAAAATATGTATTCATGGCACTTTAAAATACAACTAATCGTAAAGAAACAGTTTTCATCTGTACTTTTACTTTCTCTTTCGCCAAGATGTACATATCTTCTTAAATTAAATTATTATGGCCTCAGAAATACCAGTAAATTGTGTGAAAGCGTCGCATAACGGAACCTTTCGAAGGGACGTTTCCTGCGTATCTTTGCTACTTTGTTTGTATCTTAAATTATATGTATGTAAATTAGTAAATGATTTTTAGAAAATGATGATAAGACAGGTAAAATGGCAATGTGTATTTTTTAGTTTTTTTTTTTATAATTGTTATGTATGTCTCTGAACAAATCATGTTGCTTTATGAAGTACTATTGTAACCTGTTTGCAAATATAAACTAAATAAAATAAAGCACAACTACAACAGAACAACGTACAATTGTATGTGGTCCTGTCACATGAAGGTGTTTCGCACTTGATACCACATGGAATTGTAATTTGATATTGAAAGGTTTGTTTGTCGTACCCGATTCAAGGCGCTGGTCGATGAGTGACTATCTGCGCTGCCTCGGTCAGTTTTGAAGGACGCAGCCTGAGATTCACCTCGTTTCTTATCCCGCCATCCACCTCCGGCCTTCGTCGGTCTTAGAAGCACACTGGGCTTACACGCCTGCGTTTATCATTATAGCTCCAATTGTAAAAAACTATACGTATAATTTAATAAATAAATAGATACATAAGTATTTCGATAATTTTAGATTTTCCATATAAAGATTTTATTTCTTGTCTAATATAAATTTTATTAATTTTACATTTAACAATGTAATCTTCTAAGACTACAGATTGTTGTCATACCAACACCATTGGCGCGCCTGCTGGCGGGCTGAATACTGTGTCTTTTGATACTTTTTGTACCATCTATGCATAGAATGTATCAAATGTGTATTAAGCAAATAAATAATGTTTCTGTTTCTGTTAAACTAAAGGGGATGGCAAAGTCAACTCTAGCGCACCCTTGACTTGTTCCTTATCATTCGTGCAGGATAAATATTTAGGTTTTGATATTTTAAGAATTGTTTCAAAATATATGTTATATTATATTGTATTAAAACACAATCTTCATTATTGTAAATTTTAGCGGAAAGGCTCTTTACGTCATTTATAACTACTTAATCATATTAAGTACCTAATGGTGAGTGTGATAGAATGTGTTTTAATTTTTCTCGTCAAACTTTTTGGCTAATTTGATCTTGCGTGGAATTGGGCCAATAGGTTGCCATGAAATTTGGAGACTGGTATAATTAGAATGAATATGCAGACGATAAGTACATATAGTCAACCAATATCAAAATAAGAACAGATTAAGCTAGCGCCATCTAGGTTGAGCTATGGTTTTGCCGTCCTCATTTGGTTATTATAACATAAACATTGCAACAAGATGAAAAAATAACTAGGCTAATATGTGAATACATATCTTACTCGGAAAGTGATCGCTAACATCGACAAAGATATTGATAGATAGGTACAAAAAATCATGACATATCACGAACTTAGTTGTAGTAATAGAGCATGCATCTTGTGAAATGATTTCTTCTTTTAAAAGCACAAAACGTTGGTAAATAAGAAAAGCATCGTAAAGAGGGTGAATATAAGCATAACTTAAATGTATTATTTAATAAATAAATATAATTTAAACCAAAGAATTTAAAATGGACTAGATAAATGCAAGCAATTGTTAAAAAATATTAGAGTAAAAGGAAATTCATAATTATTATAGTCCAGCAAAATTGTACATCCGCGCTTGTACTTTCTGTTTCTTTTATATGTTAATAATACCTAAACGAATCCTAAAACACCAGACTTGTAATTTGCCAAGTGCTAGCGGCGGAGTATGATTTTTCGGACTTTTAATAGCTTAGCGAAGAAATTTGAGTCTAAGACAATATCTATACAGCCATTGATTCTCAGAATAGAGTTGTTTGAAAGTGGGATATAATATGTTCCATTTTTTTATTGTAATATATCTATAATTGTAAAAAATAATAATTAAGAAATCAGAGCAAAACTCCAAATGTATGTTTCTCCAGATACCGCTCTAAAATAAATCTTGGGACGTTTTTTCCCTTTTTAGTAGGCTCTAAATCATATATAATTCAGTTTGCAAAAATAAAGATGTAGGTATATGTATTTATTAGTCTATTTAAAAATAAATTACGCATATTATTGTCTAATAAGATCTATGATTTGACTATTTCACTGGCCCAATGGCACACTTGGTATTGACGTACGGACGTCAAGCGCCAATGGTTCTGGACAAACATTAGTGTGATTAATACTTGTCTGCTTTTATATTCAAAATAAATAATATTGATTAAACTTTAATTTTAACTCATAATAATAACATAATAAGATAAGTAATAATATGAAATATAAAGGAGCATTTAAAAAATATAAGGGATCTCTAACTAAATAAAATATGAACCCTTATATAAAGGGTAAGCTGCAAAGAAATAAACGTGTAATAAATAAATAATAAATATTTCGCAACATCACATACATTGATCTGACCGCGAGATATGTAGCTCAAGCACCTGTGTTACGGATATCAGAACTAACAGCAGAATTACAAATATATACATTTAATACTTTTCTTTTGTAATTACATACTTATAATACACAGAAAACACCCAGACAAATACAAACAGACGTGTTCATGCACACAAATGTTTGTATTGTGCGGGGATCGAACCTTGCACCAAAGACAGCGTTCACTACCACTGATCCAAACAGGTAAATCCTAAACGGGATGTTATGGCAATATGGGATATTATGTAATGTAATATATGTATTTAAGTATATATTTGTGTTCCTCTGTTGTCTGATATCTGTAACACGAGTGCTTAAGCTACTTAGTACGGAATCAGGTCAACGTATGAGATGTTGTGAGAATTATTATAATTATTATTATTACTGTAATAAATATAAAAAGCACTAAGCGCGGGCAGCTACGAAGAATCTGAGGAGGAATATAAGCCCAAAGTACCAATAACAGATAAAAATATTGTAAAGACAACGTAATATCAAGTTAGTGAAGACTAAATATCGAAAAAAGACTTAAGAACATGTCTACCTCTTCGATATGTGCGAAGCTTTAGCGCCCCTAACATTCGCAATTTTTGGAGCTGTGACACTGAAATTCTATGCAAATAGCTGTATAGAATTTCATTGAAATAAACGTTTCATCAAACAAAAATAGTTAAAAAACGTTGCGTTTATATGTAATTATCCTACGTAATTAACAAAAAAATATTGAGCATATATTATATAAATAACAAAGTCATTTGATATTTTACCCAAACAAACAGCTTGAACAGTTTCAATTATACACCGTTATTTTATTGTAACATACAAAACGGAATATCTTCTCGGCAATAATGGATGGAACAGCTGTTTTTTTTTGCTTATTTTGTTGATCTAACATGCTAAACGGACTTCATTCACGATATCTATTGTGGTTTTCGAGATGTAAACGATGATGATCATGATGAATTATTCAACACATTGGTACGATTGCAAACTTTATTACGTTGTGCAATAGGTACATTATTTTGTTGAATTATTTCACGATATCTATTACGTTTACGAAAAAATACTTTCTTTGTTACAATGCTCGCCCTTTTTAGTAACTTTTGTGCAGTAACTACTATAGGTGGCACCACTTTTTTTTGACTCAAGGTCATATTTATCTTACTAAGTTCAAATGAATGACACCGATGCTGCCGTCGATGCGCACCTCCTTCCCCTACGAGCTCCCTATCGTTTTGACTTCTCCTCCACCACCGACTCCGCTCATATAACAAGCTATGTAGGTAATAAAAGATCATTTACTTAAAATGAAATATATAATAGCTAGTTAAAGAGGATATTTAAAGTAGCCATTACGATTATAACTAATGACTTCAATTCAGGTTTCATCATATGATAGTCATTATGGTTATTTATTTGAAAATAAAACATTTTGATTCACTACTGGAAATTTTAATAGTAGATATATTATTATGCTACATCGTAGGTGGAACTGTAAAATATTTTTGTTCTGAAGTAATTCATGCTCGTTAAGATTATTATTATTATTAATATAATATTATTTATAAGATTATTAATATAAGATATAATTCCAAGCACATTATAGATTATTTAAGATAAAAGACGTTTTAATGTTAGTATAAAAACATAGCTAAGCATAGCTAAACTGTTGCTTATTTAATATTATTAACTCATTTTATGTGGTAGAGACAAACGAGCAGACAGATCATCTGATGGTAAGTCATCGCCGCTGCTCATGGATATCCTCCGTAACTCCCATGGAGTCACAGGTCCATACCTTTTATTAGAAATATTTTTCTATTTATATTTACTCTCTTGTTATGAATATACAAGAAAAGATCAAATATAAATAGCCTTTTGAAAATAACGTGCAAACATTTTCATCGTTTGATTAATGAATTTAAAAAAAATGTTTTATTAAGGTTAAAATTTGTTAGTTAACTATTTTATTTGTTTTCCTTACATTACTTTCCATTCTTGACTACGAACTGGTGTCTGTAATACCTAAATGTTACTGTAAAACGATACGGTTTCCGCGATACAAGCCTCGTGCTTAGTGCAGAAACCAACGGCATTATTGTTATTTGTACACATTTTACTGGTCAATAAATTTATTTCTATTTCTATTAATGACAGTAAAAATCAACATAAAACATTCATTTGAGGAACTATTTGTTTGTGATTTCATTCTATAACTTATATTGAGCAATGCGGCGACATTCTTTCATAAATAATTCAGGAATTAGTTTTACAATAATTTCTTAATAATAATTGTCGACATCTAAATTATGTTTAGAAATTAAATTTAAGGTATGTTAATAATTTAATGTTATGCATAACATTTAACGACGTAATTACGGAATAGAAAAAACGTCACATCTATTCCGTGGACCAGTCTCATTATGACTAGGAGAGGCAGTCATGGAACACGATTGAAGGTCACAAAACAGAACCAAATTACTATTAACAGAAACCGAGCGGATACTAGTTCAGTGAATATCACACGAATTAATTGAATTTAATCAATAGAGTCATTATTTTGCTAGCGAAACAAAATCACAGATTCCCTTTTCTATTACTTACCGGATCGGTAACAGCGGGTGTTCCCTAAAATGGAGGGAAACCGTTCAGTGTCAAACACAAATAGTAACATCTAATCAGCAACCATGTAAGTGTTAGTTAGGACACCTGAAAATAGTAGCAAATATGAAAGAATAAAGAGAATCATATAGGAGTAATCGAAGATAAAGGAAGAGATGAAATTTCAATATTTTCCGTTCAATAACCACATGAGGCTGAATACTGTATCAAAATATATACTCTATTCAAAACGAAATGCTGACTAAGAGATTTTGAGTTTATTTTAGGTATAATCATTATTTTAACCTAAATGGTTAAATATTTAAAAATTTGTTTAACGCTAGAGATTTATAATAATATTATGCTTGTTTCTTGTGGTGGAAAAGATGGAAGCAGACTGATCAATTCAAAATTAAGTATCCGAAGAGTTGTTTTCTCTGCGTTTGATAATTTACATTTAAGTTTTCTAGACTCGCTGTTGCATACGGGCGGGCCATTTCGAAAAATGTGACGATAAAACTAATTTAGAGGAGATGTATCGTAATTCAGGTCATTGGGATGGTCTCTGAATAGATTTAGATAAATTAGATCACATTATAGATTTTGAAATCTAATTCATTGATATTCAAACTTAATCAATTTTAACACGTCTCCTCAAGATGTATTGTGGCACACAACGAAATCGGATTTATTGTTTAACAATTTGGCACTTTGGGGTTGTTGGAAAACATCTTGTCGGCAGCTTTTTTGCCGTCTCAGTCATCAAAACACTCCCACCAAACTAAAGTTCATAGTCTACTTAAAATGGCCGCTTTGTAGTAGGTATTTTCTTTTTCGTAGGAGAATATTCGCAAATGTGGTACGCTGTGGTAAAAGATGGTTGCTGTACCTATGTTCTATATCTTGAGCGAATCTAAAGCGGAAAATAAAATCATATAATTAATATTTTTTCGTATAACGAATGTAACCAGAGCATTTGGTGAGCTTCGTACTTTTAATTTTCATCGGTTTCAAATTTACAAAGGATTTTTTAAAGTAACTTTTACTTTTTAGATTGTTTTGAAATTTTAAGTTGACCATTCAGTCGGGGTATATGATATAACTGGTAATACGTGATATTCTTGAAGTTGTCTTCTATATTATGTCGTCTATATGAAAGGTACGTGCTAGATAGTTTTTTTATTTAAAATAAAGAACAGTTTGGACTATGAGTTTTTTGTACGAATGGGGAGGCATTAAACTATTAATTAGCATTAATGGATCAGACTAAGATAATACAAAAACAAATATCTGAAAGATTAGTTAAACCGTAATTTAAAAAACAGTATTTTATCTACCTATTTTATATTAAGGCCTAAGATTTTATTATCTTTATTTGTAAGTAATTGCCTACTTCATGGCCTGTCCGTCTATTCAAAATATTAACGAACGACCTCTCGAAACAACCTCATACAGCTTTATCTGCTTTTAACACTTGTTTTGCTGCTTAAAGGAGAAACGCAAATAAAAACAACTAGATAAATTATATAAATATTAGGTATATAAGTGAAAAGTATAAATATTAGGTATATAAATGAAACAATATAATACTTAAAAATATACACAAAATAATGATTATACAAATATGTGTTATTAGAATAGCAGTATGATTTTAGGTGTGTAATTTGTGATATAATTTCAAATTGATATTATTGAAATTGATTTATAAATAAATTGATTAATTAATTACAGTTAATTCGGATAGTTTTACTTATAAGAAACGTTCGATATAACATTAAGTACTTGAAATAACGATTATTCGATCCAAATTAATGACCTCCATTATTTACTCAGAGTGTATTTATTTTTTTATCTACACTCATGTCATTTTCAAATTAAGAAATCAAAAGTAAACACATTTTGACAAGCTCTATAATATTGATAGCTTTAAGTTGACGGGTAAGGCACACTAGCGACGCCAATTAATTTTAATTTTTAGCTACCCAACCGGATATATTGTAAACCATTTTGGGGTTACAACCTCCTGGCAAACACTCTTACTATTTATTAAATAAAATAAATAAGAAAATTTAAAAGAGAAGGTGTTACATAATGATTGTTTTTTTGCACTTTTTGCAACAGCCAAATTTCTTAAATGACAAAATTAGGACAAAGTTACCATCATTTATATTGCCTTATAAAAAGTTAAAAATTAACACCCCATAAAACACCTACAATGCGCGCGCAACAATATTGCTATCTGTGGTCACACACGATTAGTCGAATTAGTAGAAAAGTATTTTCAAGATTTGACTCCACCACATGCAAAAGCATCAAGTGTTACAAATAGTCTTTTGCCAGGAAAATCTACTAGATTATCAGCTATATGTAAATACCTTGTTTTCTTACTTTGTAGAATAAAACTTGAATGTAGATAAAGTAGTGTGTGAGACTGCACATAACTCAGTATTAATTAACACTCGCGTATACTATTAAAAAGCTCGCCAAGGATCGTTTTTTAAAAACCCTAATAATGTGACAGTCTCATACTACTATTATATAGGACTTAAATGGATAAGTATGTAAGTAATTTAATATAATGAAGCGAACAGACAAATAACGATAGTCTGCACTTTCCAATGTGCGAGAGAATAGTATTCCCTAACATGCAATATGCCAGCTTGCTTACTGCAAGCCTTATTCATAAGATATTCAGTAAGCAAGATGTCAGGTTATATGAAACGTTTATTACATGAAATTAATTAATTTTAAACACCGTCATATGACGCATTTAAATGAATTATACAATATGAAATTCTATCATATTACACACCCGAATTAATCACTTGGTAGGGATGGGCAGATTGTGTAAATTACTAAATGGTCGAACTTACTTCTTCGTAGTTGCTGCTGGCCAACCCCAGCGGATATAGAGAGTTGGTGTACTGCATCGTTTGAGCCATCATAGTCTGCTGGCTGGGAAACTGCGCGGGGGGCGCGATAGGCGAATACATGAACGGAGATCCGTAGACAGCCTGTCCGTACATCATACATTGCACTGTAAACAAAGAGTCTTTTAAATTGTGTCTTAAAATTAATGCACGAACGTGTTCATTGCTCTACCACAGTGTTCAGAATTTATCTGAACATTTACATCCCTTTAGCCACGAGTTCTATTAAACATTCTGAACAACATTTAGGAAATTAGCATTGAAAAATTTCAACTTTTCCTACAAGTCGGTCATGTAATTTTGTATGAGGAGTTGAAAATTGAAAATAATTTATAAAATATATAGCTTGAAGTTAACTTGAACCCCTTAAGGTGGCAACGGACCAGTAGCACCCCTGGTGTTGCTGACGGCGTACATAGGCTACGGTAACCACTTTCCATCAGTTGGGCCGTGTACTTGTTTGCCAGCTTATGTATAAAAACATCATATTTTTATTCTCTTAGGTCGTGAGGGTCCTGGCAACCATTCGTTTTCTGTATCTTCTTCCTCGCCCTCCTTAGATGTAAAATGTACAGCCATTTAATGGTTTTTGCTGAGAGTGCTCTCAATAATATTCATCGTCCTTCTCATAGTTTTCTACGCTAGAATACACGCCGTAAACCTCCGAAAAAGTTCCTGTTCACGCATTCTACAACTCCTTTATTGACTAAACCTTGATAACGGTGGTTTTGTTAATGAAATATGTACTCCTGATACATATGCCTCCCATCATACGCCAGTAAGAACCTATTCATTGAAGATACAGTCCATATCACACATAAGAAGAAGCTAGATTACGACACTAAGGTACACACATCAGTAGAGACTAGGATTTCTACAGCCAGATTCTTAGATCTAATCCAGTAAGCCATACGCGTGATCCATGAAGATCGACTAATTTAGAGTTTATGGAATTTATGTGCATACAGACTCGTTCTACGGGTCATTTACAATTTCATACTTGAAGCAAGACAGTTGCAAGCACTATCTCTTTATCTTGTTGGACTGAGTTTGGTTGAATATGAATGCAACATATTGTTGATCAGTGGTTTGTAGGGTCTTCCTAATAAGAAATTATCCTTACCGCATATGGTGGGTCCAATTGAAGTCTGAGCCCGGTTACACATTAAAACGTTTGGGACGCAAGCATAGCGACATAGACAATTTCCCTTCAGCCATACATACAGATTTTTTTTTGAATAAATTGTTATAAATGAAGTCAAACCAATAGAATGTTGGTTTTATTTACCAATAAAATTACTACATCGTAACAGACCTTGACAGATTTAATATGAAATTAACGGATACTTACTAGCAGGCGCTTGAAACTGGGAGTTGCACGGTTGTGTAGTAAGAGGGTTGGTTTTGCTCGGGTCATAGTTTCTCATGTCTGCGCTACTGCTGGTGGGTAGGTTGGGGTTGTGTGTGTAATTATGAGGCATCGACGTCACCGGCGCGGGCGACGGCACGTAGTACATTGGGAACATACCTATAATTAAAAAACGATACTTTAAAAAAGTCTTGGAGCCCAATTCTCGTGCTTGTGATATTTTAAAAACATGGCGGATATCACCCGAAAACCATACAAAAAAACTATGTTTTAGTGATATATGTCGTATGATAATAAATGTCACGAGCACGAGAATTGGGCTCTTGATCATTAGTCTGTTTCAAATACTTCTCTCTGTCTCCTCCTACTTTTTGACAGTTGTCAATATTTCAGTACTAGTAAAGAACCCTTAAAAGTCGGTACTTAGCGGCATCAATTTTCGATTCCTAACCAATAATTTTTCAACAACTCAGATCAGAAGAAATTATCGAAAAAACACTCATAGACACACAAAAAAAAATACAATCCGGAAAAGAACAAACAGTTTAAATATTAAGGCGAATCGCCTTACTATTATATATTGTAAAAACCATCAAAGCTATTTAAGCTTTAAGTGGCCCCAGTGCCGACAGATTATTCTCATTCGATTGGTCATCTAATGGAGTCACGTCACTAAGTAAAAAAGTAAATAAAATATAACCCATAGTACGTAAACGTACATACGTTAATACGAAAAAATATCGTTTAATTTCGAAGATTTGGTTATTTTGAGCAAGATATTCAAAAATAACGTGTTAATAAAATAGTTTTTATTAATTAATTCTATGGTATATTTTTGTAATTTTATATTTCTCAAATGAAGGTTTACTACTAATTTTTATTTAGGATTTATACGAATCGTGCAGAATTACGTTCTAAATATCTTTCTTGCCCTTTAATGCGTACGTCCATTTCTAGTTTACCGCGAGCAGACACTTCATACTTACATTAAAATACAAGGCACGCAAAATAACTATAAGTGTCAGCACTTTGTATTGAATCATCATCGATATATGATCGAAGGTTCAAATGTATGCCACCAGTTGGCAGCACCGTCTTTGTGCAGTAAATAAAAGTGACAACGCTTCGTATTGTCTAACAGGGCAAATTAAGTTCAAATGGATGGCACCAGTTGACGACATCTACGATATGCACGTTTCCTATATGTACCTTAAATTCCGTTTTTCATATACTTATGCGTGACTGAACGGGCATACTCACAATGGACGAACTCTTTCGTGATCTATAGGGCCTCTGATTATGGGAGACACCACCGACTTTGTCATTTATTGCCCATAGCACAGAGAATCTCCTAACTATGTAGATGTACATATATCGATCAGTATGGTACAAGTATGGCGGAAAATATTGTGGGGAGGCCTATGTCCAGCTGACCTCGACTAAAATGATGATGAATTATGGTGGTGGTGAAGATGGCGGTGCGGCTGATACATTTTTATAAGCTGTCATCAAGTTATCTTAATATATTATTATCCGGTTTTATCCAGTATTATTAGGTTCTGGGCCACACACTGTACGAGTATACTCGTCACATACCTGACATGTGCGCAACTTGTTGGGACATGACAGGACTGATGATGGACATCTGCTGAGGCATCCCCACTCCCAATATGAAGGTGTTCATGTTGTTCACGGGGTTCGGATGCCAGTGGGCGGCTGCTGAAAACAGTTTCAATTATTTTGTTACTGGTTTAGTATCTACTTGGCCTTCACTTCGGTTCGGAACATTCGTTACAATCTTAACTAATAGATGGCGGTGTTGGTCGATTACATTGCTCTAGTGTTTCGATTTACATAATATAAGCAAGACGTTGTCTTTATAATTTACCTCTTTTTAAATAGTAACTAACTAAGGCTCATTGAACGTTTTGAATAAAGCCCCTTAATCTTCTTTTAAAGACAAATGTAATGTAGTTTAATTTATTTTTAAAGATAAATAAACGTTTCTTTCCCTTTACCTTCAAGACTCAATTAATTTTCCACCCTATTACAGCGTCATTTTTATATCGTTACCATCCCGAAAATCTTATAATAGGCATCAAAAAGTTAATTTAACATGTTGGATCAACGCTTCTTTTGGTCTAGTGCTTTAAATACCGGGCCGTGATCTCGGGGTTCGATTCCCGGGTCGAGCGAAAATAATCTTTCGATTTATTGGACATAGCTCGGGTTTGTTGGTGATCATCAATTCGCATTTGGCAAGCGTGGTGATTAATCCTAATCCCATCATAGTAGCGATAACTTGATTTCTATGATGGAGGCCTTTGCCCTGCAGTGCGACAGTTTATAAGCTGATACTTTAAATAGTATAGACAATATGCAGTAAGAAAGTAAGTAATTGTTTGTTTGCCAGAATATGGTTACAAATAATCTTAAATAAATAAGTTTCAACATATTTTATCGATTAGTAGGTGTGCAAAATGTCATTCAAAATTTCATTTTTACAGTTCATAATAATTTTGATTAATTTAATTTTATTTAAGTACAAAATAAAATTATTAGTCAATATTTTTTTTATTAAATTGTCGAATTTAATTTATTTACCATGTCAAAATATATGTAAGTATAAAAGTAAGGTCAGTGCCAAAAGTAAATTAAATGTGCAGAAATGTCAAATCCTATCATCCTGAAATTCATTAATTGAATAATACATTTTGGTCATTAAAAAATTGTGCGATGTCTTTTTGAATTTATGGTCTGGTAACAATTTGAATAGGTCAAGTATTTTATTATATACTCGAATATTAATAAATAGACATACAGTGTTGACCAAGTAATTAGAGACACTACTCTATTTTCATAGAAACAGACAAACTTTGAAGGCTTCGTTCTCCATCAGGGACTAATCGAGCAGTGTTCTGATGATATCTATCCAAAGGGGAAAAAACCACCTTTAAAAACCACGAACTAAAAAATGTAAAATAATATTTTTAACACATGTCAGTGTTTAAGTTTTTGGCAGCAGCTTCCTAGTATGTTCATGAATGAAAGAATCAGTAGGTTAGCAGTTTTTACTTACAGGATTTACCAACGGTAGTAGTGATGGTGGCGGAAGGATGCGCGGGCGCGGCGCTGATGACGTGCCGCCGGCGCGCTTGGCTCGAAGAGCAGTGGTGCTTGTGCGCAGGATCAGACTCGAACTGCTTGTGGGACCTCTTCACACCGTGCGACTAGTAGCACCAAAAGATATTCATCAGCTATATTTGACGGTACTAATTCCGATAGTTAGTACCGTAAAAAATAGCTTGATTGAAATGACAAATGTCATTTGAACTTTATTTCTATAAACATAAGGATTATCATTCATTGGGGTAAAATAGTTCTCAATGTTATCATTTTACTTAGTAAGATTTCATAGAATTTTATTACTATTGACATAAAGATATTTTTCCGTAACATCTGTCATTTTATTTCAAACTTATAGTAGGTAAAACTCTTATAATAATAACCTAGTAGAACTATTTTAATCTTTAGGTCGCAAACTTATTCGTACAGTCGAAGTATGTGACGCACTCAAAAACGTCTCATTTCTACGAGGAGGCGTCTAAAGGACCAGAGGCAAAACAAGAAAAGTCACAAACAATAGTTGTTTATGTGACTGTCACATAATAAGGGTTATTGAAACACGAGCGAGATTTTACGACGAATCTTAGCGAGTAATTTAATAGCATTCGCGAGTGTTTTAATACTAAGTTACGTACAGCTGATACACTACGTTATGTTATCTGGTGGAGTCAAATTCTGAAAGTAATTTTTCTCAATCTCATATAAATAGATTAAATTCTGTTCTAATAAATAAATTACAAAACAAAAAGGCGCGCAATCGGCCAATCATGTGTCCACCACAGACGTGCATCCTAACCAGACTGTGCCTTTTCATAGAAAGACATACTTGAAAAGCCTGACTTACTGGGCGACGTTCTCTCTCTACCGCACCCGTATAGAGATGCATTTAAGCTGCGTCAGGGTCGGTTGGATCTCTTTCATACTCTGTGATATGAGTGATTTTTCAAGATGTGACTTTCGTGGCCGTCCTAAAATCTATTATTACTCTGAAAATTACATCAGAATCTTAAAATATTGTGAATAAATAAAAGGCCTCTTCTATAAAGAATATAATTGTTATGTGTATTTAAAGATTCTGATGGCAATGTCCAAGTAATATTATACTTTAGGACGGCCACGAAAGTCACATCTCGAAAAATCACTGATATACATAACAAATATGCAGAAAAAATCTACTCTAACTTCTTTTTTCTATCGATGCATGTGAATTAGGTAACTACTACTGTGTGTGCACACTACGACAAATAAACAAATGACGAGAAAACATTACATTACGAGGATTGGCTGTTAGAAAATAATTGCGGCGCGTCTTCGTGGATGGCGCGTACTATAAACATTTTGTCATAGCAAAAAATACGGTTTAAACAAGCCAAAAGCTTCTCAGTTCCAGTTCATATGGCAGTTAGGCGATGCATGCTTCATAATCTCGATACCCGCCGAGAATCGCCAGCGAGCAGGGTTGTTTCTCGATATGCAAAATAGGCTATAGGTACACTAAGCGTTTTCGACAGCATTGCATTGGTTACCGCCGAATTCAACCGGCCGGCCGTGTTTCCGAGAACACCCACTTTAACGCATCGCGCAGTGCGTTAAAGTGGGTGTTAGGGTAAAATTTACAGGTGTGTAAATAAAAAACCACACCTTTTTCACACACACAGGCGCTTCAGACGAAGTAGCGACAACCGCAGCGGGTTGGAAGGACGCGTTGCACCGGGCCAAATGTTCCTTCTTCTTCTGTCTTTTCTCGTTAGATGTCTTCTCTCTCTCACCCTTGCTGCTCGACCGTGTCTCACGGTGGGAACGAAGCAATTCTTTCTCCATTTCCGTGTTATGTCTGAAAGTGAGATTGATCTTACTGAGCTGAGTATGAACTCATTTGTATGAGTAACATAGCCGTATTTAGTCTTGCGCCGTAACTTAATGTTATGCGCTACAACATAACGTATGTCGCTGATGGCCTACAAATTAGTACCTATAGTTAAATATAATTGATGATTGCAAGATCTCTCTCTTGTGTTGTAACATCAAACAATACGAGGGCGACACTGAAAGTTTTTAGAACTGGCCACTTATGAGACGATGATTAAAAAAATAAGTTTAAATTTTGAAAATGGAACTCTTTGACATTATTATTGTCTATGCATTTAATTCGATTCCTTTTTTTCCGATTTGGCGGCAAATTGAAAATAATCTTTAACAAGTGATCATGAATTTAACGCGAGAAAATTTCCGTACAATGATTTCCTATGACTTTCGATGTCAAATAAGTCAACAAGAAAGTTATGATAGACTTCGATTGGCCTTTCACGATGAAGCTCCATTTCGTGCCACTGTTTACAACTGGTTTAATGAGTTTAAACGTGGTCACACTAATCTCACCGATGATTTGCGTGAGGGACGGCCATGCGCGGCGACTACCGAAGATAACATCAGTGTTGTGCGACGTATGATAGAGGCTGACAAAAGAGTGACCTATCAGCAGATTCGGACAAGTTAAGGCATTGGTATGAGTCAAGTACACAAAATCATTCATGAACATTTATGGGCCAGGAAGCTTTGTAGTCGGTGGATACCTCATAATTTTACAGGGGCCCAAAAACTACGTCGTGTTGATTGGTGCCGCGAAATGGTTCAAAGATTTAACGAAGGTGACTCAAACGCTGTTGGACATACTAACAGGTGACGAAAGCTGGATTTATTGTTATGATCCTGAAACTAAAAGACAATCTGCTGAATGGGTGTTTCCATTCGAGGAGTTGCCAACTAAAGTGAAGATAGGTCGCAGCGTGGGAAAGAAAATGGTCGCCTCGTTCTTCGGAAGGACAGGTCATATCGCAACAGTTTGTTTAGAGAATCAAAAAACAGTTACCGCAGAGTGGTATACTAACAACTGTTTGCCACTTGTCTTGGAAAAACTTCGGGAAAAACGACCTCGCAGTAGGATCCTCCTTCACCACGACAACGCCTCGCCCCACACCGCCGAGCAAACACTCGAGTATTTGGCGACGTCAGACGTAGAATTACTGGGTCACCCGCCATATAACTTAGACCTTGCACCCTGCGATTTTTATTTATTTCCAAAAATAAAAGAAAAACTAAAATGAAAACGTTTCACGGACGCCGAAGAAGCAGTGGCTGCGTATCAAAAGGCCGTCGAAGAGACCCCTAAAGAAGAGTGGGCCAAGTGCTTTTCTCAGTGGTTTCATCGAATGCATCGATATATTGATGTGAAGGGACACTTTTTTGAAAATATATAATAAAAGTAACAACTTGCTAAATTGTTCAGTTTTTGATTTTCTAAGAACTTTCAGTGTCGCCCTCGTACAACATGTCTCTAATAAGTACTGGTTTAACTTAACACGTTCCCGAACCACCTCTGACTCGAGATATTTGAAGTTCCGCCAGCCCAATTCCACTGTCGAGATACTAGGTATGTGATATGGCTCAGTAGTTTTAATCCGAGCAAAATCTTCAGGATTTCTTTTTTTTGTCACCATTATCCAGTTTGTTTTTCAAATGTCAGCCGACAGTCGGATTATTGTAATTACCAGATCCTGGCTCATGCTAAGCAGCAACGGCCTTGGACACAACCGGGAGTGAGATGATGAGATATTTATTGGCCAGCATGATGGACGTACTTGCTAATCAGGGTCTCAGTGAGACGCATAGGCTGGTAGTCCCCTAACGGAGCCACTGGGCTGGTTCGATGTACCGCCAGTCCGCTCTTGCAGGAACTGTTCACGTCAACAGAGTCGACAGATTGCTGGGCCATTGGTGAAAGGCAGTTTCTGAAAAAAAAATGATCATCACAAGTGGCAAACAGGCTGTTACCGTTAAGATGAACCTTTTCGACGAACGCTACGTCCAACACAGAAACATAGAGTTGCCATCCATTAAATAACATTAATCGATGTTTAAATGGATTGTATTATATATGTACCTACTTGCTCGTAATAAGGAAAATAGTTTTCTAAGTTAAGCATATTTTTCAACTTACGAAGACATAGGTTTCAGGTCCTTTAAAGCCATTATGTTTTCTCCGGTCACGGTGTTGTGATCTTCAAATGAAAAGGGCTGATGACTCTCAAAGTACCTGGAAATGATATAGTATTGAGATCATTTTTCCAAAGTGGAACCACTAAAGAAAGGAGAGTTTATAGTGAACGGCATATTCTGATTCTTGGGATGTAGGTATTTTCAGAAACTTCCGTTTAGGTTTTAACTAGAGCACTAACCACGTCTCCCAGTATGCCAATAGTGTATGCCAAACTTGGCAGTATTGCCGTACAGAAAGGAAGTGTCCGAAATCACAAAGATGTTCAAATTACATTTTTTTTATGTGTCAGGCGGCAGACGAGCAGACGGATCGTCCTGTTGGTATGTAATTTCCCACCCGCGGCACCAGTGCACCTTTAAACCCTTCTTTTCCCCGAACATTAAAAGTAATATTACTGGTATTTCACGTATTTAGTATGGCTACCATTAAATACCTTTGCAAATTCTCATTGTAATTTAACTGGTTGTAACTGAGTGGAGTCTCTGTGCTAGACTTGCTGTCATTTAAGTCATGATGAGGAGATATGCCGCCTAGCATAGAATCTCTTTCCTGTAACAAAAATTTGAGTTATTAAACTGCTCATTTCCTGCCAAACACAAATGTCCCGTAAAGCTATATACTAATTTTCTTCATCACCGAGAAAATGCTCAAAAATTAAAGACAGTTTAAGGTAAACCTACTAAAAATATTTTAATAAATCAAGAAACAAAAACTTTATTATACACACCTCAACTTTTTCTAACAATAGATATTGCGAAAATGACAGTTTTATTATTCTAAGTATAAATATATATAACTAAAAAACTACGCTACTACTAGATAAGATAAGATAAGATAAGATAACTACTACCTACTACTATTTAAAAAAATCACTATAACAATATTTATCTAATAAAAAAAATAGTAGTTACTTCGGGAAAACATTAATTTCTACGGAAAAACATCAATCATTCCAGGCAGACCATGCTGTTAAGGGGTAAGTTATAGGCCCTAAAAATTAAATAAAAAAATTAAAAAGATGAAATTGTTATGTTGCTATTAATGTAATGTAATGTAAATTGTAACTTAATCCAGAAAAGAACATATACGTCCATATTACTTATTTTGAAGAGTTAATTCTCGAGATCTATTAGACGTATAGAGTTGAGGTTGCGCGTTAATTGTTTTCAATTTTGTCTTTTTTAAAAGTATGATGAATATTTTTTCCGAAAAACGCATGTTTTAAAGATCTGAAAATTTTGAGGTTTTTCGATTAGGTGTCTTGTGTCCAAGTTTATCCGCGGTTTCAAAATCGGTTGCGATGAATGTGTCTACGGTTCAGTAACCGTGGGATCTAGATTCTATGGTTAGTATAGGACAATAATATAGGATAAAATGTTAGTATAGGATCTAGGCACTGGCCTAGGCCAGTGTAGATCCTATACTAACATTTTCAATAGGGAAAATAAAGACAGCACCATCATACTTATTCCTAATAACTGGTTCTTTTGATCAACCGCCTGTCACTAAGTCTACAATTTAGAGAACCGTTTTTGAAGATCTTAAACATTTATTATTATATACTAATTAATCAGGCACCTGATTAATTCGTTTAACTCTTATATGTATCGTGATAAGTTGGAAATCTTTGCAAAGAAGCATTTTCAAAAACGATCTAGTGTGACTACGACCAGCAAAGAAATGTATTTTTCAGAAACACACAAGCGCATGAATAAAAATAAATAACTTAAAGTATGAAATTGCCGTTTTTTTTCTAGACACAACAAGATTAATAATTCCAATAAAAACCTAAAAAATGTTCCTGTGGTATATTTTGATTTTGATCAAAGACCATATTTTTAAGGTGTCAAGATCAGATAAAACTGTATTCTTGATATACTCGCACTCGTGGGGTGCGAGTATAGACGCAAATAGTGAGCGAGCGAGAAGTGAATAGATGCGCCGTCATTTCTGATCCCATTATTTATCTGCACAGGTTGTAATATATCTTTATTTCCAGACTTATGACAATCATGTGCCTAATGTCAATCTGTTAAGGAACTCCAAGCTGTATAATTTACATATTTTTCATACCAAGACACAAAAAAAACGAACAAAAATGTTAAATGGAGGTCCGCCATTGTCTTTTTTAACCTTAAGTAACTAAGAAATGGCATAAATATTCCTCTCACTACCAACAAAAAGTGCGTGGATATAATAACGATAATGCCTAAATCAAACTGAAGCGAAATTCTACTAATGTTACTAGCTAATGCGTTTATGCGGCTCGCTTGCAACCTTTTACAGGCTTTTATTTATTGTATGTAATGAAATTAAGACAGTAAATGAAAAATTGTTCAAAACATTTAAAGCACGATTTAAAAAAAAGTGGTCATTAAAAGCTTAACTCGTGCTAGAGATGATCAAAAAAGGGCTGTTAAACGCCCGAAAACATGTGCATATTTCATCTCAGTTAGGCTGAAACATATTTATTTCATGAACTAATAAAAGAAAAGAAAAGTACCAAAGACCGTACAGACGCAACGGAGCAAGAGGATTTTCATGAAAATAATGTACGCGTAGGTGCCATTGCAATGAAAAATTAAACTTGAAGATGCGTTTAGTCTATCATTTTAATTGGTTTTTATAAATTATCGTAATATTCATCTCGATATATTTTACAGAAAAAAATATTCCCTTTAAGGAGTTCTGTAATATTATAAGGTAAACCCAGTATTGCTAAGAATTGATGCCAACTCTAGTCACTACTTTTTTTAAGGTTAGGAAGATGAAAACAGTATGTCGCGAAACATACATTAGTATTTCAAATTGAAAAGTAAAGGCACACCACACTGTTTCAGTTTCCAGAACAATACCACTTACTCGTCGTGTTAAATACTTAGTTTTCAACATCTGTTGCGAAACAGGGAGGTAATTTTCGTGCACTCGACATTGAAGTCGAATTTAGAGATGTCATACATTGGTCCATACAAATCTCTAATTCGACTTCGAGTACACGAGAATAGGCCCGCGTGTATATAAATCATTTTATATTTAGATGTTATAATGATACAAAAGCCTACATTATACATCCGTCTTCCAGTATTATTTTTATGACGGCTCTCATCAAATGTTACGCCCACAATTTTATCAAAGATCAGATCAGCTACTGTGTGTGGCGACGTTTGAAGCTTTATGTCCTCCTAAAATAAATTTAAAACACAAGTTATGATAATACTCAAATGTACAATATTTAATGTCCCAATATTTCTAGGTACAAACTTATTTACTTAGCCACTTCGGTTAACGGCAATTTAAGTTTGCTTAAAGAAATAATAATGATCACGCGCTGATTTTAAAAATATATATCAGTTCAAATTGCAAAGCTAAGGTGTCTTTAACAGAATTAGTAAGAACAAATAATATATTGAAAATAGTTTTGTTAAGATGTCTCATGAACAGCAAAAGTAAAGCCCAGTATCAAAAAAAGCCCCACATATCCGTCTTTCCAATTATTGTTTAACCTACTCAATGAGATCTTTATTAAGTTAATAGAACGTAAGTTCGTGAAGAGCCATTATGTATAATTTAATGTTGAAAAGTCATATTGTTGGATATTATTTTTATCTTACAAAAGCGTCCCCTTTCAAGCAAAGCACATACAAAGAGAGGAATACACGAACACACCTCCACTACCAAGTCAAATTCAAGCACATGGTGACATGAATAAAGGTGGATTTATATTTATCTGACGTGTCGTGACGTGTCGTGTCGTGACGTGATGGCTAGTGTTCACATTTATATGTCACTAGCGGCCGCCCGCGACTCCGTCCGCGTGGAAAAGTAACTTTTTACCCCCCTTTCAACCCCTTACAACCCCCTTTTCGCAATAAAAAGTAGCCTATGTGCTTTCTCAGGGTCTAGATTATCTGTATACCAAATTTCATTTAAATCCGTTGAGTAGTTTTGGCGTGAAAGAGTAGCAGACAGACAGACAGACAGACAGACAGACAGACAGACAGAGTTACTTTCGCATTTATAATATTAGTATGGATGTTCTGACGCCTTCTGACGATATTTTGAATCAGTACAGCTGTAGCTCTAGGAAAGGTAACACGTTTTCAATATTCTCCCATAAATCCACCTTAAAGGTGGATTTATATTTATCTGACGTGTCGTGACGTGTCGTGTCGTGACGTGATGGCTAGTGTTCACATTTATATGTCATGTTCTGACGCCTTCTGACGATATTTTGAATCAGTACAGCTGTAGCTCTAGGAAAGGTAACACGTTTTCAATGTTCTCCCATGAGTTATCCGATTCTGATTCAGATTATGAAGAAGATACTCAATTTATGATATTGGCAACTTTGTTAAAAAAAGAAAGAACGAGAAGAAGATATTGGATTCATCCACTCAATAGAAAAAGAGAAATAAATGGCGAGTTTCATTGTCTCATTAAAGAGCTTGAAAACGATGATGAAAAATTTCATCAGTATTTCAGATTGTCGAAAGCACAGTTTGAACTCTGACGCGTCCCAACACAACACTGGCGCTTGCACATTTGTCTGACGTGCATGACGTCGTCGTTCCCCCGCCCCACCGCTCTGACGCAACCGGGATCGTTTCTGATACGACACGACAGAAGCCATCACAACACATTACGCATTACTAGTGTGAACGCTACCATACCAAATGTATGAAACCGATACCGTTCTGACGCATCACGTCACGACACGTCAGATAAATATAAATCCACCTTAACATCCACTAACTACACGATTATGGTCGATCGATGGATCGATATTAATGAGTTACCAACTACACTAATAGAACAAATCAAAAAATTTAATATTAAAAATAAACCAAATGAACACTATTTCATTACTTTAAATATAAGTATGACATAATTTTAATATTAATAATCTTACATAGCATAAATTTAATAAAACAATAATTATGAAAATAAATATGGGTGTATGAAATTGTCCCGTGTGAGACCCATAGACTTAGGATAAAAAGTCACAGGATGTTATTTTTATCTTACAGAAGCAGAAAGAAATACATTATTTTCTAACGCTTTGCTGTAACCGTCCACTTTCAAGCAAAGAACATACACAAAGGGAATACACGAGCACACCTCCACTACCAAGTCAAATTCAAGCACATGGTGACATAAATAACATCCACTACTATTACAATTATAGTCGAGTATATTCTAATTCGCGTAGTGTGCAGGTAGTGCAGAGTCGGAAACGAGATGATAATGTGTGCATATTTAACTTTATTTCGCGCCGTAGGTAGACTTTATAGAAAACAATTGATATCAGAATCAACAGTGGGATTACAAATATATACATTTATGCTTTTCTTTTGTAAATTGATACTTAAAATACATAGAAAACACCCAGGCCAATACAAACAAACATGTTCATGCACACTGTGCGGGGATCGAACCCGCAAACCATGTACCAAAGGCAGCATTCACTACCACTGTTCTAAACGAGGCTTCAAATATTGTCGCACTGTAATGCTTTCGTCATTTTTGTCATCTGTGAGTGTATGAACTATTAGCAAGTGAGACATACCCAAATGACACATCGCTTTACTAAAAGTATAAAAAAATAACTTACATAGTAGCTAGGGTCGGCGTCCTGAACTTCTAAGCGTAGTTCCTCGTCAGTTTTAGGCTGCTCCTCCAGGAGGGTTTCCATGAAAGATGCGAGGTCTTGGCACCGTTTGCTCATTTGTTGCTTAGCTAATTCGGCAGGCTTTGTTAGGACCTAGAGGCACGTTAGAGAGTTTTTATAGGACCACTTCCATCGCATTCTAACAGTTTTTGTGAAATATATTTTTAAACGTTGTGATCTACGCCCACATAATAGACAGTGTCCATATCGATTTAGAAAAGTTGCTTAATATAATAAAAAAATAATAATAAAAAGTTTATTTCATAACCAGTTTACAGTATACCAACTAAGACACGGCAACAATTCTATTATTGACTAGCAGTATGGTCTTATTTGTAGTCGCAACAAATATCAGTTGAAGATGAAGGTATACAAAAAAAAACTCTTTACCTCCCGAGCTAGTCCGATAACTGTGTTACGGCTAGGTAAGATTCTCGCCATGGTATTACCTAATTTATTACAGATAAGTGAGAGACATATTTTGTATAGACTTCAATGAGTACGAACCATTGACATTAAAATCTAAAAACATTTTTTAACACAATAGGCCCATCTGATAGTTGCCGTCAACGAGTGACCAGTTTAGCATAAGCACGTAGTATTTGCAAAAAAGGGAGATGAATCGATACAATGGTACATAGTGCCAGGGTATTTTGTGTAATATAAATATATTTAACAAATACTACTGAAAATGAACATATGAAGAAGATTTTATTAAGAGTACCGTACCATTTTGCGTATACTTATTAGTATACGCAAAATGAAGTGGTCAATTCATCCCCCAAATTTCCCTATATATCTAATTAATATTTAAATCAAAATAAAAGTATGAACCCCTACATTTTTTATTCTTATTAGTCAGATAGATAGATACTCTTTATTGCACAAAAAACAAAACTTAAGAGCCAGGTATACAGATATTAATGTACAATTTAGGCGGCCTTATCGCTGCAAGCGATCTCTACTAGACAACCTTCAGCTAAAGAACAACCATTCTTCCTTGTATGTAATACTTACATATATGTATATATTGTAAATTTTGATTGCACGTGTGTGTTTATAAATAGCGGGAAAAATTAATAGTCAATGTGCGAGTATATTTATTTATTTATTTGTGCGTAGGTAGGGTGTGTGTGGTTTACACAGCGTTGGCAGTGTATGACATGGTAAAATACCAAACATTGATAGCTGGGTGAGATAATCACAAGATCTTGGGTCACTGTTTTCGTCCTTTATATCAATGTTTAGATCTCCAGTGACGCCCTTAACCCTTGCAAGATCACTCATTATACTACGCAAAGACTCCAAAAAATCATCGATGCTTCCCACTGATGGCGATCTACAGATTGCTACAATTGCCAGCTCATTTCCCATTTTTAGTACTAGACTATCAGCATCCACAACTTGCGGTTCATATACAGTCGCCTGCAGGCAATCACTTACATAAACTACGACCCCACTATTTTGGTTCATATGTTTAGTTGATGCGTAGCGAAGGTAGCCACGCAAACTGGGTAATTTATGTACCTTTGGCAGCCAACATTCTGTCATAATTACAATGTCATATTTAATCTTTAAGCTTGCCATTTATGCCAAATAACCATCAAAATAACGTGCAATGCTACGGATGTTTTGTACAATTATATTTAATGCTCCCGTATCTAGACTCAAAAAATTGCCACAATCTTCAGGGTTGCTAACAGGGATTGCCCTACCAACACTGATACTGCTATCGATATCAGTGCTGATAAATTTAATATCATTCATTCTTATACTCTGTGTTTATTCTAAGTAGAAAGAAGAATGTAGAAGAAAAACATATAGCAATCCCCATTGACAGCCCGTGATGTAGTAAGAAAAACAATGAAATTGCGACCCTTAAATAGGTAGAAACGACATAATGACACGAGACAATGTTGTGTTCTGTGTGTTGAGTTTTCATTGGTGTGTTAATGTGTGTATGTAACAGTACAGATAATGCTGTAGTAAATATAATAGTGATGTTACTCAGATAAATATGTAAGCAAATTAATTGTATACAGTAAATATTAAAAGAATAATAGCTGTTAATTAACTTTACTTGAATGAATAAAGGGGCTTCTAATACTTAACATGGACTTAACCTAAAGCCAAAACAAAAAAGCAAATGTAGGCGCTAATCCAAAAACAAAAGAAAGTAGAAAACATAAATAGAGTGCACTTTGCATATATATAATTTCTAGTAGTCATGCTGAACGTAAAGCTTCAACCTGGGCGCAGGATTTTACCACAATAGCAGGTTCACCATCCGACTTGCGAATTAAGATGTTTCCCCGCGAGGTCCAGCAGTACTTGTATTGGCCATCTTTTATAAGTTCACGAGCTGCAGCAAGGATTTTCTTACCAACGCTTGTCAATGCTTCCGAGACGTACACCGGCAATTTGTCTCCTTCAAGTCCAAGATGGTTAGAATTTAGTTTTGAATTTTTATTTTTTGTGTTATGAGTCTTTACCGCCTTCAGAAGTGATTCTCTCTCTTTAGGATTTTTAAATTCAATGACAATCGGTGCGTTATTTTTCCCCTTTCTGTAGCACTGTACTATATCTTTAGCAGGTGTTAAGTTTAGACTTGTGTATAAAGATGACGTCACTGCTTCCAGGTCTTCTCTCTCCTGTCTAGGTAAATTTCTAACTTCGACAATATTCTTATAACGACTTTTTTGTAGTTCGTTGAGCTGACTTTCAAGTTCGTCAATACGATCGGTTGCCGACGCGTGTTTTGTTTCTAGGATGACCAATCTATGGTCCAACCGTTTAAAATTTTCTGCATTAGCACGTAGCAATTCCAAGATCTCAGAATTTGATTTGAGTATTTGACTATTCTGTTCCTTCATATCATCAATTTCCTTCTTAAGACAAGCCATGAGTGATTCTTTGAGATCGTTCATGTCTTCGAGGTCAGGGTTTTTTCTTTTTCTTATGTTAATATTTCTTATTATGTCATTATCCTGGGACTCAGAAAGAAGGTTTGGTTGCGAGGAATACATTACCGATTGACCCAATTTTGGTGTGCGCTGCATCTTGAAGATTTGCGTGTACTGTGTAAGTTGCTTTGCTGCTTTGGTTCTCGGTCGTTCCGTAAACACTATGTCGCCACTGCCGCGCGAAATTGTAATCGATTTTTCGGCGATGTAATTGTGACACTAATGTATATATGCAGAGAGTTTGCTTTAGATTGCTCCCAAAAATCAATATTAAATAAAAACTTGTGTGCGTCTGCAACTGGCCACTGATCGGACGAGAATCTAAAAGAGAATATAAAATAGCAAAATACAAGAGATATGCGAAACTCAGAGCGAATGTTTTAAAACATGTTTATTATACTTTTTAAAGTCCTAGATAAAGTCTCGGGGCTACCGATTGTTTCAAGTCCCTTTAGTTTTTGTAAAATTGTACCAGAGAGAACAGTATATTCCAATCTAGGAGTGTTATTTTTTATTGTATAACATTAAAATACTACGGTGTTATGTGAGATCAGCTTTACTTCAAAATTATTCGTTTAAGTCCGTTGTCTATAGTTATTTTAATCTGATCTTGATGTTGCAAAATCAGTTTAAAAGGGACTAAAAGGGACTTGGAAACAGTAGAATTCAAATTAAGTTTTTTAATAGACTTTGTAATCAATGACACAATCTAAGAACACAAAATGAAACCTATTTTCTAGACTAACTTAGGATTTGGGGAGTTTTTGAAAAAAATAGCTATTTAATTTTAGGCATACCTACTGGTAAATTTTTACCTTACCTTACTCCCTAAGAACGTGTCTACTCACAATAAATTATTAGAACAATGAAAGAACATTTTTTTTAAATCAAAAGAACAACGAATACAATGGACTCCGCCCTACACCTGAATTACTTCAGTCCGACATTGAAATTTAATTTACATACAACGCATGTTGTCTCCCAATGTTTCGAATTACCAACGACTCAATACATATAACCTACTTGTTTTAGATTGGAACTAAAATACCTCATTTAAAATTTTGATGATACTGTCCCTCAAGGATTGTTGTTTATTTTCCTCTTCCTCCTTTATTTTGGATTTTGGTTTTATTTCCGGAGTTTGGAATACATCCGGGTTAGTGGGGCCCTGCAAATAATGTATTGTTGGTAAATATTGGGTTTATCTACCTTGACTACTATAATAGCTGCGCCCCGGGGTGGTACCCAAGATTGAGCTGTTTATATATCATTAATGTTAATTCAGTATGTCAGTTTCCTGCATACCAAATTTCATAAAAAATGGTCCAGCCGATTTTTTTGTCCTATAGGCTAAAGCTTGACCACAATCACACCTGAAGGAAAGCGACAAAACAATTGTTGCGGTTAAAACAACAACAAATATAAACTCAGAAACTTTCACCTTTATAAATACGTGTGGAGTGTGATAAGAATTAAATCATTATAGGCATTTACTATAAGTACACCGCGATGTTTAAAAACCCAAGAAACTTCTCGAGGGCATCATACTAATAGAAACTAAAATTATTCCCCAAGGAACAGAGGGGTCTACTCTTAAAAAGGTTCACACCCTATACTGAAGTGATCAGCTTATTGACGCAATTTGTACGAGAAGGCGACCGTATGTTCCTTCAGAAAAATGTTTGTTAACATTTGTATAAGGCCGTTAAGAAGTTTTGGGTATTCAAAAAGTCACGGTTTATATTATAATACCACGTTGATAGACTTAACATGATCGCACGCGCGCGCGCACGCACGCACGCACGCACGCACGCACGCACGCACGCACGCACGCACGCACGCACGCACGCACGCACGCACGCACGCACGCACGCACGCACGCACGCACGCACGCACGCACGCACGCACGCACGCACGCACATTTTAGTAGTAAAGTGAAATCAATTAATCCAGTGTTACCTCAATTATGCTATGTTTTGCAATCACAAACTCCAGTTTCCTCGACCAAGGATTAATAAACGAAGACCACTCGGTTTCAAGCCTGAGGTATTCACCATTTTGCGTCATCATTCTAAAATAATGAACAAGGTAATAATTAAATATGTCCCACTTAATAGCTCAAATATTTATTGATTATCATTATGATGACCTGAAAAATCATTTTTTTTCCTTGATTTCGTAACAGTAATGTTAAATACATAAAGTACTGGCCCAAAGTAAAAAAAAATAATATGGATTTTTTTTATAAAAAATTAAGTAATAAAAAAGAATCCATAACTCCAAAGTCATTATTTGTAGAAAAACATTAATTACCTGTAAGACTTAGATCTGGTTAGCCCTCCTTCCTTGACAATACTTTCGTACACCTGCCTCAAGTAACACAGATCATCGGGATGATACAATTTTAAGGCATCTTCCCCTATGACGTCTTGAGGCAAGTACCCTAAATATGGGACTGATTCGGGGTCCAAATACTCCAAGTTGCCGTTGGCAGCGTGTCGCATCACGAACGGTATAGGTTTGAACACCACTTCGTTAGGGACTGAAAAGAGAAAAATATGCTTTAAATAATATTGGTCTATACCTATGAAATAGTTGAAATAATGTTTTTGTGACACCGTGGTATCACGAGCGATGGGCGATCTAGCCAATTTATGCCGAAACGTTTTACACTAATAAAGTATGGATACGCACATTTATAAAAAATAAACAGTTAATACAGTAGTAGGGAATACCTTTGAAAGCGGAGAAGAATGGTGTAGCCTTAATGACCAGGTAGATAACCTCTCCTCCCTCATCGTTCACGTTCTTGAACGACAACTTCAGCAAGAAGGGCATGAAGGTAACCACGTGCTCTTTGACTCCGAAACCAGTAGTAAGACCTCTGTACCGCCTGATCCGACATACCATCGTCGACATTTGAGTGTTGCCTGGTATTTGCACTAGAAGTACAATCATGAAGATTTCTAATATTAGACACTGAAGAAAAGTCTGGATAGGGTTTAACATTACAGTGGCAAAAATATGCTTAGATGCAGTCAGAAAAAAAAACAAATATCAAAGCTATAATAATGTAAATACAACATTCGCTAATGATGTAATCAATCATTAACTTTATATTACCGTTGCTCAGGTACTAAAACTCCTGTTAAAATAATGTTACCGCCACGAAGGAGTTTATCTGCCCTACTATACCAATTTCGACAAAAGATCTGGAATGAATACTATATAAAAGATATTAATCTATTTATAAATTTAGCTGTACAAACCCACAAGAAATCTCTCTTCATAGAAGTCTATGTACGTTGTTTAAATAATTTTATCTTACTCTAATATTATAATATTTAAATTAAGATTTTAAAGTGAAACACGACAAGGTTTTTTTTCAAGTTATATTCCTTATACTATCCAAAAAGTGTTTTGCCTTTGATTTCATACTTTCCAAATAAAAATGTGGATTCAGATAAAGTAGTGTATTGACTGCACATAACTGGTATTAAAACAGCGAATGCAATTAATCTTTCTCTTGTTTTGTTAGCTTTTATTATGCGACAGTAAAATTATTTACGATACGATATATAAAATCTTGCTTTCGTAACGTAGGCGTTTTAAGGTGACGGGTAGGGCTACTAAACCGGATCTATTTTAAACAATTTTGGGGTTACAAACTCTTGGCAAACACTCATACTATTTATTAAATAACCATGCACAAACGTTGGGTCCGTTTTTGTACGCGAAAGATTTATTCACGCTAAAAGTGGCCGCTTTTGGCGTGAATCAATTTTTCGCGTTTGTGCACAGACCCAACATTTGTGCATGGTTATTTAATAAATAGTATGTGTTTGCCAAGAGGTTGCAACCCCGAAATTTAAAATAGATCCGGTTTAGTAGCTAAAAATTAAAATCGATTGGCGTCGCTAGTGTGCCCTACCCGTTACCTTAAGATTGCATAGGCACCTACCTTATTAGTGTCGCTATAACAAATCATTTACTTGTGTTGTGTAATATGAAAGTATTTGAAATTATGTGTAGGTACATTTTAAGTGGATTTCAAATTTAACGAATGTGAAAAGTTTGTTTTGAAAGTGCTAAGACCGGTTGTAATATTACTCAAATAGCATCGACTGCATATTTGAACATTTTATCGGGCAATGGAAAATCACTTACTTACCCAAATTGATTTAGACCGAAACATCCAGATATAGCTTTTTAAGTCTCCGCAATAAAGATAATGTGTCAAGTACATGATTATAAGGGTTGTTTTCCACTTAAACGGCATTGAGCTGAATTGTACGTGAGTAACCAATAGAAATTTGTTATTTAATAAGGTACATATTTATAATTTTTTCTCCGCTTTAATAGACAACGGCCCAAAGAGATTTAAAACTGCTACCACGCTGACCTCTCGATGACTAAGATTTGTGGTATATATACGTATAACTATAATAGACATCAACATACACACTGCTGAGTATTGGCATAATGGACTATGTAAATGGATTTACCTGCTTCTTGCGTACCATTTACAATTTTCGGGAGGGCAAGGCCGCTAGTGATTTGTGACGCAAATGTGCTTCGGTCCTGTAAATGAATTTTAATGTGGTTAATCGCCATGAAAACCTATAAATTACACCCTAAAAACATCCTATGACTGAACTTAAGTAAAATAATTGTGACTGGACCACCCTTCCGTATTAACACTGGTAATGTAGACCGTAAAAAATTTTGTGAATTATACATTGTTCGTTGGAAGCTACAGGATTTAATGTGGCAGCACAGTGGGCATGTTTCAAACTTTGTTTTTACGTGTATATTAATTCAGTCAGCATCAAAATGATCTTAGCATTCGAAGCAATCAAAACTATCTCAGCACAAAACTGACAAAATTCACTTGTAGCACAAAACCACAAGGTGTATTTTCATTTCCTGTCATTTGTTCTCGAACAATACATGAAAATGCACCTTGGTGTATACAACTGTCTTTTGTCAAATGCTCAGATATTGTTGGTAAGTTTTAACAGTAAGTAATCTGAACTGATCATATTGATATGAAAATTGGAAGATTGCAGCAATCCTGGATTAGTGAATAGACCGTATGTATATGCTTCAGGATCTGCAGCGTTTTATTTAGGGGCAGCAATTATTTTATACCTGAAAATGGGCGCGTTCAAGAAACATTGAATGATTATAAAATCAGAGCTGGGCGCCATTAATCAAATAGTTTAGTTTGTTAATTGCTAATCCGTTTATTAAAAACGTAACTTCACTAAGAGTTAAAGCGTTACGTTTCATTATATTTGGCGCAAGTTACCATTCATCGCTGAACACTTAATTATTCACAGAAATTGCATCTTCTTATAAAACTGTTTCTAGTAGTAACCACGTTGGAAACTAAAAAAAGACGGATACAATTTATTAGTGTGTGTACGATTACACACACCAATAAAACCACCGAACTGTTTGGTATGTGTTTGCTGATTGTGGAAAGAACAAACGACCTATCAAGAACAGATCTTGCTGGATTAACGAATAAAGGACTTTGAGAAATGTTGCGGAACGAGCTCGTTAACCTATTCTTTAATTAACTTAATTTATCCGTTAATCAAAATGTTAACTTTGTTAATAAACAAGTTCATGCCATACGATACATAAAGCCAGCTTGACGTTATTTTTAACTGAAAATGTTTGCTAAAGTGTTAATATTTTTAACTATCTCGAGATTGTCAAATATCCTATCAATATATAAATCATTCTAGCTAATGAACACGCAAGTTTCAAAGTTGCTTAGTCATTCGTTAGATATAATTTAAAAACCGGAGGTCGGAATTAGCTAAATTTATTCATGTATAGTTTTTTTTTCCGGTCGTGATCACGGCTGCTGTAATGTAGCCGAAACGGCGAGTAAAATATGTGAGTACACAATGTTGTACCATATAATAAATATATAAATATGGTATTGTTCCCGTCTTGATTAATTAAAGTTTATTCATGTACTTGATATTATGAATTTTAACGGCATATGTATGCACAAATAATTGTTTTAGCGCAAATCAAAAATTGACATTTCAATGTACGGGTCGGGCGAAAACGCTCACTGGCTTGATGTGACGTCACTCCCCACGGGCGCCGCGGCGCTGCACACAAATGTCATATTTGAATAACAGAACTTCTTCTTTTTCGTCTACTTGGTAGTCCGTTTCACGAACTTTATGTTCCGGAGTTTTTTTTTATGTGATAAGTGGCAAACGAGCAGACGGATCACCCGGTGGTAAGCGATTGCCGCCGCCCATGGACAATGGCAATGGCAAAACAGTGGAGTCTCAAGTGCGCTGCCAACCTTTAAATACCCTTTACACCGGATTGGGCCACCGGTATTCTCACTCTTGCAGCAAAACACAGCACAGTGCTGCTTCACGCCGGTTTTCGGGGAGGCTGTGATATCAATCCGGTCGAGCCGGCCCATTCATGCCGAAGTGTGGGTCTGCCACAGTTCAGATTTACACGGCCTTTACTAATACACAGTTTAAACCAACTGCGTTATCTAATCCACCTTATTACAAAATGTGATCTAAAGTTACTACCGTACTAAATCTCAAGCCATCCTGTTCCAACATGTTGTGTTCAAAGAGGCTGGAATGACTTTTGTTCCGGAACTACCTATTCTTAGATTGCGGTTTAAAATAAGGGGAAATAAGACTAAGAAATCGGAGGGCATGTATTAAGTATGAACCTAAAGGAGATTCTGACGTTTTGTTCGATTGTAAAATAACAATGGCAAAATGATGATTGAATTATTTATTTAGCGTCTTAAAATTTCGTATTTTCGAAAACGGCGTGCTACAGCACTGTGCTGTGTTTCGCTGCGTGAGTGAGGGTACCGGAGGCCCAATCCGAGGGAAAGGTGTATTTAAAGGTTGGCGCACCTTTGAGTCCAATGGTGTTATGGGTGTCCATGGGCGGCGGCAATCACTTACGATCAGGCTTGTCTGCCACATATCAAATAAATTATAATTCCTGAACAAAAAGTACGTGAAAAGGGCTACCAAGTACACGAAAAAGAAGTAGTTTTTTTATGCAAATGTCATCCACGAGTGTGCAGCGCTGCGGCGCCCGTGGGGAGTGACGTCACATCAAGCCAGTGAGCGTTTTCGCCCGTACATTGAAATATCAATTTTTAATTTGCGTTGAAACAATTATTTTGACATATTTTAACTTTTTACTTTTTGGCATCATTAAGTTAGGTAGCGTTAAATAAAAAAAATATGCAAGTTCGCCATTGTGCTAGATCGTATCTCAACAAATCACGAGATTTTTTCCGCTCTTTAAAATTAAGCTAGACTTTGGAATCATAACCTCTTAATACTTTCGCTGTTTGAAATCATTGTTTCAACTACCTAATTTCGACCTTTGGAAATAAGACAGGAGAGCCAAAAATTGGAATGACACTTCTATATTCAAATATAGACTTACCCTAGGATGTATGAAGTCGATGAACGATCTGCCCATCCACATATTCTTCGGGAAACCAAGAGTGCTAGTCAATGACGAGGTGGTGTACATGACCACTCCGTCGTGCATCGATATCACACACGAGAACCCATCCTGAAAAGATAAATAAATAGGTAAAAACACGCATCAGATATTTTACACCGATCACCCCGTGTCAAGCTAGGAAATTTTCTTAGTACCTACGTACTATGTATGATATGGCGATATGCAGGGTCGTCACCAAACCCGCGACGATTAAGACAAGTTGGTACTTCGTTTTCTAAATTAATTTACATATGTTTGAGAAGAATATTTCTTTCACTTTTCATGAGGAAACATGCCTCCAGACCGATAGACTATACCTACTTAGTAACACACAATAAAAAAATATGTGATATTTACTATTGTTAACTTAAACGATACAAGTATCACGACATAATGTGTTAAAAGTTATAACTGCGAAAAAAAAACGTTTTTATTGATTTTACAAATTTCTTCGATTTCAAAATTCTTTCGATTTTACAAATCATTTAAGAGTAGTTTAGGTGTTCGTATTTACGGACGTAATAAAATAAATAATATAACTGAAATATTACTTATTTTCAGTGAAATAATGTCACAGATATATAATACAAGCAACTGTTATAATGTTATACTTCCAAACTTGTGTTACTCCTTAGTTTTCAAATCAACAATAATATTACACCCATTGTTATAATATCCTCCAACCGATTACTGCTACGGCGGCCAATCGTAACGATCAGCCACTTACGCAGGATATATTATAGTGCTCAATAGTATGCGCAAACACAAGTGCACTCTCTATTCCCTTAACCTCGTATTCTGATGGCACACCAGCGTGGCACTACGGAAGAGGGATCGGTTGCAGGTCCAACGGCTTAGCGTGCTTTCCGAAGCACGGGGGTACAAGACTGCCAACTTCCAGACTCCGGGCTAACACTAAGAATTTATTACCGAAAACTTAGGTACAAATTTTTGGATCGACACGGGGATCAAACCCGGAGCCTCTTGCGCAGCCGTCGCTTAAAAAATGCGACACACTACCCACTGCGCCATCGAGGCAGCCATTGCTGTATCAATTAATCGAAGGGACAAAATGCGTCAAGGTTATTTAAGCATTGCTACAGCTTGGGTACGAGTTTCATACAATATTAACCATACATGGTCTTTTATTTTGTTTAGTTTTAAGTACTTTTTGTAAACGTGTTTCAAAGTGTATAATTTATGTGATAGTTTCTCAAGAATGTATTGAATTTATGTATTGAATGTATTGAAATAAGTGCGGTTCAAAGTGCATGCATGGAATAAAAATATGTAACCTAAAATTTTGTGGCCGGTTATCAGCGACTAATAAGTACTTTTAAGATCATATGTTTATTACGAGTAGGAAATTTCATAAGGATTACGGTGATATATAAGTCATAATATTTAATTATACCCCATTGATAGAAAAAAAAACGATTTTCGAAGTTCTAGTCAAAACTAATTTCTAAAATACTTATCGTTAACAGCCATTTTTTTTGCGGGTCAACTGGTTGACGGACAGTTTACCTGCAAATTACTGTACTTTTTATTACGTTTTATTGTAAAATGCATCAAAGTTACTTCGGCTATAAGCAGCCCCATTGCCACCAGATTCATTTTCATTCGCGAATGATTGGTATAAACGAATCTTACGTCCTTTCCCAAGATCTAATTTATTCCTGTACAAAATTTTATCAAAATCGATTCAGCAGTTTAGGTATGAAAAGGTAACAAACCGGCAAACAGGGGTATATAAAAAAAAATTAAAAATAAAATAGTTATATTTCACAAAGACAGTGACTCCCACACCGGGCAGGGCCTATTTTGATAATTTATTAAAATAATGGCATTCCTTAGGTACTTACATCTGATAAACTGGCGTGGAAGGCGGAAATCTTGAACCCCGCAAGTCATAGACTGTGTTACGGTCGCATTTACGAGTATGATATTAGTAGAATTATTTCCAATTTTTAAAAACATCGCTATCCAGTTTTTTATTTCTTTTTTAAACGATAATGTCATCATGTTTGCCAAAGAAGACGGTTTCGAGCACAGATTACTATTGGTTTCGAGGCCATCTTTGAATAAAATGAAAAATTCAGTATTAGTCAAATTCGTGGGCCCCAGATCGTTTTACCTATCCTACTAATATTTTAAGCGTGAAATACTTTTTTTTACATTTTAACTCGGAAAGTCCCAAAACCGTAATCATAAATAAAAATTCGTGAGGCACTGCTAGTTCTTCATAAATAGACGAATTGTACCAAACATTTCATTTTTATATTCAATTCTATCGCGATTATATAAAAGTTCAAAAATCAGCATTTTTTTATACATTTGATACATATAAATAAATAACTAGTTATGGCACAGCTTCAAAATAACGTATACATTTATCACTGTAGACTAGTAACAACACCTTTGATAGAAAAAACCGAAGTTCTAGTCAAAACAAAGAGGGGGGGGGGTCTAAAATACTTATAGTTAGCAGCCATTTATTTTCTTTGCGGGTCAACCGGTTGACGGGTGTAATTGAATACTTGAGGCACATCACTATGTTTAAAGTGATGCGCGATACACCGGCCATCAGAACATCCCTCGTAACTCCATTATGGAAAGACGGGAACAACTTGTGTCTGAAGTCGAACACTCACTTGAACAGGTTTCGGAGTGGGGTGAAAGGAACCTTGTTCAGTTCAATCCGACTAAGACACAAATTTGCGCGTTCACTGCCAAAAAGGACCCTTTTGTTTTAGCTCCCCAGTTCCAAGGAGTATCTCTCTGTGTTTCTGAAAGCATCGGGATCCTAGGCATCGAAGTGTCCGACAAGGTCCAATTTAGGCGTCATTTGGAGGACAAAACGAAACTCGCTAGCAAGAAGATGGGTGTCTTGAACAGAGCGAAGCGGTTCTGCACGCCTGGGCAACGACTTGTACTATATAAAGCCCAAGTACGACCCCACATGGAGTACTGCTCCCATCTTTGGGCAGGCGCCCCTAAATATCAGCTTGACCCATTTGACGCCTTGCAGAGACGAGCTGTCCGGATTGTCGGGGATCCCGATCTCACGGACAAATTGGAGTCGTTGGAGTCGCGAAGAGATTTTGGCTCTCTTTGCCTCTTCTATAGGCTCTTCCATGGAGTGCTCTTTGGAGCTGTTTAATATCATACCAGGGTCACCATTCTACAATCGCACGACTAGACGCCGCGGCAAACTTCACCAATACTACATGGAACCAATCCCTTCCAGAACTCTTCGTTCCAGCGCTCCTTTTTTCCGCGCTCGTGCAAACTCTGGAATGACCTTCCAGCCGCGGTGTTCCCTGATCGCTATGACATGTCCTTTTTTAAACGAGGTTTGAAAAGAGTTCTTCTCTTACGGTAGGCAGCGGCATGACTGTGCTCCGGCATTGTTGATGTCTATGAGAGGCGGTTACCGTTTACCATCAGATGGGCCGCAAGCTCGTCTGCCTACTATAAGCAATAAAAAAAAAAATCAATTTAGATCCATACAGAACACTTACGAATGTCAAAATAGGATATTATCATTTACCGCTGGTTCGGAATGTCGATTTCTACCTAGAAGACACCAGCAAGAAACTTAGCAGATACTCTTTTCAAATATTGATGATGTTACAGAGTTTCAATTGAGAAGAGGGGAATAAAATACAATTATCAAAGTTAACAGACTAGACTACTATGAATAACAACTCACAAGACTAATCGATTAACATTACCAAGAATCCTTATCATTTAAACAGTCTTGTACACTATAGTAACCTTTCTTAATTAGGCAGGATTTAATAATCCAGTGATAGGTTAGTGCCATTTTGTGGCCGCTTTTTTACTAACTTAATAAGATGGTAAGTGACCTGTATTTCGCTGCGTGAGTGAGGGGACCGGAGGCCCAATCCGGGGGAAGGGGGGCTTGAAAGTTGGCAGTGCACTTGTAACTCCACTGGTGTCGCGGCTGTCCATGGTCGGCGGCAATCGCTTACCATCAGGTGATCCGTCTGGTCGCCTGCCACCTATAAAATAAATCAATATTTCACAACATCATATACATTGATCTGACTCTGAGATAGGTAGCTCAAGCACCTGTGTTACGGATATCAGAATCAACAGTGGGATTACAAATATATACATGTACTACTTTTCTTTTGTAAATACATACTTATAATAAATACATAGGAAACCCAGACCAATACAAACAGACATGTTCATGCACACAAATGACATAAAAAAAGTGATCACCGCCGCCCATGTAAATCTGTATACACCCGGTATCACATAATGCGTTAGATTGCGTTGCATAGATTGGCCGAATCGGACTTAGGGAAGGGAGGGCAAGTTAAATATAGCGGGCAAAAGGAATCAGTCTAATATCTTTTTCTATTTAATCGACATACGGCCACTACTAGCATTAGAGGCCGGGGGGTGACGCGGGGGCGCAGGGTGCAGTGCGAACCTAATCATAATAGGAGACGCACGCTTGTCAAGTACGAAAAATTAAGCAGCATTGGTTCACTAAAATATTTACGGTAAGTACGTTTTGAAATATTCTGCTCACTAAATTGTTCCAATCTTTGGTTAATTACTCATAAGTAGTGTTATTTCATGAGGATTGGTTTGGTTGGGTCCGTTTTTCAATGGCGCTTTTATTTAAATTTTGGGTTATTTTACAATACATTAAGTACCCCTTCGGGTAAGATGAATCTGCCTGATTCATCTTGCCCTCCTATATTTATCTTACCCGATTTAAAACATAAATTCTTTGTCTATTATTTCAGATGGTTTCAAACAACAAAAGACAGACCAAGAGAGGAGAGTGGACGGAAAAAAAATTAGAACGGGCGTTGGACGAAGCATCCCGTACCTCGATCGATACGATCAGCAGCCAAAAACTGTAATTTTCCAATTAGCACTCTTCTAAGACATCGCAAAAAACAATCCAGTTCGAAATATTTAGGCCGCTTTAGACCAGTTTTCACCCCTTCTGAAGAAGATACTTAAAAAAAAATCTTACAAAGATGGATGGTTTGTTCTATGGCCTAACACCATCTGATTTTAAGAAAACTGTTGGAGAATTTGCTCAAAAATTGGGAAAAGGTGAGAGATTCCCAAAAGGAATCGCAGGAAAGAACTGGTTATCTGGTTTCCGTAAACGCCATCCTTCAGTTGCATTACGGGCTCCTGAACCTACGTCTTTGGCTAGAGCCCGTGGCTTTAATCGTCCTCAGGTAGAGGACCAAGTAATGTTGGCCAGAAAATGACACAGGGTATAAGAAATATCAAAAAGCTGAAATTCTGACCTCTACGCCTGTCAAAGTAAACCAGAAAGAAAAATTCAATAAGTCCAAAGAGCGTCTTCTTAAAAACGCAGGAAAAGAGAATAAGTCTAACATAAAGAATATTTCAAAACCATCTGGATCCAAGACTGCTAAGGGAAGAAAGACAAAAATTGCTTCTAAAGTATTCCGTGATTATTATTGTACCTTATGTAAAGAAAAATATTTAGATCCTCCCGGTCAAACATGGATAGAATGCGGCGACTGCAAGGAGTGGACTCATGAGTCCTGTTCTACTTATCTTGGCATTGGCTCATACTTTTGTGATAATTGTCAGGAGATTTGATGTGATTTATCTCCCTGACTCAACTTGCCCGATGCAGAGAATCATCTTACCCGATAGGGTAGGGCAAGACGAATCATTCCAAAGATTGTAATTATTGATCTCCTGTAACGCCAATGATGATTATTATTAAAATTTGTTAAATTTTTTTGAAAGTCTATCAGTATTTGTTTCAACTAAGAATAAATGTGATTTTAATTTTTAATCCGAAATGCTTTTAATTTATTATTCAAGTTATGTGAACCATATTGCCCTCCCTTCCCCTAAGTAGTCTTGCAATCCATTGCTTTGAAGATAACTGCGCTTGACACCCAATAACACCGTAACTGCATTTCAAGTGCATCTAAGATTATTAGATAATGCGTTCCTTGTAGTCGTGGGATGCAACAAATTGAATGGTAGACACAGGGGTGATAAGGATGTGATTATTTGCAACCGCCATCATTGAAAACAATTTTGTGTGATGATTGAATCTACGTGTTGGTAGTTCAGCAGATTTACTGCTTCACTGGAGGAAGAATATGAGTAAACAGAATAATTAGAGCGGTGGAATTGGGTAATCTCTATAATAGTTATATTTACTAGACTTCTACCATGTACCTTATTTTTGAGTTTCCGATGTTTCGGCGCTGTTAGTTACTCAGCGCATGGTAGCAATCTCGTAAATAATTATTCATTTTTTTTAATGTTTAATTTTCTGTAATGCCTAGTACTTAAGTAGTGTATTTTGTGCAATAAAGTATATCTATCTATCTATCTTAGTGACCATGAACGTTTAAAACTATATAGGTTATTATTTACTTCAAAACAGACGAAAGGGCGCACTTGAGACACCATTGGTGTTTCGGGTGTCCATGGGCGGCGACAATCACTTACCATAAGGTTTTATCGTCATCGTCAGCCCATTTAAGTCCCCACTGCTGGGGCACGGGCCTCCCTCCATCACATGAGGGGTAATTGCCATACTCACCACGCTTGGCGTCTGCCCCCGTCTGGGTTGGCGAGGGTTTTGATATAAATGCAGAGTTTTCCTTCTCTGGGTGCTGATGATCATGCCAGCAGCTTTACCTTAGTCGCATTTTACGACACCTCGGTAAGAGTGAGGGTGGCCTATTCTACTCTGCCGGAGACCACACGGCATACCATAAGGTTTACCTTTACTTTTTTGGTTTTTAGCTTGCTTACAATGTCCCATTGCTAGGCAAAGGCTTCCCCGAAATCTCTCCATTGTTCTCTATTTAACGCCATTTGTGGCCACAAAGTTATTCAGGTCGTCCCACCATCTTTTATTGGGCCTACCACTTTGTCGGTGTCCGGCAGGTTACCACCTCCTCCACATTTTAGCGTGTAATTCCATGTTGCGTGCGAGCCCGGGCTACACTTGGACCATAATTCAGAATTTGGGAAGTCTAGTAATTACAATGAAGCTACTGCCGGCGAGTTACCACCATTCAAATAAAAAATAGGCTATTTGGAACCTCATTTCAACGGGTTACTTTAACGTACTGTATATAGCAGGAGTCGTTGGGCGTTTCTGGAGCTATCCGAATATTTTACTTTTTTAACAGCCATCCAAGAGTTTTGTATGACAAAGGGAAGCAAAGGAGGTTGTGGTTCGCCGGGGTGATCCCTGCAGGCTATTGCGTCCTCTAAATCACATATTAGTTATAATTTGCAGAGATGGTTCTTCTTTCCAAAGTCTACCGTCCCTAAGGTAGAGAGAACAGTGTTGTGTGCGCAAAGAGGCTTGAATGGAAGCCCCTACCTTCTATAAGGAAGTGGCGGATGAAAGGCAGATCCTCTCGCAAACTCAGGAGACAGCAAATTGCGCGTTGTCCACTGTTCTCTCCTTTCTCAATTCTCAGAAGAGGAAGCCTGCTGCGGAATGGCATCGACGACGTTGAATTTTTATTTGATTAATACCACTACGCAAAACAAACTTTTACTGTTACCCCACCCTTTTAACAAAGAAGAAAATCGAACAAGAACCCGGTTCAGTCAGCATGATTTTGAAACAAAAAACGGTGATTCTTGGAAAAACAGTGTCCATGCTATTAAAAAGGTTGGTTTAGGTTTCAAGGTTAAGACGTCTCAAGTTTCACATAATAAACGAGTATTCGATCGATCAGCATACGAGGGTATCGTTTGCAGTCCATTAGATCTACAGTAGAGTGAAATTTGAACAATATACGGGTAGGGGACTCAATCAAGACTGAGGAAGAGATCGCAGGAAGGTTGCTAGTAGGTACGTAACCGCAATCGCGCATTTTATTAGGTATTTCCGCATCGCCCAATGGTTGACTGGTAAAGAATGCTTTATAGCATTTAGTCTGCCAATTGTTCCTTTTTTCTTGTGCAATAAAGAATAAATAAAATAAATAAATATTCAGAAACAATATGTTAATTTTGCTTGTGAATTAATTGTAAGGTGTTTTTGTATAATTATCTGTTTTTCAAATGACGATTTACTACCAAATATAAAAAGATGTAGTATTTCTACTAAAGGAGTAATTCTTCTAAAGGTCCAGCAATCCAAATCCAAACACCAACGGCGGTATAATAGATAAACTTTACTTGTACTTTAGGGTTTACAACAATGAAATAGTCACATAAAATAATAGTGGCCCACACATCAGTAAATGCTCCTTGCGATACACCACCGAGCGTGGAGAGTGCCAGAGTCGAAACGGTTCGGCGCCTTCCCACTAGGTGGAAGAGGTCCAAGCGCGAGTCGGTTGCGAGTGTACATGTTAACGGCTGCTAACTTACTGCCATAGAGTAACTTAAATTCTGGGTATAGAGGCAACAGTCGAGTTAGTCTATGAGCGCCATCTAGTGACTAACGCCGTAACCACATCTGGATATATGCATAATTATGATAGGTACGTACGTATACATACAATGCATACATACATCGTGCATGTATACGCATGCATGTATATGCTTACGTATATACTGTTTTTTAAGTATAGATAGGTTATATTGGTATTATGTTCAAATGAAACGAAAAATTACACAACAATTTTAATAATATGTTTACAAAAAACAAGCACCGTGCTATGGGCGGAGTTCAAGCACAGTAGATTATGATACACAGTCTGGAGACAGGACAGGCAGTGAAATCTTCGTTACAAGCCACTTTCACGATCCCTTTACCGAATTTGCTTATCTTTCGCAGTACATTTCCACTGTAAAACTGGTTTCACAATTTTAAAAGTTCATAAACTTTTTCAGTAAAATGATCCGAGTGGAACAGTGGTAGCGAGTAGCGACGTATTGTCACGAGTTTTTTACAATTCTCGAAAACGTGATTAAAAGTTAAAGAGGACGAAAATATTCTCAAGGAAAACTGGTGGTTGATTGTTGTTCTAGGGCCAGTGAGGATAACTTACTAAAGTTAAAGAAGTTTTAAAGGTCCTCGTGGATACCTTACTAGTATGTTCTTTATAGGCGGAAAACTTCTTAATAACAGTGATGGGGTGGACGTTAGATGGTAAATTTCTTTATTAAGTAATAGGGGTTAAAGTATCAAATTGCCGTATTTTTTTCTAGACACAATAAGATATATGTATAACTTCTTTAATAAGCAAAGTTACCGTACTATATATTTTGATTTAAGACGATTCGATAAGATATTTTTAAGGTTTATCTTAAATAGGTAGATATTAGCCGGACGGCTTCGACTTAGGGACCTTCAAGAGAAGAGCGTACTCTTTTTTAAAAAGGCCGGCTACACATTAGCGATGTCTTTGATTTCGCGAATGTTCATGGGCGGCGATGATTACTTTCCATCAGGTGACTCGTTGCTCGTTGGTCCGCCTCTAGCATAAAAAAAATGATAATTGTATTCTTGATGCAAAAAAATTACCCCTTTTTTACTTGGCAGAATTTCTGAAAAACTATCCTAAAAGTTCCTTAACGTTGTCTATTAAAACACAGTTAGTTATGTAGTAGTAGCATTAATAGAGACTTTGCATATTAAAATAAATCTTAGTATGGAAAAGGCAACTTCTAAGAAAATCGCCATTCAAAACTGCAAGTTCATACTTTAACGCGTTATATTTTACCTCTCTGGCAGGTGTACGAGAGTTGCACAGAGCACTCACAAACATACAAGATAAGACTACTAAAAATGCGAGATAGGCAACAACTTGTCATAATAGTACCTGGAACTTATAATCTGGAACATCCTATCCGTCATTGTTAGTTCAACCATGAAAAAATACATATTCTTTCTTAAATTCCAACCTACGACCTCATCTTTGTGAGTCTCTCGTGCTTATCCACTGAAATACCAGCGCTCCTGCCATATTCCGCTACCCAATTACTTTAGAAAACTTTATTTACGATCGAACATGTTAAGGTGACGGGTAGGGCACACTAGCGATGCCAATCGATTTTAATTTTTAACTACTAAACCGGCTCCATTTTAAACAATTTCGGCGTTACAACCTCTCGGCAAATACTTATACTATTTATTAAATAACCATGCACAAATTTTGGGTCCAACTCGAACGTGAAAAATTGATTTACGCCAAAAGCGGCCACTTTTGGCGTGAATCAATTTTTCGCGTACAAAAACTGACCAAACATTTGTACATGGTTATTTAATAATAGTATACGTGTTTGCCGAGTTAAAATATATCCGGTTAAGTAGCTAAAAATTAAAATCGATTGGCGTCGCTAGCGTGCCCTAACGTTAAGGTTCAGCCCTACGCTTGGCAAACTACTGGAACGTCTGTGGTCGAGCCTTTAACGAGGTGCTATTGTGTGTGTAAGCCTTTGAGTAATATACTCAAAGGTGTAAGCACATTATGTACACACGTGCTAATGGCGAGTGCAACGAGCGTGTACAAAGTTCCGCACATTTAGATGAAGCCCGTTACGCGCGAAAGCGTTACGGGATCGTTACAGCCAGTCACAGACGGGGCTTGTTAACGATACCAAATTCACAAAAAGTATCGGTAGGTAACCTTATTTTCTTAAAGGTAAAAATTTAACGGTATCTTGGATAACGATACTTTGAGTAAATATTAAAAATATTGGTACCAAATTAACGTTAAAAGTAGCGATACTTTTTACTTAATGCGTTGTTGCCAATCCGTCTGGGGCAGCGCGCGCGGTTTCGCGAAGCAGAGCGGCAACATCACGCTTACAATGCGATTCCATAGTAAATTCAAAATACGTAGTTCGGTTAACACTCACAAGCGAAAAGTGCGTGGCTGGTTAGATTTGATTTTGATATTGTTTGGTCGGTCAGTTTTTAAATAATAAGCCTGGTTAATTTATAATCCTGTTAAAATAGGCTGCATTAAAAATAATACCGTTTATCATTTTTTTTAATAGCTTTTGCCCGCGGCGTTGCTTGCGCAATTTTTGGTTTGTCACATTATAATCTGTTTGATAAATGTGTCGTACTTATTTGCTTATATCTAATTATTTATATTAAATTTATATCAGAGACTAAAAAATTATGAACATACACTCGCGAGCAAAAGTTTGGAATCACTTACTTGAAATTGGTTTCGCGCGATCTTGCTTAGTAAATATTTTTTTTATAATTATAAAAATGACATCAATTTAAAGGTTCAACTGTTCACTTTAAATTGATACCAAATTCATTCAAATCGAGCCAGTAGTTGTGGAGCTATCCCGGATTAAGCGAAGGAGTAACGAAAAAGACGTGTTTCAATTGTTTGATACGACTCGAGTTGCGACCTATTGACCCGTATAAAAGCACCTGTTATTGCATTTTCTTTATCAGTCGACTTTCAGACGTTGACCGGTACACATCTCTGCTACTTTTGACCCTTTACCTTGTACGACAATGGAGACAACACCTATAGAAGCCGCACAAATCGTAGCCCTATTGCAAGAAGGGCTCAGCCAGCGAGTTGTCGCTCGTCGGCTCCACATAAGTTCGTCGACGACTCAAGCAAGCGAATCTGACTCCAAAAAGGCCTGCCACAGGCCCGAAACTCACGGCAGCTCACCGACAAGCTCGCCTTCAATTTGCTCGGACCCATCTTGATTGGGAGGTTGAGCAATGGAGGCAAGTCCTGTTCTCCGACGAGAGCAGGATGTGTTTGCACGGTAGCAACCGAAGAGGTCGGGTCTACAGGCGGCCTGGGGAGCGATTTGCACAGTGCTGTTTCGCTGAAACAGTGGCTTATGGGGGCGGCTCTTGTATGATGTGGGCCGGCATTTCCTTCGACGGTAAAACCGAGCTTGTTTTCGTGCCTGGCGGGGGACGAGGAGGCGGTCTGACTTCAGACCGGTACATTTCCGATATTCTGCTGGAACATGTCGTTCCCTATGCGGGATATATCGGTGATGACTTCCTCCTTATGCACGATAACGCTCGTTGTCACACTGCCCGTGTGACCACTGAATACCTCGGAGAAGTCGGTATCGCCACATTGGACTGGCCGGCGCTCAGCCCTGACTTAAATCCCATTGAACACGTGTGGGATGAACTGAAGAGGAAGGTTCGTTCCAGAACTCCTGCTCCTTCATGTCTGAATGCGCTGAAAGCGGCGTTGATTGAGGAGTGGGAAGGTATTCCACAAGAATCAATTCAGAAGCTGATCAGGTCTATGAAGAATCGTCTTCGAGCAGTTATTAGGGCGAGGGGAGGGAACACAAAGTATTGACACTTAATTTTAAAGCTAAATAAATGTTTTATTAATAAATTTTTGTTGTTTTATTCATTCATTATTTTTCCATATTTCCTTGTTTTCCTACCTCCTTCGCTTAATCCGGGATAGCTCCACAACTACTGTCTCCATTTGAATGAATTTGGTATCAATTTAAAGTGGACAGTTGAACCTTTAAATTGATGTCATTTTTAAAATTATTAAAAAATTATTTACTAAGCAAGATCGCGCGAAACCAATTTCAAGTAAGTGATTCCAAACTTTTGCTCGCGAGTGTAGATCAAACTGATGTCCACCCAGTTCAAGTTAAGTCACAGTTACAAATGAAACGATCAACGGATTATGATGACACACCGGTATCAAATAACCCTTTGGGGTCAAACAAAACTTCGGAGTCAAATGACACATAAAGGTAGGACCCCCAGGTGGGGCAAAGGGCGTCCACAGTGCGCCTCCATCCCGACCGGTCTTGGGTTTCGCGCTTTGTAAAATAAGACGAAGCCTAATGTCTAATGCCTCGCCAACCCGTCTGCCAAGCGTGGTGAGTATGGCAATTACCCCTCATGTGATTGAGGGAGGCCCGTGCCCCAGCAGTGGGGACTTAAATGGGCTGATGATGATGATGAATGTCTAATGACACATTGCACAGTATGTAATTTTGGCTTAGTTGCGTCCAGATATATTTTATGTATTAATTCGAAAGAATTTGTAGGACTTATTACCTGGTGACAATTGCGACTGTAAAAATGTCTAAACTTTCAGAGAAATAATTTATTTTTGCGAAAAGTCAACGACCTTAAAGAAAAATAAATGATTTTTTTCTCCAAAAGTGTTACTGGTATCGTTTTTGTATTAAAACAAATCACGTCACATCAGACTATCTATTCATATAAAAAAATAAGGAGCTGTAGCTTTGATAGTTACTGAAGAATTTAAAGATTTCATAATTTAACTTTTTGTCAATTTTTTCTTTATCCCTATCATTACCGCATTTTATTTCTTGCTATATAAATGTAGACAACTGTTGTTTATCATGTCCTAAAAAACTACACACGTTACTCAAAGGGGTAGTGAGATAATGCATTTCTAAAGATTTTAGACATTTCTATGGAAATAGGGTTGTCCAAATTTTAAATGAAGAATTTTTTTTAAGTTAAGTATATTAAATTTTGTCATCGTCGTCATTATCGCTATCTATTAATACTTCGTCTGACGACAACACGATGTTGATATCATCATTGTCGTCAGAATTACATTTAAATTCATCAACCGATTTTTGCAACAAAGGTTCATCGTGGATAAGTACGTTATCCATTGTCGGCTTTAAAAGTTTTAGAACCTTTTCCGGAATTTTACATCGCTTCGTGTTTTTTTGTCTTTTGTTAATTGACAAGCTCGACAAAAGCGAGTCAGAAGACTCTAAAGCTCGGTGAATCAAGTCAAGGACTGTTGTTTCGCGATTGAATTTACGAGTGTGATGTTCACGATCGTAACGCCAAAATTTGTATTCCCGTCGTTTGTTGTTCCTGAATTAGGACGAACTACGTCAACCAATAATCCCATTTTTTATCTGATTTTATCTTGAGTATGTTTTTTTCTCTCTTCAACAATTCTGAATTCTGGTGATTTTTTCGCAACTCGCCACTTTTGCACGGCAGGGTCATTTTTATATCCCAAATGTAATAAAAATTCAAGAACTCTTATCCATGCGTGCAAAGGGCTAAGTCCGTAATTGTGACGTTGTGTTTGTGATAGCATTAAACACCTTTCCATCTATGATGGTTAAGTAGAATTTTGGGTCTGCAATAATTCTTTCTCCTGAAGAGTTTTCAGCAAAAATCAGCGAAAGATTTTTTATTTCTTCTTCAACTCTGATTTTTTAGTAGAATTTTGGGTCTGCAATAATGGACAACATTTCATATTTTTAACATGTCCATATTGTTTTTTATATAAAAATAGACATAAAATGAACAGACCCATATGTTTTCTTTTTTCAAAATTTGTCCATTTTCATGCACAAAATAATTATTGAAATTCTTTATATTCTAAACAGACGTAAGCGGCGTTGATTGAGGAGTGGGAAGGTATTCCACAAGAATCAATTCAGAAGCTGATCAGGTCTATGAAGAATCGTCTTCGAGCAGTTATTAGGGCGAGGGGAGGGAACACAAAGTATTGACACTTAATTTTAAAACTAAATAAATGTTTTATTAATAAATTTTTGTTGTTTTATTCATTCATTATTTTTCCATATTTCCTTGTTTTCCTACCTCCTTCGCTTAATCCGGGATAGCTCCACAACTACTGTCTCCATTTGAATGAATTTGGTATCAATTTAAAGTGGACAGTTGAACCTTTAAAATGATGTCATTTTTAAAATTATTAAAAATTTATTTACTAAGCAAGATCGCGCGAAACCAATTTCAAGTAAGTGATTCCAAACTTTTGCTCGCGAGTGTAGTTCAAGTGAAAGGCAAGAGAGGTAGTTTTGACTTCATTTACAAGACTTCCTTTGATGGTGAGCCTATAACTGTTAATATTAAGTATGTTTTGAAAACGGAAGATTCTTCCACCTCCAAAGAAGAACACCACACTTAACGGAATTGTGCAAGCCAAGAAGAATAATATCTTAAAATCCCTTTAAAATATAATACCAGACAACTGTCTTTCTGGAGGGAGCTACCTACTTCAGAGTGATTTATGACATAGACACGTATTTTCAAATGTTTTGATTTTTTAGTATGTTTGTCTACAGTAGATTAAAATGATTTCAAAATGCATCATTTTTTTGGCGTTTTATTTTGTTTAGTAAGGTTTTAAGCATAAATATGTAATACAAACTTTTGTATGGAAATTCCTATTAACACACTTAAACAAAAAGCGGTTGTGTTTTCATGCAATGGCCGAGTCAAATATTCAACAACCGATTGCCAAGTTAATAACCGACTTGGTAACATAGATCTCACAACTTTTCACGGTAGAACAACTGAGTGGCAGACTTGGATTTTTTGAGAAGTTTAATCTTTCTTAATTAATCTGTACAAAAATTTAAAATAGTTATTATCAATAAAATTTGTAAAAAATATCTTATGAATTGCATAATGCGCTAATCTAAATGTTTTCTCATAGAGATTGACAAAAACAATCGCATTAAATCTGAAATCGGCATGGCAATCATCTTATCATCGAATCACGATTATTGTCTCTTGCAAAATATGTCTGCGTAGATTGCATTAAGGACCAAGAAATAGTATTTTTTTTGGTGACGAAGGTCAAGCGAGTGTTTAAATTTTCAGATGAATGCATATTATTTAATTAATTGTGATTTATTGCGTGTGTACCACTAAGAATATTACATACTGTATTCCATATCGAGATATTTCGAATTAATAGATAAAATGTTGATTTAAATTAAAAATTTAAAAAGTCGATTAGATTTCTAAAGAAAATATTCTAGACTCTTAAAAATATCGGTTAGGTTTAAAAGGAGCGTCTCACTTTAAATGTCAAAATAGAACTGTCCTATTCACCTTCAGATACAGAATGGACTACCGTTAAACTTAGATTTGTATTAATGCTTATTCTAGCTCTACAGATATTCCCAGTATTAAATACAGTACTTCATTTAAACCACGTTTTGTAATAAGAGAAACGGTCGTTAACAAGGTAAAAGGTGATCCGTTTAAATATTGCAATTTTACATTCCATATTGTCATTTCATATTGCCATATTGTTATCGTTACTTTATCCATTTTTTTTATTGTAGGGAAAGATTTTATTAGCTATCACGTATAGGTCCGATTGAAATAAAATTAGTCATACAACTCACCGAAGAATTACTATTTTCATCCAATACTCCAGGACTGCTGTTGCCCAGCGGCAGACTGCACGAGACCACCTGAAACAAGCAACATGTATGTTACCTTATAATTATAGCATGATGTTGAATTAGTAAGCTTATGTAACAATCAACATTGTTGAATGATGTAAGCAGCTTATGAAAAATTGATTACGTTGATTGTGATTTTTTCATAACTTTAATCAAGGTTTTGAGGAAAAAATCAAAACTCAGAAAAAATAACTAACGTACGGCAGTTTTATTTTTTTCTTGTTATGTCATTGTTTAAAAGGGTAACAAAAAAACATAGCACTTACACATCCGTTATCTTTGCCACTTAAGGTCTCGGGTGAGGATATGTCCATGCTCTGAGGCCCATCCTCAGAGTGCGCGAGCGCAAGTGAAGGAGTCTGGTCAACTGCAAACAAAAGCATAGACGGAAGATAAACGTGCACCTACTATTTAAGAAAACCCTTACGCTAACTGAAAAAAAGGACATACTCTTTCGAAAAGAACGAATAAAATATAAACATGTTTAATTGAAAACTTCTTTTTTTTTAAGTCGATTAAAAAAACTGACATACATACCATGCACATCCCAATGAACCTGAACGTTTTTTTTACCATAAGACTATGTCTACGTTAGCCTTGAACTTACCCCTGCGTGAAGAATTTACAGAAAAGGGAGTATATTTTAAAACTGACACAAATTGTCGGATACGGCCCCGTCACAAACTAAGTAGAAGGTACTACGAATGTCCCCGTGTCCTTCTGTAACGATAATTCTAATTGATTTAATAAAGAATTATAGACCAGAACAACAATCGGCAACAGCCGATAGATACACTAGGTACAACAAACGTTCGCTCGTAGCGAGAGTTTTCTGTGGAACTAGTACCATAAACAAACAAATATCAGAACAATTATGGACATGGTACTATGTTGCAAACTTTTTTGCATACCAGCATAGTTTGAATTGCTTAGCTAATCAATATGGCTGATACAACGCTTTGAAAGCATACCAATAATTGCCAGTTTGTTTGTCTATCTTGAAACTTTTATTTAACCATCTAATCTTCTGCCTTCGGAACAACCGTCAGAGAGCGGGTGCATCCCGAATTTAGAGGTGGACAGGGAAAGACGATTTAGAACTGTCATTTTACAAACCTGTTTTAAAATGTCAGGACAGAAAATATCGGCATAACAACTGAAAAAAAATAAGCTTAAACCACCGGTTCCAGCATATGAAGTGAATTTTTGCTTTTTAGTTTAAACAAAAACAGTTTCGTTGCGTATATTAAAAATCTGGTGGTTGACCATCGACTCATCAAATACTTGACATAATTTGAAGTAAAGCCGAGCTCTTCAACATAAATTGCTATCATGCCATCATACTGGTTTGGAGGACAAAGTGACCGCCGGACGTCATGTATTATACATGTGCATATACAACCTGTGGGGATAAAGAATGGGATCAGAAATGGCGGCGAATCTATTCACTACTCGCTCGCACACTATTTGCGTCTATACTCGCACTCGTGGTGGGTGTGCGAGCGAGAAATGAATATATTCGCCGCCATTTCTGATCCCGTTCTTTATCCGCACTGGTTGTAAAAGCTTACATATCATTACGAAATAGGAATGAAGATTCACAAATACAACATCACATGGACCAAGTCTCTTATTTTCATACAAGATATTTGTTGTCATTAAGGGCCGCTTTTTGATCCGTATTTGAACTGAACTAATGGTTTAAAACAGCAACCAATGGTCAAATATCGCCAAAATGTGTTTTTTGAACAATAGTTAGCTTAACCAATAGTTATATTTCAAGGAATTACGTAACTTTGACGCTGTCACTTTGACTATTGGTTAAACAAGGAATTACGTAACTTTGACGCTGTCACTTTGACTATTGGTTAAACAAGGAATTACGTAACTTTGACGCTGTCACTTTGACTATTGGTTAAACAAGGAATTACGTAACTTTGACGCTGTCACTTTGGCTATTGGTTAAACAAGGAATTACGTAACTTTGACGCTGTTACTTTGACTATTGGTTAAACAAGGAATTACGTAACTTTGACGCTGTCACTTTGACTATTGGTTAAACAGTTAACTATAGTTAATTTAACCAAAAGGTAAATATGGCTCAAAAAATCGTCCCTTAAACAAATGATTGTTGATGAAACAGATATTTGTGTTGGGTCTGGGTGTTTGGGGTACCTTCATTGTTCCAGGTTTCGAAAGTACAAAGATACAACCTTAGTTTGGGACCAAATAATGTATGTAATGATGTCTCAATGTACTAAATTTATTTTAATTTTTATTTGTAATAAAAGTAAATAAGAATCTGAAATAAAGAACAAGATAAGTTATTTTTAACTTGTGTTTTTTGTGCAATAAAGTATATCTATCTATCTAACTACAATAAAATGCACCTTATCTTAGCGCGTTATTCCTGATTGCAACCAAAGCTGTTTCTCTGGAGCCCGGGATACGCTAGGGCTATGATTTGGGCAGTCTGGTAATTACAGTGAAGCGACTGCCATCCGACCTTTGCAGCCCTTTAACAGGAGAACCAGACAACTAAATCATGGTTACACGTTTCAGAAACTCTCCGAAATATGCAGGAAACCTGCATACAATGTTTTCCCTCACCGCCAAACTAGTGGTGGAAATACGCACATATATTTTAAAAATCCGAAGGTGCATGCTTCCAACCACGACCACCCGTATATGGAAGGAGAGTTGTGAACTACCATTAAAAGTTCCTCATAAAGTATCTGTTACAAAATATAAAAAATACTGTTTCCTAATTGTTCAATTCGTCTTTATCTTGATAGATAAAAAAAAATCAATTTGCACAAATTTTTAACCTTCGAATTTTTTATACGGTTCCACTCCTGAAAGTAAGGTAAAATCGTGAGGAATAATAATAAATAAATAAATAAATATTTTACAACATCACATATATTGATCTGTCTCCAAGATAGGTAGCTCAAGCGCCTGTGTTACGGGTATCAGAACCAACAGCAATAGAATACTTTTCTTTTGTAAATACATAGAAACACCCAGACCAATACACACATGTTCATGCACACAAATGTTTGTACTGTGCGGCTCTAATAGCTGAGATAATGATCAACATTATCAATATTATGACTCAGTTCGTGTGGCTCCCCTGTCACCCCGCTTCAAGCAGCTCGAATCATCTGCTACAGATGTAAAAGGCTTATGTTTTTTTTTCAAATAAAGTGTAACTTATACTACAATCGTTCTGCCAAACACTAAGTGTAGTTTGTCGGCAACAGTTCTCGTGTTACATTTAAGGTATTTATACATATAAGTATTAAACAATTTTACTTACAAAGTTCTTATTCTATTTTATTAGTTAATATTTATATATTTTTCTTTCACCCATATAAGAATGTATGTATATGTTTAGGAGTACTTTATCAAACATACCCTATTCTTGGAATTGACTGGTACAGATCACGAAACGGCCGCTTCATTTTAAACATGCAGATAGTGTTCATACTTATGTCATAGTGTGCCACCCACCATCGCACTTCTCCTCCTTCGGGTCTTCCTCCGGGACGGGATCGGGGGGCCTGCATTCTGTCTCAATGTTAGTCGCCATGAAGTCCACCTGTACTTGCTTCTTTGTCTTCGTCTCTTTCTCTTTAACTCTCTTTTCAGGCGGCTGATTACTGTTGGCAGATCACATTTTAATTTCGTACATAATTATGAGCTTATGGGCCAATTCAAAACTACCTAAACAACCACCGAGCTTGGAGGAAGGTTTTTGAACAGTAATTAATTTAAATAAAGTTTTTAAAAAACATGGATCCGGTTTAGACAGGGCATTCCGGTTTATACGTGATAGAAAAGAAAATTATTAAGCTGAAATTTTGTGGAGTTCTTTTTTAAGTTTAATTAGTTTTCTATTTCATTAAAATTCTCCAAATTCAATAGGTACTTTATATCACCCCAATGAATTTTAATTGTGAATAAAATGATTGCGCCATGTTAACTTACCAGTTTAGATATTCTAATCGATGCCGAATAACATGTCTAGCGTGATAATAAATTTAGATGAAATATATTACCTGCTGCCCGAGGTGGATGGTTGACCTCCATAGCCGCTACTACCACTCGAATTACTGCCGGAATGTGTCGACTTCGAGCTATGGCTGTAAAAAAAAAACAATCTCATTCCATGTCTTTCTCTCTACAAGATCATCAAGACCTCGCAGTCATTTTTTGACGCATTTGCAGAAATAGCTATAAATAATAATTAAATGTCGTTTTTAGGGTTCCGTAGCCAAAATGGCAAAAACGGAACCCTTATAGTTTCGTCATGTCCGTCTGTCCGTCTGTCCGTCTGTCCGTCTGTCCGTCTGTCACAGCCGATTTACTCGGAAACTATAAGTACTACAGTGATGAAATTTGATGGGAATATGTGTTGTATGAACCGCTACAAAAATATGACACTAAATAGTAAAAAAAAGAATTGGGGGTGGGGCCCCCCCATACATGTAACTGAGGGATGAAATTTTTTTTTTCGATGTACATACCCGTGTGGGGTATCAATGGAAAGGTCTTTTAAAATGATATAAAGTTTTCTAAAAACATTTTTCTTAAAGTGAACGGTTTTTGAGATATCAGCTCTCAAAGTCGTAAAAAGTATGTCCCCCCCCCTCTATTTTTATAACTACGGGGTATAAAATTCTAAAAAAAATAGAGGTGATGCATGCTAATTAACTCTTTCAACGATTTTTGGTTTGATCAAAGTATCTCTTATAGTTTTTGAGATAGGTTGATTTAACTGTAATTTTGGACTTTGCTGCTACGGAACCCTTTGTGCGCGAGCCCGACTCGCACTTGGCCGGTTTTTCGTTATAGTGTTGCTCAACATCATCATCATCTTTCCCTGGCCGATTTCGGCTACGGTGACTACTAAGGGCTCAGGTGTTTGGCCCTAATGTGGCTAATGTACCCGATTTTATGGGTAAATGTGCGAGAACAATTTGGACAGGTCAGGATATTGTTTTCATAGTGATAAACAATATTGGGAGGCGGTTTACTTTTACATAGATCACGTTTGAGGTTTAACTCTCGCCTCCTATCTTCCTCAAAATGGTAAACTTTGGACTGTATTTGCTGTCTCCATTCAGGCCGATTCGCAGCAATAGTCTCCCAAGAGAAAGGTTCAATGTTACATCTCTTCATATGTCTTTTCTGAACGTCTTTAAAGCGTAAGAACTGGCCACCGCGTTTCCGCTTACCGAGCTCAAGTTCAGAAAAGAAGATGCGCTTCGCCTTCCTCTCTTCGGACATGCGTGACCGAAGAGAGGAAGGCGAAGCGCATCTTGGTTCCCGCACCAAGTTCAGTTCAGTTGCGTTGGTGCCCGCACCAACGCAACTGGCGTCGCATCAAATATGCCTCCATGCCACATACATTAGCCCTCTGCAGTACAGTCGTGTTGCGGACTCGATCTGACCATTTGATATTCATTATTTCACGGAGGCATTTCAGATGGAATCTGTCCAGTGTACGTATGTGCTTACGATACATGCACCAGGTCTCAGAGGAATAGAGAATGTTAGGCAAAATAACGGCCATGTATAATTTGATTTTGGTGTTAAGTTTTAGATTATGGGAACGAAATACCCTGTCCCGAAGTTTACCAAAAACAGCCATAGCAGCGCCAAGTCTACCATTGATCTCCGAATCGAGGTCGCCTTTTGCAGTTATGCAACTTCCCAAATATTTAAACTTATCCACCTGATTTAGAACCTGCCCCTCAATATGCAGATTTAGCGGAAATTGTTGTAATGTCTCCATAGTCATCACTTCTGTTTTAGCGATGTTGATCTTCAAGCCAAATCTACAACAGGCGGTGTTAAGCTTGGTTATCAGGTTTTGAAGTCCTGTTGGTGTTGCCGCTACAAAACACAGATCATCCGCATACATCAATTCGGTAATAAGATCGTAAGCTAACTTACTGCGTGCATTTAGTCGACGTAGGTTAAAAATGCCTCCATCTGTACGATAACGTATGCGGATGCCATCTGTGGTTTCTGTTAACGCCTCTTTCACGACGACACAGAAATATAACGCAAAAAGCGTGGGCGCGAGGACACAGCCTTGTTTGACGCCACAGGTGACAGGAAACTGCTTACTTTCCTCGCCATCACAAGCAACACAGCAGGTCATGTTATCATGAAAAAGCCTTATCAGGCGTATGAATTTGTCAGGACAGCCCAGTTTGGACAGAACTATCCACAAGGCTTCTCGAGGCACACTGTCAAAAGCCTTTTCAAGGTCCACAAAGCATAAATAAAGAGGTTGGCTTTGCTCTCTACTCTTCTCCTGTAGCTGCCGTAAAGAAAAGATAGCTTCACAGGTGCCTCTGTTTGGTCGAAATCCAAACTGGGTCTCGGGTAAAACATTTTTTGACAACTCCATTAGGCGGTTCAGTAACACCCTGGCAAACATTTTCCCTGGCGCTGTAAGTAGGGAAATGCCTCTATAGGAGTTGCAATCAGCTTTGTTGCCTTTGTTTTTATATAAAGAGCAAATACGGGAAATCTTGAAATCACTAGGGACTTCCTCTTTTTGCCACATTTCTGCAAATAACTGCCAGATCTTATGGTGCAGTTCTTCTCCTCCGTATTTCATCAACTCTCCAGGAATGTTGTCAACACCCATAGCTTTTTTGTTTTTTTGAGCATTAACGGCATCTGTGACTTCCTGGATCGTAGGCGGATTATCTAGATTTCCAAGTAACTCAGAGCTAGGGAGGGATTTTATGTAGTCTAGATCTGCTGCGCGGTCAAAATTTAAAAGAGTCTCAAAGTGTTCAGCCCAGCGGCTAATTTTGTCTTCCTTGCTGTACAGGAAAGTACCGCTAGTCGACTTAAGAGGCACATTGATCTTAGGTGGGTTTCCAACTAATTCCCTTATTTCTCTAAAGAACTCGCCCAATTGGTGGGTATCTGAAAGCCATTGGATGTAATCTGCTTTATTTCTCCACCAATCATCTTTTGCAGAACGGGTCAGTTTTCTGATGTTATTTGTGCTCTGCTTGATGTTATCAGAATCTATCGTATGTCGCTCAGTTCGTAGGAGAAGGCGATGTTGCATCAAAGCATGGGATAAAAGTTTGTCATTGTCATCAAACCAGTCTTTACGGAGTCGTGGTTTTGGACCCAGGATATCAGTAGCCGCATTGATAAGATTTGTTGACAAACGATTCCAGGTATCCTGTAGGCTGCTACTCTGAGGATCTAAACACGCTGTGTAGGTGTTGACAGCTTCTCTATATTCTACCAATGTCTCCTTAGACTCTAGCTTTTTAAGGTGCAAGCATCTAGGTTTAGGCCTGCTAGATCTTCGTAAAGGCTTAAGACTTAGCTTTAGTTTTATAACTATCAGTCGGTGGTCTGACCAGCAGTTTGCGCCTCTCATAACTCTTGTTAGGGTAACCTCGGACAGATCTTGTTGGCGGACTATAGCATAATCAATCAAATGCCAGTGCTTTGACCGCGGGTGCATCCAGGTGGTTTTATATTTAGCAGGAAGTCGAAACATAGTGTTCGTAATAGCCAGGTGAAACTGTGAACAGAGGCCTAGCAATAACTGTCCATTGCCATTCATATTACCAACACCATGACGACCGAGCACCCGAGGCCAAGCTTCGTAGTCACGTCCAACTCTTGCATTAAAATCACCCAACAAGAGTATTTTTTCACCCCGCCGAACACGGTTTAGGGTCTGTGTCAACTCCTCATAAAATTTGTCTTTCACATCATCGCTTTTATCAAGCGTGGGAGAATACGCACTTATTAGATTCAAATACATATTGTTCTCAAGATGGAGACGCAAAGACATTACACGATCAGAAATGCCAACCGGATGTTCTACCAACTTAGAGGCTATTTTAGTTTTAATTGCGAAGCCTACTCCTGATCGCCTTGTTTCAGAAGCTGGTGTACCTTTCCAGTAGAAAGTGTAACCACCGCCTTGTTCTGTAAGCTCTTCTTCATCAGCAAGATGGGTTTCACTCAAAGCAGCTACGTCCACATTGTACCGCATCAGTTCTCGAGCTACAATGGCGGTTTTACGCTCCGGACAAAGGTTGTTGGGACGGTCTAATAAAGTTCGCACGTTCCATGTGCTAAAGGTCAGATTCTTATCGATAGTTCCTTTATTTTTTTATTTCGACCACAAGACTTGGAATGCACAGGCGGCTGTGGTTACCACCTCCCGAATTTAATTGGAGTGAGCGTTTGTTTAGGGCACCTTTTCTAGCCCCCTCCTCGGCTGGGCGAGGAAAGCAGTGTCACTCTGAATAGAGCTGCTTTGTCGCACAAGGTGCTGCCGAACCGCACTGTCACCCCGATGCAGTGCAAGAGCGACCACTCTCCTTATGCCGCCTAAGTGCAGACATCAGACAAAGCCCAACAGACATCGGTGTCAGACCTCTCTACTTCTGTCCATCGCCATAGGGCTTTTGATCTCGGTATCCTTACACGAAGCCTAGTCAATTACGCAGGAAATATTAAGGTGCATGAGTGTGTGCGCGAAACACAGATGCACCCTCTCGTCCGCTTCCCCCTTGATCCGATGGAACGGTGAGCCGCTACGATCGGAGGGAGAGAAGATGCAGCGGTCTGGCTGACGATAATTAAACCCCTATCGCAACCTTAAGGCATTCACGCATATACCGTGCTACCTCGCCACCGAAAGTGGATTGCTATGAAGCCGAGGTAGTCTTTGATCACTAGTCCAGGAGGTGACTGGACAGATCTGTGATCATTAACCCCAGCCCCCCCTCTACCAGGTTTAGCCCACGGGTCGACGTGGTTTTCCAGGGTGTGGCCGCTGCATGCAAGACAGCTGCTTGGAGCCACTGTCGAGAGTTTATAGACCATCGACGAGATTATCTGATTTCTATAACCCTATTGAGTCGACCGATAGAATAGACGCCAACGATCCACTACACCCCACTCAACTCGTTGCTCAACATAAAGAAGCTGCGGAAGGGTATGCACCATTACAAAATCAATTAATTTTACTTCATAAGGAGTCATTTTTATTATAATAGGTAACTATGAAATTGCCGTCCTGTAGTGACTACCTGTCCTGTAGGCCAATTCTAATCAAAATAATTTTCGTTTGGCGAATAATTCTAATTTCAAATGAATTTTATTTTAAAAATATGGACTTTTTCCAAAAGTAGTCATTTGTTTATTGAATAGTGTTACATTTTCATCGCATTTCAATCTATTCGTCAACATGGATACGTTAAAAATTCGAGTTATTATGGAATGAGAGTACCGTCCGTGGCAGCAACGCGGCAAAAGCGGCACGCAACATCAACGACGTTTACGGAGCTAACACTAGAAACCCAACGAACCACCGTTATTGGTTTGCTCGCTTCCGTTAAAATTTTGAAAAATGATCCTCGCGGTCGTTCGAAGCCTTTGGTCGACAATGACGAATTAATGGCGATTGTGGAAGCTGGTGATACACAATCTACGGCTGAAATAGCAGTAGCTTTCGACGTTAGCGTCAAAACATTTTTTTTCCATTTGCATCAAATTGGCAAGGCCATTTGTCAAGCTTTTTACAAATGGGTGCCCCACGAACTCAATGATCGAGTGCGCGTCGAGACGTGGCTTGCACTCTCTCAACAGACACACACATGAAGGATTTTTAACCGCATTGTTACCTGCGATGAAAAATGGATTCTGTTTGATAACCGCAAGCGCTCAGGAAGTTGGTTCTGGTTGGTTGGCCCTAAACGAAAACATATCCCTAGAAAAGTGATGGTCACTGTTTGGTGGTCTAGCGCCGGTCTGAAAGAAGACGAGTACTGTGAAGAACTGAACACAATGATGAAGAAGCTAGCGCATCTCCAACCAGCAATCGCTCGTCTTGGCTGGCACGGCAACGCGCGACCTCATACTGCCCAGCATCGTGTCAAAGTTGCAAGAACTGGGGTTGGAAGCTCTCCGTCATCCGCCCTACTCACCAGACGCGCCTACAGAATGCTACTTCTTCCAGAATTTGGATAACTTCTTGGCGAGAAAAAAAATCAATACCCGAGAGGTAGTACACAATACCTTTGAAGAATTTATTGCCTCCCGTCCAACTGATATCTAAAAGAAGGACATCAATAAACTGCCACTACGTTGGCATAGATTGCATGAGTGATTACTTCGATTAATGAAAATAAAATAAACGTTAATATTTTTCAATCTTAATAATTATCTTGTATGTAGCAAGGAAAACAACTTATGTAAGTATGGAAGATTAGCTGCTGGCATGGTTTTGTTTTTTTACCATGAAATAAAAATTTAATAAATCATCTATACATCATCTATTGATAAAGAGGTAACGCCTCGGCGGGTGACTGACTGACTGACTGATCTATCAACGCACAGCCGAAACTATTGAACCGAAAATCATGAAAATTGGAACATGGGTAGTTTTTAATATGTAAGCTCGCTAAGAAGGGGTTTTTAAAAATTCAATCCATAAAGGGGTGAAAAGGGGGGTTGAAGCGTCGTATGGAAGATTCGTCATATTGAATGCAAGAGTCGTGAAAATTTGTACTTGCGCTGTTAATACAAATTTAATATCAGTACTTTCAGCATGTTTTATATTCAACCCCCTAAAAAGGGTGAACGGGGGTTAAAACGCCGTATGGAAGTTTGGTTATTTTTAAAGCTAGAGTAATGAAAATTATTTTTTTCTGGGCTTTTTATATAAATTAAAAAAAAAATCCTCAACTCCTAAAGGAGTGAAATGGGGTTAAAACGTCGTATGGGAGATTCGCCATATTTGATGTTCGAGTTTATGAAAATTAGAATATGGACATTCATACAGAAAATGTTTCATCATTTCAGCCAATAGACGTCCACTGCTGGACATAGGCCTCCCCCAATGTTCTCCACACAGATCGGTGCTGTGCCGCCCGCATCCGATGGATTCCCGCGATCTTCACCATATCATCGGTCCATCTTGTGGGGGGCCTGCCACGGGTGCGCCTTCCTGTACGTGGCCTTCATTCGAGGACCTTTCCGCCGTCTGTTCTCCTCGCTATGTGCCCTGCCCATTGCCACTTGAGACATGCAATCCTTTGGGCTATGTCTGTGACCTTAGTTCTCCTGCGGATCTCATCATTTCTGATACGATCACGCAGGGAGACTCCGAGCATAGCCCTCTCCTTTGCTCTCTGGATGACTTTGAGCCTCCTTAATCGGCACATTGTAAGCGGCACATTGTTCCGTATGTCATCACTGGCAACACACACGCATTGAAGACTTTCGTCTTGAGACACTGCGGTAGATGGGCCGAATATATGCTTCGTAGCTTCCCGAACGCTGCCCAGCCGAGATGGATTCGTCGATCGACCTCTTTCTGGAAGTTGGACTTACCAAGCTGGACTTTTTGTCCGAGGTAGATGTACTCGTCTACAACTTCCAGTGTAGAGCTTCCAACCTTTACAAGACCACTCTTGAGCACTCAAATCATATTGAATTCCCATGTCGTGCGTGGGCACGACATGGGAATTCAATATGATTTTCGTCTTGTCCATGTTCATTTTCAGACCCACTTGTTGGGAGACTCTACTGAGGTCGTCAAGCATCAGAAAATGTTTAGCACTTTTTTATTCAATCCTGAAAGGGTGATGGGGGTTACAACGCCGTATAGAAGTGTCGTTATTTTTAAAGCTAGGGTCATGAACAATTGTATTGATCTTTTTATATAAATTATGGGGTTTAAACGTCCGTATGGAAGATTCGCCATATTTAATGCTCATCGGTCATGAAAATATATGCAAAATGAATGAAAGGCATTTCAGTAATTTTAAGTCTTATTTTTCATCGTCAGCCCATTTAAGTCCCCACTGCTGGGGCACGGGCCTCCCTCAATCACATGAGGGGTAATTGCCATACTCACCACGCTTGGCAGACGGGTTGGCGAGGGTTTTATATAAATGCAGAGTTTTCCTTCTCTGGGTGCTGATGATCATGCCAGCAGCTTTACAGTCGCCTTTTACGACACCTCGGTAAGAGTGAGGGTGGCCTATTCTACTCTGCCAGGGACCACACGGCGTCTTATTTTTAGTCTCCGTTTAATACCTACCTACTTACCTATAATCTCAGATTTGGTTAATTGCAAATCAAGTTCCTTAGTATAGAAAAATACAATCTCTATGTTGGAGTGTAAAACGAAACGCTTTGTAAATGACATAAGACATGTTGTCTCCCTCTAACTGAATGTCTCGCTCTCTCTCATATGTCAGCTCGAAGTGTACGTATCGTCGGATTTGTTTAAAATATATATCTCTAATTTTCTCTGCAATCTTTTTATTTTATTTATTAGGAATAGCAAACAGCTACAAAATACATGTTCATCTAAGACAGTACATACTTAAACTACTTAATAATATTGTAGCCCACGACGCTATCCACATGTAACTAAAATCAAATTGTCGCAAGCTGCTCAAAAATACAACTAATAATATTACAAAGTGAGCAAAATATAATGAGAAAAAAGATTCGGTAGGTATTTAGGTGGACAATTTGGGCACAAAAACAGAAGAATAGTAATTAAATATAAGAGTAGAACGGTATAGCGATCTTACAATGACAACTGTTCAATAACAGTTTTTTTTTAAATTATTTATATTATTAACAAAAATATCGATATCTTTAGAGTGGAAACTGTCATTATAAGACCACATCATACGACGAATCGGTACGCGCCAGCCAGTATTCGTTCGACTTTTACGAACTGCAAGAATCTTCTATTATTTCAGCCCTTAACCCTTCACTCTAAATGTTTTGTTTTAAATTAAGTACCGAAGCGAAGCGAGGGCGGGCCACTAGTTTTAAATAAAGATACACAGGTCATATTTTTTGTTCCAATAAACCTCAATCACAACAACCTTATTACATAACGCGATCTAAAGTTATTACCGTTCCAACAAGCAATGTTAAAAAGTATGGCCCTTTTTAACATTGCTTGTTTTAAGAGTTTAGGTGGGGAACTATTCTTAGGACGCGTTTTGTGATGCAGGCAAATGTTTGAATGATTCGCTCAGCAAGTCTCATTTGCAAATATCGCTAAATTTTGGACAGAATTTCGCCTTTCTTATTAATTTTCTGATCATAAGTTGTGACTTACTTTAAAGCATTCGCAATACGAATTCAATAATAATATATGTACTATAATAATGATTATTTTTAAGTCTTACCTTCTCCTTGACCGACTATTGCTGCAACTGTTGGAGTATGCAGAGTCCGATATTTTAGCATTATTCTCCGAGTCGTCCATGTTATCCATTTTAATGTTTTCGCAAATCTAGAACAAATTAAAGATAATTAAAATATCGACTGAACATCGAAAAAAAAAAATTCAAATCATTCAGAAAAATAAATTCAAAATGGTTACTTTCGCATAACTAATGTATTGATATAAAGAATTCATAATTAAATATCGAACGTCATTGATTTGAACGTTCTATGTCCACGAATAATCTATGCTAATGAACTATGTAATTCAGGTCCGCTACTATATAGTTTTACACATAACACTTAATTCACTACGATTAAAGTAAAATATACTTTATTACGCAAAAGCCGAATGAAAACCGCGCGAATCGCGGACCGACGCAACCGGTCGCGGGAGGTGAAGATCAAATCTAAATTTGAAATTCAAAAACCGAGCTTTTAAGTCTGGCTTAGCGATAATATGGCATGAAAAAAATCGAGTTAACTTTTTTTACTTTGCTCTTTAATAGGAGCCACACAGCACCAATTGTCTACAAACTTTAGTAAACATTAAGTTCAGAAACATACGTTCACGTTAGAAAATGTTATATTGTTAGCATTGAGGTAAACCATTAATGTTAGTGAACATATTTTCTGAGGCTAACAAATTGATTTTTATTTTCCACAAATAATTAAGTCCAATGAGCAAATTTCCGTGTAGATGCCTCGGAACGTAAATCCAAAATACGAGCGAGCGATTTTTCCAATGTTTTAAATGTCTGTAAACATTATATTGGTCAGTGTTGGAGCACTTGAAACATTTAACAAGTCCTAACAGAATGATACGTTTCCTAACGTTTGTTAGTAATTTTATTAATGTTAGAAAATGTACTGAACATTTTTAAACACCAGTGTGCACTTGGAGGACAATTCCGTGGCTGTTGATTGGTGGACGGAGCATTGGCAAAAAAATAGATAGAATTTATCGTTACACCTTAGCCCTGGTTACAGACACAGACCCCAATAGGATTAGGGGGAGGACTGTTGTGATTTTATTTAATATAATATATTGGTATATAATATTATGATACTACTATAATAATATAAAAGTATTATTAGGAAATTAAGACCATTCAAATATAATTTAATCTCTTTCCCCTACACTACAACAGATCAAACAAAATCACCAACATCACAAAGGAGTTATTGTGCACTTATCGCAACCCACAAGACGTAGCGTATGCCCTTATAGAAATCTATAACTAAGTCCCTAATAGAATAGTCCCTAATAGAAATATAGAAATCTATAACAGCTGAAACGATTTTCAGATGCTCAGATACCTAAGTACGAATGAACCCTGTACCTCGTTCACACCCAGGCTGAGAAGGCTCTGTTATTCAGCCAGGGGTACGGTACAGACGAAGGACCGCGCATTCTGACAATCCACGAAGCCTAGGGTCAGACGTTCGAGAAGGTTGCGATAGTCAGAACAACTCTCAAACAGTCCCATCTCCTGCAAAGCGTCCCACACGCGGTGGTAGACACATCTCCAGAGACACAGCACGTCTAATATCCATGGCATCGAAGGCTACCATCGAAAAAATCACCGAGTATAACCTCAAAATGCGCGGATAGGGACAAGCTTGCAAACAAAACATAAAATATCCACTTACCCCAAAACCCTCCCCTCTGAGGCCCATAAACTACGTAAAAACCAACCCCCTACCCCCAAAGACATAAAAAACCCACTTACAATTACACTAAATTGATCCTATTAACAATAACCATGCATGACTGCCTAAACTTAAGATATTGTAATTTTATTTTATTTAATTTTGTCGCGGAAAAAATGTTGTTCCGTATTTAGCCTAACTTGGTTAAATGTTATATAGCACAATAATATTTTATCTTTTTTGTTTTCGTTTCTTTTAAATTCTAAAGTATTTGGGAATGTCTTGCAAATCCTTGGAACGGAACGCGCCCGCAACAGTGCTGCCAACAGCACATTTTTAAAACACAAGTTTCTGACATCTCCTACCGATCGACACGGTCGCCGCGCGCGCGATTCTAATTTCAATACTTATAATAAAGACAATACATTTGCGGGAATATTCTGTGATCTGGACTTAGTACGGTGGTGCGGTGATAGCAACAAGAACCAGCCCCTTTGGATTTACAGTCTCCCTGAGACAGCACACCACGCGGATGCTTGGATGACCAGATTAGTCAAGCTTTCCCAAATTATCGCGGTCCTTCGAATATCTCTTTCCGAAACAATGGCCTTCAGAGCCGAATTAACGCGTTGATATTATTGTGCTATCTATTTTGGACCCATTTCATAGAAATTTCTCATTCAATAATTGAGAGAAACTGTACTGGGATTATTTCCCATCTCAGTGGGGTCACTCGCCGCGCATTAAAATGCGCGGGGCGTTGGCGCGGCCTAGTTTTAGGCCTGGGTGTCGGGTCCGGGTAGTCAAATCCGGTGGTGGGCTTCGCCCCGCTGGCGAGTCCGGGCCCCACCGGCATAATCCCAACCCGCGAGGGATGGAACGTCCGGTGAGCGGTCTCGAGCCAGCGGGGGGCTTGGTGTCAATGTCCGTCTATGTATCCGCCGGGACTAGGTCCCGCGGATACGGTCTGTCGGGGGGGCGTCGGTGGTACGGCGCAATCTCGCGCAAGTGGGCAAAGGACGACTGCCCCGCGCGGGCAAACATCCTGGCGCTCAAATGGCCGATGAAGTCATCGAGGCTCTCCATCCGGGTGTCCCGAGTTATCGTCGAGTTCCTCACGTAGCGAGGGGCCTTTACGATAGAGCGCAACGCAAGCGATTGCTGTGCTCGCAATCGCTTGCGTTCAGTCTCCGCAGTCAGAGCATACCAGGCCGGGGCGGCGTAGATAAGTCTGGTGCGAATGTACGTCTTGTAAACTCCCAATTTCGCACGTAGCGGGATATTGGACGACAAGACGGGACTCAGGAGAGATCGAGCAGCACGGCATAGCGCCACGGTGCCAACGTGGCCACGATGCCAACGTGGGCAGCCATTTTTAGATGCCGGTCGATGGTGACCCCGAGGTACTTGACCTGTGGGGACCAGGCGATATTGGTGCCGAGCATGGTGAGCGGAGGCGGAATCCTCTTCCCACCAATGGCTATCGCCTGGGTTTTCGCCACGTTGACCGACAGCCTCCAATCCTTTAACCACTTGGGGAGGGCGTCAAGAGCGCGCTGCATCTTAGCTGCAGCGTGCTCCGTCGTGAGAGACGAGGTGATAAAGGCGGCGTCGTCAGCGTAGAGCGCCAGCGTGGCCCCGCCTGCCACCGGGATGTCGTCCGTGTATCTGCCGTAGCAGATAGGCGAAAGACATGACCCCTGTGGCACGCCGGCCCCGACCGGTCGCACAGTCGATAACGCACCATCCACTATCACTTGGAAGCTGCGTTGAGTTAAGAAAGTGGCAATGGTCATCACCACTCGTCGTGGTGCCGACGAGGTAGCTAGCTTGTAAACGAGCCCTTGGTGCCAGACTCGATCAAAAGCTTTCTCCATATCTAGCATCACGGCTACAGCACGCTCCTTCTTGTTTAGCGTCGCGGTCAGACGGTGCATCACCCGAGCCAGCTGTTGCGTGGTCGAGTGTTCGGCTCGAAAACCGAATTGCTCCTCCCGCGGCACTATGTGGGGCACTAGATGGGGGAGTATCAGCCTCTCGAAGACCTTGGATAAGGTCGAAAGCAGAGTGATCGGGCGGTAGCTATCCGGCCTGAGAATATTTTTCCCCTGTTTAGGAAGCATGATGACCCGGCCGAGCTTCCAAGGGGCGGGGAAGTGGCCGGTACGGAGAATAGCATTGAAGAGCCACGTCACCGCCGCGATCGCTCGCGGAGGTAAGTGGCGCAGCGCTTCATTGCTAACTCCGTCCGGGCCTGGTGCTTTCCGCAGCTTGGTCCGCCGGATCATCCTCCAAACCTGCGAAGGAGAGAAGAAAATGGGCTCGTCCGTCGGTCGCAAGGGGGGCTCGAAGTATGCCCTGAGGTAGCTCAGGACATAGTCTGTCATGGTGTCATCATGGGCTGGCGGATTCGGCATAAATTGAGTCTCCAGGTGAGCCGCGAAGATCTCCGCTCGGTCCTCCGACCGGTAACGGAGGGACCCGTCCTCGGCCAGTAGGGGCCTAATCGGAGGTGGCTTCCTGGAGACCACACCTGTACGTTGCGCCGTTGGCGCAGTTTGTGCAGTGGTGGTTGCCCGCTTCGCCTTCGTCCCCTTTGCAGGGGCAGCGACCACGGGCACCGCGGTGGACGATGATGGAAGAGTGGAGGCTGGAGCTGTGGCTGCTGGCTGCGGCAGCTTGCCCTTCTTCTTCTTCTTCCTTTTATTTTTCCCACCCGCCTTAGCGGTAGGGGCGGCGGAGGAGGGTAGGTTGGCGGCGGCCATGAGCGAGGCCGGGGCGTCTTTTTCGACGCGGGTGGTAACTGTTGCAGGCGTCTTTGACGTCTGCATGCGGGCGACAGTGCCGGCTTTCTTCACCCGGGCTTCTTTAAGAAACACCGGGCAGACGGTGGCGTTCGCCGTGTGCACCCCCTTGCAATTTGCGCACGTTGCCGGCTCGGTCAGCGGACGTGTGCAGTCCCTTGCGGCGTGTTCCTCGCCGCACCGAACACAGGCCAGTGGTCTGTGGCAGTGATGCGAGGAGTGCCGGAACTGCTGGCACCGGTGAGACTGGGCCGGACCACGCTTACCCCGCCATGCTTCGATCCTGATGCCGGGCATATTTAGAAGTTCGGAAACTTCGCATATGGCCGGTATCAGGCCCGAGGAGCGGCGGAGCTGCGCAAAGTACAAGCATCCAGGCCGGCCTTGGCGGGCCTGGATGGTACCCACGTATTCTGGATCGAATCCGAGCCTTTGCAGGTCGGATTCGATCTCAGCAGGTTCCGTGTTCGCGGGCAAACCGCGAATGGCTACCTTCAGGCTGCGTTCAGCCGGGAGGGAGTATGAAAACCAGGATATCCTGGTTTCCTTCTCCAGTTGCGTGAGGTACCGCTGAATCACGCGGTACTCGTCCGCGCTTTTCGGCAGGAAGCGTACTCCCTTACCAAAAGCGCGGCCGTTGGGCGCGTGACCCAGCAGTACCCGCAGCTCCCGGAAGTGCGCAGCCCAATGGACAACATTTCATATTTTTAACATGTCCATATTGTTTTTTTATATGAAAATAGACATAAAATGAACAGACCCATATTTTTTCTTTATTCAAAATTTGTCCATTTTCATGCATAAAATAATTATTGAAATTCTTTATATTCTAAATAGACGTAAGCGCCAAATGACGTCATCGGACGGCTGAATACAGCGATATTCCTTTGCTTATCATTGTTTTAATAAAAAAAAGGTACTACTGTCAAAGGTAAATAATACTAGTGTCAACATTGTCAACGTCATTCATACATTCAACTTTGACAAGTTGTCTTTTTTTTGACAGTTGCATGTCATGGGTTTGGCATTTCGTAAATTTAAAACTATAATGTGCTAAGCAAAGAAATATTTTACATTCTGCCGTCCGATGACGTCATCTTACGTTTTTTAGTTTTTATTTTTTTTCTCAGTAAATAAGAAATATAAAAAATGAATAAATATATATTCGAGCAGCGGAAAAGTAAATAAAGAATTCGGTATTTTTTGTTTCAGAGCTTAGCAATTTTGAAATGTTGTCCATTGGGCAGCACCTCCACGATAAGCGGCGGATACTTCACCGCTGGTGCTGGGTGTTTCGGGGTGCTAGGTGGCGGCGACCTCGGAGGAGGTGTCGGTGGCTTACTTGCGGTGGCGGCGGTGGAGGCTGCCACGGCAGCGAAGGAGGGCCCGGCGGTGTCCATCGGGGACTGCTGGAGCCTCGGGATGGTCATCTGCGGTGCGGCAAACGGTGGAGATGGTGATGTGGGGTTGGCGCGCGATTGTGGCTGCGATAAAAATCGATCGCTCCGGCCTGATGGTAGTCGCGGCGGGGGCAATAAGGCGGGGCGCTTTGGCCCGTAGAGGTTGCGGCGTAGCGGCCAGCGGGATGCCAGGGGCCGGCATCGACCGCTTGGCGACGGGCGTCGGGGTTGGTGGAGGGATGGGCGAGCTCCTTGGCGTCTCGGGCAGGGGGCTGCCCGAGAAAAATTCTTCGCCTCCCAGGTCCGGGAGCGAAGGGGCCGGCGATAGCGGCGGAGTTTGGGCCGCAGGCGAACGTGTCAGGGGCGAGAGGCGCGCTTGATCGGCAGCGATGATGCGGCCGATGGCTGCTTGCGCCACGCCCCGGCTGCGTTCAAACACGCGGCGTCGGATGGAGGGTTGTGGGCGGGTTGCCCGGCGGGTAGGCGCCACATGGGATGGCGATGGTGGAGGCATAATAATTTTTATGCGCGAGTCGGAGGGTAGGCAGATTTTGCGCGGTCAAACTATTGCTCCATAAGGAAGCGCAGTTCGCCCTGCGATGGCCCCTGGGGCGAGCCGCTGGTGGCAGACTAGTAGCCAGCCCAGGGTCGAACCACGCGCGATTCTTAAGGAGCAATAGGGAAGAGATTGTGTCAACTCACAGTTTGGAACTTGCTCCGTTGACCACTGTAGACCCGTGCGCAGTTGATGGGGCGAAGTCACGTCCGCTCCGTATTCAAATTGACTGCCGGCCAATCCAACTGCCGGCCAATCCACTAGCCAACATTCATTCTTACCTAAGTATTATAGCTCGGTAGCGGAGCGTACCTCCCCCGACAACTCGACAATGACGTCACAATTTTCGCATTCTTCCGGCTTAGTAGCGGAACTTCCAACTTCCCCTGAGCATACAAGCTTGGTAGCGGAATCTTCATCACCGCCCACACTACAACGTAGTGCATCGAGTCGTGATAAGTGTACGGTCTTACTGACCACGGCGTTAGTCAACATACGTCCCATTGACTCCTCGCCTTATGTCCCACGTCCTGTTCGCGCTCTGGTGGACCAGGGCTCTCAGGCCACGCTTATTACAGAAGCCTGTGTACAGCGTTTAGGCTTACCTCGTTTTCATAACGACAGTAGTACAACTATTTCGGGAATAGGTGATAGAAATGAACAACCCCGTGGTTACGTAGTCTGTGAGGTCACGCCTTATGATAAGAGTGAACCTAAACTTTACATAGAAGCTCTAATATTACCAAAAATAACTTCCTATGTCCCATATATTCCGAATTCTTTCGAAAACATTTCTCACTTGAAGAATCTCCCTTTAGCGGACCCTGAGTTGCGCTCGGCGCGTCCCATTGAACTTTTGCTTGGTTCAGATTACACTGACCAAATCTTACTCCATGACAACATTAAAGGCCCACCTGCTACGCCGGTGGCTATCAGTAGCATTTTCGGTTACCTTCTAAATGGTACTATTGCGCATACCATTCCAGTCAAACTTCATGCTAATTTGAGTACATGCGAATTGGATATTCAACTTCAAAAATTCTGGGAATTAGAATCCTTACCTGAGACAAAGTCACTTACGGCAGACGAACAGCTTTGTGAAAATATTTTTATTGAGACTCACACTCGTGATGAATCCGGAAAATATACTGTCGCACTCCCTTTCAAGAAAGATGTTCCTGCGTTGGGTGATTCTCGAGAGATTGCTATGTCTCGTCTACTTAAATTAGAAAAAACGTTTTGAACGCGAACCTGCTTTACAATTGGAGTATGCTAACTGTCTACAGGAATATATAACTATGGGACACATGGAACCAGTCTTAGACTCCACTACTTCGGACAGTGTACCTTACTACATTCCTCATCATTGCGTGGTGAGAAAGAACGCTGTAACTTCAAAATGCCGAGTAGTTTTTGACGCATCGTGCAAAACTACTTCCGGTCGTTCTCTTAACGACAATTTACTTACTGGTCAAAAACTGCACCAAAACATAACTGATGTTCTTTTAAAATTTCGACTTAATAAAATTGTGTTTACAGCTGACATCAAAATGATGTATCGTTTTATAAATTTGCGTCTTCAAGACCGTGATTTTCAACGCATTCTGTGGAGACACTCTCCAACTGCTCCAATCCAGGAGTACAGACTGTGTACAGTAACGTTCGGTGTCGCATCATCTCCATTTCTTGCCCTACGTACAATGCGTGAATTGGCCTTAGATGAAGCAAATTCATTTCCACTTGCCTCGCAAGTACTTCTTAACTCAGTCTATGTCGATGACGTCATATCTGGTGCGAATACTTTACAGGAAGCTCTCGCGCTTCAACAAGAACTTGTTGCCATATGCAATGCTGGTAATTTCGAACTTAGAAAATGGACGAGTAACAGCTCTGAATTTCTTTCTTCTAAAAATCATGACAAGTCTAATGCGAATGATGCACATATTTTATCCGCACTTGACTCTGACGCTTCAGTCAAAGTATTAGGTCTTGGTGGAAACCCCAATCAGATTCCTTTTCTTATCAAGTGGAAACTCCTACTACTACTCATCAATGTACTAAGCGCATCATGCTTTCAGAGATTTCTAAGATCTACGATCCTCTTGGATTTTTAAGTCCTATCATTTTGTATGTCAAATTTCTAATACAACTCCTTTGGGTTGCTGGTACTGGTTGGGACGACACACCACCTCAAGGTATCAGCGATCTCTGGAATAATTTTATTACTGAACTTCCACTGTTATAACATATTTCTATTTCTCGACATGTACTACCGTACAGTACTCAAGTACAAATTCATGGCTTCTCCGACGCATCGGAAAAGGCATATGCCGCATGCGTTTATCTTCGCACTATCACCTCAGGCGGTGATATAAAAGTTCATTTAATTATCTCTAAAACAAAACTCGCACCACTTCGACGCGTGAGTCTACCACGTCTCGAATTGTGTGCTGCTAATCTGCTTTCTAAACTAATAGAAAATGTTCGTAACAGCTATTCAACTATCGCGTCTATTCAAGACGTATTCGCTTGGAGTGATTCGTCAATCACTTTGGCATGGCTACGCTCTCCGCCACACGAATGGCGTACCTTCGTATCCAATCGTGTGACTGAGACTACTTCACGTGTGCCTTCTGCACACTGGCGCCACGTACGCTCTGAGGACAACCCGGCGGACGTCGCCTCCCGAGGTGTCCTTCCTTCACAGTTGGACCAACAACAGTGGTTCCACGGCCCTGCTTGGCTCCAGCAAGACCAAGCTGACTGGCCTCTTTCAAATATTGACTTAAAAACCCACGAAGAACGTCGTAAACATATTTTCATTTCCCAAACGGATGATTCTAACTTTGTTACGAATTTCATTGAACGATTTTCATCGTTACCTAAACTATTGTGAGTATTTCTATTAGTCAAAAAATTCATAAACAAATGTCGTAAATTGCAAACTTCAAATTTAACCATTGTCAAGGAAACTAAATCCGCCCTCAATCAAATCATTTATTATGTACAGCAAACGGAGTTTGCGGATGACATTTCACGTATTAGAGACGGCGAAAACTGCTCTAATCAGTTACAAAAACTTAAACCTTTCATTGATGACGCCGGACTGCTCAGGGTAAGCGGCAGAATTCAACGCTCTCATTTAGCTTACGATGCTAAACATCCTTTGCTTTTACCTAAGCGACATGCGCTTACAACGCTCATTATAGACTACTATCATGTCATACATTTACATGTGGGTCCTCAGACCTTACAATTCCTCCTCTCTCAATCCTACTGGATATTATCCGCACGACGTGTGATTCGATCGCGTACTAGGCGTTGCGTCCGCTGCTTCCGCACGCGACCCGTCGCTCCGCAGCCACCCATGGCTCCTCTTCCAGCAGCAAGAGTTCGGACTCTCCGTCCTTTCTTGCATGTAGCGGTCGACTTTACAGGTCCCTTTAACCTTAAATCCGGTTCACAACGTAACGCTAGGATTTTTAAATCATATGCCTGTGTCTTTGTATGCATGTCCACAAAGGCACTTCATTTAGAACTTGTACCTGATTTATCCACAGAAGCTTTTCTTAACGCCTTACGACGCTTCATATCCCGACGTGGATTATGCACAGATATTTATTCCGACTGCGGTCGAAACTTTGTAGGTTGCAATCGATACCTGAAAGAGCTTTACGATTTTATTAGTAACGACGATGTTCAAAAAACTCTGCATAAAAAGACTAACCAACTTAACATAACGTGGCACTTCAACCCGCCTTATGCTAGCCATTTTGGTGGTATTTTCGAGGCAGCTGTTAAGAGTATGAAAACTCATCTTTATCGCGTCATTGGTAACTTAACTTTAAATTATGACGAATTTAACACTATTTTATGCCAAATCGAGGCAATTTTAAATTCGCGACCACTTACCATTCAAAGTAGTGATCCAACCGATCCACTACCACTAACCCCAGGACATTTCCTCATCGGGGAACCATTAACTTTGTTACCTGAAATCAATTTCAATGACGATAACCCGTCACGTCTCGTTCGCTGGCAGGTTATCCAACAAGCAGTGCAACATTTTTGGAAACGCTGGAGTGTAGAATATTTGCACCAGCTTTCACAACGAAGCAATTGGTTCCGTGACTCACATCACACACCCCTCAAGGAGGGTACAGTTGTAGTGCTAGCAGACCATGCTTTGCCGCCCTTGCAGTGGCGACTGGCTCGTGTGCACAAGTTACACCCAGGCGCTGACGGTGTTACCCGTGTAGTCACAGTACGCATTGGTAACACATTTGTGACAAGACCTGTCGTTAAGGTTTGTCCTCTACCTCTCGAATAGCCTATTATCTCTCTGTACTATAAGCCCTTTTATCTCTATGTACTATAGAGACTTCTAGCTTTAAGCTTTATTTAGTTTACTTTTAAAATAGCGTTATTTTAAGGTTGGCGGCATGTTCCGTATTTAGCCTAACTTGGTTAAATGTTATATAGCACAATAATATTTTATCTTTTTTGTTTTCGTTTCTTTTAAATTCTAAAGTATTTGGGAATGTCTTGCAAATCCTTGGAACGGAACGCGCCCGCAACAGTGCTGCACATCTTTAAAACAAAGTTTCTGACATCTCCTACCGATCGACACGGTCGCCGCGCGCGCGATTCTAATTTCAATACTTATAATAAAGACAATACATTTGCGGGAATATTCTGTGATCTGGACTTAGTACGGTGGTGCGGTGATAGCAACAAGAACCAGCCCCTTTGGATTTACAGTCTCCCTGAGACAGCACACCACGCGGATGCTTGGATGACCAGGTTAGTCAAGCTTTCCCAAATTATCGCGGTCCTTCGAATATCTCTTTCCGAAACAAATGTTAAAATTTGAAAACTCTTAAAAAAGAATATGCACAAAAAAGGCACGGAGCCATTGTCCGTGGAATTCAATGTATATTAAAAAAAATATATATAATTTAATAAAAATAAGTTAACTACCTATACAGGTACCTTCTAAAGTTGTATACCTACCTAATGTAGGCTTTAAGTTTAATTGAAATTAAGATTTTATGCGACTGTTGAGATCGTAGCGCAGTGGGGCCACCCCCAAGGGCCATCTTGTGAAATTTCAGGCCCTTTTGCCCACGCAAAAGGGCCTGAAATTTCACAAGTACCTACTACAAGTATTTTTCTTCATTGATAAATTAGTTGATCATACTTCATGAAACCATTGATGCCATGAATCATGGGATTCAGCTTCATACTTGAGCAAAACTCGAATATAATTCATCATTGAATATTTGTGTTATCTAGGAAATTTACTAAATTACTTAAATCATGAAAACACGACCATAATTATTCCTGCATTAAATATCACCCCCAAATATATTATAATTAGTAGACATTTGGTACTAAATAACAGCAACAGGATTATAGGACGCAAACAGTATTTATAGCAAGCAACACATAATTAATGTGTACACAAAAGACAATTCGATAGAAAAATAAATTCGCGTAGTTGACTATTTTTTTTGAATTTTTGTAATCAAAAGACCTCTCAGTTATAGAAACATCGTTGAAAGAAATGATTGATTCTCATTTAAGGTGACGGGTAGGGCACACTAGCGATGCCAAAAGATTTGAATTTTTAGTCACTAAACGGAATCTTTTTTAAACAATTTCGGGGTTACAATCTCTCGGTAAACACCTATGCTATTTTTTAATACTTATAGTTAACTGTTTGTCTGCTTTTGCACTCGAATTTTGGATTACCGCCAAAAGTAGCCGCTTTTGGCATGAATTAATTTTTCGCGTACAAAAACGGACTCAACATTTGTGCATGGTTATTTAATAAATAGTATGTTTGCCGAGAGATTGTAACCCCGATATTGTTAAAAAAGATTCGGTTTAGTAGCTATAAATGAAAATCGATTGGCGTCGCTAGTGTGCCCTACCCGTCACCTGAAACTACCTGAGATATCACAATTTTAAAAACACCTTATTTTGGGCAAACCCAAAACGCTCCATACAAATATGGTGAGCAGCTTTTGACGTCACAGGCAAGTATTTTGTATGGATTTCTTTTGAATTTGGTTTGGTAGCTATAGCAAATGTTTCGTTTATGTCAAGGGTTCTATTATAATAGTTGGTGCAAATTTTATGGGTTATTCAATGGTATCATAAATTTTTAATAATTTCATACTTTTAAAAACCGGCTAGGCGTTATATTTTTAACTGAGAATTTTTGCTATTGGTACATATCTACCTACATTTTGATAAAATACTAATATTTTGTAAAATCTCGAGCTTAGTCAAGTACCCTATTGCGCATGGCAATACATATTATTTATCTGGCTTCCTCGTGTCACGTAGGTATAGTTCGACAAGCCTGTTTTGGCCTTAAATTACATTGAGTTCAGTACAACTACTACCTATCTAAAGGAAACCAAGTAAACTAAGAAAGTTTAACTAATGTTACACTTCCTATAAATTTCTTAATTGTAACATCGGTCAAAATGACACGTAGTAGCTAAGCCGCACTGAAAGACGTCTTTAACAGGTCACTATCTAATTGAAAATCGTCTTTATGAGCATTAAAATAAGTGTGATTTTTTCTTCTTAGGTCGGTAGTCAAGTTAAGACACGTCTTGAGTCCGGCTGTAAAGCCCGATTCGACCTATATTTATTTAATCGACAATAAATTTATGTATGGTATAATGCTGTCATACCATACAACTTACAACTCGTACACTCCATGCGTCCATGGATTTATCATCAGATAAAAGATTGGTAAGATGGAACGTTTTATTTTTACCGACTTCAAAAAGGAGGAGGTTCTAAATTCCACTGTATGTTTTTTTTTTATGTAATAGGTTGCGGGAAAAGTATCTTCCGATTATAGTATGTATGAACTTGTAATAAAATCTCTTTGGCTATAGTATTTGTATCTGGCTGGTGTTGGTATCATTGAAAGTTAAAATTTTAGAGAACATAATTCCAAATTCAAATTAAGAAAATGTGTGATTTTCAATTGTTTTTCGTACTGTCAAGACGAGTGAATCTAATAAAGAAATTCGATACATTTTAAAATTTAAAAAAAAAAAGGCAAAATGCAACGCAAGCCGCGAAAAAAATTTGCTATGTTTATGGACCTAGTGCAGCGCCTGTGAGAGTAGCACAAATTTGGTTTAAGCGTTTCAAATCCGGAAATTTTGATGTCAAAGATGCAACTCGCTCTGGTCGCCTTTTATGGATAAAATGGATGCCATTTTTGTAAAAATGGAGCAAGAGCGACATATCGCACGTTGAAAACAAAGGTGGCACTATCCGAAATTTGGCAAAATTGTCTTTTAACGACATCTAACATCTTCATTAAAAACTGCGTATATTCTAAAGATCCGTTTTTTGATAGTTTAACTAGACGCCGCTAGATGTCACCACGTGTCACTTCTTACTTCAAGGTTATGTGTTGGTGCGTTAAACAAAAACCGACACTAACTCAGTTGGGAACGGGCCGTCCGAGAGTACTGATCGCAGGGTAAGTGAAAAACTGACACATTTCGTTTACGGTCGCTTTAGTTTTAACTTTCCAAGACAAGTTTTTAAATAAGTGAATTCAAAATAGGCATATTTTGTAAAGTGTCGATTATTGCGTAAGATTTTCAATAAAATTGTTTAAGGTTATACCTATAAGTGGCACTATTTGTTTAATGCCATTTTTGAACTAACATTATTGGAATAATTTTATGATTTGCTAAAACATTGTCGGCGCATTATCTTTAGATTCACTTTTTCAATAAATTATATTTAAAAAATATTACTTCTAGTTAAGATGTCGTTTATTACTTTACCTACTTATTTCTTATAATCTTCTTGTTTTACGAGATTTGTAAAAATGTAATAAAGTTAAAGTTGGATATCTATTTGATATTAATAATATTTGTGCTACTTTATGAATGTAAAAAGTGAATAACTATAAAAAAAGATTTTTTATAATAATTTTACTAAGTCTCGATTAAAGTCGGATTTTTAATTAGACAAAGTGATTTGACAGATGCAAATGTCAATTCCCCATCATTTTGACACTTTTTAAATGTAAAATGTATGGGAATGACACATTAACATCTGTCAAATCATTTTGTTTAGTTAAAAATCCAATTATAGGTTTTAATAATTCATTGTGAAAAAAGAAATTATTTTTTAGTATCAGAAATCGGCATAATATTGTGTATTTTGTTAAAGGTAACTAGAGCTCCATAAAATCGCGATGGATCCGTTCAGAAGTAGAGGAAAAAGAATATTACAACTAGCTATGCAAAAAGACAAAGAAGGTGAATTTAAAGATTCAAGTTTCCCAAATGTTCAGCAAACTGAACCAAATTTCTTGAAAAACACTGTGGCGCACAGCGAGCCTTCAAGCAGCAAATGTCCAAATTTGCCACCTGTTGAAGAGAGTGATGATGAAAATGCAGATTTTTCTCCAGCTTCTGACGATGACAGAATGTACGAACCAGAATCAAACAGAAAGCGTCGAAGATCTGCATCAAGCTCGTCGTGTTCTACATGCTCGTCATCGTCATCTTCTAGCTCGTCCTCAAACTCATCGTCTTCTAATTCATCATCCTCTGCTCGAGAAAGAAAACATGAGCCCTAATATAACAATAGACAAGCCGTCTTCCTCGAATGATAAAAACTGGAGTTCAGACCCCTCACCAGCTGAAGATGACCAAAATCAAACCAATGATTATTTTTCTAAGGATACCACTTCAGCAATGGCTGATTCTCCATCTCTGTTAACTGAATATACCTGTATAGAGGCTGATGATAGTAATGCACCGAGCAAGATAGCTGATACACCTATTGTTATTCCCATTTCTTTAGCAGTCAACCAGATTAATTCTAACGATAATGTACAAACAAAAACTACAGAGTCTACACCAATTAATAATCCTGATACTATTCCAATTGACCAGAATTCTCGAACTATAGATGAAATTAGCGAAGTACTTGAAATTGAGAATCAATCTGACACTGTCATAATAACAAAAAAGAGGAAGAAAAGTAAGAGAAAAAGTAGTGTGGCAAAACAATTAAGAGACTCTGGTAAACAATACGTTTCAACTTCTCAATCCAGAAAAAAAATCCCGGCTAGGGTGCTGAAACCATCTTGTGGGTTTAATTGTAAACTAAAATGTTCAGAAAGAGTTTCGGAAACTTCAAGACTAAGACTGTTTGAAAGTTACTGGAATATGGCTTCTATGGAAAGACAGAGGGAATACATTGCTCGTAATTAAGTAAACGTGTGTCCAAAATATCAATATAAGAAAATTGATTCTAATAGAAAACCAAAGAATGCTTTTCATTTTGAAGTTAATGGCCAAAGAATAAGAGTTTGCAAAATTTTCTTTAAAAATACCTTAGGTATTACTGCTAGATGCATTAGGACAGTGTTACAAAAGAAAAGTGAAATAACTGGTGTGTTAGAAGGAGAAAAGAGAGGAAAGCATCAAAATCACAAGAAATTAGCTGAAGATTTGATAGAAGGAGTAAAACGTCACATTAACAGCATTCCACGTATAGAAAGCCATTATCTACGCCAACAAACTTCAAGAGAATTCATAGATGGAAGCAAAACTGTGGTAGAACTATATAAAGATTATAAAAAAGACTGCGAAGAGAATGGAGTGCCTTGGGTAAGGGAGCATAACTACCGGAAAATTTTTAATGAAAACTTTAACATAAGTTTTTTTGTTCCTAAAAAGGACCAGTGCGAACAATGCACTATATATAAGTTAGCTGTAGGTCCAGAAAAAGAAGCACTGAAAGATAATTATGAGATGCATTTAAAGGAGAAAGACCGTAGTAGACTAGAGAAAGAAAGTGATAAAGAAAAGGTCTCGAATAACTTCATCGTTGCATGTTATGACTTGCAAGCAGTGATGACAATTCCAAAAGGAGAAGTATCGACCTTTTATTACAAATCTAAAATAAATTGCCTGAACTTTACCATCTCAGAGCTGAAATCTAATAATACGGAATGCTACTTTTGGGATGAGTCTCAAGGAAATCGTGGTGCTAACGAAATAGGGAGCTGTGTTTTAAAGTTTCTACAGAAAAAGTCTTCTGTTGCTATTGAAGATCTGGAGATAGTATTTTACTCAGATAATTGCTGCGGTCAGCAGAAAAACCAATTCATTATTGGCATGTACATTTACGCTGTATCAAACTTAAAAATACGCTCAGTAACACATAAATTTTTGATTAGAGGACATACCCAGAACGAAGGAGACGCCGTTCATTCCACTATTGAGAAAGAAATTAAAAAATGTCTGAAATCTGCCCCAATTTATGTGCCATCTCAATACGTATCCGCTATAAGAAATGCCAAAAAGCGAGGAAAACCGTATACAGTAAATGAAATGGGATACAGTGATTTTTTTGATATAAAACAACTGCCCGTGCCTAAACTGAACAGAAATGCTGAGGGTGAAGTTGTGAAGCTGACTGATATAAAAGTAATTAAGATTGAAAAAAATATTAATAATGAAATACAAATATACTACAAAACCACTTATTTTGAAAACTTTCACAAGCTTGATTTGAAAAAACGCACTAGAAGTAATCAACCTGTGCAACCTCAAGAACTAAAACCGTTGTACGATAGGAAGTTAGAAATATCTGAAAGAAAGAAGAATGATGTGAAAAGTCTTGTAGATGTAGGACTTATACCTAGTTTTTATAGTTCCTATTTCGATAGTATCTTTAGTTAATTTGTTTTTGTTTTGCGCACCTAAGAATGCTGATCTCATTGAATACACTAATAGTTTTTATCTAAATTATAAGTCAGCGAAGCGTTTGATTATTATCTTCTTGATTATTTTATAAAAGATTATTGATGTTTCATTTTGCTAAGTAAGAATGTTTTTTTATGTTTTTTTTTTATATAAATGCAAACTACATCTAATTAAAAGACTGATTATGAAGCATTTACTTATTTTGTTTCTGATATCTTTATAAAAGTGTTAATTTAACATTATTATTATGCCTGTTAGGTAAGAAAAGTACTGTTTCAAGTTGTTTGTCTAAAAAAGCAAACTATTTTTTGTTATGTTCATATTGATGTTGTTTACGCACGGTAAACGTTTTAAATAAGTTTTACAATGTATAAACATTGTTTAAGCTTCTCTAAGCATTATAATTACTAAGTTTATTTTGAAAAATTGTTTTATTTACATAATTATCTCTTCGTACTATAACTTATTAATCTAACAAAGACATTACTCTACATTATTTCCTATGTTGGCTTATTAAGATAATAAGGCACTACTTAAATATAAGGATATAAATATTGATAAGTTAAACTCAAAAGTGGCACTATGCTTAATTTTTAACTGATAAGTAAGTCACTAAGCTAAAACTAATTGAAATTTTGAGAACAAAAGTGGCACTTTGCTAAACTTTTTTTTCAAATTGTTATTATTAATTATCTTGACTACCTAACCTGATTTTTTAATCAGATTACGTAAGTATAATAAATGAACAAATGTATAAATAAAAAATAATTGCTAATAAACTTAAAGAAAAAAAGTTATGAGGATTATAAAAGTAAAAAAAACTTTAAACAGCTCTAGTGAAAAGTTGAGTATTTTGTATAATGTCATTTGTTTGTGCAAGAACGCCATCTAGCGCGTAATTCGATAACAACGGTGTCATTGAGTTCTAAAGCAACTGACACATCAAACCAAAGGAAGCCTGCAGTTCCACAAGCAACCACAGGATGGCGCTGGGGAGCATCGACCGACCGGTCTCCATGGATGAGGAGCCGCAGGAGCCGTCACTTCATTCTCGACAGCGCCCAGACTCGTTATCTATTCATCTTTTAAGCATCATCTTTTTATAACCTGTAAATTAATCAATAAATGTCGTAGTATATTGAATTAAATAAATAATTCATTGAACCCCTTAAGAAACCACCCTGGGAGAAGAGGCAGGATAGCCACGATAGAGGTCAGGCCAGATATCGAACAAAATTGGACCTTCTACGCCGCATCAGCTCAAGACCAGCATCAGAGGTTTGACCGATCGTTCCTTTTTTTCCCTCCTTTCCAAGTGATTTGTGCTAATATCGTGTTTTTCTCAATTCTAGAAAGTGCTCAATCATAAGTGCGTGGCTTGCATCTAGGTACCCTCGCGTTCTTCGCTCCTACTTCTGGAAGCTTCGAGAAGAACTGTGAGTACCTGATTCCCCGTCACCCACACACACACACAATACACACAATGACTAAAAAGAGGCATGGATGATTTAGTTAAAAACGCGATCAAAAAAAGGGGTGTAGTCAAGTGCAAACTAACTAATTTTGTCAAATATTTGAATGAGTTAGAGTTAGCTAGTGAAACAACAGAACTGCAAATAGAAGAATTAAGGTCACGTTTTCTTAAGGCAGAAACTTTGTTGGAGCAGTTCTCAGATATTCAGGATGAAATAGACATTAACATTGGTGAACATTTAGCACTCAGAGAACAACAAGAGAGAGAAGCATTTGAGAATCAATATTATGCCGCTGTTGCCAAATGTAAATGTAAATTAAATGGATTTTCTTCAAAGCAGGGTAAATCTTGTTCGCAAAGTAGCATCAAACTACCTACGATTTCATTACCCGCTTTCGATGGTTCATATGATCACTGGCTGGAGTTTCGCGATATTTATCTATCTCTGATTCATAATTCTAAAGATATTGACAATATTCAAAAATTTCATTACCTACGTTCTGCTTTAACGGGAAACGCTTTACAAATTATTAAATCGTTAGAGTTTTCAGCTAATAATTACCTCACTGCTTGGGAACTATTAGAAAATAGGTTCAATAACAACCGTTTGCTTGTCCATAATCATGTTAAGGCTTTATTTTGCGCACAGTCTATCAATAAGGAGTCGGCTCCACACATTAGGAAACTTCTAGACACAATTCTAAAAAACATTCGTTCGCTCAAGTCTTTAGGTGAACCGACAGATTCATGGGATACTTTAATCATTTATATTATAGTTTCCAAACTCGATTCCGCTACTGAACGCGAATGGGAAGTGTATAAGAGTACCCTCAATAATTCGACAAAAAGTGAAAAAATATGTTTAGCCGATTTAACTAAATTTCTTAAGGACAGAGCTGACGTGTTAGAAACTATTAACGTAACTCATAGTCACAATAAGCCTACTTTCGAGTCTAGAAGACAGTCGCTGTCGAGTAACGCATTATCAAAGTCACATAGTCATGTTGCAGGCGTATCGCAAACTAATTCAAATTCGCAAAAGGCTGCCAACCCAAAGCGATTTCGCCCATGTAGTATGTGTAATGCTAATCATCCGCTTTATTCATGTGAAAGGTTTCTTAACTTGTCCATTAATGATAAGTTGAAACACATTGAACAAAAAAAACTGTGCCATAACTGTCTCCGTATTGGCCATGCAGCAGCTAGTTGCTGGTTTGGAGCATGTAAAAGGTGTAATTTAAAACATAATAGCCTAATTCACAAAGACATGGACAGCGTCGACGCTGGTGCATCAACATCTTCAGCGGACGCATACGGCAATCAGCTACTTCATCAAAATCATAACTCAAATAATTCGCAATCATTTCATTCTGCAATAACTACTAATTCGCTTCATAATAATGTCAATGACAATCAGCTGGAACACTCAATTCTAGAACCAGTACTGTTGTCGACAGCCCTAGTTGAAATTGCAGATAAACACAACAACTTTCATACAGCTAAAGCTTTACTCGATAGCGGAAGTCAACATTGCATAATTTCAAAGGACTTCTGTAATACACTCGGCATTCCATTACTACAGTCCACTGTTAAAGTCACTGGTGTAGGCAGCACAGTCACGCAGTCTACACACACCTGTGAGATTCAGTTAAAGTCTAAGACTAGTGCATACACGACGCGCTTTAATTGCCTAGTCCTCCCACGCATCACAGCCCAATCGCTATCTTCCGAATTCGCACATAATAATATTCCAATTCCAGATCACATACAATTAGCTGACCCTAATTTCCTTTCGCCTGTAGAAATAGATTTGTTAATCGGAGCAAATAAGTTTTGGGAATTGTTAAATGACGGTCTTATTCGTTTGCCAAATGGTCCATTTTTACAAAACTCGGATGGATCATTTCAGGCGCATTACATAAAAAAAACTTACGCATCAATCAAGTTCAATGTAATTTCACGCAATCCATTGATACACAATTAAAACAATTCTGGGAATTGGAAGAGATTCCTCAAAGCCATAAGCTCACCCAAGAAGAAATCGCATGCGAAAATTTGTTCTCTGGCACAACGTTACGCGACAATACGGGTCGGTTTTCCGTGCGCATTCCTATGAAGGAATCACCTGAGGTATTGGGCGATACGTTTACGCTAGCAGAGAACCGGTTCCTAGCGCTGGAACGTAAACTACAACGAAGCGCGCCGGAGTACAGAAGATTGTATTGCGATTTTATGTCTGAGTATTTAAGCCTGGGGCACATGAGTCGCATAGATAATTATACGTCACCTTATTATTTTCTACCACATCATGGTGTTTTCAGAGAACACAGTACTTCAACGCGTTTAAGGGTTGTCTATGACGCAAGCTTAAAGTCTAGTTCTGGACTATCATTTAATGACATCCAAGAAGTTGGTCCAACGTTACAAAATGACATATTCTCAATTCTTTTACGATTTCGTCAACATACATACATAGCATGTGCAGATGTCGAGAAAATGTATAGACAAATTTTAATTCAACCTGATCAAAGAAATCTGCAATTAATACTTTGGCGAGAGAATCCCTCCGACGATCTCGGAATATATCAGTTAAATACCGTTACGTATGGCACCGCGTCTGCACCCTACCTTAGCATTCGATGCCTAAAGCAGCTTGCATCGGAATGCGGGGATGACGTCATCGCGCGCGTTATCAATGAGGATTTTTACGTTGACGATTTAATTACTGGGCACGACGACAAAGAAATCTTAATAGATATTTGTGATAAAACTTCGCGGGCGTTAGAATCGGGTTGTTTTCCATTAAGAAAGTGGATATTTAACTTTAAATGTTCTCAATCTGAATCACAGTTGTTTAAACAATTAGGACTTGGGGAAAATTGTCAGACCAAAACACTTGGGTTAGGATATTTAACTAACTCGGACGAGTTGTTTTTCACATCAAAATGTGACTCAAACATAAACAATGTCACTAAGCGAACTATTCTATCAGTAATTTCTAAAATTTTCGATCCATTAGGCTTGTTGGCACCTATAATTATTATAATCAAAATGATCTTAAGAAATATGTGGTTATGTAAATTAGGTTGGGATGATCCTTTACCTAACTCAATTTTATTATCATGGCAAAATTTTGTATACAGCCTTAAATATTTAAATGATTTACGAATTCCGCGTCACATTAAAAATAAAAATTCAAATCACATTGAGTTGCACATATTCACAGATGCGTCACAAGATGCCTATGGAGCTTGTGCGTACATACGTAGCGTTAGCTATAGCGAGTCGGGCGAGCCCATAATCACTGTCAAGTTATTGTGTGCGAAATCCAAGGTCGCGCCAGTGAAGCCAATCAGCGTACCCAAGTTAGAATTGAGCGGGGCGCTTGTTGGCGCGCGTCTTTACAAAAAAATAATAGATTCGCTTCGACTAAAGTTTAATAATGTCAATTTCTGGACTGATTCAACTATTGTCATAGGTTGGCTCAAGATCTCTCCTAACAACTTAAAAACATTCGTTCAAAACCTCGTAGTAGAAATAAACGAATTAACCGATAACTCAAAGTGGTCGCACGTCGCCGGTAAGTCAAACCCGGCTGATTTGTTATCGCGCGGTACACGAATTGAGGAATTGAATTCATCAGATTTATGGTGGCACGGGCCTTCTTTTTTAAGTGAACCGGAAATAGTGTCAGTTAATATCGATCATTATGAACAATGTGAGGATTTACCAGAGATAAAATCCAAGAAAATAATTTCTATGGTAAGTCAATCGAACTCGGAACAGTTTCCGTTCGATCGATTTTCATGTTTTAATCGTATTCAACGGGTTACTGCATTTATGTTACGGTTCATACATAATTCACGTACAAAAATCACAACCGAGCGTAACTCGGGCCCATTGACTGTCGAGGAGATAAATAAAGCTAGTACAGTCTTGACTAGAATTGTGCAGCAACAATCCTTCCCTGATATTTATGTCTCATTAAAAACAAATAAATTAAATTCTTTTCCAAGAAGTATATCAGGCCTAAACATTTTTATGGACGAGAATAGCATTATTAGAGTGGGAGGGAGATTAAACAATTCTGTTCAATTCTCTTTTAACAAAAAACATCCTATTTTACTATGTGCCAAGCATTTATTTACTCGTCTTTTATTTTCATTTCAACATAAATTTTTATTACATGCTGGACCCCAGTTGCTACTGTACACCATTAGGGAAACATGGTGGCCACTGCGCGGTCGCGATTTAGCCAGGAAAACTGTACACGCTTGCGTTAAATGTGTACGTCTGAAAGCTAAACCCTTTCAGATGCAAATGGGTAATTTACCACAAGAAAGAATAGAAGAAAGTTATCCATTTATTCGTTGTGGTGTAGATTATGCCGGGCCAGTTTTCATTTTAAACCGAAAGGGAAGAGGGGCGAAATTGGAAAAGGCGTATATTTGTTTATTTATTTGTTTTGCAACCAAGGCAATACATTTAGAATTGGTAACAGATTTAACTACTAAAGCATACATATTGGCCTTAAATCGCTTCATCTCTCGCAGAGGAAAACCTTTAGTAATTTACTCTGATAATGGGAAAACATTTGTAGGGGCTTTAAAGGAATTTTCCCAAATATCAAATAATTGGAGCAACATTTTAGATTACACTACGAATAACAACATACAATTTAAATTCATTCCACCATACACACCTCAATGGGGGGGACTATGGGAACGGGGAATCGGGTCCTGTAAATTTATTATGCGTCGCGTTATAGGAAATGCAAATTTTACTTATGAGGAGTTGAGCACGGCATTAGCACAAATTGAAGCCATCCTCAACTCCCGACCTATGACTCCTATGTCCACAGATCCAAATGACCTGTCCCCACTTACCCCAGGTCATTTTTTGATTGGTCGGCCTCTGACTGCACCTGCGTGCAGCGACCTCACCAGATCGATAACAAGCCGCCTACCTCGTTACGACCGAATTGCACAGATCCGGCAACACTTCTGGAAACGGTGGTCATTGGAGTAACATCTCAGAGCTGCAGACGAGGACTAAATGGCAGACCAATCAAAATACATTAATACCTAACACATTGGTTCTAGTCAAAGAAGACAACCTGCCACCACTGCAATGGCGTCTTGGGCGGGTGATACAAACGTACCCAGGCAAGGATGGCATTTCAAGAATCGCCGTCATCAAAACCGCGACTGGAGACATAAAACGGTCATATCACAAGCTATGCCCGATCCTGCCTTCGGATCAAGCCCAAGAACATTGAAGAAATCAAAATTGGAATTCTCCAGAATCTCCAAGGCTGGGGGCATGTTTGTGCAAGAACGCCATCTAGCGCGTAATTCGATAACAACGGTGTCATTGGGTTCTAAAGCAACTGACACATCAAACCAAAGGAAGCCTGCAGTTCCACAAGCAACCACAGGATGACGCTGGGGAGCATCGACCGACCGGTCTCCATGGATGAGGAGCCGCAGGAGCCGTCACTTCATTCTCGACAGCGCCCAGACTCGTTATCTATTCATCTTTTAAGCATCATCTTTTTATAACCTGTAAATTAATCAATAAATGTCGTAGTATATTGGATTAAATAAATAATTCATTGAACCCCTTAAGAAACCACCCTGGGAGAATAGGCAGGATAGCCACGATAGAGGTCAGGCCAGATATCGAACATCATTTTTGTTTTCAACGTGCGATATCATATCAGTAGTTACGACGTAGCTGAAGAACTGGGAATTGACCACAAAACAGTTTTGGCGCATTTGAAAAAAGCTGGGTACACAAAAAAAGCACTGAAAGAAACCTAATGAACCGTGTACTCATTTGTGCTTCTTTATTACGACGTAACGAAACCGAATCATTTTTAAAGAAGCTGATAACTGGTGATGAAAAGTGGATCACGTACGACAAGAACGTGCGAAAATGGTCGTGGTCAAAGGCTGGTCAGGCTTCACAGACTGTGGCGAAACCCGGGTTAACTCGCAATAAGGTGATATTGTGTGTGTGGTGGGATTGGAAGGGCTTTATTCATTATGAGCTGTTTTATAGCAATGGGATCATGTCCCTACCTACAAGATGGCAAGTGGCAGATCTCAGAGAAATCAAGGGGAACCCTCAAATTTTATAGGCCCAGGAAATGTTTTTGTAGTTTTTATCAAAGCTGCACCAGTAACGCTTGACTGTATTATTTTTGTGGGTCAGCTGATGATGGAAGGTCAACTCTTCAACAGTTAGGAGTTAAAAGCTAACTCTTTCAATACCATATTCACAATTAGGCTGATGGTTACTGGCGAGGGTGGGGGAGGGCGGGGGATGGAGCTACTGAAAAATGAAACACTAAAAAGCATGAAAAAAAGTTTCTACGAAAAAGAAACCGCCTTCAAAAACCACGAAATATAAATTTTTTTACACTTCATACACTTAAAATATACACTCGAGAAAAGGTGTTATTCGGCGCGTAATCGCACTTTAAATAGTAAGCGCATTTAGTCCTGGGTATAAGTATAGGTACTGCTTTGCCAAAGACTAAACTTGTACACTACACTGACATTTAAGACAAGATGACCAAGATTTAGTTTCAATTGAGTGTGAGTTATTATAGAAGATGATAACAAAGTTTAAAAAAATTAGTTAATACAAATAAATCAAGAAGATTTTACATCGCAACTGTGCAATTTTATTACAACCTTAGGTAGAATTGCACATGCATAGTATTGCACATGGAGGGGTGTATTAATTTTTCACATTACTCGGCTAGCCAATCTTTTTAATGAGAGTTTATACTATCCGATAGATGGCCAGAGGAGGTCCAACTTTAACTTGTATTTTTATGGCTGCTACTGTGTCTTGTGACATTTCTAGTCGAGTGATTAAAGAGATACATTATATTTTGGAAGATTGACAGTTGTGCAGAGTGAATTTGAATTTAATTGAGTTGACAGCACCTAAGAGAAAAAACGGTGTGGCCATGTGGTCCCCAGCAGAGTAGAATAGGCCACCCTCACTCTTACAGAGGTGTCGTAAAAGGCGACTAAGGTAAAGCTGCTGGCATGATCATCAGCGCCCAGAGAAGGAAAACTCTGCATTTATATCAAAACCCTCGCCAACCCGTCTGCCAAGCGTGGTGAGTATGGCAATTACCCCTCATGTGATTGAGGGAGGCCCGTGCCCCAGCAGTGGGGACTTAAATGGGCTGATGATGATGATGATTATGATGATGATTTATGTACAGTCAGCACCAGAATGATCTTAACTTTCAAGCCTTCCAATAATATCAGAGCATAATTAAGAAATATTTTTTTGTTGTTGTCATTCAAGTTTTGGAATAAAACAACAAATTAAAATGCACCTTATCATTATACTCTCATGCAGTTGTACTTTGTCAAATATTTATAATAGGTTTCACAACATCACATACATTGTTCTGACTAACACAGCTCAAGCACCTGTGTTACGGATATCAGAATGAACAGTGGAATTACAGTACAGGTACAGTAAGGCAATTACCCCTCATGTGATTGAGGCAGGCCCGTGCCCCAGCAGTGGGGACTTAAATGGGCTGATGATGATGATGATGAAGAGAAAAAAAACATAACTACACATGGACAATACACACAATATTAACATATATGTTGGTTGTTTCGTAATATGTCATTATTTTGATATGAGATACCCAACACCCAACCCCAATGTCTGGGTATATAAAATGTCACTTACATTGCTGTGATCATGTAACACCTTGTTAGATACATCAAACATACAAGAAAGGTCTGAGCTAATAATAAAACAATATAAAGAAACCACAAATGGACTAGCACCAATTAAAGTACATGTCAAAATAGGTCAAGAAAGCTATTATGTTTGCTGCTTAGAATAGGTTATTATTCTAAGGTTTGCTGAAAGAGGACCATTTAATTGATCTATTAATTTCATTATGTTTCTGCAATGTTGGCTCAGTGTTTCTGCGGGGGGGTCATGGCTCGAATCTGAGCAAGCACCTCTGAATTTTTGACATTCTCATCCATTGAGCTACCATAGCTCGCTATACTTGTATAAATGCCAAGTCTCACAACTTAGTTATTTTACCATTTATGTTCTATAACCTTTAATATAAATCTAACAAGTATAAATTTTTAACTTTTATGTTACAAATTCATCCAGATTAGTGCATTACCATAGTAAACAATATTAGTACCTAAACAAGATATTTAAGGTTAAATAAAAAGATGTATTGGGAAAAGTTTCTTGAAGATTGCAAAAGAATAGGGTATTTGACTAAGCTCAAGATTTTACTAAATATAAATATTTTATTAAAATAAAGGTAAATATGTGCCAATAGCAAAAATTCTCAATTAAAAATCCATTTTAAAAGTATGTAATAATAAAAAAAAATATATACCATTAAATAACCCATACAATTAGCACCAACTATTATAACCATACCATAAGGGTAGGTATTTACAGATATATTTAATAATATACTTACCTTATTTACCTATTTGAGAATATGAAAAAGTGGCACAATTGTTGCACTAATCATACCTTACACAGTATAGACGAGACATCTTAAAGAAAATAAAATAATATACACTAACCCAGTTTGACAGACCACTATACCTACCTATAAGTTTTTACAGCAAAATTTTAGTTTAACAGCTTCACTTAACTTCCCCTTGCACATTCACACCAAGAAATCCATTAGTCAGTATTGGTTTCTAGTAACAGGATAATACTCAATAATGTTTAGCTATATAATCGAATATATATCTCCTCAATCCGTAATTTAATGAAAATGGTCAATTTTCACTTCAAAACCTTTGAAAGTGTGAAACACAATAAAAGTATGAACCACACCACCACTAACTATATGAAAACTTAAAATCAGGGCTTGTTAACGATACCAAATTCACACTAAAAGTATCGGTAAGTAACGTTATATTGTTAAAGGTAAAAATTTGACGGTATCATGGATAACGATACTTTGAGTACCGAATCGAAAATATTGGTACCAAATTAACGTTAAAAGTAGCGATACTTTTTCGTTACTTAATGCGTTGTTGCCAATCCGTCCGGCGGCGCGCGAAGCAGAGCGGCAACATCACGTTTACAATGCTATGCCATGCACATCTACTAAAATCAAAATACGTAGTTCGGTTAAGGTGACGGGTAGGGTACACTAGCGACGCCAATCGATTTTAATTTTTAGCTACTAAACCGGATCTAATTTTAACCATTTCGGGGTTATAACCTCTCGGTAGGTAGATACAAAACGCAAATTATTTATTAAATAAGCATGCACAAATGCGGACCCAACATTTGTACGCGAAAAATTGATTCACGCTAAAAGTGGCCGCTTTTTGCAGCAATCAATTTTTCACCCTACAAAAACGCACCCAACATTTGTGCATGGTTATTTAATAAATACTATAAGTGTTTGCCGAGAGGTTGTACCTAACTCCGAAATTGTATTAAATAGGTTTAGTAGCTAACAATTAAAAACTAATGGTGTAGCTAGTTAGGGCTACCCGTCGCCTTAACACTCACAAGCGAAAAGAGCGTGGCTGGTCTGATTTGATTTTGATATTATTTGTTCAGTCAGTTTTTAAATTATAAGCTTAGTTAATTTATACAGTTTAGTTAATTTATTACAATAAAAAGAATACCGATTATCGTTTTTTTTAAACCTTTTGCCCGTGGCGTTGCCCGCGCAATTTTTGATCGATGAAACTGATAATACTCTGGTGTCAAATAACACTTTAGTATCAAATGACACATTGTGGGGTCAAATGATAATCTGGTATCAAAGGACACTTGGGCTTCATATACCTAATACTTTAGGGTCAAATGACACTTTGGGATCAAATGACAGATCGTAGGGTCGAATGACACTCGGGTCTTAAATGATAAAATGTGGGATCACATGACTCTTTGGAAGGAAACGAAACTTTTGTATCAAATGGAGTGCTCTAGTGTCAAATGAGACTTTGGGGTTTTTTTCCTAGGTATTTGGAAGACTTTGGGGTTAAATGACCGTCAAAAACCACTCGGGTCTCGAATGTCACATTGTGGGATCACATTATACTTTTGGGTCAAACGACACTGGTACCAACAAAAGAAACCCTGATATCAAATGACACTGGTGTTAAATGACATTTGGAGTCAAATGGCACTCTGGTATCAAATGACGCTCGGGGATCAAATAACACTTTAGGGTGAAATTGCATATTGGGGTCAAATGACACATTATGGAGTCAAGATACTCCAGCGTCCAGGTGTTCACTCTTACATTTAAGCCCATAAGTCTTAATACCATTTACCGTTACTATTTACCTATAAAAACTTCTTAACGGTAAATCCTTTTACCGGTAAATGGCCACCCAAGTATCGCTACCATGCATAACGTTACCTCTACTAGTAACGTTATCCTCGTACGATGCAAGTAACGATACCAAATTTTTAACGGTATTCAAACAGCTCATCACTGGTCCGTCCGTCATTTTAAGTTAAAATGACGGACGGACCAGTGATGAGCTGATTGCGCCATTGGTTGAGTTGAGTCGATTGGTTATAGAGTAATCAGTGAATACGTACCTACCTATCGATTTTATATTGCGTAAAGAAGGGGCAACAAAATGTTTTAGCAACTAGGTATCCGGTGTTCTTATGCCCTATCACGTAAGCGGCCAGTGGCTGGTGCCATTATTTATTTAAATAAGCAATAAAGCTAATGTTTAGCGTACCCGCGAGTTGAGCCATCCAAAGCGATAGCTTTGGCCACAACCGGGCATTATACCAAAGAGTATCATAATATTATTTAGGCATTATGCGCTAAGATGCGATGGAATAAAGCTGATGATCAAAATTAACATAATGTCGTATCTCGTAAAAGTCTGAGTGCTAATCTCATCGATTTGATTGAATCGATTTATCAAACTGTTTTCTTTTACAACAACACTAAGTTTAGTGACATTTATCGTAAATGTAAACAACAATGCTGCCTGATGGTCGATAAAATCAAAGTGGAAATACCGACAATATATTATTTATAAACAAAGAATAGTATAGGTTTTTAATCCAGACTTAGATAAGACCTTATTGATTGGAAAAATTATATTGGTCACATAAATACACATTTTTCCGAAATACTCAAAATCTAATTCGTAAGGCTAAAGTAATATAACATGTAAGTGCTTTAATATTACAATATTATTTCACTTATATATTGATACTTTCGAAATTCACGTTATCTTTTTCAAACAAACTGAAACATTATTTAAACAAAACACTTTTTTATTGAAAAATGGAGTATCGACAAGTAATAATTTGACGGACAATTCCAATACATTTGACGTCCCTAGTATCTTCGTTCACGCTCAGAGACACGTGAGCCGGCAGAGTGAGCAGGAGCGCAATATACAATACTAATAGTTCTCTTTCTGATAATCAGCTCCTCACGTGGCGACAGAAAGAGAGGGTGCGTTAGACGTATAACCGCTAGACGTAGGCACGCGGCCCGATGCCGCCCCCCCGCGCGGTGCCCCCCATAAATTATGTAAAGCGCCTAGCCGCCGACCAAGGTAGCGTGGCGTAGAATACAGTTCTTTGTTTTTCTAAATACGACTGTGGTGTAGAATTACGAGAGCACAGTACCTATAGTAGATAAATTATATCTACTGTAGGCTAAACATTGAGATAACTAAACAGCGAGAACGCGCGTTCTAAAGTGCCACTTGTATTTAAAAATAAATCCTTGGAAATTAAAGCGGTGACTTAGGGTGTATAACTTTTAAATACCTACGTTAATTAGATATTAGCATAGAATTACTTATAACAAATTCTATGAATATTAGACAATAAGGTTATAAATATAAATAGAAATATATGCACTTGTCCATACAAAAATATTTATTTACAGCACTTTGAATCCGACCGATAATCTAGCGTCGCCGCGCGTAATTAAAATTAAGAGTACCTAGGGACCTAAGATTCACAAATACCAGATCTAGGTCAAAAATAAAAGTGACACAATACTACTAGTCTAATATTCTTGCAAAATTAACAAAAATCTGGCCAATAGCATCCACCAATAACTAGAAATATAAAAAAGAATTTGGAATAACAGAATTTTTGTTTTACATGCTATGCAATTCAAGAACAAAACTGACTACACATTAAAGAGTATTTAATGCCCTTTCTAAAAACATAGCACACTTGTACATAACGAAGAAGTCAAACACTTAAAACCAAACAAAAACATAAAATCGATTTCATTTCATACGACATATATCACTAAAACATGGGTTTTTTTTATGGTTTTCGTGAAGCAGCATTGTGCTGTTTCGCTGCGTGAGTGAGGGTAGGGGAGGCCCAATCCGGGGGAAAGGGGGTTTAAAGGTTGGCAGCGCACTTGTGACTACACTGGTGTCGCGGGTGTCCATGGGCTGCAGCAATCTCTAACCATCAGGTGATCCGTCTGCTCGTCTGCCACCTACCACATAAAAAAACCCAAAACGTAGTCGTTATTTATTACCCGACTACGGCAAAGCAAAAGGAGGGTTATGATTTTGACAGGCTATGTATGTACCTATGTTCATCTGTTTCCACGTAACTTCTAAACTAGGTATCATATTTGAACAAATGAGGTGTTGTTAGAAGCGTCCTGGTTGTCTTCTGGTTATAGGCAACATGACGTTACGTTAAATTTATTACAGCGCCCTCTAGGGGACTTACAGTAAGGAACTAAAAAAAAAAATTTGCTTGACGTTACCGTGTAGGGTATCTAATGAAAGAGCTTTTTTTGCACATTTTAAATATGTAATTATATTTACATAACTAAAAATATGTTAAATAAAAATAAAGTTTAATAACTAAAACCCGTCTACCAAAAAAACACGATCTAAAAAGTACAAAACAAGAAAATTGTCTCTGCTGAAATGATTATGCCGTATCGCCGTGGTCGTATGCCACCTACTGTAGCAAAACAGATTCATTTTAATAATAAAATGAAATCAATGTGGGATACGACCACGGCGATACGGCATAATCATTTCAGCAGAGACAATTTTCCAGTAGTACCAGTTCATTGAGAAGTCGCATATGCTGTTCAGTACAACCTGGCCTATCTACAACCATCAACTAACGAACAATAACCAGAGATGCTAAATGCATCCCGTGAATACAACTACCACAATACTCATGGCAAGATTGCGGTTCGAGAGGGTCGTAGCCAGAGCAGCGGACATCGCGTCAACGCAGCCACCCAGGGTCGTTGTATTCCAGCAACACACATTGGGCAAAGAGGTACCACTCAACAGCATCCCTTTGCCCTCCCCTCTTCCTCTTCTTCTTCGAGTCGGGAATATGTACGAGCTACGTCGCATAGACCAACTCAGCAACGACCTACATGCAGCGCGGCTGACCGATGGACCGTCTTCTTGCACCGTCGGCACTCTACACCGACGGCACACTAGCAAACACCTTTTAATGTGTTCATAAGATAAAACGTTCTATATAAACTATGTAATTAACATCAATAAACAGATTTCACGACCCGTTTGGAACAGTGGTAGTGAATGCTGCCTTTGGTCCAAGGGTTGCGGGTTCGATCCCCGCACAGTACAAATATTTGTGTGTATGAACATTTCTGTTTGTATTGGTCTGGGTGTTTGTATGTATTATAAGTATGTATTTACAAAAGAAAAGTATTATACGTATATATTTGTAATTCCGCTGTTGATTCTGATATCCGTAACACAGGTGCTTGAGCTACCCTATCTCGGAGTCAGATCAATGTATGTGATGTTGTGAAATATTTATTAATTAATTTATTTATTTCAACCGTCTGTGTTGGGTCTCATTTCTCCCGCTGCGGCCAAGACACCTTTAGCCGTCACTATGATCAGTCGAGTGAGCCTGCTCGACTGGCAGCGGTTCCCCACCTCCAGCGGTTCACCACCTACCCTCCTGACTCTTTCCGCTTGCTACCCTGGGCAACCCGGGAGCAAGCTCCCATCACCTTATCTATACATGTATTTATTCCTATGGATAGGCAGGGCTAGGCCTCTAGGGACTTAGTGTCTTAGACAAAAGGGCTCTAGGCTCACTAGAGAGTTAGGTTCCCTTCCTTTCCTTATAATCTGTTTGCCGGGACGCGGTGCCTTACAACCGTCGCTTCCCGCCCGTACAGACTCATTTGAGACTAGCATGGAAGAAGTATTGAGAAAAGTTTGTGCAAAAAGTAAAAAAGGTATTGTGGGCGGTGACTTTAATATTAACATCCTAGAGGATTCGCAGAACTCTATTAGGTTTCTGAATCTTTTTAAGTCTTTCAATTTACACCACCTTTTCAATGAACCTACAAATGTCACCTCCACTTCAGCTACGTGTTTGGACAATGTATAATAAATTTCATAAACTCTGATCACAGTGGTCAGTTGGCTGTTATCGAATGTCATCAAATTTACATAAGCAGAAGAAAATTGATTGAATTAGATATGACATTAAGGCTAATTCATGTGATCCTACAGTAATAGAATACGTAAAAAACTATTCTAAATGCTTCAAGAAAGTATGTGCTATCTGGGTCATTGTCAAAATGCTTGCAAATAATGTTCAGTTTGAATAATATTGAGAAAATTCATTAATATGGGATCACCTGGTAGTTGAAAAACTACAGCAAATCTATTATCGTAATTCACTAAATAATTATTAAACTCTGTTTACATAAACAAAAAACAAACTGCCAAATTAAGTCAAAAAGTCCGATTCGGTGGACTGTTCGGACTACATACACAGTACTTGTAACCTATTTAAAAAAAAAGAATCCTATGAAAAGTAAACACTACAATACCTTTTTCTGTATATGAAACTCAAATATTTTATGTTGGAACGATTTTGGAATTCATTCATGTTAATAAATCGATATTTTTTCAAGAAATATTGCATGTTATAGGAATATACGTCTTTTCGGTGGACCAAAATCTGGACCAAAAAATATTTATTAATATTCATGTATATATCCAATCACAAAAAGGTAAGCAAATGCGCATCCGAACGCACAAATTTAGTGAAATATCAAATTCTGGTGCACAAAGGTGGTTTTTATTTTGGTTCTGCAAAAAATAACCCAACTGCGTTCAGGCAACAGGATCTTTTCGGTTATTGTCATAAAAAGGTACGTACTTATTTAATATTTATATTTAGTGTATTTGTTATACCGAAAAAGGGCACTAATAGAAAATATGTTCGGTCTTTTGACCTAACCTCAATATACTCTCAACATTTTTTTTTTGTAATGCATGATCGTCCGTTCGGTGGACATCTTTTCGGTCGACCGTTATTTAAATTGTGTCAACCGAAAAGATGCAAGTCCAGCGAAAAGACTTAACTACTAAGTTTTGTTTTACTTTTTTGTGCATTTTGGTTTAATTGATTTATTGAAATTTTAAGAGTTCAATTACCATTTGAAAGAATTTTGGCTTTAGGATAAGGTTACTTACAAAATTCAAGGATATTTTACTTTGTTTATTAAGATTTGAGTATAAAAATATTTTAAATGCATGCTTACTATTCGCCCATGACATTGCATCAAACAATATTAACTGGATGCTGTGTGGAATGTGCTTTGGCAATGGTTCCCTTTTTTTAAAGGTAGATACAATGACCAAGACAAGAAGAAAATTGACAAAAAGACAAAAGAAGGTAAAACGTCGAGAGCAGAAGAAATTAAGCATGCGGACAGCAAGAGAAAAGTTGAAAATAGATCCTGTCGTCATAGAGGAAAAACACAGGAAAGATCGAGAGTACTATCATAAGAAGAAAGAAAAGGGACAAATAAAAAAATGCTAAAAACGCGGCGATGTTAAAAAAATGCAAAAGCGAGCAGAGGAAATGATAACACGCGATACTTCACCCTCTTCTCCATTTCCATCTGTATCAAGAGTAGCTACTAAAAATATGAATAATGTTCCAAAAAAGAAACTCACGCGTGCTATAGCAGAAAATAAGCGTTTCAAAAGCCGTCTTATAGAGATAGAATCCAAATTAGCTAAATATAGAATGCGTTCTTACAGAAACAGAAATAAATCTGAAACTACAAACAGACGACCATCTTCTGGAGAGAAAAAAATAAAAAGTGAACCTTTCTACACAGTAACTGATAATCTGAAGCTTATCTGTGCTCATTTGAAACCGATACTGCAGCACATCAAGACGCAAGTTCCTGGTTTACAGAACATGCATATTCTGAGCGATGGTCCATCGACTCAGTATCGGAACAGAACTATGTTTCATTTGATTGCGACATACATTCAAACAGAGCTAGGGGTGGCCAATATATTCTGGAATTGTGAAGCGGGTCATGGAAAAGGCGCTCTTCACAGTGTAAGTGGGTGCGTAAAACGGATCGCTGATATGCAAGTCGCATTCAGAAGAGATATTATTGGTTGAGTGTTTAAAAGAGAACTGCAAAGGGATAAATGTAATTAAGATTGACGATACTGAAATAACTACGATTAATAACTACCTTGAAAATTGTACAGTTCAGCCGTTTAAAGGTATCTTGAAAGTTCACCAGCTGGCATGGAATCTTACATGTTCAGCGTGCACTGCGGACATGAACTGTCCACACTATGGTCTTGGTCAGATAAGCATTGATATTCCAAGACAGTCGCCCATATTAAATGAGAAAACTCACGATGATTCAGATTATTACCATCATATTGCCAATATGCTTGCCATATTGCAAAATATTCATCAAGTAGTTCAGAGGATGATTTTCCGATACAAACACCTGTAAATGCAAACGTAAAAACACGTGTTTGTGATAATGTTAATATAAGTGCAGGGATCAAAAAAAATTTCTTTTGGTCATCAGATCTCAAATCTATTTAGTGTTTAAATAATATGTCCAACAAAAAGACGTTTTGCCCTCGTCAATTCGGTGGATACATTTTTATTATTTTTTATTTTTTTAATACGAAGATTTTGATTGCTTCTTGAGACTGATTCATGTTAAACAAAGGTTAATTTACTCAACGAGAATACTTTTAAGTTTTTGATAACACGATTTACCTAATTTTATACTTACTTTGTTCTATTCGGTGGAATTTTCAGTCTTTTCGGTGGTCATTTTATTTATAAATGTGGAAATTATTACTTAATCTTTAAAAAGTAAGATCGGAACATGTTCCTATTTCGTTATTTTGTGAAAAATGAAGCTAGTACGAAAATAAAAGCTTAAAAAATACACATGTCATTTTTTTCGTGTTTGAGATCCTGTATTTGACAATGACCCATCTGCTAAATCAAACTACTATAAAAACAAAATAAGTAAAGCAACTAACAAAATTAAAATCACATGGAATATCATACACAGGTTGATACATTAAAATATACTAAAGAAATAAATAAACATAATGCGATTCTACCACCGGCTCGGAAAGTTGTTTCTGGTCGAGAAGATCCGGCAAGAAACTCGCCAGTTACTCTTTTTAATCGCTAAACTTTCATACAATGTAATGTCATCATCATACCATGCCTGCCTGCATTTATTTTATTTTGTGTTATAATTAAACTGTAGTTTAATTATAACACAAAATAAAATAAAAGAAATAATAATAAAATAAATATTATGAGGAACAACCTGTGCGGATAAAGAATTGGATCAGAAATGGCGGCGCATCTATTCACTTCTCGCTACACTTCACACTATTTTCGTCTACACTCCCACCCTACGAGTGCGAGTATAGACGCAAATAGTATGCGAGCGAGAAGTGAATAGATGCGCCGCCATTTCTCATCCCACTCTTTATCCGAACAGGTAGTAATCCGAAGCGAACCAGTCCCCAAAGGTGGCACCTGTTCACAAGTATGAAGTATGTGTCAGCCATCATTTCACTCAACCATATTAGAGGGAATGTAATGACCCGCCACATAGAGCCACCACCTCAGAGACATTTGTGTGAGCATGACAACTTAGGTTCCCCTCATAGGTCACAAAGAGTAGAAGTTACTTAATCCAATACTAATAAACTGCAGGACGAGGTGTACAATAGTAGGTGGTTAGCATCTTGTCAATTATTGAATAATCAATATAAATCAATTTTTATACAATAATAAATGATGCTAAGCCTAATTTATTAAACTTGAGTAATTATATATTATTAATAATTTCCGTTAATATACATGAAAATGCTACAAGGCCCTGTATATTAACCTTGCAGAATTTTTAAACACTATCCAAATTTTGATGTAATGATCTGCTGCTAAAATCATTATATACGTATTTTTTCTTTTAGCATCCACTCCACTCGAGGACCTCCGCACCAACGGTCGTGTTATCCTCGCTATGTGCCCTGCCCATTGCCACTTGTTACATGCAATCCTTTGGGCTATGTCTGTGACCTTAGTTCTCCTACAAATCTCATCATTTCTGATACGATCATGCAAGAAGACTCCGAGTGTCTCGGTTTCGTATGTCATCACTGGCAACACACACGCATTGACGACTTTCGTCTTGAGACACTGCGGTAGATGGGCTGAAAATTGCTGCGTAGCTTCTCGAACGCTGCCCAGCCGAGTAGGATTTGTCGAACGACCTCTTTCTGGAAGTTGGACTAACCATCATGCTCTGATTTAAAGTCATCTTGCATTTAATGCGCACTAATCATAGCGGACCTGCATCAGGAAATATAAATTAAAAAAAAAAACTAGCTGACGGAACGCTGGGAATCTAGATAAGAACTCAAAACGCAGGCTTGGATTTGGTTTACATGACACTGGGACATATCGCAAAGCTTTGAATAGGGAATCTACTCAAAGTCACAAAGGTATCGAAGAGTTCGTTAGCAGTCTGGTGTATCGTCTAACTTCCGCATACAGCCAATCTGTCTGTGTCATTCAAGCCAAATTCCAGAGATCACTTGGTAAGCGTGCGTGTAATGTTTGCGTACTGCGTAGCCTGTTTTTCTCGTCTCGTATCTTATGGTGTCAATTGCTAGCAGTTTTAGGTAAGTGATTTTTTACCATATTTCTATAGACCAAGTTTAACAATGTTACGCAAATAGTTAAGATGCTAAATAGGTAGGCCTATTAGAAATAACTTTTGTTGACAGTAAATCTTACTGGGACTTACCTAAAATATATTTTACGATTGTTGTCTGTCGTGCCTGGCCAGACCAGACCAGGTCTTTTTGGGGAGCTAAGGAGCGTCAACCTCCACATGCGGCCCTGCTAGTAATCGGTTCTGTTCTGATTTCAGCCGCGGTTGGTTTCAGGCAGAAAGGGTTACCGCGGGGTCCGGTGTTCCCCGGGTAACGGCAGATAGTAAAATGGTGTCCTCAACACCTTTTGCTATCCGACGGCCGACAGACGCACGCACGGGGATTTGTGGTCGTTCTGTCGACCGGACCCCGGGGCCTAGGAACGGCTTCGCAGTTTGGGGTCATCATCATCATCATTTCAGCCAATAGACGTCCACTGCTGGACATAGGCCTCCCCCAATGTTCTCCACACAGATCGGTCCTATGCCTCTCGCATCCAATGGATTCCCGCGATCTTCACCAGATCGTCGGTCCACCTTGTAGGAGGTCTGCCACGGCTGCGACTTCCTGTACGTGGCCTCCACTCGAGGACCTTTCCCCCCCAACGGCCGTCTGTTCTCCTCGCTATGTGCCCTGCCCATTGCCACTTGAGGCATGCAATCCTTTGGACTACGTCTGTGACCTTAGTTCTCCTGCGGATCTCATCATTTCTGATACGATCACGCAGGGAGACTCCGAGCATAGCCCTCTTCATTGCTCTCTGGGTGACTTTGAGCCTCCTTAACCGGCACATTGTAAGCGGCCACGTTTCGGTTCCGTATGTCATCACTGGCAACACACACGCATTAAAGACTTTCGTCTTGAGACACTGCGGTAGATCTGCCGAAAATATGCTGCGTAGCTTCCCGAACGCTGCCCAACCGAGTTGGATTCGTCGATCGACCTCTTTCTGGAAGTTAGACTTACCAAGCTGGACTTTTTGTCCGAGGTAGATGTACTCGTCTACAACTTCCAGTGTAGAGCTTCCAACCTTTACAAGAGTGGGTACGACATGGGAATTCAACATAATTTTCGTCTTGTCCATGTTCATTTTCAGACCCACTTGTTGGGAGACTCTATTGAGGTCGTCGAGCATTTTGCATAAGTCTTCCAAGGTCTCAGCCATGACTACGATATCATCAGCGAATCGAAGGTGCGTCATGTACTCGCCATTTATATTGATGCCAAGTCCATCCCAGTCCGGAAGTTTAAACACGTCCTCCAACAGAGTGGTGAACAGTTTCGGCGATATAACGTCGCCCTGTCTCACACCTCGCCGGAGAGGTATGGGTTTTGATTCCTGGTCCTAAAGACGGACTGACATTGTGGCTTTTCCGTACAATGACTGCAACACCTGTATGTATCGGTAGTCTACTCGGCACCTTTGGAGAGACTGTAGCACGGCCCAGGTCTCGACAGAGTCGAAGGCTTTCTCATAGTCCACAAACGCTAAGCATAATGGCAGATTATACTCTTCGGTCTTCTGTATAACCTGCCGCAGCGTATGTATGTGGTCTATGGTGCTAAAGCCTTTTCGGAATCCATGCTTGTTCGGGAGGCTGGAAGTCGTCGAACCTGCGTACGAGACGATTCGTCACAACTGTCGAAAACAGCTTATATATGTGACTCAGCAGCGTGATAGGCCTGTAATTCTTCAATTGGGATTTGTCTCCCTTTTTGAAGAAAAGCCTCACCACGCCAGAGTGCCACGCTTTGGGTGTCTTTCTTAAAAGCCTCTGAAGGGCTTTAAGGACAGGTCGTCCACCTGCTTTCAGAAGCTCCGCTGTGACTCCATCATCACCCGGTGCCTTACCGTTCTTAAGCTGTTTGAGAGCTATGACAATCTCGTATAGGCTAACGTCCGGGATATCTTCGGTGTAGTACCGGGTTAATTTGGCTCTTCGCTCAACGGCCTGAATGACAGGTGCGCGTGATGTTGCGTAAAGCTGTCCATAAAAGTTTTCGATCTCAGCCAAAAGCTCTGGACGTGACGTGACGATTCTGCCATCCTCTTTTTTCAGCTTGGTCAGCAAGCTCTCTCCAATAGCCAGGTCTCTGGCGAACACTTTGGAGCCTTTGTTCCGCTCTATAGCCTCTTTAATACGTTCCGTATTAAATCGGCGTATGTCCCGGGTCAGGCACTTGGAGATGCGCTTGCTGAGCTGCCGTCGTTGACGAGCTTCATCAGAGGTTTGCAGAACCATTTTCCGCCTTTCTTTCATTAACTTAAGAGTTGGCTCCGAGATTTTACTGGCTTTTTTCGTACGGCTGGGTCTGAAGACCTTTGCACCCGCCGTAAGAACAGTTTCCACGAGCCTGTCAATATATGTGTCCACGTCTGAGCAGCTCTCTAGGCAATTGAAGCGATTTTCCAGCTCGAGTTGAAAGCTCTCGGGGTTTTGAATCTGGATGGCTACAGGGCGGCGTAGATTTCATCAGTCGATACCTTTCGGATGTAACGTGTAGATTCAAAGTGCCTCTTACCATTCGGTGATAACTTCCAGTGTTCACTGAATTGAATCACTGAGACATCATTGCATATCCGGGTCTTGGTAGACATGATGAAGTCAATCTCATTTTTTTTAACGCCATCCGGACTTTCCTAGGTCCACTTACGATGCAGCCGTTTTTTAAAGAAGGAGTTCATCATGTAGAGTCCCTCCCTCTCCATATACTCGGCTAGCATTTGACCTCGGTGGTTCCGGATTCCAGATCCGAATTGCCCCACTTTAGACTCCTCATCGCCCTTTTTGCCTAGCCTTGCGTTGAAATCTCCCATGACAACAGTGTAGTGAGTATTGGAAGTATGTATTGCCCGAGAGATATCCTCATACATTTCTTCCACTTCCTCGTCAGGGTGTGTCGAGGTCGGGGCGTAAACCTGTATTACCTTTAACGAATACCGTTTGGTAATTCTGAGTGTAAGGTACGCCACCTTATTCGACACACTTCCGATTTGTACAATGCTGTTCACGAGAGACTTGTGGACAATAAACCCAACTCCACCTTTGGACAGATCTTCGCCCTCCCGGAAATAAAGCAGGCTCCCGGATTTAAGGATCATCGTATCCTCGCCCTGTCGTCGGACTTCGGATAATTCTACGATACTCCAGCGAATTCTGCTTAATTCTTTCTCTTGTTCCAGCAGCTTCTCTTCAGTCCGCAGTGTGCGTGTGTTGTACGTTGCCAGGGCCAAGGTCGTTCGACGGTTTGTTTTCACCACCCGGGGATTCTTGGTACCCCTGGTTCCGGCGCCTCGCCCGCTTCCGTCATCGCTGGCTCGGCCTCCGGTACCGCCGGGCACTTGGGGCCTTTTATTTGTTTTATTAAACATAGGGGGGGGGGGGGGGTTTGGGCCTACACCCACCACGCTGGCCCAGTGCGGGTTGGTGGGGAACGCCAGAGCCTCTTCCGTTGCGCAGCAGGGTGCGCCACGTGCAGGTGAGGTTGACTTAGGCCCCGTTAGATGTTGAGCGGGACCCCTTACACCCCAGTTTGGGGTGTTGGGAAACAATCCTTTCCTGTGGCCTTTTTGTCCTGGGCCCGGGGCCCTCTGAGGTAGGCCATTACCCTAGTGAGAGCGTTTTGACGTGGGCCCCACTAGAGTGGAGCGCCTTTGGGCGCAGTGTCTGAAAGGCCCAGTTTGTGTTCTGCGTCGTTCCTTCTCATCCAAAGAGGCTCGGCGACAGTTCGGTTTTGCCACTTTTCCCGGCTCTGTATCCAGCAGAGTTGGGACTTGCGGCGGTTTCGTTTTGAAGTCTGCAGGTTTGGTTTCCCCAACTAACTCTGCACTGTAGCCAGCAGCGTATGGGTGGGGAGGGGTACCTGCAGTCCTCCTCCCGGTGGTGTTTGCACGGCAGCCAGCAGTGTGGACGCCATTCGGGGGTGGTGTTTGGTGGGCCGTGGTTGAGTCCCTAGGTCCGTTGGACCGAAGTGTGGTAAGAGGCCATACTGGCGATACTTCGTTTTTTCTAAAACACTGTTTTCAAAAGTAAAAAATAAATTGATTTATTGCTATTGATATATTATTATTTGATACGATATTATGATTTAATCCAATAAGTTACTGGTTTATCACGAAAATAATTAAAGATACAAGCAATATCAACCGCAGTTTACGTTTGCGAACGGAAATTCACTGAACAAGCTATTAGCGTACGATGGGCAGTTCCCTTTTTTCGTTGTTTTGTTTGGCTTGATCTGCGGTGTGACCATTATTATGTGCATATTTGCTGTTATTTTGGTAGTTTGAAGCTTATTTTATTATTAAAATCCTAACTAATATTATAAGCGAAAGTCTGTTTGTTAGTTTGTGTGTACGTATTTCACGTCAGAACGGAGCAACGGATTGGTGTAATTTTTGGGGTTTTAGCTAGGTGACTGGAGAGTGACTTGGGATACTTTTTACCGCGGAAAAAATACCTCATTCTCTAGTTTTTTTAGGTTTAAAGAATTTATTCTCATAAGAACTTAGTAAAAATACAGTTCACTTAAAATGAGATATATAACTAAAGCATGCAATAATAATATAAATGGCGCAGCGCAGCTCTGCTAACGAAACTATAATTTATATCTATGAAACAACATCTTGTATCATGATAATGTACGTATCACTTACACAAATTTTTGTATTGACGTTCTGTTGAACACAAAACAACCAATATACAATAACCAATTAAAGAAACCAGGAAGCAAAAAACAAATTAAAAGAGGGTATTTTTTCGTTCATACTATTATCCACCAAACACCGAGCGCACGCATTATGTCAAATGAGTACTTAACCCTTAATTCGACGAGATTTTTTTTAAATAAAATTTGTAAAATAGTGATTGCTTTTTGGTTCTAGCTTGTAGAGGGCCCTAGAAAAAATACCTGAAAACCTATTTCAGTTACCCTGAAAACCTATGTCTATTATACTGGACATTATCGAGTTTATTAGAAATTGATGCACTCAAACCATGTACAGCATACTTCCCACTGTCAAAATGAAAGAACAAAAGAAACAAAGGATTCCGTAGGAAAATATTTAAAAATTTCGAAAATTATTTTCATAAATAATTACATTATCAAAGTTTCTTTAGGAACTTTCAATCATCATCATCATCAGCAACCCACACTCGTCCACTGCTGGACATAGGTCTCCCCTAATGTACGCCACTGCTCCCAATTTTCGGCTCTCATCCAGCACACACCAGCCAGCCTTCGAATGTCATCATCCCATCTTGTCGCAGGGCGACCTACACTACGCTTACCGAGACCTAAGGACCGCATCAGAAATGATGTAATCCGTCAGAGAACCTGAGTCACCGACATAGCAATTAGCAAACTGAAGTGGCAGTGGGCTGGTCATATTAGCCGCAGAACTGACAACCGTTGGAGCCGTAAAGTCCTTGAGTGGAGACCGCGACTCGGTAAGCGTAGTGTAGGACGCCCTGCGACAAGATGGGATGATGACTTTCAATCAAGTAGGTACAAAATCACAAACACTTAAAAATATTTTAACATTATCATGAGATATTGGCTCTCCTCAGCCTGATGGTAAGCAAGACGTTGCAATTACAACGGACGCGATGTCAGGCATCACCTCCGTTGGACCCGCTTACTGGCCCGCGAGATGCTTCTTCACGCTTCGTTTGAAGTAATCCATATTGTATGAAGGAGGAAATACATGCGCCGGCAACGAGTTCCATTTTGATGGTGCGGCAGAAATAGGAAATGCCAAAATTTTAGGTTCGTGATGGAATTTTTTCCACTGTGAAGCGGTGACAGCGTTGTCCGGCGCGTGTAGTTCTGTGACGGGATAGGACAGGTGGTATGAGGGATCCGGGAGGGGTCGTGGTGCCAGGTCCGGGAGGGGTCGTGGTGCCAGGTTTCGTACCTCACCCCACGACCTCTCCCACTATGGACGATGAGGGAGAGTCCCAGGAGTTTTAGTCGGTATACCCCCGCCTTCTGCGGGGGGGAGTCCGACATAACCCATCCGTTTACAGACGGATGGGTATGCGTAACGCATTTCTCCTGGGTCAACAAAAAAAAAAAAAAAAAAGGTGGTATGAGGGATAAAAGCTGTTCAGAGCATTCACCGTGATATAGACAGCCAAAGACGCAAAGCGACCCGATGTCTTTACGTAGTTGAAGAGGTTTAAGGGTATTGGTGACCTCTTCGTTACTTATAATACGTAGGTGCAAATTATCGAGAGCATCCATGAGGTATTTAGTGGATGCAGCGAATTCCCATGCCCAGCAGGCTTAGGCTAGTACGTAGACTAAGGGAAGTACTCTGGAAAGAAGGGAGAGGAAGGAATGGGGATGTTTTAGCCGTGGAGGCACATACTCGTAAGACAACTGTGGAATGAACTATCACAAACCTTCAAGAAAAGTGCGTACATTTTTGTTAAGCGTACTCTTTTGTAAAGGCTGGCAGCTGACCTGTGACTCCTTATCGATCGATGGGCAGGGTGAGGAGGACCACTCTTCTTCGATTCCATGAGCAACAATTTCTTTCTCTATTTCAGGTCCAGAACAACTGTTTATATCAGAGGGAGCATTTTTAGGCGGCACCAATGCTACTAAGCGTTGTCCTCTGGACTTGAAGCTCTAAAGTAATAAACTGCAATGTTAAAAAAAAAACTTACGTACTTACGAACCCCTAAAATTGCACTTATATAGACAATGTTTTCTATTATTCCATTTACTGCTAATTTGATAAAGGGAAAAATACTGGACATATTATTGAGTAGTTTATTTACTAATTATTCGGCAACGGGAAGTATACTGGACATGCAAGTTGTGGGCGTCGTAAAAACTAAACAAAACTTAGTTAGGCAATAAAAACAATAATCAATCAATCAATCAAATAATTACAAATCGTCATACATTTTAATGACTTAAAACTATTTATAAGTACTTAATGTATAATTTACATGTTAATACATATATATGTTGATACATAAAATATACTAAAGAAATAAATAAACATAATGCGATTCTACCACCGGCTCGGAAAGTTGTTGTTGGTCGAGAAGATCCGGCAAGAAACTCGCCAGTTACTCTTTTTAATCGCCAAACTTTCATACAATGTTGTGTCATCATCATACCAAGCCATACAGTTTAATTGTTACACAAAATAAAATAAAGGAAATAATAATAAAATAAATATTATGAGGTAAACCGAAGCAGACCAGTCCCCAAAGGTGGCACCTGTTCACAAGTATAAAATAGCACTCCCAGTATGTCATCCTTAGTTTTCAATAATAATACAAGGAAATAAGCTGTGCAACAACGAATGAAAGGAAACTTACCGAGAGCCCGCGCAACGCATTCCTCCTTCCTGCCATCTCGCCGGCGACTGCTCACGTCCCGTTGATGTAAAAGGGTCGCCGATTTTTAACAGCGTAGGTGAAAACTTAAGGTTGAAATTACACACCTTATGTCTAAGATATAAATCTACATTTAATGTAAAAAAAAAATTTCGTTCAATGAGAAGTATAGTGCACGTCGTCGAATTAAGGGCTAAACAAGTTGCTACGCGGTGATTCACTCGGCCAGCCGGAGTTGTGGAGTCGTGTTGATTATTTTATTTGTATTTTAGAATGTGTGTGTGTGAGATAGTAATTTATATTTATAGTTTTGGTAATATTTTTTTTAATTAATAAACATGTGTTATATTTTATACAGTTGTTCAAGGTTAAATAGTTTTGTTTTCTTAAATACAAGTTTTGTTTCTGTGCGATAATGTGTGTGGAACAGTACCTTAATAATTTTATTTTGTAATATTTGTAAATCTTTCAATACGGTCTTTGAAGCCGATCCACATATTTCAATTTGATTTGACAAGTGCATCGTATAAGACAGCACGAGACCTCTGAGTTTGCGGTATATAATACTACTCTTTGCCTCTGAGAATGCAATATGACAATAATACTATTCTTTGCAATATTATGTTTTCCGTATTGACGTTACAATAGGTTTTTTACAATAGGTTTTAATCATTTATAATAACATGTGTGCAAGTTAATGAAAAAAATAATACTACCTTCTGTTGGGCGCTGATTTATTTAATTTTTATTACCTATTAAACTTAAGTTTTATGAATAAATAAAAAATATCATAACAATGGCATAAGGTTCTTTTCATGTTTTTTTTTCAATTTGCAACTCTAGGTATGCTCCTAGGAGCACCCCAGGGGAGAACCCTACACTACCCGGCCAGGTGCGCATAAGGCGATGTCGGCTCCTTCTGAGCCGGAGGCATTCTCTCTGCGTTACCAAAAAAAAAAAGACCAGACCAGTTTCTACGCATTTTGGGCAACCAAAATACCATGGCTCTGAATCCTCTTGAAAAGAAATTAGTCACGTTGTCTATGCTATCATCTTTTAGATAGATGTTCAGAATCTCGAATGAATGTATGAAAGCCGTCATCTCATTCGTTCATTTAATGATTGATGAGCTTTTTGACTTGTCACTAGGGGTGTCCACTTTGACAAAACAAGGAAATTTTTATCGATTCGATACATCAAAACTGTACCGATGTCTTTTGATGTATCGGATGAAAACATCGAGTACTTTTTCTAAAGTATATTGCAAAACTAAAGTCATGTCTAAAGTCATTTTCAGAGTGAAAATGTTTGTATTTGAGGGTTATGAAAAAAGCTAAATCCAGTATCTTATTATAGTTAAGATTTTCATTTTTCATAAAATAATAGATCTAACTTCCTTTGTTGTCTCTGTGAATCTGTATATACTACAACCGCCCCCTATCCCACCCCCATTCACTGCTTCGGTGGCGTAGTGGTTAATGGGTCGCACTATAAAGCGACGGCTGCGCAAGAGGTCAATAATTTTGTAATTAAGTCTCTTGAGTTCTTATTCAGTTCTTAAGTCTCTTTGATCGCCGTAAATACTTTGACATAATAACTTTATATAAAATTCTGAAAAATAAATACGATGGTCCTTCTTTATTAACTAAAATAAACTTCAAAAGCAAATTCCGCCTCCCAGCTCGCCCCCAACATGTATTTCAAACATTCGTACCACCTATTCTACGAAAAAATATACACAGAATTGTTTTTTTCCCGATCAATTAACTTAAACAATAAAGAATTTCTGAATATTTTTAACAAAACTAATCTTAGTAAATATTCCTAATGTAACCTGATTTTTATAACCTGTGAGTTATGCATATGACTATTGCATTTCTTCTCTTTGTTCTATATCAAATATCAAATAATTTATTCGCTATAAACAGGGTGGTTACATACAGTAGGTGTAACAGAAAATATTATCGTACTTATGCCTATTTAGCCTTATTTTAAGACATGCGAATAGTTATTCATAGTGATTAATAACTTTGGAAATTAAATATTATATATATACTTACTTATATATATATCTAAGTGAAAAGAGAGAGATAAACGGATACATATATAAGTAATCTTAGCTTTAAACTGGTAATTTATATTTCTAAAGTTATTAATCATAGTGATTAATAACTTTAGAAATATAAATTACCAGTTACATTACAGTATATTACAGTATATTCCATATACATCAATGTATTGAAAACAACGATGTTTACAATGCGATACATCGAATAGACTCCGATGTTTAATAGTAAAAGTGAGTTAAGAAGGTGACTAGGAATGCACCCACAGCCCAAACTACTGACCCTAGAAACTTTAAATTTGGGAAGGGGGTGCCTTTAATAGTAAAAGTGAGTTAAGAAGGTGACTAGGAATGCACCCACAGCCCAAACTACTGACCCTAGAAACTTTAAATTTGGGAAGGGGGTGCCTTTAATAGTAAAAGTGAGTTAGAAAGGGATTTTTGAATTCAATCCTTAAGGGGGTAAAAAGAGGGTTAAAAGTTTGTATGAAAGTCTGCCATCTTTGATGTTAGAAATGTGAAAATTTGTCTACTGACTAATAATTTGAAATAAAGGGTAACTAGATATTAAAAAAAACTGTAAAAGGAAACCTATCGAGTATTGACAGATCTAATCTTAAACAGCTGTGGCCTAAATCAAAACCCATTGCTCCAGCTAAATTGGCTGACTTACGATCTATTTATAAATTGATTCCAGCAAATTCATTGCAATTTTATAAAACTTTCATTACAGTATATTACAGTATATTCCATATACATCAATGTATTGAAAACAACGATGTTTACAATGCGATACATCGAATAGACTCCGATGTTTTGAAAAGTTATCGTTATACTCAATGTATCATTGTTTTTTCATAAACCATTGAATCGATGATAACCGGTTTATGTCAAATACTCAAGTTTATGTAAATGATTCAATGATATTTAAAACTAATATTAATATGTTTTTACTTCTAAGGTTTTTTTTAAATAAATGGCTTTGTATAAATATCCTCCAACCTATTACGGTTATGGCGGCCAATATCTACGATCAGTCACGTACGGGGGATATATAATAGTGCTCAAGTGTGTGCGCATACCCAAGTGCACTCGCTATTCCCTTGCCCTCACATTCCGATGGGACACCAGTGTGACACGACCTAAAAGAAGTCGGGCGCAGGATCAACGGCTAAACGTGCTTCCCGAGGCACGGTACATTACCGACGAATTCCAGACTCTTTTTTTTTTAAATATACTTTGGCACAAACAGTCATTACAGTACCAATTAATTAAATAATTATTTATACATATTTTTAACAGACAACGAGTGCCGAAACATATATTTATTTTAACATTAAATTAAAGTGTGCTTGTAACATGAACTACCTACAATAGTTGGTTCTTACAAATGTACTAGTACGAAATATGGAAAACAATAAAATCAAAACGAATAGTGTACAAAAATACTTCAAGGAATTTAAATTAAAACTAAAAGAAGTTTAGCAAAATACCAAACCCCAAGAAATGCCTATCTTCCCTCAGTGTACGAGGGAAAACATGTACATCCCACAGTTCAGCAAACAAACATTTTAGTAAGTATATATTATATATAATATCTAAGTGAAATGAGAGAGATAAACGGATACATATATAAGTAATCTTAGCTTTATGTATTATAGAACAAAGAGAAGAAATGCGATGGTCATATGCATAGCTCACAGGTAATAAAAATCAGGTTACATTAGGAATATTTACTAAGATAAATTTTAAAAATTGATCTTTTAATACTATACAAGGAGCAATTAAAAAGATCGTGATTCAGAAATTCTTTATTGTATAAGTTAATTGATCGGGAAAGAAAACAATTCTGTAAGTATATTTTTTTCGTAGAATAGGTGGTACGAATGTTTAAAATACACGTTGAAGGCGAACTGGGAGGCGGAATTTGCTTTTGAAGTTTATTTTAGCTAATAAAAAGGACAATCGTTTACCGCGATCAAAGAGACTTAAGAACTCAATAAGAACTCAAGAGACTTAAAAACAAAATTATTGACCTATTGCGCAGCCGTCGCTTTATAGTGCGACCCAATAACCACTACGCCACCGAAACAGCGAATGAGGGTGGGGTAGGGGGCGGTTGTAGTATACACAGATTCACAGAGACAACGAGGGAAGTTAGATCTATTATTTTATGAAAAATTAAAATCTAAACTATAATAAGATACTGGATTTAGCTTTTTTCATAACCTTCAAATACAAACATTTTCACTTTGAAATGATGACCTGTTTTGACACGCTTTTTTTGACATGACTTTTGCTTTGCAATATACTTTAGAAAAAGTACGAGATGATCGAAAGACATCGATGTACAGTTTTGATGTATCGAATCGATAAAAAAATCGATGTCTTTTCAAAGTGGACACTCCTAGTGACAAGTCAAAAAGCTCATCAATCATGAAATGAACCAATGAGATGATGGCTTTCATACATTCATTCGAGATTCTGAACATCTACCTGAAAGATGATAGCATAGACAACGTGACTAATTTCTTTTCAAGAGGATTCAGAGCCATGGTACGGTTATTAACTAGCATAGTTTCATATGGCAGCTTCGTGTGCATTATAAATGGTTCAGTAGGTAAGTATTATATTTACCTGGTTGAATTGACGTACGCTAACGTCTGGCACTCTGCAGTGGCTGCAAGAACATTGACGTAGGTACACTATGTACCGGGTGTCCGGTGGCAGAATTAGGATTTAAATTTCGAATTATTTTAAAACCGTTGAACGCAGGGGCATGCGTGGGGTCGCGTTCGATTTGTCATTCGTGCGGGTTACGTGGTTATGAGGCCACAGTGGACAGGTGAACAACGTGCGTTGGCAATCGAAGCGTATTTTAAAGGTAATGATTCCTGTGCTTTTGCTCGTCGAAGGTTTTGTTCGCATTACAATATTCGACGTTTGCGTGATGCGCCAAGTGAAGATCTGATTCGATCGTGGGTGCGAAGGTTCAGGACAACAAGTTCAGCAGTGAACAATCCGCGGCCGGGTCCCAGCCGAACGTCGAGAAGTGATGTCAACATCGAACTTGTCGCAAACAGTTTGCGCGATAACCCGCGACAGTCCGTGCGTAAAAGGGCGACTGCTCTAGGGCTCCCAAAAACGGTGGTGCACGAAATATTGAAAAAGGATCTTCGTTTTCACCCCTTCAAAATTCAAATTGTGCTTACGCCTAATTATTACAATATGCGTAAAAGTTTCTGCGAAACAATGTTGCAACGATTTCGTACGGTGAACACAATATTTTGGAGTGACGAAGCCCATTTTCACTTGAATGGAAGTGTTAACAAACAGAATTGCCCATATTGGGCGCCAAAAGGACTAAATCCACGTTTAAAACATCAACAGCCACTTCACAGTCCCAAAGTCACGGTTTGGTGTGCACTGTCAAACAGTGGAATAATCGGGCCCTATTTTTTTTGAAAATCATCGAGGCCAAGCCATTTCTGTGAACGGTGTATCTTATAGGCTCATGCTTGGCAATTATTTTTTACCCACGCTAAGAAAATATCCTGCCTACAGTTCACACACATGGTTCCAACAAGATGGCGCCACACCATACACTGCTAGAGAGACCATGGCACTTCTTCGTGATTTCTTCCCTAATAAATTGATAAGCCATTTTGGTGACATCCCCTGGTCACCCAGGTCGCCAGATCACACTCCCATGCACTTTTTTCTGTGGGGGTACCTCAAAAGTAAAGTTTATAAAACAAACCCAGCGACCATTTCAGCACTGAAAGAGAATATCGTTCGCGAAGTTCACGGCATCCCGACGTCACTTCTCCAGCGAGTGGCGCGGAATACTGAGGTCAGATTCCAAGAGTGTGTCCGACGTGACGGTAAACATTTAGATGATATAATTTTTAAAAAATAAAACCCGCACTTCTCTTGGTTTATATGATAGTAATATTAAATGTATATCTTTTAAAGTTTTTTTTTTATTTAAATTCAAAATCCTAATTTTGCCACCGGACACCCTGTAGTTAAGTAGTAATTTTACAGATTACTTACCTATTTATGGGATGGCTTGGCTATCCATTTGAATAAAAAAAACATGTGTATTTTCAGTACTTTATTTGTTTACCGATCTACAAATACATTTGTACACGGGTAATCTGAAACATTTGGCGGCGAATTGTTTGCCCTAACACTCATTATACATCTTGATTTTATAATTTTATTAATTACCTACCGTTCGCATAATATTTATTTTTAAACTTAGAGTTTTATTAATATTAAATGCTTATTTAATATTTAATGATAGGTATTCCATACCTACACCACATGACAAAAACAAAGCTCAAAAAGTAATAAAAAATTTAAGTATCTATCTACTTACATAGATTAGATACATTTTCATTCATACAGTGTTAAAATACAAGTTTAAACAAAAAAAAAGTTAAAGTTTTTTCAAACTAAACGTGAAGTCTTTGGTAAAGGATAGGTAGATGAGTATAAGAAGATATATGTACCTACGTAATGTATTTACTCACATCACACAAGCCTAACACCTGTAATGTTGGCATGTTTGGCATAAAGATAGGTAGGTACAATCTGCGCCAAAACTACAAATGTTTAACTAACTACTTAATTGATCAAAATATTCTGGCATATAAAAAAATGAACTTTTTAACTACTACATACTAGACTTTGACTGTTATTTTTAATGATTTTACGGTTATAAAGAGAATATTTTCGATTCTTTTAAAATATCGGTTAGGTTAAAAAGAGCGTCTCACTTTTAATGTCAAAATAGAACTGTCCTATTCACCTTTAGATACTGAATGGACTCCACTTCAAAATAGGTAGTTAAATATTTTTCATCATTACAATGATACATTATCCTATAATAATGAAATTATTTGTATATTGGAGAAAACTTCTTATTCCTACGGGAAAACATCAATAATTCCAAACGAGTATATCTCGCTAGAAAGATAACAATAAATTTTAGTTTTTTGGTTTTATAAATTTTATTTTTCGGTCCTTAAACTTACCCCTTAACAGTGTGGCCCGCCTGGAACTGATAATGTATCTTTGTAAAGAGCGATGGTTGCTTAAATGGATACGAACGCGCCTTCCACGCAGGTGGTCGAGGTTCGAATCCGAGCATGCACCAATGTTTTTTTCAAATCTATGTGCGTATTTATACCATTACCATCTGCTCGGCGGTGAGGGAAAACATCGTGAGGAAACCTGCACGTTTCAGAAAAAGTTGCATCATTATTCAGTGGGTCTGGTTCCCCTGTTACAGGGTTGCGTAGGTCAGACGGCAGTCGCTTGATTGTAATTACCAGACCCCCCCAATCCCGAATCATGGTCAAAGCGTACCCTGGGCTCCAAAGCGACAGCTTTTGACGCAACCGGGATTTACACGCTGAGATGAAGAAGAAGTATGTATCATTGTAATGTATCATTGTAATGGTGAAACATTTTTGAGTTATAGGTTTAAACATATATTTAGATTGTCAAAACGTTCATTTTTGCGATATCCCTAGACAAAGTTGATGGTGCAGTATTATACAGTATAACCATAAACTAAAAAGTTTACTTATCTGTCATTTCGTGATTTTAATTGAAACCTCGTACAATAAACAACTTGGCTCCCTTGTTGAACAAATAACAGCTATTCCCGCAGATGATCAGTTAAAAAAAAAGGCTTTATATTTATTATCAGATTATTTTATTTAGCAATGTTACCTTATCTTGTAGTTAATAATAACATTAATGTTTTAATGTTATTATTAACAGAAATTCATCATCAGAAAAAATATATAACTATGTGGGTAGGTACTACATACATAGGTACATATTCGGAAAGATAGTCACTGTGGAGGCTATTTTTGGTCCAAATAGGAATGTGCCGGTAAAACAAAAAAAATTTTTGCTGTATTCAGTTAGCACTGTCCTCCTGGTGTTCAAATATCAAGATTTAGCATACCGAAAAAAATGCTGTTATCTCTCTGAAAATGTATGAAAATATTGATTTCTGAACTGAAATTAAACCAGGGAAACACCCTACAGCATTGTAAAAGAGCTTAAAGCTCTTGTTATACTGTGCTAGAGCCAAGGTGATTGTGGCAAGTATCACTTTGTGGGAGGCGCACTCTGTCACTTCACATCACTTAATATGACTTACCAAAAAGATATAATATTAAGCGTAACATAAGATTGTGGTGCTCCCACACAGCATTTATATAACACGATAATATTTTATAACTTTGCGCAACATTTTGCTATATATTATACCTAACTGTTGTGTGGAAACCCCATTGTCACACAAATCGTTATGTCTTTTAGTACAGTTTGTTAATGATCCGCGTGTTTCTCTTTTTATATTACTATTTTTACCGCCATTCAACAAGGCTTTAAGAAGACCTAATTACCTATTAAGTAGATATAGTATTTTATTATGCTAGTTATACTCGTTATCTCAAAATCCTTCCGTCCAAACATTAAAATATTAAAAGTAACTAAATTTCTGAATCCAGCCTAAACTTTTTGAAAGTTACAATTTTTTAAATGGTTAACATCCATTTACTACATATTTACTTTTAAATGATCCTTATGTAGGTTTGTATTGTAATTATAATATGTATCTATTAAACTTTCTCCAGTATAAAACCTTTAGTTTGTATACGTAATACAGGTGATGAGATCAATAACCCCATGGGAACCTATAACTATTCACATCCCTTTTTCTTAACAATAGGTGCAAAATGGCTATAGGTATTTTCTCACTATATTAGGTAAAGATAGAGAAATAATAGAGCAATCAGCGTTAATCTAAAGTTTCTAATAAAATTAGGGTGAACAAACGTTCTGAATAGAACAAAACATATATACTTATCACTTTCTTCACATTAAGTTATGAAGAATTTTAAACTAAAATACAATGCACATTCATTTATCTCCGTGTGATACAGCCATTGGGATGATAAAGTAGTTTAAACTTCCAAGAAAATTTGATAAATAACTAACAATTAATATACATATATCCAAATTATCTTACTGTCTTTTTGATTTTTAAAACCCGATTTTGTAAATACTACTTAACAAATATTTATCTATTTCACAATAAATAAAGATCACAATTATAGCAGACGCAATCACAGAAAATACATAAAATAATGATCTTACATTCATGATGATCACTTTTAAGTTAAAAATATTAAATCTAGATATAACCTTGGTAGAATCGAGTAACACAAACATATCTACTTCATAACATTATAATTAACTCTCTTTGGAGTATCTTATCTACATAGGACGATAAACAATCATCTAAGTAAACCAAAAACCAGAGGTAACTCTTGAAGCCAGGACGCAAATGTTTTTGTGAAGCAATTTCCCAAGCTAGAGTAAAAATGTAACAAAACTGACTTATTCTCAGAAAGTCCCAGAAATACAAGACTCATAAAATTTATAAACACATATCTTTGGCGAAACCATAAATAAAGTAACTTATAACTTTCCAAATATCAATTAAGTAAAAACAAACTATTTTCTCAGCCAAACCTTACATATCATGCCTATCAAACTTATCTAACGCGCCAAGCATTTGGCTTTTTCAAATACATTTATTTACAAGTATTAATTTACAAAATATTTCAATTTCAACTATGGTAACATGAATATCCTGCCCCGTACCAACATAAGAAAAATGTATAGCATTTTGTAGATTAAAATCTCTTCACTTTCTCAAAATGAAATTCTTTTCATAGTTGATTCAGTCTATTGTAGACGTATTACTGTTGATACTATGAGAAGAAAATCAGATAGACTTATTGAAATATTCTACCTAATATATAGCTCGATACTTTGCCTCTGCTTAGCTTATATTAATATTTACCAAATTACAGGAGACGATATAACTCACATAAATTAGACACATTTACAGTTCAAAGAAGATTATATAAAGATGATAATCTTTCGATATCCGTTTTAAGAATATTAACATTTAGGTTATAATATCAAACAATATCAAAAGATTTGTAAGTACAAGGCTTTAGATATTGGTTGATCTGGTTGTGGTTGATACCAGAGGCATACATTTCAAGCTATGAGAATGGCACCATGCTATAAATCTTCTTAATATAGATACGGCTACAGGATATTAAGCATTATACGTCCTGTATTTTTTCAAAAATATTGTTATTTTTCCAACGGAATGAGGTTGAAGTTTGGTCTCCCTTTTGGTCGTGAAGTTGTGCGATTACTTTTCGATTTGTCAATTTCAACACGTCTTAAATAAATGCGCCCTATGGAGGCACTCCTATAACCTAAATACAATTACATCATCGTACACCTAGGATTAACTACTATGAATTAAAACGCAGTCATACATCAGTGTGACTGCGTTTTAATCGAGCGACTACGACAATGACTATGAACGACTACGACATAATCGTAAGCGCAAAGCGAAATAATGTAAAAATAAATTACTTTCGTAAAAAAAAACACGTAACTAATGAAATACCTAGGTATGGACTTATGTAATTTTATTGTGAAAATCGAGGTGTCCCACATTATCCAAACAACATCCAGAAAACATCGGCCCTATACCACCACTGTAACCACGAATTGAACCTACGCAGTTCCGTACCATGGATATTTGAGAATTATCAAATTAATTGAATTACGCTCCTAATGATTGTATCTACACTAGAAACTATTGACAATATTTACACATATTAATGTAATAAAAAATGACGATATATTTATTTAGGCCTTTTTTGTACAGAAAACTCGTTTGAAAATTTCAAAAGTACCTACTAAAATCAACTTTAGATTGCTAGTCTAATTTTAAATTATAATTAATTAATTACTATTTTATTCATTAATACTGCGTTTACTTTTGGCACTAAACTTTAAACACGTACAGCCGGAAGAACGATGTGTCACATCGAAACCACTAGGTCTACATTGAGGCAAGATTCATCCCTTGGATAAATAGATACTTAGAGTTGTGTGGAAAACGTTGATTCGTGTTTTGGTTATTGTTTTTTGATCGGCCCAAGTTATTTTGAGATATAAATATTCAATGTATTTTTAATCTGTAAATAAAAAAAATAACAAATGTAAATAATAATAAATGTAAAAAAGCTGTGTCTACAAATACAGCTTTTTTATCATATACAAATATACATCTGTAAGATTAGATCTCAAGATGCAAATATTGTTGGTTGTCTAAATAAATAAATAAAATTGAAGTGAAAACTTACGATGGTAAATCTATTATTTTAATGTAGGTATATTACTACCTATCACACAACATTAAACTCGGGATTTATTCCAACTAATTTATAAAAAAATCAAAACATGACAATTGGCAATCAATTGATTAAATCAATTTTTTAGCTCTCCTTAAACTAATTTGAAAATAAAAAATATGATTTTAAAAAATACTACGATACGTCGTGTAGTTTCCGAGATATTTGATTTAAAAATACACGGGTTGTAATGTGACGTCATCGCCGTCCCAGGTACTCCTCAACACTAGCTCAGTTTACTCGCGTGTCCCGTGTTCACCAACTTGGTTGAAATTAAAAAACATGACTAAAAATATTATTACGATACGTCGTGTATTTCCATAAACACTTAATTAAAAAAAAGTTTTACGGTGACGTCACAATACTAGCGCGCACCTGCGGTTTTTTTTGATGAAACAAAAACTTGTGTATTTGTAGAAATATTAGCTCTACTAGGACCATACTTTTAAGTGATTTTGTACACCTATTAACATTTTCCATTCTGATTAATTAATCAGTGATGATTCATGATCAAATTACCAGGTGTGTTCAGTACGTTATTTAGCATTAGCCGTTATTGGTCCACTGCAGTATATTCTTTTCAAAATTGTTTGTACTTATTCGGTGTTCCAATCCAAAAAGTAGGGTTAATTAACTCTAGCGTTATTCTTTAGTTAAAAATTCGTAGCAGTAGCTCTGAGTTTAATCATTCCTAGAATGTAGGTCAGCATTCTATTTTGACTGCCTTTTAAACATCTTTCGCGTACTTTGAATGGCTTCTTGTTAAACGAAAGTTTATCCAAACGAGCATAAACTTTAGTTTCTTTAACCGACTTTATTTGACCAATGTTTATGGTAAAACCGATGAAATTTCGTAACAAAATTACAAATAAAAGTAGATATTTCTATTTAGGCTTTCGGAGTTCTCGAGGAATTATTAAATATAATGTCGCAATGTCCGTCCGTCCGCAGCCTAGCTCAGAGATTCTTAGCACAAGAAAGATGTAATTTTTGCATCAATATTCTTATTTGTCACGATAATAAAGTGGTATTCTAACAGAATCTTAGATTTTTTTCAGAGTTTTTCCTAAGCACGTTCATATCATACCTATAGAGAGTCGTATTTTTTTTCTTGCCTACCTCATCGTGTGGAGTATCGCTAGATAGGTTAGGTTAGGTTCGGTGAGTTTACTCGTAGTTCGATTTTTCGATTAAGGAATTCATTTATAAAATATTACAGTTTAAAATGCAAATTTTAGTTAGTATCAAATGTTTTCCCTGTCTGCCAGCTAAACTGTTGATTTTGAGGGTCTGACGATAAAACATGATAGTAGCACATATAGGTACGAATTCAAAAGGAAAACTGTCACGGCTAAGCAAACTTTACAAGTTTCCGAGTACAAACGCGTGGGAGCTTTCGTCTCCGCGCTCGGTGTGGATTGTGGAAGTAGACGGCAGCCGCCGGGACTCTCGGAAATTTTTTCAACCATTTCGACACATCGGTAAACAATAATTGTACCTAAGTACTTAGAAGGTAACGTTCATAATGGACGACTACAGAACTCTACAGCAGCCGTGGCCCGATACGCACTTGGCTGTTTTTTTTCTTTTATATAGTTTACTTTGGTGGCCAGCAGCAGGGTTTCGGGGGCACAATGAAACACGCTCGACTTGATAACTTCGGAGCGAATTTCAAAATTTTCCGTCCGTATTTTTCTTATGAGCATTCAAAGTTAGTACATGAGCAAGAATTCATTCTATTAGAGGATAATAATTCTATTTTAAACATTAGGCAATAAAATGTAAACTTTATTTCAATATAATTTTAATAAACGTCGTCATCATATAGGTATATACAGCTGACGAACAAAGAAGAAACTGCAAGACGTACTTAGCATGTGACGTCACATTTTAGAAAAGTAAGTAGGTTTTTTCCATGCGACTTTTAAATTGTGTTTATACTTACCTTTCCATTAAAGAGATTATTGATTGCCAATCGGAAAATATGTCAAGTAGGTAACCAATTCTGGAACTGTGTTGCTTAAATCTAATGGCCGTATGGTGATGGTGAACAAGTTACTTTATGTACGAAATGGTCAAAACGATTCCGTTGTTGTCGGATACTTTTGTTAGGATAACCAGATCTAGATCCTGGTACCGATAATTATAACTAGTATTGACTAGAGTTGATGTTAAAAATGGCATGAGCACATGGTGTTAACAGTACTTATTTAATGAGTAGGTAAATCTCTGTTATTTGATTTTTGTAACACTTATTCTATTTATTATAATATAATAAATGCTATGTAACTTGATATTAGAATATAATTTATATTATGACCCTACTGTAATAAGATGCTGTCTTTGTATTCAATACTGACTGTAAAAACTTGTAACAATTTTAACCAGATAGGACTTAATATTTTATATAGTCTATTCAGTATGAGAAGGTGAATAGGAAAGTTCTATTTTGACATTAAAAGTAAGACGCTCCTTTTAAATCTAACCGATATAAAAGAATCGAGAAATCTGATCGACTTTTTATTGGTTTGATTTAAAAATCATCTTAATCAAAATTTTATCTACGAATTTGAACTATCTGGATATGGAATACAATATGTAAATATTCTTAGTGGTACACACGCAATAAATCATTATAATATATAATACGCATCTTCTTCATCTGAAAAATAACAACTCTCGCTTGACGTGTCGGAACCACCTTCACCACCAGGTTCCATGGTCTCTTGGTAGAGAAATTAACAGTTCTTGGTCCCTAATGCAGTCCATGCGGACATATTTTGCACGAGACAATAATCGCGATTCGATGGTAAGATAGCTGCTATACGATTACTGATGTATTGTGATTTTTTGTGTCAATCCCTCTGTGCAATAATTCTTATTAGCGCATTATGCAATTCATAAGATATTTTTCCAAGTTTTATTGCTAAGTATTATTTTAAGTTCTTGTTCAGATTAATTGGGAAATATTAATAAGTACTTGTTATTTTGAAAGAATGAGAACACAAAAAAGTTAAATGATTTTTACAGCTTCATATTTTTAATTGGTGAAATTGTATGAATGATCCGAAACTATTTAACTGTCCTTTTCACCTTCACATACTGAATGGACATAGTAAATACCTACTAAATTACGATTATATCAGCAGATCAAAATCATCATTAAAAAAAATGTTCTTTTTTTCCTTTTATACTGAAAATCATCAAGTTATGAAAATACCTAGTATTTAGTTATTCATTCACCATTTAATTTATCAATGCCAGATGATACGCTCCTGTAATCGTCGATTTCAAATTCATATAAAATTTTGAATTGTGAGACTGGTCCCAATTCAAACAGAGTATATAATATATAAATAACATGCTCTTATATGTCTTATCTTATCATCGATAATCTTTGGAAAATTCAGTTACAGGTAATTTAAAAGAATAATAAATAAAAGTTAAAGAAAGTAAGTACCCATCGCAAAAATTAAACCCCAAAATCAGCAAAATATCCGGTTTTATTATTAATAAAGAGTATGTACTATTTGGTCAAAATGTGTTTAAGTGAAATCTCTTGATTAAATTTGTATGATTTAAATACCCGGAATTGCAGACCCGTCCCTCAAAAATTTTGACATTACCACAGTGATATTAAGGGTACAAGGGGTAGGGCACACTAGCGACGCCTATTGATTTAAATTGTTGGCAACTAAACCGAATACCTTTTTATGCAATTCGCTCTCTCGGAAAGCACTTATTCTATTTATTTAATACTTATGCTTAACTTTTTGGTCGGTTTTTGCACTCGAAAAATGGTTTGACGACAAAAGCGACCACTTATGGCGCATTTCCATTTTTCGAGTCAAGAACAGACTAGTTAGTAGTGCACATTAATTAAATAAATAGTTTATGTGCTTGTCGAGAGAGGCTGGAGCTCCGATTTTGTAAAAAAAATAATGTTACAATAATGTAATTATTGGCTCCAAATAAACATTTCTTCTTTCTTTCAAAAATAAATGTGACCTAGAAACTAACAATTTAAATCAATTTGCGTCGCTAGTGTGCCCTACTCGTCGCCTTAGAGTATAGATTAAAGCAGTATCGACACTTGTCATTTTGGTTGAGTGAGATACCTCTACGTTTACGTATGGTACGTTTTTGTACTCGTAAAATTGATTCACGCCAATGTAGCGGACATTAATTTTTCGTGTACGCGTTGGACCCAACATTTTTGAATGGTTGCTTAATAAATAGTATAAGTGTTTGCCGAGAGGTTGTAACCCCTTAATTGTTTAAAATAGATCCGGTTAAGTAGCTAAAAATTAAAATCGATTGGCGTCGCTCGTGTGCCCTACCCGTCACCTTAAGTGATTTTTGACCCACCTTTATGAAATCTCTCTATAGGCCACCACAATGGAGAGTACGACAAAAAAAATGCATTTTTATACGCTTTTCTAATAAGGAAAGAGAAAAAAACTAGGTACCCGCTGTTTTATTCAAATATTTGTTTTTAAATTATTAACTAAACTAGCTTTTGCCCGCGACTTCGTCTGCGTGTAATTCGAATAAAAGCAAGGTCTTATAGATATCTTTATAAATTATAGCCTATGTGTTATTCTGATCTATAAGCTACATTACTGTAAAGTTTCATTAAAATCCGTTTAGTAGTTTTTGCGTGAAAGAGGAACAAACATACATCCATACATCCATCCAAACAAACTTTCGCCTTTATAATATTAGTAAGGATATGCCGGAAGTGACGTAGTCACTTCCTGCGGCTCAACGTATTGTGATGTCGGGTGATATTTCTATTATACTTCAAATAAAAAAATTTAGGTGACTAAGTTATTTACTGTCACTGTCATGATTTTATGATCAGAGATTTTACTTTTTTTAAATCAACGTGAGAAAAAGCTTTATTAATTTGGCATGCCGAGTGATGACGTCACAGGAGGATTTTATATTTAATATTGTTTTCTACATAAATATCTGTTTAAAAATTCTGATATTAGTTTTCTTAAATTTCTGAGTATAATCTAGAACAGTGTTTTTCAACCTGTGGGTCGCGACCCCCTGGGGGGTCGCGAAGCTTCTGTACGGGGGTCGCCAGAGGTCGGGTACTTTAGAAAAAAAAACAATAAAGACAATTAATATTTATTAAGTAAGACTCTAACTTTCAAATTACTCTTACTGTAAGATAATTCCTTTCGTTAAAGGATATAACAAACAACATAACATAACAAACACGTAAATATTTTAATATGTTATAAACCAAAAATTACGACGACGCGCGTTAATGCGAAGGTTGAGCTTGTTTTTTATTGATTAATTTATCCCATCGTGGATCTGTTTTCGCGACACATAGAAAAAATCGTTTTCCAAATTTAAGCGATTTCTTTGCTTACTTTTTATCTGGGCCATCGATGAAAATGTCATCTCGCATAAGTACGAGGTGGCAACAACTGATCTGAACTCCACACTCGCCGGGCGGCAGGCATCGGCATTAGTCGTGCGTACGTACCGTATGGCGACGTATCCGATGTACGTAATCGTAAGTGTTTTTATATCCGATAAGTATGTACTTATATCCTAATCATGGAGACCATAAATACGTTGTACGGAATGTATATTGGTAATTTAGTAACATACACACATAAATGATAAAAAAAACCGAAGGGTCAAGGGGGTCGCGAAATATTTTTTTATACCAGGGGGGTCGCATCATGAAAAAGGTTGAAAAACACTGATCTAGAAATAGTATTTTTCATTCCAGTAAATGATTTTTTGTCGTATTGTCCATTTTTTATTTTTCTTAATGTGACAACTATGAATTCTAACGGCACTGCCATGTTTTTATAAAAGTGTGTCTATGTGCGTGTATAATTTTCAATATTTGTACGTAGTGTCCATACTGCTTTATATCTACTGTGATAAAAACGATACAAAGGCGTTGTCCCACAACCGCCCAGCATATTGTACAGTTCAAAAAACCAAACAAAATAATACTGATTTGGGGAAAAATATCATTCAACGTCTAATTACGTAGTACAAATCTGAACAGAATTAATCAATTTACTCCACACAATAATTCCATTTTGAATGTTAGAGGGAAATAAGACACATGCCATAAACTGCAAATGACAACCGCTGTCAGGTAATATCACTTGTTGTTACCTTAAATTAATCAATGTTTTTTTTAACTGACAGCTTTTAGACGTTATCAACATAATGACGTTCGCGGCAAGATGGTTAAAGCTGTTATGTATTGCTTTATGAATTATATTTGTGAGCTGGTACCATTAAACGAAGTATTTACAAAAGAAGTGAACAATAACAAGGTGTTGTAGTATAGGTATATTGGCTATTTTTGGACAAGGTCCTAGCCGAGCGTTCATACAATTTGGGACATCACCTTTGAAAAGAACTTTCATTCGAGCTTAATCAAACTTTATAGACCGTTTGTGCAGTTGAATGTAAGTCTTCATTAATATAAAATTAAAAACAGTGTTGCACTAAAAACATGCCACATCAAAAAAAAGTGTGGGACAAGTTGTTCCGCTTGTTCGATCCAATGGCGGCGCAATTTGATTTGTATTAATTGTGATGTTTTTTAACCGACTTCTAAAAATGAGGAGGTTCTATGTTGTACTGTATGTGTGTTTTTTATGTTTAGCGGTCGGTCCGTCTTGTGAGCATATGTATGTAAATACTTTGAAAATAATTAGCGAGTACAATGGTTGTAACATAAATAAATGTCTTAAATTCACCACAATTAAAATTATAGCGGCGCTACTGGACTGAACAAACCCAGTTAAGGTGACGCATCGTCGAAAATAGCGCCGCCAATTGATTTGTATTAATTGTGACGATTATGACATATATTTTAAAAAAGTACATCGGTGAATCCTTGAAGAAAGGTATTAAGATTGTTTTGAGATGTGCTTGTATACCTAATTTAATCGTCGCACAAGTACCCAACCATAATAGTCACTAAGAAATTGTATGCTTTATTATGTCAATAAATTCATTCATTCATTCATTCATTCATTCATAATTGTTATTATTGCCAAAAGTGGCCACAATTAGCAATTACAAAAATTTTGGTTACTTGTTGGAAGAAATCATGACATAATTTTGTCATAATGTAGACCTAAATAAATACTATTTTTATCTCTAGCTTTATATATTATAGATGTCACTAGTATCCAACTGCATAGATCTTAGAGGCATAGATATATTAATTTAAGAAATAATATTTGAAAACAATTAAGTACCTACTTATAAGTTTTGCTTATTAATCCTATTTAATCTTAAAAGATCACATGCATTTTCATGTAAGTATGTAATCATCATGGCCGTGTGGTCCCCGGCAGAGTAGAATAGGCCACCCTCACTCTTACCGAGGTGTCGTAAAAGGCGACTAAGGTAAAGTTGCTGGCATGATCATCAGCACCCAGAGAAGGAAAACTCTGCATTTATATCAAAACCCTCGCCAACCCGTCTGCCAAGCGTGGTGAGTATGGCAATTACCCCTCATGTGATTGAGGGAGGCCCGTGCCCCAGCAGTGGGGACTTAAATGGGCTGATGATGATGATGTAATCATCACCATTTGCGCGGCCTGCTGGCAGGCTGGACACCGTGTCCATGATACTTTTCATAACATTTTTGTATCAAATTGTGTATTAAGCAAATAAATAATGTTTCTGTTTCTAAAAATTCTTAATACTTACTTTCGTTTATGGATTCACCGTTGAACTTTTTTTAAAAATGTGTAATAATCGTCCAATACAAATCTATTGGTGGCGCTAGTTTCGTCGGTGCGTCACCATAAGACTTATTTCCAGTACAACACAGTCCTATCAATATGGTTATTTGGCAGAAACCTCTTTGTCGTACAAACTTACTGTAGGTACTTAACTTCATCTTGGCAACGATTTGGGATTATTCCTATAATCCGCCACACATATAAGTACTTAAACAATTACGACAAATATACAATACTTATAGTACAATATCGTTTGGGTTTATCACAAAAAGTTGAAATATTCGTTCGAGTTTCTTGCGGCCAAAGTTGATACCACTAACTTAAAAGAAACTTAATCATAAACATTTCTTAGTTACGTCGTTTTACAGTAACATAGAAAAAGAACACTCGATTTGACTTAGCTTGTTTGAATAAAACCTTTTGGAGACAAGTTTGAAGACGCCAGGACATGTCATTGAGGCAGGCTTCCTAGGCGCCGGGCTAGGTGTCGCCCGCGCGCGCTGTTTTTGGCTGTACGCTGACACGGACCTCGCCTGTGGGGCCCACCACGATTTTCACCTGTTCCCACAAACAGACATTTTGAGATTAGAGCTACTATAAGTATAAGGGTGCGCCCAGGGGGCGATACTCGTACACTCGACATTGAAGTCTTTAGAGATTTTATATATTCGTCCATACAAAAATAAATAGGTAAATTCTTTATTTTCAAATAGGTTACATTGGCATTAACTGTGGCTGGTTCATCCTATTAAGCATGGAATTGCTTGTGTCAGGAGGCACCGCTCTTCTATAACATGATAAATGACCTATGTATTATTAGTACCAATAAATTTACAGCAAAAAGCCAGAAACAAACATAATAGTTAAAACAAAATTAAGTGGTACAGAAATACAAATGTTAAACTTAACATAAGTCTCTATAAGATTGTGAATTATTATATATGCTAAAACAAATAAAGTTCGTCTTGGTAGTGTTAAGAGTGAGAATGTTATTTTGCAACCATTTATTAATATCCTTGGGTCCAGTTTCTGCACAAGATTTGGCGTTACTCCAAGACTCACCAGAAAAGACTACCTACTGCGGTGTCATATGCATAGGATACAACTTTAGCGTCCTTTATGAGCATGCCGCAAAGGTCATTTATATAAATGAGGAAGAGCGTAGGACATTCTTGGTCCTCGTCAGATGTGGACGCGGCCATCATTTTATTATTTTGATAATAAATAAACCACCCTATTAATTACAGATCTGCCCTGCATTATCCCTTTTCAATTCGCATACTTTTCGTCTACTCCAAGGTTATCTTTAGAGAATACCGATAAGATCGTCGATTATTGTAAGTACCTATGATGACCACAGCATTAAGTTCTGTAACCTTTTGTGCAATAAAGAGTAAGAATATCTGCGTAAATGCGCTATTTTGATTTAATCTAAGGCGTAAATAAAGGAAATTCTCCTCAAGTATTTAATTTCACAGCTGAATAAGAAGATGATCCAATATCAATTTTGTATTATCTCAAAAAGTATTTTTCAGAATCAGAAACATATTTCCGACGAATGGTTTTTCTACGATGATTTGAAAATTTTCTGTAAATTATCCATCAAAATCACTTTTTCTACACTGCTGCTACACTGTGTCGCCCTCGGCGGACACTTATATAACTCTGCCAATGTCGAGTGATTAAAGAGACGTTTTTAATTGGAAATTGACCGGTGTAAGGTAATTTTGTTATCTCTTTCTGATTTTTAATTTTTTTATTGAGGTTTACACCACCTAAAATAAAAGACGTATCTATCTATACAAATAAGCAAAGACATATGCAGCACAATATTATGAGGAAGATTCGGTTCATAAAAATGACGTAAATAGACCAAATCCTTTGTTTTTTTATTAGATTCGTTAAAATGGTTATTTATAAATGTCGTATTATTTGCAATGGAGATACACAATAACGGGTTATTCAAAACACTTACGACGAGAAATTGAGATCATAACAAGTAATTGCACTAAGATACAGCTAAAATTTACGCCTAAAAATCGAATGTCCCTGTGAGTTATTGAATTGCCGCCCGATATTTTAATACTATTTACAGATACGCTCAGTTTTTTTACTCGGAATAACAATTATCTGGATATACTGGCATTTCAGTCACTTAATTTTATTCTTAAAGCATTTGCATACCTACAGGTTAAGATTGTAAAATAGGGAACTACGGTGCGGCGGCCTTCTCGTGTGGCTCTTTCGGTAGTATTTTTGCTCTGTTTGGAGCTGCTACCGAAGAGGTCCTGGCGTCCCTGGGCAACGGCGGGTAGTAATCGGCATGGCCGCCCATTGCTACCCGACGACTAACAGCTGCACACAGGGGCGGGGGAGGAAGTTTCTTTAACCCCTCGGACCCAGGACCGAGCTCGACGCTGCGGTCAGGTCTCGTCCGAATGCACGGAGCAATTTTTTTTGTTCTGCGTCCCTCTGGACCGCTCAAGGTAAGAATGGAGCGAGGTGTTTGTAGGGTGCTCGTCACCCGTAGTTTGTGGGAGGCTGGACTCAGAGCCGGAGCCTTACTTGCGGCGAGGCTATCCTCATTTGGGGTATCAGACCGTAAGGGCCCCTCTTCCACCCGCTTGTCTTAACCAGCCGTCGGGTGGATTAAGGTCGTGTTAACGTAAATCCGGGGGATCACCACGACATCAACGGTCGGGGGGTGCGGGGGACTCACGCAAGGTTTTGTGGTGGCCCATGGGAGTTTTAAACCACAGTTTGTGGGAGGAGGCCGTAATTGCGAGCCTCGCTATCCGTGGGGCGTTACGCGGTGCCAGGGTTCGCTCGGTGAACCCGTGTCCCGTCTCGGTGCCTGGATATGCCGGGAAACGACGGAAAGGTTTTAGTGGGAATGCCTCTGGACTAGTGATGAAAGAGACTCAGTCCTTTAAGTCGTTTAAGATAAGACTCGCCTCTTTATACACGACTTTGCTTTAAAATTAAGACTTTAGCTGTTAGTCTTCAATAATACGACTCAGTCATTTAACGTATAAGACTAGTTGCGCTAAAACGACTTAAATGCCTAAAACGACTTAACGCCTTATACGGCTTAAAGAGACTTAAAGGGCTACGTGTTTTTATTCTTTTTCAATGACGGTTTTACAATTTCTTACTTATTTAGTACTCCAACCTGGGTAGATCCCTTAGAAGGTTTTGATCAAAATAGGACCGATTGGCATCACATTTTTTTTTTAATAATATTCTTCGAATTGGTATTTAATGTATGGGAAAAGTTTTTTGCGATTTCTGACTTATTTAGTACTCCAACCTGGGTTGGTCCCGAAGAAGTTTTTGATCAGTGTATCTGAAACAGGCTCGATTGGCATCAAACATTTTTTTTTGAAAACTGGTGATTTTCTTGTTGACTGTACATTTTTTGAAAATCTGTGAATGGGGATCATATTTTCACAAAAAAATACAAATAGTCTCCTAAGATCATTTTCGCGTAGCGGCAACGGTTAAGGTACTTCCCCATACTGACCCATTTAAGATATCCACCCTGTATACACACCATATTTTAGGGTTCATTTTTTTATGCAAATGGATAATGAACCGGCTTACGACTCTCGAATCCTCAGGCGACTCATGTTGCCAGAATTTAAAGCTGTTTAAGTCCTTTAAGCTGTTTAAGTAACTGCTGAGCGTTTTAGTTAAAAGACTTCGACTAATGAGACTAGTCTTAAGACTAAAGGTTGGGGACTAAAAGACTGAGTCAGTCGTGAGGCGTCAAAATAAGGCGAGTCTTTATTAAAAGCCTTAAAAGCCTGAGTCTCTTTCATCACTACTCTGGACGGTCTCTGACGATTGAAGTATTTAAGTTGTTTTGAGGTAGGGAATCCTCCTAAATTCGGAAAAAAAATATAACTCTTAAATCGGTGTGTTCCAGGTGTTTTATCCACTCGACACCCTATATGAAACATCCTGTATGTATACAACAAAATTGTCGCCGCAAAACCTGACGCCTTTTTGCTGTCCCAAACCACAGTATAACAATAGTTTGGTTAAACTGTAAGCATACTATCACTCCCAGAGTTACAACAAATTTGCTGCCTACTTTACACTTTCACGTTGCATTAAACTAAAACTCATCCCCATAAAGCGTCTGCGATCAGATCACCGAAGGATGTTATGCCGCTTCAGACTGCGAGTGTGTATAAAATTGATTGCTGCTGAAGTAAAACTGCTCTGTAACATGTAAACCTTGCAATTTGCCGCTTCAAATTACATCCAACCCGGATACTGTGAGTTTGGTGTGTCGGAGTGACAATGACATTTTATTTAGTGACAGTGTAAATATTGAAAATAAGGGGGTATCCGAAGATTCACAAGCCGGGCTTAGCAGACCACGCCGTTCTCGAGATAATCGGCCTTGTCCACCTGTGACCACGGCAGTTGCAACGCGGTCGGAGCTACAGTTTACCTACTTGTTTATTTTCGTCGCGTTTAGCCGGTACTTACGAATTTTAGTAAAAATGCTGCCTAAGATTGAAAAACCTTAAGCTGTATCTCATATCATAAAATAAATCTATGTGACACTAGCTTTAGAATTACGTACATTTTACTAGTCCAATGAACATTATTTCAGAACTTATTTTACTCCAAGAACTATCATTACTTTAGGTATCTCACTATGGATATAAAATATGACTTTAGGAAATTGTTCTACTGTAAACGTAGGTTAATTTTTTGATGATACTACAGAATCGCTTTTTACCGTTGCAGATATGAGGATCACTTTTGTTTAGGACGGATTTCTTGTGTATCTAGACAGGGTCTCCCCATGAATAGAAATCTGAGAAAAATACATTTTGATCTACAGGCATACACATATTAGGTTACTACCAAACTGTCAAATTTATTCAATTGAAAGGACATTCTCGTTTTTGGGCCAAGTGCCGGCCAGAAATTTGTTTGTTGAGTTCTGTATAGTATTTATTGCTATGCCACCAAAGCTATAGGGTCATTTTCATTGTTTTTATTAGAGTTCAAAAATCAACATCTTCATACATTTTCAGAGAATTAACTAACAAAAACTTTTTTCGGTGAAATCTTGACATTTGAACATTAGGGGGACAAGTCCCAACAGAATACAACAAAAAATTTTTTTGGCCGGCACATTCACATTTTGATCAAAAATATATGAAAGTCCGAGGATCTCCTTTAATCAAATGTGAATGTCATTCAGGTGAGAATTAATTGAATTTTTTTTACAGGTTTGTATACATACATTGATGTGTGACTATCCGTACAAGGGAAATTTTGCGAACGTCAAGTGAAAATAAACAATGTGGGTAGTCTACCTACTGTAAAGCGACCATGCATCCGTACTTAAGGATGGCTAGCCCTAGACTAGACCACAGTAGATAAATACGCTAAAGTGCCGATAGGTACGGACCTATCTGCAATCCGCCATTTTTGACAGAAAGATACTTACCTAGGATTGTCCTCTTATTTTTGTAAAATATTATTCTTGAAAAGGTAAGACAGACATTAGCAGGAAGTTTAAAAAATGTAATCTCTCCATAACAAATTCATAAACAATGGGTTGAGAGGGTTAATTTTTTTATGTTACCACAAAATCGTCTTGCTGATTTAGTGGTTTAAGTACCGAGCCGTGATGCGGGGTCTTAGGTGTTAGGTTAGGTGAGTTGCAAAAAGCTACGCAAAGATACACAAAGTTATCTTTTCATAACGTTTTGTTTCGTGACTTTAGAAGCCAAGTTAAGCTGTTATTCCTGCACCCGTTTGATCGGGTTGTCATAGTGAGGTCCCACCATCACCCCCCTATCAAAATTCCCCTGTCCGACCCCCCAAAATGTTATTGTGATCGTAACACGTAAATTACAGCAGATACATACGTCAATTTCGACAACATTAGGAAAAACGTCCCTAGGTCCATCACCTACCTATAATCCCCCCCCCCCCCTCACTTTTTTTGATAACATTTCATACTGTACCTAATTATTATCTGTACGAAAATAAATAAAGAGGTACCCGAGCAAAACTGACAACCCTGAATTTTGTTCCTGCGATGAATTCCAATGGGATCTTAGAATCCGTGTTAAGTGTGCGTCTGCGTGCGTGGGTCATTTCGACCGAGGGAGAGCCATGAATGGGCCGGCTCGACCGAGGTGATATCACGGCCTCACAGAAAACTGGCGTGAAGCAGCACTGTGCTGTGTTTCGATGCGTGAGTGAGGGTACCGGAGGCCCAAACCAGGAGAAAGAGGTGTTTAAAGGTTGGCAGTGCACTTGTGAGGTGTCGCGGATGTCTATGGGCGGCGGCAAACGCTTACAATCAGGCAATCCGTCTGCTCGTCTGCCACCTATCACATAAAAAAAAATGTGTCCATAGGGCTTTAGCGTATACAAGGTGCATCTGTGAACATTTACATCCCTTAAACCACGTTTCTACCATCCATTCTGAACTGTTTCAACGACTTCTTGAAATTCATCGAAATTTTCCGACTCCCCATACAAAATTACCAAGTCACGTGACCGACTTTGTTTGAAAAGTTGAAATGTTTTCATACGAATTTCCAAAAGTGATAGAACAAATTTTGTCAATAATGGTTAGCAGAACACGTGATTAAAGGGATGTAAATGTTCACAGATACAACCTGTATATCTACTGTGCCTAAACGGATCCTCTATTAGAAAACGGGGCCCTGTATATATGTGTGGCTGAAGAAGTGGTATCAGTTACTGATTCTTACCTAGTCCCCCCGTCAGACATTCATTGCGTAGTAGACGGGGTTGGCCGGTGCCGCCATGGGCGAAGTCGCGGGCGCCGCGGCAACGCCCGACGGCGCCCCCTCCGGGGCTCCGCGCGCCGCTCTTGACGGCGAACCAGGTGCTGGCTGGTACAAGGGGGCGGCCACCTAGAAAAGTGGAAAAAATATCTAAGCCAAGCGCTATTTAGTCTATTTTCTGAAAATGTGTAGGTACATTCCAGCAAGTGCAATGTAACTTATGTTGGTAGGTTAAAAAAAAAAAATTGAGATTCTATAAGGATTTATAGTTTGTTAGGTTCAGCAGCGCTTTTTCAAATCTATGTACAGACGGCATAGGATCAAGTTATCCGCAGCGGAAAAAAAGCACTTGTGCCTCAGACATGAGGACGGTCCAAAGTCCAATTACGGTAATTCCACATGACGCGTGGTGAGGGAAACATTGTGAGGAAATCTGCCTTTGGGAGCGGTTACAGTTTCTGCAGCGGGCTCGTATGCGATCATCTTAAGGTGACGGGTAGGGCATATTAGCGACGCGAATCGATTTTAATTTTTAGCTACTAAACCGGATCTATTTTAAACAATTTCGGGGTTACAACCTCCCGGCAAACACTTATATTAAATAACCATGCACAAATGTTGGGTCCGTTTTTGTACGCGAAAAATTGATTTACGCCAAAAGTGGCCGCTTTTGGCGTAAATCAATTTTTTACGTACGCGTTGGACCCAACATTTTTGCATGGTTATTTAAAAATAGTATAAAGTGTTTGCCGAGGGGTTGTAACCCGATGTAAAATCGATTGGCGTCACTAGTGTGCCCTAACCGTCACCTTAAGGATTTCTTCCACGTCAGACGAGTGTAAGACCTATGGTTTCTTAGAGAATTTTCGTTAGTAATGAGTGGTTCGATTGGTAGAATAAAAAAGCCAATTTTCTCCGGTTCGATTCCCTTACTATACCTACAAGCACAATCCAAAAAACCTTTGAGAGCAGTTTTTCCTTTTAGAAAATAAAGTAAACTTAAAGTTAAAGTGAAGGGTATACCTCACTAGCGACGCCAATTGATTTTAATTGTTAGCAACTAAACCAGATCTATTTTAAACAAATTCGGGGCTTCAGTGTCTGGGTTAACACCTATACTATTTATTTAATACTTATAGTTAGCTATTTGATCTGCTTTTGCACGCGAATTTCGGATTACCGCCAAAAGAGGCCATTTTTGGCGTGAATTGTTTTTTTATAAAGTAGATCCGGTTTAACTGCTAAAAATTTAAATGGATTGGCGTCGCTAGTGTGCCCTACCCGTCACCTGCTAACACTTACTTTCCCTTCTTATCTCATAGTAGTAGAAATCGCTCCCAGCGATAAGACCGTATATTGTACATCGTATCTCTGCCTTCTTAAGTAAATATGCACTTAAAAATTTTTCGACAGACTTCGGGTGGGACGATCTTATGCTGACCGGGCAACTGCCTTACCGACTAAGCTACCAGAGACCTTGGTATGTCGATGTATTTTGTAAGTGCTCTTTGCTTCGTCGTGTGAATAAATCGCAAAGACTTACCCAAAAATTCGTATATACCTAGCTTTTAAGTTTTGTATGTGGTGTAATAATATTCTCCAACTAAATTATGTGTAATAAAGAGTATCTGTCTATAGCTCTGTACAAAAAATGGGGACTATCGCGTGCGTAAAATCCGCAAGATGGCGTACGTATAGCACTGAGGTCCATCTACAAGGCTATTGGGTATTTTAGACGTAAATGTCAAATTGTCAACGAATACATCAGCTATAAAGTAATTCGCGACCCGGGTGTCACTTTTGATGACAAATTAAGCTTTAATCACCATCTCACTGCGTTAAGTAAGAAATGTAATAGATTGTCTGGTTTCATTTGTAGAGCCTCCAGAGAGTTCAGGTCACCTCAAAGTTTGCTACATCTTTACAAGTCGCTGGTATTGAGCCAGCTTGAGTATGCTTGCGTTGTCTGGTCGCCACAATATCTCACATACATCGATATGCTGGAATCCATTTAGAGACGAATTCTCAGGGTGCTTACATTCAGGTGTAGACTCAAACCTGAGCTTACCAAAATATAACTTGCAGTCTCTTGAGAGCCGTCGTAGGCGACATGGCCTCACTCTTCTGCACAAAATTATAAATGGTAAAATCTCTACCAGTCTTCTATCGGATATTCACATGAAAATCCCAAAAAGATCCGCTAGGTACGATTGTCCATTCAGTGTCCCCCTTTGCAACAATAACGTTTCATTTCATAACCCTATCTATAGAGAATGTCGCGAATATAACGCAATATGACGCTTGGACGATGTACCTGACATCTTTAGTTCAACCGTTCATAGATGGAAACACGCTTTCCTTCAATTTTAAATTAAACTGCCAGGTGTTCTATATATATCTTAACGATATTATAAATTCATATTATCTATTATTTACTTATTTTACTATTACTATATATTCTTTATTTATTTTTGATATCGATATTTATAAATAAAACAGTAAAACTTGTTAATATTTACACGCTAGTTCTCTTGTATGATTGTTATGTTGTGTACACATATTTTTGGTGTTGCAACCTACCATTTTTTTCTATGTTTTGTTTTGAGTAATCATGTATTGTTGTAACTCTGTTCTGTGTACCGAATAAAGAAAATAAAGTAAACTATACTCAAAGACATCAGCCAATGATGTTGAAGTTGGACCTCGGTTCTCAAGGACGCCATCTAGTGGATATTTCGCACCCGTAAGACCCCATTTCTTGAAACTAGCACAGCTGCTAGCGACCTCTACGTCGAAAGGGGAACTACACAACGGCGTTCACAGGAAAATGCCGCTACAAGGCTGAACCTGAATTTAGTTCAACATTTTCCTCAGCGCCAATTCGTTCCGGCTTACACAGCCAGGTGGCTCTAGTTGTCCTATCCTGCGGAACTACTAAGTTTAGGCGACGTGTAGCCCTAGCTAGCTAGCGACATCATTCGTTTTTAATTGTTAGCTACTAAACCGGATCTATTTTAAACAATTTCGGGTTTACAACCCCTTGACAAACACTTATACTATTTATTTAATAACCATGCATTAATGTTGGTTCCGTTTTTGTACGCGAAAAATTGATTACCGCCAAAAGTGGCCGCTTTTGGCGTGAATCAATTTTTCGCGTACGCGTTGGACCCAAATGTTGGGCATGGTTATTTAATAAATAGTACAAGTGTTTGTCGAGGGGTTGTAACCCCGAAATTCTTTAAAATAGATCCAGTTTAGTAGCTAAAAATTAAAACCGATTGGCGTCAATAGTGTGCATCACCTGCAAACTTTTAGTGCATCTCTTCAAATAGTTTAAAGTTGTTTGTTTTTATCAAAAACAAACAACTTTTAACTATAACTTTAAGTTTAAGTGTAAAACATAACTTTAAGTGTAATATTTTATATACTTATAAAAAAATACCGTATAAGGTCTTTACCTATGAAATTGTCGTTTTGTATGGCGATTTTCTTAGAAGTTGTACAACCTGTGCGGATAAAGAATGGAATCAGAAATGGCGGCGCATCTATTCACTTCTCGCTCGCACACTATTTGCGTCTATATTCGCACTCGTGGGGTGCGAGTATAGACGCAAATAGAGTGCGAGTATAGACGCAAATAGTGTGTGAGCGAGAAGTGAATAGATGCGCCGCCATTTCTGATCCCATTCTTTATCCGCACAGGTAGTAATTTCCATACTACCTTATTTTAATTTGTAAAGTACCTAACTATTAATGCTACCACTACCGTACTTAACTATGCTTTAATGGACAACGTTTAAGAACGCGTAGGATAGTTTTCTGAAAAATATTAATTAGAAAGTTATTAGTTGATATTTTTATAGCAACCTTTTACAAATTAATCTTAATTAAATAACACACTTAAAAATTTAATCCTCATACAAAAATTACATCGTGTACAGGCGAGACTCGAACTCATAACTTCCGCAATCTGAATGGGCGTTCTACCAATTAAACCACTGAACGCGTTACCACGCTTATGAAATGTGTAAGTGCTTGATTCGACATGAGCTATCGATAGTCTCATCAATATTGTAGGTATATTTACAATATCAATAGTTGAAATATTATTACAAAAGTTTTACCTCCAGTTAAGATGAGACTGCTAAATCAATAGTTGATATTTTAGAGCAATTTTTGCAATTTATTCTTAAGTAAATGACACACTTGAAAATTTCATCTCGTGTTCAGGCGGGACTCAGGCGGGACGAACCCACACCTCGGATCACCCGGATCTCTTAACAATAATAAACCTTAAAATATAGTCTTAAATCAAAAGACTATGGTGACTTTTTGCTTAATAAAGAAGATATCCATTTTATGTGTCTAGAAAAAACGTCAATTTAGAAAGAAAGAAGAAAGAAAGAAAAAATTATTATTTTGGACATCACAACACTACATACGAGTACAACATTAGTTACAAAAGAACAAACAAACAAAAAGAAAAACAAAATAGATACAGTAAATAAAAACAAAACAAAACAAAGATAGTTAGGAAAGATAAATTTCATAGGTAAATATGTTTATTGAACGAAGTGTGTGTGAGATTGCACATAACTTTGTTTTAAAACACTTGCGAATCACTTGCCCACCCGAAGTCAAAGCTCATTTTTCTTAATCTCGTGTTTTAATTGGTTGTTTAAAAGTCACAAAAAGGAAATATCATAATTATGATTAGTATCACCACAGTTATTTTAATACAAGTGTATCACATCTGAATCGAAATCGTTCGTTCTGACGTCAATTTTAGGGTATGAGATATCAAAATAATCATAATATTTTATGCTTATGATGATATAATTCTGTTTCCTTAGTTACTTACCTTTTCTGAGTAGCAGATCATTTGCTTGCCACCCCCTGGTTGTGGAGCCGGCACTGGTCTATATCTAGCTGGCGCTGGGCATAAATTCTGCAAATAAAGGTGTTATATTAGCAACTTTTGGAACAATTTCATAAAGTGCAAGTAACAATTATTTACTTAATTCGACCGAGAATACAATACTTCAGACAACTACTTTTGGCATTTTGTCAACACATCATGTCTCTTTTTTTCCGGGGGAAAACGCCACCGGTCCGTCATCGACTCTGGAGGTCGGCGCCGCCACCTGCGCATTATTACCCAGCCTTTGGGAGACGGCCGGTTGGGTTCAGGTTCTTACATGGAGGGTCTTCTAATGGTATTTTACATAAAAAATCAGAGCTGAGTCCCAAGCTCACATCAATCATGTCTCGAGATATGTATGTACCCTTTCGGTTCACGACCTAGTCCTAGGACGCAAAGCTCACAAGCACGGCCTCTTTTTCAAGCAATGGACCAAGACCCACAGCCTACCCCTCAGCCTAGGCTCCCAGGTAGCACCCACGCTGCTCTGGATTGCAATGCAGGAGCCACTGAGAGGACCACTGGAGGCCTCCCTCCAAGCCCTGATGATTGCAAGTCAGAGAGAGAGAGTAGGGAGAACCCACAGGCTTCCAACAAAACCCTGAAACCCGAGCACAAGCAGCTCCGCGGAATTGCGGAGACAGTCCGTTGGACGAGGAAAGGTCGATGACCATTATCTCACAGGCCCCACAAGAGATCCCCCATTAAAAGTGAGGGCAGCACCACAGTTCTGGGGACCCACGTCAAAAGACGCTCTCGTATATCCGGTAGTTAAACAGGACAAGGCTCAAAAGACTACGTGTGCTGCACGGTAACCGGCCCGGCGCACCCCAAATTCTAGAGTCATTTGAAATGTTATAATTTAAAAAAATCGGTAAAAAAACTTTTAAGTTAAACGGTTTTATCTTATGTGCACTGAAAACTAGAAAATAATAATAACAATTAGGTATTTTGAACTTCTAGTTCAGAAATATTCTAATACCAATCAGAATAGCTTTTAGGCATATTAGACTAAAATAAAAACGTGGGGCCCATTAACTATTGCTGTAATACTTTCTTCTATACTAAGTGTGGATTGCATCGACTTACTATAATCGTAACTGGAGATTTTGACAATCAACAACCAGCCGTGGCGGCTTCACCAGCGAACGCCCAGCTCATGATCTACCAAAGTATAAAGATATGCTTTGCCATAGGTAGGATTTCAGAGGGGCCCCACGTTTTTATTTTAGTCTAATATGCCTAAAAGCTATTCTGATTGGTATTAGAAAATTTCTGAACTAGAAGTTCAAAATACCTAATTGTTATTATTATTTTCTAGTTTTCAGTGCACATAAGATAAAACCGTTTAACTTAAAAGTTTTTTTACCGATTTTTTATTTTATACTTTTTAGTATTTAACAGAAATGCCTACCTTTAGTGCATCATTATTACATGGTTTTTTACCTGATAATTTATTACAATCTAATTCCTCAATACATTACAATCTAATTCCAGAGACTTGATCTGTCATTTTAACGTCACACAATCTTGGACATAACTGTTCTGGACACGACTACTCATGCCCTCACCTAATATGCCATTTTGTAACCACGTCCATCTTGGATTTTAAATTTTGTCATAATCACAGTATTCTACTAGTAGTAGTAGTGTAGCCCTTTCATTTGATACCCATATTGAGGGGGTTGTGGAAAAATATGAAATCCGCCATTTTGTACCGGCGGCCATCTTAGATTTACAACGTTATTGATATTAAAAAATAATAAATAAAAATGTATTTATTTCAGGTAAATCTTTTACAATTAAGTTGCCGGGGCTTCCCAAAAAGTAGTCAAAGACACTTGTGTAGGGAATGCCTCGCTCTTCCTAAGTAAACATAACTATTTAGATTTACATAAAATTATCAAGATCCAGTGATCCCAAGTTCTAACATTGAACATTTCTTGCGAGATTTACATCAGGAGATGTGTGTGTGTGTGTGTGTGTGTGTGTGTGTGTGTGTGTGTGTGTGTGTGTGTGTGTGCGTGCGTGCGTGCGTGCGTGCGTGCGTGCTTGTGTGTGTGTGTGTGTGTGTGTGTGTGTGTGTGTGTGTGTGTGTGTGTGTGTGTGTGTGTGTGTGTGTGTGTGTGTGTGTGTGTGTGTGTGTGTGTGTGCGTGAATGTGCTGAGCGTGAAAGATGATGTATCAGAGAGAGCTAATATGATAAGTAATCCATACTTTTGTAATGTCTGTGTGTAAAAAATTAAGTTTCTACATCTTCAGGTTATTCTAGTCAAAACATCTTCAACGTCATCGTAACTAAGGGCAGAGAGCCACTCAGTTAGAGTCCTCTTACACTCAAACATTTGCATGGGGTAAATACTTAGTATTCGGTGTATTTTGTTATACACATAAGGGGCTTGAGCTACGAATTGCCGAGAGGCAAAGACAGTACGAGACGAGTATGAAGGAGCTACAGTATGACACCGTCTTTTTAGAAGTTTGGTGTTGTCTAATGGTAGCGTTTTGTGGTAGCTTAATGTCATCTGTAGAATATAAAGTTTTCTAACAGAGAGTATTATTATTATATTATATATATATTACTATATTATATTGTCATCGGAACTAAAGGTGTGTACCAAATTTAAGATCAATCTGACAACAGGAAGGTACTCAAATTTCAATTTCTAATTTTGTCCCAAATAAATAAATACCGTACGGGTCGAGCTAAATAAAACCGTTTAAAAACTGAAGGCTTTCTTACTAGAAAAAAGTCCTTACTCTATTGAAGAATTTTTAAATGTGACATAAGTCAATTTGTAATCTCTATAGTATTAATTATTATTGTTCTCTAAATCTCTCTTAATCAGCCAGGGGTACGGATCAGAAGGATCGCGCACTCTGACAATCCACGAAGCTCAGGGACAGACGTTCGAGAACGTTGCGATAGTCAGAATTGTCAAACAGTCCCATCTCCTGCAAAGTGTCCCACAAGCGGTGGTAGCCATCTCCAGACACACAAGAACTTGTGTATATTATACAGATAACACCACTAACGACGCCACAGCGCGCCTAATATCCATGGCATCGAAAGCTACCATCGAAAAAATAACCGAGTACAACCTCAAAATGGCGATCCGCCGGGGCGATGACGCGGTTAGGGACAAGCTTGCAAATAAAACATAAAGTATTAACATACCCCAAAACTCCCCCTCTGAGGTCCTTAACTGTTGTTGATATCCATATTGGTGGGATTGATAAAAAAATGTTATCAGCCATTTGGTAGCGGCGGCCATCTTAGATTTCAATTTTGCATAGTAAATTGTATTCTACTTGTTGAGACCTTTTATTTGATGCCCATATTGGTGGGGTTGATAAAAAATTGTTATCAGTCATTAGGTAGCGGCGGCCATCTTAGATTTCAATTTTTCATAGTAAATTGTATTCTACTTGTTGAGACCTTTCATTTGATACCCATGTTGATGGGATTGATAAAACCTAAGTTATCTGCCATTTTGTAGAGGCCGCCATCTTGGATTTTAATTTTATATAGTAAATTGTATTCTACTGATTGATCACTTTCATTTGATACTCATATTGATGGGATTGATAAAACCTACGTTATCCGCCATTTTGTAGCGGCCGCCATCTTGGATTTCAATTTTTTATAGTATATTGTATTCTGCTTGTTGAGACCTTTCATTTGATACCCATATTGATAGGATTAATAAAACATAAATTATCCGCCATTTTGTAGCGGCGGCCATCTTGAATTTATAATGATAATGAATAAACATAATTGTATTGTCACCAAAATCCAAAGTGTATACAAAAATTCAGATTAATCGGTTGACAGGAAGAGGGTGCAATTTGAATTACCAAATTTGACCCAAGAATAAATAATAAAATAAAACAAACGGGGTGAGCTAAATAAAACCGTTTAAAAAAGGAACCTACTGTTACTTTTAAGTATGCCTAGTCATTACTTATAGCTCTACTTTAGGCATAACATTTTTCAACTGCAAAAACTTAAATAAACGGATTTTTGGTAGAAGGATCTATCTATAAAATGTTACCTGCAGCTGCAATGCATGTGTGTAGTGAGCCCGTTGTGGCTGCTGCACCGAAGCGGCTGGCTGCGGCGTGCTGGTGCCCACGTGGCTCTGCTGCTGGTAGTAAGAATGCATGCGGGTGTCTGAAACACACACGTGAGACAAACATACTTAAAAGGAAAATAAGGATGCTTTACGGTTCAATTCACGAAATTAGAGAGACTGATTAAACTGCAGTCAAAATATGTAGGTTATTAGTTATTTTATTAGTTATCATATTGACTGCTATTTATAATAAAATATTTAAATGTTAGTTTAGTAGAGGCATCGATATCTTTCTGTGTAACTTAACCACCTTAAATCTATGATGGGGGAGCTAAAAGCACAAGGTTAGGATCCATTCAAGGAAAGAACTAACGTGTTCAAGCTCACTGCGGGCTATTACATAAAAGCTGGTCTGCTATCATACATTCGTGTCTGAAAGAACGACGCGAGGAAAATTTCTCTCGAGATGTTACATCGACTTGGCACGTGCACTTCTAGTAATACCTGTGTCATACGACCTAACGAAGTAAAAGACGGAAGGAAACGAAAAGACCGGGTTTCCATGGAAGAAAAAGACTTAGACTGGGTGTGAGGTGGAACGTATACATGCAATAGGTACGTTTACCCAATTAATACCAAAAGCGTTTACAACAAAATGTTCCCGTAGGTTTGGAATTGCTGTAACATTGTAGTCCAAGAAAGGGGAGGTGTGAAAGTTTAAGTGTTTAATTTATGCAAACTCTTAATAAAAACAATGAAAGCAATTGTTTGGAACGGATGCATGCGTTTACTGCAGCCGTCACACACAACATAGAGGCTCAAACGAGAGCTCGTACGCGAAGTGGTACCTAATTCGACTTCGCTCTGCAGTGGCATCCAGGCCCCAGAAGGGGAGAACTGAACCAATTGGAATGGACTCAATCGCACCGTATTCTGCTGGTTGTGGTGCATGTGTGTGTGGTTATCTGCAACTGTCACATAGGTTAAAGTCAAACAAGTATGCGGCCATTTCGCATTGGTTTTTTTATGAACCTAAAATACAGTCCCATCAAAACAAATCTTTGTCTGGCCTATATCACTATAATTGCAATAAGTCATGATCAATTATTTTATAAGTAAAACAATAGGGAATTCTCCTATTTTTTCAAATAATTTTTTAATGCTCATATATATATCAGATAATCAAGCATTATTTTTATTTCTGCAAAATATGCCTGCTAAATGTTATAAAAAAATATCAAAAATTTGACGTAAAATATACGCGCTAAAACCCCGACCGCCATGATGGTGACGGCGCATGACGTCACTATAACTAAATCAAAGGGCATTGAACTAAAATTGAGAAATGTCAAAATGCTAAAGTTTGTCTTGTAGGCACGCAGGATTTTATATAATTATTTAATTTAAATTATAAGTAAAAATTAGTTTTTATAGCCCATATCGTTGGTGTGTAGCGTTGGATTGTAAAAATTCTACGTTGAAGACTCCAGCCAAGTTATTCATTATTGTGCCGAACGAAGTTTCTATGAGATATGTTTGGTTGGAACTTGTGGGACGAGATCCAGTAAAATATTCACAAAAATCTCATTTATACCTTTGTGAGGATCACTTTGATATGTACATAACCTTTTTTCATTAATTTTTATTTAAATTACGATATTACTCTCTTTAATACGATGTAAACGAGACATTGAAGTTATTTTTTCTACATAGCTAGTTTTATCGGTATCATTGCTCTACATAGCTAAATAAGCTACAATATTTTTTCGGCTATTTTTAGTAACGTAAATACTAAATCTGTAAATATAAGCTTCAAAACACATCAAAACCAATACAAATATAAAATTTCGATGAACGTTGTAGGTAAGTAAACAAAGATGTCAAAAAGATGTTTTAGTATAATGACGTCACATCATGGCGGTCGGCGTTTGAAATCACGTGACATACAGATACTAAAACCTCAATTTTGATTTTGAAAAATAAAATTTATCTTAGGATTTCATGGGAAAATAACGTTATATTTGCATTTCCCGTGATGAAAACTATACAAGTAATATAATTTCATAATTTATTGTTGATAGATGAAAATGGCCTATTGTTACTACAAATAAGTAGTACCAGTACCTATCCATCTACCAGATTTTTTTTATAGTTTATAGGTATTCTGATGCCACGGACCGATTATTTGAAGCAAGTGAACTAATTCTACTAATTAGTCATCTTCATACTCGGTCCTAGGACTATCAGTATTAAATACTGGCGTTTGTTAGATATTGCTCTTGAAATCTCGTTACTCTATGGTTTAAACATAGCAGCATGCTCTATACCTATGCGTATGTAAGCAAAAGAGGCTTTTGTTATTCGAATTCACTAGGGCGGCGCGGAGGTGGCCGGGAACCAAAAAAAAAACGCGAAACTATTATTATTAACTATTTCAGATACATTTACTTTTTACTTTACAGTGCGACCACGATCAGAAGGCACTTTAGTGAAATTGACAAGAGGGCCGTGCGGTCCCCGGCAGAGTAGAATAGGCCAGGCCACCCTCACTCTTACCGAAGTGTCGTAAAAGGCGACTAAGGTAAAGCTGCTGACATGATCATCAGCACCCAGAGAAGGAAAACTCTGCATTTATATCAAAACCCTCGCCAACCCGTCTGCCAAGCGTGATGAGTATGGCAATTACCCCTCATGTGATTGAGGGAGGCCCGTGCCCCAGCAGTGGGGACTTAAATGGGCTGATGATGATGACAGGAGGGCGTTGTACTTGTACTGGGTTTTTTTATGAGAAAGTGTCAGCACAGCAGTTAGTTGACTTTTGCTACGTTTCTAAATAACTGAAGGTCAACCACGAAGTTATCTATAACCTTCTTCAGGTCAATTATATGGTCAAATTGACAAAAACTCACTCTGTTTTCATTTACAATTCAAGATCTAGCTCATTGTCAAAACGACTGATGCCATCTCAAAATAGGCTGTTCTTATTTACAATTCAACATTTTTCTAATGTAAATACTTAGATACTTAGACAATCTAAGACGGGACGTGACATGTGGACGATTTCCCCTCTGCCAAAGTACACGACCAACGTGATTCCACGTTGGTCGTGTACGCCATTTCGAATTCGTATCTGTCGCTGAGCGAAACTCGTCAAAATGGTTGTTGTGCAGTTTTTACTTGCGTACGACGATCAGAAAAATCTAAATTATCTTTCTCATCACGCATAAGTATTTTTTAATAAAATTAACGTTATTTCACAGAATAATAACATTTTTCATCTACATATTTTGCGACAGAAATAACCCCAAAAAACAATAGGCGATATCGTGGTACGTTGACACGATCTTTCACGACCTTGATTAGTGTTGTGACAATGATAGAAAGAATGAATAATTAATGTCTCACTATTTGACTGTTTTTATGTTACTACCAGTGCAAATGAGATTTTAATTTTACTCAACTGTATTAAAAGGAGATAAAAAAGAAATTGAAAGAAAAGAGACATAATGACAAATGCATTGAAAAGATACTGGTCGTTGTGACAAGTATTGAAGAATAAATACAAGAAACAACCATAAAAAATATCCCGGCTCATTTGCTATTGGTTATTGAAGAGTCACTTCCATAAGATTTCATCATCAGATCCTGACATGGTGACAGGAGTACATTCTTTCAAACAAAAAAAATATTTAGCAAATTTTCTACGCACAGCTTTAGATGCACATTACATTTTTACTAGAATAAACAGCTAACACTATAGATATACTTATTTTATTGCACAAAGTAGACAACTTAAAAAAATAGGCATAACAGAAACTTAAATGTACTTAAATGGCTGTATGACTGTTTCAACAATTTCAATTCTTGGTGACCGCCCACATCACTAGGCAACCGCGGTATTAACTTATAACTTTTTTAGTACTTATCAGCATTTTCGCTGCTGTGAGCAAGTGATTCATAAATGTTCGTAAAAAAACATCATCATTTCAATTCATTACTTATTCATATCTAGACCATCACTAAACTTTCTTTCTAAATTCACTACCTAAATTTTTCAAAACTAAATCTGCGATTTACCACGTCCCGTGTTAAATTGTCTAAGTGTAAATAGTAGTAATTTAATAAATATAAAATAATGAGCTAGTTTCAAAATATTAAATAATTAAGTGAGGATGTAACATTTAATACGTTTTACAATAACTCTCCTTATACCGCTGGTTATCAGAGGATATAACTTAAGTCTCGTTTGTCTAAACAAACGAGACTCATTCAGTATGTGAAGGTGAATAGGACAGTCCTATTTTGACATTAAAAGTGAGACGCTCCTTTCAAACCTAACCGATTTTTAAGAATCGTGAATATTTTATTTAGAAACCTAATCGACTTTTTATTTGTTTGATTTTTAATTTTAATCAACATTTTATCTATGAATTTGAACTATCTGGATATAGAATACAATATGTAAATATGTTTATTGGTACACAATTAAATAATATGCATCTTATTCATCTGACAAATAACAACACTCGCTTGACGTGTCGGAACTACCTTCGTCACCAAAATAAATTACTAGTTCTTGGTCCCTAATGCAATCTATGCGGAAAAATTTTGCACGAGACAATAATCGCGATTCGATGGTAAGATGGTCGCCATACCGATTACTGATTTATTGCGATTGTTTGTGTCAATCCCTATGAGAAAAATTCCGGTTAGCGCATTATGCAATTCATAAGATATTTTTACAAATTTTTTTGGTAACAACTATTTTAAGTTCTTGTTCAGATTAAATAAGAAAGTTTAATACTTGTTATTTTGGAAGAATGAGAACACAAAAAAGTTAATGATTTTTACCACTTACTATTTTTATTTGTAGAAAGATGGATGTATGAGCGAAACGTTTGAACTGTCCTATTCACCTTCAGGTACTGAATGGACTATAATAAATATCCTAGGCAAACCCAAACCCCAAAGGTTTGCTTTGGGTTTGCCTAGGGTGGGACATTAAAAATCTAAAGTGGTAACTGGTATAACAATTTTACTACGTTACGTTTAGCCATACTAAACGTGGTCCATATAAAATTAAGGATTGTATTATTTTTCAAATCTAAAAAAAAATACTAGGTATATTTTCGAGCTTGTATGGATAATACACTTAAGAGTACAGCTGATTTTTATCGTGACTAAGAAGTTTCTGACTAGCCATTGTCAATATGAATTTACGTATTATGATTTTTGATGCAAACGTATTGGAATTTTGAGCGTTCCTTTTGGCCTATTGTGTATACACTAGTATGCTTAATCACCACGCTTGCCAAATGCGGAATGGTGATCACAAACCCGTGCTTCGAAAAATTCGAAACATACTTTTGCTCGACCCGGGAATCGAACCCAGGACCCTGAGATCACGGCCCGGTACTTAACCCCTAGACTAACAGGACAAGACTTCTATTCTTTTCATTTGATTGTGTATACCGGATACTAACTAAAAGCCTTATAGGTTTTCGTATGTATATCAATGTACCTTTGTCTAATAGCGTCAACTCACTCAAAGCCGTGGGATTAACAGCCTTCCGTGCGATGCTGGGCCGCTTTGATTGATACGCAAATTGCGCCGATGATCGGCCGTAATGTCAGCCACACAATATTGGATCGATCATTTGAACAGATGCTCCACAGTGTTCAATGTCTAAATAGCATTACATACAATTGCTACAAAGAGCAATTGTATAAGAGATTCCAAATATATCAATGATTTACTAAGTTTGCGTAAAATATATTTACTCGTCCTATGGAAAAAATATTGTGGTCCCTTATCACTACGTAATAATAACCAAATATAAACTATAATCTCAAAATAATATTATTTTGAGATTATAGTTTACTAGCTTTTGCCCGCGACTTCGTCTGCGTGTAATTCGAATGAAAGCAAGGTCTTATAGATACCTTTATAAATTATAGCCTATGTGTTATTCTGATCTATAAGCTACATTACTGTAAAGTTTCATTAAAATCCGTTTAGTAGTTTTTGTGTGAAAGAGGAACAAACATCCATCCATACATCCATCCAAACAAACTTTCGCCTTTATAATATTAGTACTAGTTAGGATTACACAATTTTCCTATTTTTTGCATACTGACAGAATCAACAGACTTATACAGTCACGAGCTTAGATAATGTGGTCCTACGAATTACTTAAAACACGTGCTGAGATGCAAAGGCCCATCATATATGGAAATATAGTACTTACAGTCGTTAGCAGTCCAGTGTGCTCCATAGTCGTGATGCTGGTAATGGTAGTGCGTGCTGTAGGGCACGTACAGAAGCTGATGGTGGCTGCGTATGGGGGGCGGGGACTCCGGCCTGCGGCATCGCGGCGCCGCTCGCACAGGCGACGTCTGTTCTGAGCTAGTCTGCGAGCTGTACAGCTCTTGGCTGCTGTCGGAGCAACTGCGGACGGTAGAATCGTTTTATGCTAAGGTTTTAACAAGCCGCGCCCGCTGTTTTGTTTTTCAACTCCCGGAACCACAGACATGCGGTAATCACCGAGTGAAATGGGAGGGATCTGTTTTAAATTACGAGTATTATTAGTATTAGCATGTGCTGCTGAGCTGCAAGCGGTGCGCAAATTACGACGAAATTAGCCTTAGATTCATCATCATCATCATCATCGTCAGCCCATTTAAGTCCCCACTGCTGGGGCACGGGCCTCCCTCAAACACATGAGGGGTAATTGCCATACTCACCACGCTTGGCAGACGGGTTGGCGAGGGTTTTGCTATAAATGCAGAGTTTTCCTTCTCTGGGTGCTGATGATCATGCCAGCAGCTTTACCTTAGTCGCCTTTTACGACACCTCGGTAAGAGTGAGGGTGGCCTATTCTACTCTGCCGGGGACCACACGGCGTATTAGATTACGACGAGAATAAAAAATCTAATGATTTATCCTAGATAAATCTGGGTTGCATTAGATAAATAGGTACAAATTTAATTTACTGCACTAAATCAAAACAAGGATCCTACACAGGCCACAACAGATCACAGAACAATATAGTAGTCTTAGCGTTCCGTATTGATCCAATTAATCCTTATTTCTTTGTTATAAGAGAATCTCATTACAACTTTTTGAGAACGGATCTATCCCAGATGCAAGCATTCGTGTAATTGTGTGTACTCTGTCCGTTTGGATATAAACTACCTCAGCAGCATCGGCGCAGTAAAACTTTGCATAGCAGCTATTAAAGTTTCCCGTTGAAAGTGTAAGCGGTTGATCGTTCGTTAACGTACACTTACCCTATGTTGGCATAGAGAGAACAATTCCTATACATGCTCTCCTGCTGTTGTCGATGCTGTTGGCTGTGCTGATAGTACGTCGCCATGTTCTGGGAATGGGCATAGCAAGCGTCGCTGTGCTGCTGAGAGACTGGCGTGCTGCTGCACGGGCGAGTTGTGACGTAATCGCCTGATGACTTTGACCTGGGATGAGGAAAAATCTAAAGTCTTTGCGAAATCTTCGATGTTAAGGTGGCGGGTAGGGCACACTAGCAACGCAAATAAATTTTAATTTTTAGCTACTAAACCGGATTTATTTTAGACAATTTCGGGTTTACAACCTCTCGGCAAACACTTATACGATTTATTAAATAACCATGGACAAATGTTGGGTCCGTTTTTGTACCCGAAAAATTAATTCACGTGAAAAGTGGCCGCTTTTGGCGGTAATCAATTTTTTGAGTACGCGTTGGACCCAACATTTGTGCATGGTTATTTAATAAATAGTATAAGTGTTTGCCGAGAGGTTATAATCCCGATTGTTTTTATAATAGATCCGGTTTAGTAGTTAAACATTAAAATCCATTGGCGTCGCTTGTGTGCCCTACCCTTCACCTTAACCGGCTGTGCGGGCGAATTCGCGTTAGTAATAACACGCAAAAAAAAATCAAAAAATCTCGAAAGAATTTCATTCGCTAGAGGAAGAACTGCAAGAAAATTCGCCTAGTTAAAGGAATTCGCATAATAACAAGCAGGGCAGATCGCTAGTTTAATTTGTAAAAAGATATATGAATTGAAGACTTCACAAATCTTGAAGATTTTATCGCAAGCAGAAACTATTTATTGAACATTGTTTAATGTCATGTCATCCATCATTGTCGGAGTTCATCAAAAGCATTCGCATGTTATTGAATTCATAAAATGGTATTGTCTTACCAGTTCGAGTTCGCGCTGGCCCTGCTTTGCGGTCGTGAGTTGAGATTCGCCTCGGAGTAGTAAGGCCAGGAGTACGAGCTCGAGTTGGTCCTCTGGCAGGCGTGCGAGGGCACCTGCGCAGGAGTGGTGCCAGGCGAGGGCTGTAGCTCATTCTGCATCTGCTGCAGGATGTCGTCTGACGCACCCAGTTGTTGTTTCATAGCGATACCCCTTACAGCCGGTCGGCGATGGAAGCCTGGAAATATTACTTACCTTAGAGTACTTATGTAATTAGAAACAAATAGGCTCAGCCTTCGTAATGATGAAAACATTCGCAGTTAGGTAATACAAATAAATTAAATCAAAAACTATAATATAATCGATGTCTTATATCTACGCAAGAATAACGAAAATATCATGATTTCAATGTATCAATACGGGGTTTAACGCGATATTTATTATGTGCACTCACATATTTGGCTCGACGTTTCGGCTACGTTACAGCAGCCGTGGTCACGAGCGGACTGACGGACTGTAGTCCGCTCGTGACCACGGCTGCTGTAACGTAGCCGAAACGTCGAGCCAAATATGTGAGTGCACATAATAAATATTTATTAATGACCACGGCTGCTGTAACGTAGCCGAAACGTCGAGCCAAATATGTGAGTGCACATAATAAATATTTATTATGTGCACTCACATATTTGGCTCGACGTTTCGGCTACGTTACAGCAGCCGTGGTCACGAGCGGACTGACGGACTGTAGTCCGCTCGTGACCACGGCTGCTGTAACGTAGCCGAAACGTCGAGCCAAATATGTGAGTGCACATAATAAATATCGCGTTAAACCCCGTATTGATACATTGTAGTTATAATGCAACGCGAAAATCTAAAAAACTAAATATCATGATTTATTTATGAAATTACTAGTGGCTCCTAGCTTACATTGTTCCATTCTTATTTTGTTCATTTTTCTATATTTTATTTTAATAGCGATTTTGCGACCAGACTAATCCAAAAAATCAATCCAACCATTCTTGTCATCCTTAGGTACGGTCAGCATCAAAAGTAGCTTAACACTTTAGTACCATGTCAAAGTAACTGTTCTCCCTATTATAGTCAGTTTCCAAGGGGTTCGTAAAAAATGTTACTTCGACATGGTACTAATTGTGGAATGGGGTTACAAATAAAGCCAGGGATTTGTAATTAAGTCTTCTATATTAAATATCTTCTTAAAGTGTCGTCTTCCACGTCTTTACATCGTCGGCTATTCGTCGTCTCTCTCACTCTCGCACGTCATTTCATAATTCAAATATCGATCTCTTACACGTTCCTTGCCAAGCATCTACCGATCACCAATCCTACACTAAAGTGTTAAGCTACTTTTGAGGCAGACCGTACATGGTGAACGTATAGGTCTACGACTTTTATACTTGTAAACAATTTTAGTTAATACATTATTATTTAACACGGTACTTGCATGCTTTGGCTTTATAGTATCATAAAACCTCCTTCAGGTTTGTCTAGATAATAAGAGTATTGTTCTCTAGACAGAAAAGAAATTAACGCGTCCATAAATTACACAATCACACACTATAAGAAGTCCCGGGAAAAACACGTTTGCACGCACGCTTGAAAAACACGCATCCATATCCACATTTGAGCTTTATGCTTACAAACACAAGGAATATCAAATTTACCGCTTGACTACAATCGCACCTGACGGAAAGCGACGATGAGCAAGGGCGGATCCACCGTTGTGGGCACGATGGGCATGCCCACAACCTTAATAGACTTGTGACGTCACCTTTTTACGGTCTATTGAGATCGATAGGCTGATGATAATGAACGATAAGCCTTAATAAAATTTAAAAAACACAAAGAATCATGAAACGTGCGTGATTTGGAACGCAGCAAAGAGCCATAGACGATATGCTGACATGTTATGACTTATGTCACATTTTTGACAACTTATTGCCGTGCCGCCAAAACTTCGAGCCGCGTAGCGAGGCGTCTGTGGCGATACTTAATGAGGGTGCTTAAAATTTTTTAAACCGCTAGATGGCGTAACGTAGCCGTGAGGTCCAACTTCACCATGATTGGATTCAATAATGTCACTTTGAATGCTGTGACCACAACCTTTTTTGAATCCTGGATCCGCGCTTGACGATGAGGTCTAGGATGATACGCGTTTGACAAAAAGCTCCGTGGTTTTGCGTTCAGTGGTTTGGAAATTTAGTTCCGTGGCGCGGACTCTAACGACCTTTTCAGGTTGACTTACCATAGTCATCGTGCTCGTCGTCACTGCTGGCAGGCTGCGACTCCTGGCCGTACCGCTGCCGGAGGCGTTCGGTCCTCGGGGCGGTGGCCCGAGCGAAGGCTGCTAGGCCGTCGTCACCGTCCCCGGCCCCTAGTTTCGTAATAGGCTATTTTACTTTCGGTACATACATAATTTTACACTGACCTATTTCAATGAAATTCTATTTAAAAACCGGCCAAGTGCGAGTCGGGCTCGCGCACAAAGGGTTCCGTAGCAGCAAAGTCCAAAATTACAGTTAAATCAACCTATCTCAAAAACTATAAGAGATACTTTGATCAAACCAAAAATCGTTGAAAGAGTTAATTAGCATGCATCACCTCTATTTTTTTTAGAATTTTATACCCCGTAGTTATAAAAATAGAGGGGGGGGGGACATACTTTTTACGACTTTGAGAGCTGATATCTCAAAAACCGTTCACTTTAAGAAAAATGTTTTTTAGAAAACTTTATATCATTTTAAAAGACCTTTCCATTGATACCCCACACGGGTATGTACATCGAAAAAAAAAATTTCATCCCTCAGTTACATGTATGGGGGGCCCCACCCCCAATTCTTTTTTTTACTATTTAGTGTCATATTTTTGTAGCGGTTCATACAACACATATTCCCATCAAATTTCATCACTGTAGTACTTATAGTTTCCGAGTAAATCGGCTGTGACAGACGGACAGACGGACAGACGGACATGACGAAACTATAAGGGTTCCGTTTTTGCCATTTTGGCTACGGAACCCTAAAAATAATACATGATATAGTGTAACGCTGGACTCCACACTAGGATTCCCTGTGTCGTGGAGACCAGTGTCTGTCTTCCCATTTTTGTTTTTGCATGCGTGCATCTTTGTGTTCTCTGTTTTTTGGCCGGAGGACAAGGCCCATCATAGACGCCCTGTTGGTCTAGTGGTTTAAGTACCGGGCCGTGATATCGGGGTCCTGGGTTCGATTCCCGGGTCGAGCGAAAAGTATGTTTCGAATTTTTCGAACATAGCTCGGGTTTGTGATTACCAATCCGCATTTGGCAAGCGTGGTGATTAAGCCTAATCCCATCATAGTAGCGATGCCTTGATTTCTATGATGGAGGCCTTTGCCCTGCAGTGGGACAGTTTATAGGCTGATACTTTATGCGTGCATGTTTGTGTGCGCATTTTTGTGTGAAGAGGAGTGTGTGCGCGTATGTGTGTGTGTGTTTTTATGTAGCATGGATATAATAATATACTAAGTTTTTTTGGACGGTCAACAGTACGTCATCATAAATATTGACAGTTCAATAAGCTTTTGCTTTAAATAACAAAATTACACTGCTTAACGCTCACACAGGTTCACGGCTTCGTTTACAAGCCTGTGACGTAATTATTGTAGGTAAGTCAAAGGAAAGCCGTTTAATATTCGTAATTTGTCATTTATCTGCACGTGACTGTAATGCAGAACATTTTTGTTAAATGGCGGCATATTAAAAGTTGATAATTTTATTTAGGTATGTTGGATATATATGAATGATTTGTGAATCTCATGTTATGTGCATTACAACAAGTACGACGGTAAATTCTCATATCGTCAAATAGTCTTTTCTTTACGTTTAACACTATTGCGATTGGGTGTCAAAGAGGATCATCAAAAAACATGTGATCGCTGTAGCATGGCGTATTGTATAATGATATAAAATGTCATAGATAAGATGTTTTTTTACAAAACAAGACGAGAAAAAAATGTAAGCAGGTAAACGAAAGTTTCATGGGCCTTAAATATTTTCATAGTAAGCTAGACTGCGTTACTCACGCAGTTTTAGTCTTTATTACAGAAGTCTTCATTCAAACCTAAAACCCGCGCAACTACCCCTTAGGGGTTGAAAATTCAAAAGTCACTTTTTATTCAAAATCGGTGTCAAAACATAAATTTTAACTCTAACTTTTAAACTGTCTAATCTCCCATACTGCATTTCATCCCCTAATTTAACCCCTCAAAGGGTGATTTTCCAAAAACGTTTTAGTGATTTACTTTTATTTTAACTACACGTATAGGATATTTAATCTTTTACTTTCCTATCATCAAAGATTCGGACTTCCATACAAACTTCGAACCCCCTTAAGGGTTGAATTTATAAAAATGTTAAAACAACTTGTTTCTTGGTTTAAAATAAGGAGTATAAGAATAAGAATAAGAAATCATTTATTCGACACTTAACATGGACATTTACAGACGAAATATTTTAAAAGCTAAGTGCCGAAACGGTCCCTACTCAGCATTTAGCTATGGCCTGAGCCATAGCGCTGATTTTCAGTAAAGACCGAACCGCATACTAATTTATATCAACTTATTTTATTGCGCTTCATGCATACATGCTTAAAATTAACATTAAAGGCTCAAAAATAACCACTTAGTAGGTAAACAACAATATTTCTTTGAATTAATAACTTGTAATTATTTATTTTTAATGGAGATCTTTGTTATGACTAATTATTGTAGCATTAAAAGTATTAATGACACTGATAGAATTACATTAATAGTATTGTTGTTAATAGTATTACAGTAGTGACAGTAATAGTATTAATAAGATCTTTCTTAAATGAATTATTACAGCATTAATAGTATTCTATTTATACGTGCGTATCGTGCAGAGTACGTATAGCGATTTCCAAGATTCTTACTTGTGAATGCCTAAACCCCCATTCTGGTATTTCTTCCCCTATTTTACCCCCTTTAGGGGGTGATTTTCAAAAAACGTTAAATGGGTTACTTTTTATTTCAAATTTTTAGTCTGAATACAAATTTTCACATTTCTAACATCAAAGATGGCGGACTTCCATACAAACTTTTAACCCCCTTTAGATAGAACACAACTTAATTGTACAATTACCCCTTTTTACCCCCTTAAGGATCACTTAATACCTTAGTCACTCAGGTTCTCCTTTTATATATATAGATAAATTCAAATCTCTGTCGCCAATCGCTAGCGGCGGCTGCTGAACCCGCAACAAGTGCCTGCATCACTGGATCAAACCACAAGTCACGCTCATGCAGCTAGCGGTGGCTGCCTACAATGATTTTCAGAAAAGCTTTGATCCTATTATAGCGGATCAAATGTTGACAACCGTGTTACTGACTTCTTTCTTTTGCCACGAAACATGCAATTTTATCGCTGTCGTCGACTAACTGGTCCATTTACTGATCTGGTTCCCCCTTGAATCCTGGATCACGGTTCCAAGCTTCAACTTGGAATAATAGCCTGAGAGAGAAAAGCATTTTCGTTGCCTTCTGCAACTTTTAGGTCAAACACACCGTTCAGTATACATAACAGAGTTTCGTTTTGTACTTTTTCAAACCGCAACTTGTTAATTTTATAGAAAAAAATGACGTCAAATACTCGGTGGCCTACATTAGTAGGCCAGACAAGTTTAAAATATGGTATTATAAAATGTTTTCTTTACTCGCGTGCATTTTGCTAGCGCTTTGGTGGTTCAGTAGGTTGACTTTTAATTGATTTTGCAATTGAATCAGAAGCTGATAACCCTCCTTTAAAGTAGCTACTACAACATCTTTCCAAACTCATAAGCGAAAGGAAATATCTACCATGCAGAGGACTAGGTATTTTCACCTCAAGTTCCATAGAACTTACTTTATAAACTGCGCGGATTTTTACTAGCAGGAAAATTGATATCGATTTATTTGTAAGGGGTCAATGATTTTTCGATACTGCTTTCAAATTTGTGTGTCTCATATAGAAATTAAATTAACAGTAGAGGTTAAAAAAAGAACTATCTAAAATGCCTTACCAGTACCTAGGTACTTAAATAGAAGAGCATAATAATATTGATTTAAGAGTTACAACAGTTAAATAACTAAGTCACTATAAACACCCAGATACAACACAAATATTCGTTTCAACATCAAACATTTCTGATGGTGCGTGGTTCAAATCTTGCTACCACTGCGGTACAAGAGCCGACAATTATTTCAACCTCATTTCGTTCAAGGACTATTTGCCATCAATGAGATGCAAGATCTAACCATTTGGTCGTGCCAAGCCGAACATTCGTATGGGCGTCTGCGCACTCTCCTTTAGATACCCGCCGAAAACCTCAAGACGGAAGCTGATTTTACAATCGGAGCATTCGCGGAACGAAATTCCTCTAGACCCGTACCTACTGTGCGAGACCATTCCGGTTTTTTTCTTTTTTATAACATAGGTGGCAGACAAGCAAACGGATTGCCTGATGGTAAGCGATTGCCGCCGCCCATGGAGATACCTGCAACACCAGTGGAGTCACAAGTGCGCTGCCAACCTTTGAACTTCACTCACGCAGCAAAATACAGCACAGTGCTGCTTCACGCCAGTTTCGAAGTGTAACGGTGACAGGTCTGCCGACGGTAAACGGTGCGGTGATAAAATGCGGAAGTTGGCATAGGTGGTCCGTCTGCTCGTCTTCTACCTGCAGATTGATACCTGCTTTCAAAAAGTTACCTGGAGTGCCAGCGACAACGTCTGGCGCAGGCGCCTCCGTGTGATCCTGCAGCTCCAGGGCGGTGGTGGATGAGGCCGAGGTCCGGTCCCCGGGGGGCACGTAGTAAAAGCCCTCATGGTGCGCTGCGCTGCCCACGCACGCCGTTAGAGGCGCTAGTGTCGACAGGAACTGCCGCCGCGGTTCCGATCGCGTCTGAGAAACAAGCTCCCATAAGAATGTGCTTTCTCAAGGGAATTATTTTGCATAAAAAAAAATTTCGCAACATCACATACTTTGATCAGACGCCGAGATAGATAAATAAGTAGCTGAAGCACCTGTGTTACGAGATCAGAATCAACTGTGGCATTACAAATACATACATAAATAATACTTTTCTTTTGTAAATAAATACTTTTAATACATAGAAAACACCCAGACCATGTATTGGTCTGAGTGTTTTCTATGTACAACAGACATGTACATGCACACAAATGTTTGTAGTGTGCGGGGATCTAACCCGGAACCGTTGCACCAGAGGCAGCGCCGTTCACTACCACTGTTCCAAACGGGTCACACATAAATAAATAAATAAATAAATAAATAAATAAATCATTTATTTCTCGTCACAAATAGGTCTTAAGAGCTAGGAATTGGTTGCTAATTTTAGATGCAACCCGTATTTGTGAGACTGGTGCCTGATATAGGTTTCAAAAAGAACCTGTAATTACAGGACCTTGATACCTACGAGCAGAGCATCTAAACAATTGTATGAAGTATCTTCAAATTATAATAAAAAAAGTAAAACTACGTAATTTATAAATAAAAAAAATAAAAAGTTGTACTTTGTATAATGTTTCTTGTGAGTGTAAATAGGTATGGTGTGTTAAAATTGCATGTAAAGTGTATAAGTATGATATTGTAAGTATCATTACTGAAACATTGCTTTGCATAAATCAAACATTCATTTTCCTCTAATGAATTCAGTGTGTGTGTATTAAGCGAAGTAGTTATAAATTTTTTATACGTTATTATTAGGAATAACTTTTGTACGATTGTTTTATGGGAAATTTGTGAAAAATTATGTTAGACTTTTCATGCAAATCCGGCCAATATTTTTTTGTGTAAGGATCAAACAAAAGATGATTTAAATAATGAGACAGGATTAGTCAGCGCGTGTGAAATCGCTAGTCTAATACCCAGATTATGTGTTTTGTGTTTAGAAGGATGTAGTTATTAATTAATAAACCTCAGGATGGATCAATAAATAAAATAGAAACAGCTTACTACTACTACACCACTGGCTCAGTGACCTGAAACGAGTCTTGGCCTCCGAAACAAGAGAACTCCACTTTGGTCGATCCTGCACTACTCGTCGCCAGTCACCGGCGTGACCAAGGCGTATCGTCTTCGCTGGCTTGGCCACCTCGGGAGACTGGACGAGCGTCGTCTCGTGAAGAAAGCATACCAGAGCCGACCGATGGGCCGACGCCCGGTAGGCTGCCCTAGGTATCGCTGGAAATACGTCGTCGAAAATGAACTGCGAGAACTTCAGGCCATCCCACATTGTTTGCATAAAATTTTCGGAATCATGCATGCTATTGGAAGTAGGTATAGCGACCGTGAAAAGCCGCACTGCTGTCGTGTTTAGCAGAAATTTGCAGCATATTGCAGAAAACTACACCTACGTTTGTCATTAGCAAACACACAACCACCCCTTACCCCCAACGCATACCTACCTACTATTTTCCCCGTAACATGGTGTAAAAATAGGCACCATTCATTTCTAAGTTTGGATTCAACTCAACCCTGTGCTTTATTGTGAACTTACGAGTATTAAAAAAAAAATTGAAAATTTAAAAAACCCCCGACACAACTAAAGCTTTTTCATTTGATACCTATATTGAGGCAGTTGGAACAACAAATAGGTTATTCGTCATTTTCTGACGGTGGCCATCTTGGATTTGAAATTTTTCACAATTAATACATTCTGCTACTCCAGCCCTTTTATATGATACCCATATTGTGGGAGTTGTGTTAAAACATAAAATCCAAATCTTTGCGACGGCGGCCATCTTGGATCGATTTTTATCCAACATAACTAAGAACACTCTCTCTTTATTCATCTTTCAAGCAAAAAAAAACAAAATGTAAATTAGTTCATTTGTTCGGGAGCTACGATGCCATAGACAGACACACAGACACGTCAAACTTATAACACCCCGTCGTTTTTGCGTGGGGGGTTCAGAATATGTTTCTGTGTGTAATAATTATTACTAAAGCTACTTTTATACATGCTTATTTTTAGCATGCTTAAAAAGCGTGCCCAATATGAGCATGCTTAATGAACTGTCCATTTGCTATCAATAAGAATGCTATTGGCCATCGACTAGCATGCTTAAAAATAAGCAAACCGGTTTACACGTGCTACATCACTTTCCTACACTCCCTCTCTCCCTCACAAATTTAGCATGCTTTTTTGTAGCACGTCCGTTCACACATGCTTCTCAGTAGCACTTACTCAGAAGTAGCATGCTTTAAGCATGACAATAAGCATGTGTAACAGAAGCATTAGGGACCTTGTCACAGGGGCCTACTTTGTTTAAACTTTTATTTAATTTTCAGTAATTAATTTCTATTACTAAGTTTTCTTCTCTTGAAATTCAAATGAGAAAATGAGAGTGACCATAATAATTCTACATTAAGAGTCCGCAAAGCTGCGAAGTTAATTCAAAAAGAACTCGGAACGGAATAAAAAAAAGGGGTTTAATCTGAGCGGGAAATACTGCAGGTGACTGTTAAACACCTTGGAGTTACCGATATAAAATGAAAATAAAGCTAACTTGCCGAAGGCGGGCGTTATTGGAAAAATAGCCGTTCAACTTAATTGATGCGATCGTGCCCGTATAATAGGATTAATGGCTTACCCATGAACTTGCTCAACGCATATTAATCCCGTGTTCGTTATTAGAGGCACGTGTATAAAGTAAGTTGATTACCAAGCTTGTTTTTTGTCAAGTACGTTAAAGTTTAAGTCAGATGTACCACACTATGTATAAAAAGTTAAATAAAAATGTATTTCGTTCGTTTCTGCGAGCTGTGAGCGGCTGACTGTTCGCTCTCAGGAACAAAAAGCATTGCGTACACTACGCGCTGTATGGAAACTCCATTTAGAATGTTATAGGGAGGCAAACCGGAAGCAAACTGTCAGCCGCTCACTTTTCGTCTTATGGGGAAATGTCAGTGGCTAAGTTACGGGCTGGCGATTGGACACGCGCTGACTAAGCCTGTCTCGTTGTTCTCTTCGACGCTGTTTGAAGACATGCGGCGTACCTTTTGTGGTTCCTGGTGCACATCTCCTAAGTCTGGCGGTGGCTGCCGATTGGGCACGGGAGCCGATAGCGTCGAAGAGGAGGAGCTCGAGGAGGCGCTACCGAAAGCTTTCTCGCTGTTCTTGTCCACGCTGTTGAAAGACTTGTCACTGGACTTGTCGCTGCTGGTGGACAGTTTGTCGGCGTTGGCCCCAGCAGGCGAGGCGCGCTGCTCCTCCGGCTCGTCTTCCACGTCGCAGGTGAGGAGCCTGATGCGTTCTGCCAGTGACGTCGTCTCTTGCTGAATGGGATAAAAAACATTTGCAAGTTATAATATCTTCTAACCGATTACGGTACCGAAAAAAGCACGGAACCAGTGTCCGTGGAATTTGTTGTATATTTAAAAAAAACAGATTATGGTGACGGCGCGCGGCGGCCAATCTAAACGATCTGCCACAAAGATAGATAGAAAAAAATTCTGCGAAAAAAAACCGCCTTCATAAACCACGAACTAAAAAGTGTAAAATAATATTTTTACCACTTTATACACTTCAAATAACATTTTATAACAGTACACTCGAGAAAAGGTTTTACCGAAGTCGGTGCCCAATAGGTCTATCTTGTAATTTAATTCAACAATCAATTATTCTACAGAGATTAGGCGCCGACTTCGGTAAAACCTTTTCTCGAGTGTACTGTTATAAAATGTTATTTGAAGTGTATAAAGTGATAAAAATATTATTTTACACTTTATAGTTCGTGGTTTATGAGGGCGGTTTTTTTAAGCTTTATAGTGTCTCATTTTTGCCAAAAAATTAAACACTAAAAAGACCTTTTTAAAATTGTAGGTTTCTCATTTTTTTAGCAGGGGGTACACGACCGCCAACTTTCAAACTCTGGGCTGACACCAAGAAGTTCTTACCGAAAACAGAGATAACACTACCCACTGCGCCATCGAGGCAATATAATATTCAAGTTAAAGAAGACGACATACCTACTGCGCTGGCCTGAACCCATATAACCTGGATACAGGGCAGAAAGAAGATGATAATCAAGTAGCACAAATAATAATTCCTGATAAGTTGAGTCTAAAACAATTCGTTTGTCGCCGTTTTATCACAAAAAATCTGATTATGATCAAAGAATTAAAACACTTTGTTGTCCTACGTGAAAATGTATTTTCTTCACAAGTCCTAACTCCCTTTGTGAAGTACAATATTTTACAGGTGATATGTACATTAAAGCAAAGGTTTCCTTCTTAGGAGGCTTAGAAAGTAAGAGTTAATTTATAAGGCCTCTATTATATTAGGTAATTGGTTAGTCGAAGAATAAATAATGAATACGTAATCGGAATTCTCTATCGACTTGGTATTATTCTGACAAATAGCCGGTGAATATTATTTGGTAATGGTTCACTGTCAAGAAGCATAAAATTTTTAAGTATAAAATAAGTTAGCATAATGTAATTACTACTAATGATAATTTCGCATAATAATTTAGCATAATTCCAATAAGCATAAACATGATGAAGCATAAAATAATTAACCATAAGTCATTAAAAACCGGTTTACGGGTGGCCCAAGGGCCACCCCCGCCGCATCTAAACCTACTTTTACTCTATATAATATAGCAAATACTGGAGTCTTACTTACTTTTTTATTTTTCAGATTCGAAGAACCATTAATGCCAAAAAAAATTATGCACAAATGCATTATGCTAAATAATAATTATGCCACAGTACAGATTATGCTAAAACCAAATTCGGCCAAATTAATATTATGCTAAATACATACATCACTACTAAATACGTACATCAAGCGGGGACTATGATTTTTATTGTTCCAATATAAATGTCCGTAGCACATCTCCGCCGCGGAAAGGCAGAAAGTGCATTTTTTTCAAATAGTAGTATTGTATACCTACTACAAAGAGAGACATTTTTTGATTTTTTTAATATGGTTCTACTCGAAGATAATTCGCCAATATCAAGTAACTTATTCCACCTTATCATAAATCATGATCTAAAGTTATTGTCAGTTATAGCTCATGTCATTCCGTTCCAACAGGCAATGTTAAAAGAGGCTGGCACGAATTTTGTTCTGAAACTATCAAAAATTAACCCTTAGTCAACAGTCGAAGTCAGTCAAAGTCACAGTCATTCAATAAAACGCCGTTGTTTTACGTTTTATCGACCTACGGATCCAGCGGATATCACTCTAAAAGCAATCACGGGTTTTAAGGCTCTGAAAGGTCCAAGCAAATCGTCAGGCGACAACTTACTCGACAAATAATAGCAGGGTTAAAAACGATACAATCCAACGATTCTTATTATTAGGATCACTTTGCAGCACTTCACAGTACAAATAAACACCAAATTTGTACACTAAAAACCACTAGACACTAATTAAAACCTTTGAATCGCAGCCCACGCGGCTTGTTGTGGCCCTACCCGCCGAATACCCACCTTTAGATAGTAGCGCCCCTAGAGATTTGTTCTAAAACTAAATAGTAATTCGCGATATTTATTGTCATTTTTAAAAGTTTCTATCACAAATTAATAGAAGATACTACGTATGGAATGTCCCATAGTGCTCCACTAGACCATTTTTAGAACGACTGAACGGAATCAGCATTGATTTTGACAGATTTGAATGTCTGAACTGTCATAAAGCCGTTCGTTCATTCAATGAACGAGTGATTCGCAACACCAGATTAATTTAGATATAATACCTTCACATACAAACATTTTCACTCTGAAAGATGACCTGTTTTGACAGGCTTTTTTGACATGACTTGAGCATTGCAATATACTTTTTCTTTCGACTTTTTCATGTTCTACTTTTTCATCTGATACATCGATGTACAGTTTTGATGTATCGAATCGATAAAAATATTGATATTTTTTCAAAGTGGACACCTTTCGTGACAAGTCAAAAAACTCATCAATCATTAAATGAACGAATGAGATCATGGCTTTCATACATTCATTCGAGATTCTGAATATCTATCTGCAAGATGATAGCATAGACAACGTGACTAACTTCTTTTCAAGAGGATTCAGAGCCATGGTTACTTTGAAGCGTTGGCATGATCATATGGTTAGTTCGGGATCAAAACGCAACATACACACATAGCTTAGAACCCGGAAAAAGACATTGGATATTTTTTATCCCGAAAATGGTCAGGTTCCTGTGGGATAAACAAAACATACTTGGGCAACGGCGCTGTCAAAGACTTGTTATTAATAAATGAAATATGAGTCGTCACCTGCCACGAGCCTTTGCGTTTACTATTCTATTCTCTTCAGCAGTGTTACATTTAAAGCATTACTTTGAAAAGAAACAAGGATAGAGGTACAGATGAGAAACTAGACAAAATATATCCTACCGGAAGGACACCGGGTTGGTTGAACCATATTCTTCAGCAAAACCTCTTAGAGCTGAGGGGATAAAGTGAAATAAACCAACGAGACCCACGTCAGTCTTTGAACTTTTTTAATAAAATGAGAGGCTGAAGGATTCCGCTTAAGTAGGAATTTAGCGAGCAACCTTTTCTGCAATAAAAATGTTTAGGCATTTGGCCGCTACAGCAGTTTATTGAAGAATTCAGAAATATTTCTTACTCTTAATCTAACAACTGCAATAATGACCGAAACTATTAAAGAAGCTACTGCTATTTAAATTAAATAACATTAAGGCAAACATTTTTATAATATATTATAACTAAGCACGCTTCGACCAATCTTTATCCGAAAATATATCTATTGTATAACGCTGTCATACGATTCTTATCAAGTAACACAATATAATAAACGCTCTCAGAGAAGACCTCAGATGCGCTGGAAAGACGACGTAAAGAGGGTTGCTGGCTCGGACTGGATGCAAAATCTCAATGCCGAAAATAATGGAAAATGATAAAGGAAGCCGACACTTAAGTAGTTGAAACAGGCTAAAAAAGAAAAAGGATACAAATTGAATAGATATACAGATGTTATCTATATAATAAAACTAAAAAAGAAAAGCTGTCACTCCACATTTCCGTATTGTAACAGGCCTAGCGATTTGAGTACTGACCGCGTTAAATGGCTTACCAATCCTCAATCTGATTTTTAGCACACTACAAAGATAACCACCATATACCACTATACATAAAGTTATGAAGCTATCTTAGATATAAAAAGGCGTATTGCTTTAGTAGAAAACCATTCCATTCATTAATTGAAAGCCAAAAAACAAACTACCGCAAATGTCATTGTTCGGTCATAAAAGAGAGAACAAAAGGACTAGGTACTCCGTAGGTTACTCCGGAGAGTTGAAGTAACCTTGTAGTTTTTGGTATGGTTTCAGATTGATCGTATATGTAAGAGGGTGACCTTTTCCGAAAGTTTCCTTCGTTTCCTCCGTGACAGTAATTAGGGGCTTAATAAACATGGAGGTTAAGGGAAAGTGAAAAGTGGGTTGGCAACGGGGAGGTCGTAAAAACATACGATTAGAGATTTGGAAACTCTAAGTAAATAGGAGTCAGATAACTAAGACTCAGTCAATTATGAAATTACTAGAGGTACATCGGAGTTGTGAAAAGTGGGAAGGTACCTCAATCCCGATCTTCAAATTCAAAATTTGGGTGATTACAAGTTGTATTAACTTTTAAAAGCGCTTCTCTGTAAAAGTAAGTTTAGGTCATGTAACAGTAACAGTCCGAAAACTTGTTTTTATTTCTAAGAGCCTTTACTGTCCCAGGGTCATTTCATTTAGTACTTTTTTCCTTAGTAGAAGAAAAATATTTCAGCGGTTTTCGTTAGATGGAGCTTGTAAAAAACAGATGTATCTTTAAGAAGCAATCAAGCAGATGGTACGGCGTTATTTCGGTAGATTTCATTATGCATTGTTACATCGCGCTTGTAAAGCGTGTTTCCAAAACAATGACCGCAAGCCGCCTGCCCACATTAGCAATTTCAAAAAAGTATGGGAAACAAACCAGAGATGTAGAAGATATTGGGCATTTTGTTATGTAGCAAATAGAATTATTTAATCGTCTCTCTAACTGATTCTTGAAGGTGGTCGTTGATTTTTGACTATTGGTCGTTTTCCTCTAGATGGCGCTAGCACTGGCTAGCCGACTGTTGCCTCTATTTCAGTATATATAAGTTACTCTATGCACTGTCCCACCGAGAGGCAAATTCCGTATACCAGTATTCCAACGTTTTCGGTCACGAAAGCTTTTAGAATATAAGAGTTTTTGTGAAGTAACATCTAATTTTTATCATTACACAGACCAAAAATTAACAGCATTAATTTAATTAGATCTCTATAAGATATGTTTTAACATAGGTACGAAAAGTTATACAATGGACAACATTTCAAAATTGCTAAGCTCTGAAACAAAAAATACCAATTCTTTGTTTACTTTTCCGCTGCTCGAATATATATTTATTCATTTTTTATATTGCTTCTTTACTAAGAAAAAAATTAAAAACTAAAAAACGTAAGATGACGTCATCGGACGGCAGAATGTAAAATATTTCTTTGCTTAGCACATTATAGTTTTAAATTTACGAAATGCCAAACCCATGACATGTAACTGTCAAAAAAAAAGACAACTTGTCAACTTTTAATGTATGAATGACGTTGACAATGTTGACACTAGTATTATGTACCTTTGACAGTAGTACCTATTTGTTTATTAAAACAATGATAAGCAAAGGAATATCGCTGTATTCAGCCGTCCGATGACGTCATTTGGCGCTTACGTCTATTTAGAATAAAAAGAATTTCAATAATTATTTTATGCATAAAAATGGACAAATTTTGAAAAAAGAAAAAATATGGGTATGTTCATTTTATGTCTATTTTCATATAAAAAAACAATATGGACATGTTAAAAATATGAAATGTTGTCCATTAGAGCGTGATACACAACATGCAATAGTATCTTCTGTATTGGCTCGATCATTAAGAATGTTCTGAAGAGCTGTTCAATATCATACCAGAGTCCCTAAAAGCAATGAAATCTGCCAACCCTGTTAGAAACAATATTTGGAAGACTACAAGAACTCAGTATCAAAATCGTAGCTTTCTAAACTTAGATTGACTTCCATCAAAATATTATATTTAAAAATGTTAAAAATTTCTACTTTACAGACGCTTACAGGCTTTAAAAATATTTTAATTAAATAAAAGAAAGTTTTACTTTGTGAAATATTGACTTTATCCAAATGAAGAAGTCTCAGTGGTTTTCTTCAATTTGACGACAAATAACGTGTTTGTATCTATTTCAATTCTCCCTGGGAGTCTAATAAGAACTATATCCACAACTGTAACCAGACTTCCCTGTTTCGTTTAAAAAATAATTGGATTTAATTTGAAATGAAATGAACTTCAAGTCTCCGTGTTCTAAATCCTACTCCGTAATTGCTACTTTTGTGTCTTCTTTAAATGGTCACCCATTTCTTTTTAAGACGGTAATTTGTCAATGTCAAGTGATAATTAATCATTTATTTAGGCAACTGTTATACTTCCATAATATATTAGGTACCATAGTAGGTATAGCTAATAATAACGAGTATGATAATATATTTATCATTCTGCAGATTCAGTTGGGGCTACTTATAACGAACTGAGCTTACCGATGCTTTTCTTTGAAGCACAGTTTCTCATAATAATAACATTGGTAATTAAATGATATACGAGTGCGGATTAACACATACCCTGTGGTTGGGCAAAATACTTTATTTATTTGTCTGTTTATCACTTTAATATGCTTAGGCATATGTTAAATTGAGTTTCGTATCAGTAGTAACATTTTGAATTACTAATGTAACATTTCGGTAGGCATTGCACACCTGCGTAGTATTATAAATATGATTTACGACAAAAGTAAGTACATAAAAAAAATAATAAACCTTCACAATACATATTTTAAGTGTTGAGATAAAAAATCCTTTGTTGAATTCCGGCAAATAGGTAATCGAATATCTTAGTTGTATCCTGGATACTGATTGGACTTTTCTCACTTAGGTAATGGATCTTTATTTCATTTCTATAGGCAATATTTTAATGTACGGATACAAAACACATACGATGTGGGAGGCCGCACTCCTATCGCGTTTTCACCTAAACACGCAGGGGCGTGTCGCCGCATACGTGTCTAGATATTTTGTAATGCGCGCGGCGCGATGAGTCGCTCTCGTGTATGGTCATTTATTTGATGATTCGTCTGTGCGACCCAACGATTGTGGCGTGTGGCGACCCAGCACCGTGAGATAATTCAAGATGAGAGTACGCAGTCAACGTGTTAATGAATATACGAAGATCCATTAACATATTATTTAATAGCTGCCTAATTATAAAAAAAATGTGAAGTTTATGTTCCCGCGCGAATTTAATAAGACTTTTCTAACTTTAGCTTTAGCGCACAGTAGTTGAAGTTCGATACCAAAGTATAAGTCTCAGTACCCTTACCATGAGTATGAAAAACTGTTCTCGCTATCGAAAACTATCGCTTTGTCCCTTTCATTGTAGTGCATGTGAAACAGACAGAGCAATAGTTTTGGATAGCGAGGATAGTATTTCAAACTCATGGTAAGGCCTCAGTTCTGGCAAAGTTAACTATTGTGTTCTCAATTGTACAATAGAGTAAATACACAGTGAGGCGAGTATTGCTGACCTTAAAACAACTTAGCTAACGTACAGCCACACATCAAAGTATACAAAAATGCCAAAGTTTTTCACTCGATTCTCACCTTAATGTGTAATACATTCGGTTTAATATCTGATGTGTGGTTACAATAGGTTTAAATTATCTTCGCCGTGGAGTATAAACTTGTGTAAATGCAATATGTTCTTTTATTTTTCTCTTATCCTAGCTTTCATTGCACAACCCATGTGACTAAAGATGGTGACCAAAGCCTTAAGGCAAAAATCAACTGCATTGTTATCGAATAGTTATGTAGAAATGCCGAAATGTATGAAACTACCTATTTACCTACTTTTTGAGTACAATATGCAATATTTGTAGTACAACCGTTAAGGGCTTTTAACAGAATATTGTGTTTATGAAATAATTTAGCATGTCGATGTCGAAGTAAATACTCGCAGATCTTTGAAAAACTAGTAGCAAAGCTACGAATAGGGAACGATGAATGAATAAAGCTTCGAATAGGGTACGATGAATGAATGAACGCGCAATTTAGAATTAGACAGAGTACAATCCGGTGAAGTTTGTATATTGAAACAAGTTGCTTTGCGTCTATTTATTCAGCAACTAGCTGCTCTCTGATGTCTTGTGGTTTAAGTACCGCGCCGTGATCTTGGGATCCTGGGTTCGATTCCCAGGTCGAGCAAAAAGTATGTTTCGAATTTTCCGAACATAGCTCGGGTTTGTGATCTTTACCAATCCGTATTACGCACGCGTTGTGATTACACGGTACGGCACACCAGCGACGCCAATCGATTTTAATTTTCAGCTACTAAACTGGATTTATTTTAAACAATTTCGGGGTTACAACCGCAAACACTTATACTATTTATTTAATACCCATGCACAAATATGCGTCGCTGTGCACAAATAGTGTGCTGACCGTCACCTTAATCCCATCATAGTAGCGATAACTTGATTTCTATGATAGAGGCACTTTATAGGTTGATACTAGTTGCGCTCTGCGGTTTCACTGAACACATGGCAAATGTTGGACTTTTGCGCCGAGATTTAATATAACACTGTTGCACTTGTAATAATTTTCGCGAAATCTTTAACAAGACAGCAATTGAATGACTTTGCAAATTTAACTAGAGCCCTCAATATTTCATACACAAATACCTATGTTCGAAACTAAATAGAATTGTAGAGATTTTTTTTATGTCATAGGTGGCAGACGAGCAGACAGATCACATGATGGTAAGCAATTGCCGCTGCCCATGGGCACCCGCGACACAAGTGGAGCCACTAGTGCGCTGCCAACCTTTAAACTAACATTCACTCACGCAGTGAAACGCAGCACAGTGCTACTTCACGCCGGTTTTCTGTGAGTAACACTCCAGTCGAGCTGGTTCATTCATGCCGAAGCATGGCTCTCCTACGGTTATACAATTGTAGAGAATCTTAGAACAGTTGTATATTCGTACGTATTCCATTTATAATATTGAAGGAGGATCAAATTCTATACAGTAATGTTTAGTACTTTTAGGTAGGTACACCGTGTGTTGAGGATTTTGATAGATTATTATATTGCCTTAGTTAGTCCTTGTGTCTTCGAAAATTCGGGAAAATCATTGTTTTGCTGATATCAGTGGCTTTTATTGGCACCCCTCACCAGCTTTTATATACAGTCCAATCACCACACTGTGTATTTACCTATTATAAGCTAAAATTTAAATTAGAAACAGGTTATACGAAATTTCATCAAATGGAAGTCATTATATTATCGCACTGCTACCGCAAGAGGGCATCAGAGATGCATGGTGACATGGTCGGATTCGAACCGCGGTCCCCCGTATGGCAGGCGCGTTCTTATCCCTCGAGATACCATAGCTCTCTAGTATGGACTGACAAAATAGGACCGCCAAAAATAGCAAACACCATTATTCAGGGCTTGGCAGAATAGCGATTGCTCTGCGAGGCATAAATGAACGCATGTAGGTACAGTCAGAATCAAAAGTAGCTGAACATTTTAGAACTTTGTCACACTAACCATTGCGCAGCTTCAATAAGTGTTTGACTTACTCAAGCTTCGCAAAACTTAGTGTGACAAAGTTCTATAATGTTCAGCTACTTTTGATTCTGACTGTACTATGCAATTTTATTATTATTTATTAGCTTTTTCGTTCAAGCAGTGTTTGGTCTTTTTCAGGGGCATGGATCCCTACAGCTTATCCATGAACCTCGTTTATCAATATGTTTTATGTAGTGAACGTGCCTATAATGTGAGTCATACGTAGAATGTTATAATAAGGAACACTAATATTTTTTTAACAATCGCTAAATTAAAGACACAATTTTTTGATGAATATCTATATTCATGCGATTACTTAATAGATAGATAGATAGATATTCTTTATTGCACAAAAATAAAATACAAGCATCATACAACAGCAACAGACAGTACAATAAGGCGGTATTATCGCTTGTAGCGATTTCTTCCAGACAACCTTTGGGTAGAGGAAAGAAATATCGTATTCGTAATAAGGGAAGGCAGTGCAAAGAAGTTTAACAAATGAAATTGAGAATGGCAGAAATATACATTATTTTATATATTAATATTATTACCATATCTTCTAAATAGCTTGCCGGAGGACATTCGACGGGAACCAGTCAAAAATATATTTAGAAACAAACTAAGAAAGTATTTTCTTGATTTAGTTTAAAATTATATACCCTATTGTGCTAAGACTCAACCGATCCTGCAGACAAACTGTGTAAACAGTTTTGCAGGACAAGTATAATTTGTTTACAAATTTAGTTTATTTGTAAGTTTAATAATAAATACATTAAATAAATTAAATACATTAAATAAATTTAATAATATTACATTACATAAATACATTACACACATTTGTATAGTTTTAGAAGGAATTTTGACATCTTGAAACATAACATCTTCTCTAAGTCTACGGTGTTTATTATCAATATTGATCAGGAATTCAGCAATTCAATTCAATTTTTATTTGCATAAAAACACGGTATATACACTCCTCAAAGTATATGCAAGATTCACATGTTTAGCCAAAATTTATAGCATGCACTTGTCACCATTATCGATCCAAAAAATATTTTGTCATAGAAGCAAAGCAGGTGGTATTACTCAAACTCAGCGTCATGACCTTTTTTTGCATGGCCATGACATAGGTTAAGTGAGGGCCATAAGGTTATTATTCTCAGGTGAGGGCCATTTTTGTTGGAAGTCGGAACACACAGAACGTTTATGCAGGCAGTGCATAAATTTTCTGTGTGGGGGTTATTCGTTACCCTTATTAAAATATTTTTTGTCTTTACTTCGGTTTTTCGCCGCGTGTGAGGTTAAAACCTAAGATCTGTAATTCAAAGCACGCATTCATAATGGAATACAAGTAGGTAACCAAAAAGATAGATTCAAGCCATTCTGTTTACGACTGCTAAGTCTAAATGCAAGATGGATCCCACAACTTTTTTACGCTAGAAGAACTGAGATACGAGATTTGGATTTGCAGTTAAGTTTTTTATTTTATTGCATTTTTAAAATAGTTCAAAATAAATGTCGATTTTTTCACGACATCTGTCGTCAATGAATTATATTGATAATATTGATATTTTTAAATAAAATATTCATGCACGTCAGCATGCGCGGAATTAAGTCAAAAAAATAATTGTAATAAAAAAAAATAAAAGGGTCCATATTCTCTCTATTGCGATATTGGCGGGTAGTACCTACTCGTACAGGTCACCCGAAACATGACCCTTAACAGGGCACGACCGTTTTTCGGACCATAGCATTATCGATCACACGTTGACCGGCTTCCAAGCTCTAATCGTGTGGATTGAGTCTTTCAATTTGTGTCTATTTATGGTACGAATACCATCGTAATGTTAAAAATTTACTAAGTACTTACTCGCCAAAGATTTCAAATATTTAATATGTACCTATTTGAACAACGAAGTAGAGGTAGACGTTAAGTAAACAAAAATGGTAATGTCGATAGTGATTGAAATGAGATTACGAATATTGAAATAGCCACTAAAATATGTCTGTATTAAATCAGCGTTTTCAAGCCTTTTTCCTTAAGCGTTTCTAGGAAAATCGGTGCGATTTCCAACTACCCCTACATTTTCATCCCTACACATTTTCATAACACCGCTACAGTAGATAAATATTGCTACTCGTATCTACTATTCAACTACTGTGCGCTCTTTCAATACAAAGGTTATGTTATTACTAGTATGTATGTTATTTATTGGGAATAAAATAGCACATAAAGGTCGTATCAACTATCCAGTTAGTGTCGATTCATAGAGGAAACTACAACGATGGATAATGAAGAGCATATCAAAACAGTTATTGATATTGTAGCGAAAAAAGTTAGTGTAGGGCATCCCCCAGTCAGATGGAGTGACGATCTATGCAAAATGGCTGGCTGAAGCTGGATGAGAGTAGCCAAAGATCGATCGGAGTGGTATATATCTACTGTGACACCGCGGTGTTTGTAGAAAAACGAAATTTTCCACGGGTAAATGAAAAGAATATAATCGAAGAATAATAAGAGATATTCAAACTTGCGTGTGATGAAAACTTTTGTATGTTCAGTGTACGGTGGTATATATCTACATTTATAAATTTTCGTGTTACATTATAACTATAAAATATGTGAGTACAAAATATTGTACCTCGTAACACATTTTGTGTTAATCCCCGTCTTAATTAATTGTAGATATAATATCTATTGAAATATACCTCTATTCGTGGTTCCTTCATCGTCATCGTCTCCCAATATTAGCCATTTCTCCCTTTCAATACAAAGGTTATGTTATTACTAGTATGTATGTTATTTATTGGGAATAAAATAGCACATAAAGGTCGTATCAACTATCCAGTTAGTGTCGATTCATAGAGGAAACTACAACGATGGATAATGAAGAGCATATCAAAACAGTTATTGATATTGTAGCGAAAAAAGTTAGTGTAGGGCATCCCCCAGTCAGATGGAGTGACGATCTATGCAAAATGGCTGGCTGAAGCTGGATGAGAGTAGCCAAAGATCGATCGGAGTGGTATATATCTACTGTGACACCGCGGTGTTTGTAGAAAAACGAAATTTTCCACGGGTAAATGAAAAGAATATAATCGAAGAATAAAAGAGATATTCAAACTTGCGTGTGATGAAAACTTTTGTATGTTCAGTGTACGGTGGTATATATCTACATTTATAAATTTTCGTGTTACATTATAACTATAAAATATGTGAGTACAAAATATTGTACCTCGTAACACATTTTGTGTTAATCCCCGTCTTAATTAATTGTAGATATAATATCTATTGAAATATACCTCTATTCGTGGTTCCTTCATCGTCATCGTCTCCCAATATTAGCCATTTCTCCCTGTCCTCACTGGCAGCCATTTGCAGATAGTCCGTCATTCAATCTAGCCGAAGGGCGCCTGCGTGGTGGGCCGGAAAGCCTAGGGCAGCTAAAGTGACGTAGCGTGGCGTTGGTCACCGCCCGGGGCGGAAGACGATTTTGCTATTTACAATTCTTTCCCCCAGGATAAAACCTGCATTTCAAAAAGTGACATACTCATCGCCCATGTCATAGCCGCCCGCTTTTCTTCTTCGACCTTCACCCACATGGATGGAACCACCGAGATTTTAACGCCCCCTAAAAATGCAGCCATTGTTGCCGGTTCAAACGGTCTGTTTGAAACATCTTTACCTACCATTTTACTAACGACATTTTGCTGCCCCTGGGCTTCTGCCGCCCGGGGCGGGCTCCCTCCGACCTAGCTAAGTTACGCATGCTGGGCAGCTTTCCGAGTCGCGGTCTCCACTCCAGAACTTTTCTGTCCCAACGGTTGTCAGTCATATGCCGATTGCCACTTTAGCATGCTGATTCGTTAAACTGCTACTTCGGTCGGTTACCTTTAAGGTTCTTTTATCTACACTCATGTCAGAATCAAAAGTCAAAGAAAAACACATTTTGACAGGCATTACAATGAAAATTAAAAAAGAACGTGTTGCATAATGATTTTTTTTGCACTTTATGCAACAGCTGACACTTTACGGAAAAGCTAATAAATTAAATGACAATACTAGAACAAAATTATACAGCCGAAAAATTCAAAATACTGTCCTTATGATTTTTACTTAGGACATGGATTAATTATGTGTTAGTCCATGCTTAGAATATTAAAATATGAATGCAGATAAAGTAGTGTATGAGACATAACTTGGTATTAAAACACTCGCGAATACTGTTAAAAAACTCACCAAGCCTCGTTTTTTTAAATCTCGCTCGTGTTTTAAAAACCCTCATCAAAGGCCTTACCATGAGTTTGAAATACTATCCTCGCTATCCAAAACTATTGCTCTGTCTCTTTCACATGGAAAACAATGAAAGGGACAAAGCGATAGTTTTCGATAGCGAGAACAGTTGTCGGGCACCTTTAGGTATAATTGCTTATTTTATCAGAACTCGGTACTCACCTTGGGTTGTTGTTTCTTCCTGGCCTCGCTGCGCAAGAGTGAGCACCGCAAGGCGTTCCTCTCCGCCACCCGCCTGACGGCTGCCTCCTCTGTTTTGGGTCTCACTCCGGCATCCCAGGCCCTGTTCATATAAATATTATACTTTATTATTATAAGCAATATTTCTATGTAATGGCAGTATTGAATTTATTGTAATATTTTTTTGGTTGGGATTGAGACCGCACAGTAACGAAAATGACCAAAACGATCACGCCGCACCTCGTGCACATAATTATTTTGTGTCTCCTCACTGTGGAATCGACTTCTCTCAGAGGCATTTCCGAAACCGTTGCGACCGTAAAATCTTTCTAAAACCGTCAATACGAGTAGGTACAACATTCCATTTGGTTTAGTGGATGTTCATACGAGGCGATTTTGAACAATAATAATTTGTTTTTATAACAAGTTTTCCACGCAAGTATATTTCAGCCGTCTAAGTACACGTCTAAATCTAAATAAAAGAAAAGTACATTAATTTTAATTGGTTCATGTTGGTTTTGAAAGTAGTATAGTAGTCTTATTTATTTTGTCTGAATATTTGACTGCTAATTATCACTAAACCCATTCATCATCATCATCATCATCATTTCAGCCAATAGACGTCCACTGATGGACATAGGCCTCGATCAATGTTCTCCACACAGATCGGTCTTGTGCCGCCCGCATCCAATGGATTCCCGCGATCTTCACCAGATCGTCGGTCCACCTTGTGGGGGCCCTGCCACGGCTGCGACTTCCTGAACGTGGCCTCCACTCGAGGACCTTGCCGCCCCAACTTCCGTCTGTTCTCATCGCTATGTGCCCTGCCCATTGCCACTTGAGGCATGCAATCCTTTGGGCTATGTCTGTAACCTTAGTTCTCCTGCGGATCTTATCATTTCTGATACGATCACGCAGGGATCACTAAACCCATTGGATAGACCTAAATGTAAAATAAGTAAATAATGATTAAAGTTGTTCGGTTATTATGATTTCGGTTTCGATATGATTTCAAAGTATTTTGCTTATTAATAGATATTTATTCGCCGGAGAACTTTTATCATCAGCAGTATTCTAAGGATATTGCAAAAATTACCATTTTGACAGGTTTTGACGTTCTGAGTATAAATGTATATAACCCAAAAACTGCGTAAAAGACTAAAATTATTTTTTCACCTTTACAATTATACATTATCCTCTATTGGCAAAATTAATAGTTACCACAGGAAAACGTCTTATTCCTATGGGAAAACATCATTTAAGGCGGGCCAAGCTGTTAAGGAGCAAGTTTACTGTCGTAAATATAAATACTTGTATGTTTCCTAATAACCCTTAATTTCACCAAGCTTTAAGCTATAATATTTCAGCATTCTGGTCTCTCGAGATATACTAAACCGTATTGTACTACGGATAATCTGAAATAACCTTGCGACCCTTAACCGAATTCTGAGGGTGGGGTGACGAGAAGACTTGCCGAAGTTCACCAATGCTGCCCAGCCTATGCGAATTCTTCCTTGCTTCTCTCTCGAAGTTGTTCTTGCTAACGAGAGAGAAACGTAGCCTTCCTAAAAGGCCGCACGCAATCTCCACTCCCTCTGGTGTGACCGATGTCCATGGACGGCGGTGATTACTTACCATCAGTTGACTCGCTTGCTCGTTTGCCTTCCTTTATCATAAAAAAAACCGAAACTGAAATAAATCTTTATTTTCGTATAAATATTTGGCCAAGATCTCACCAGCTGGTACCCAAGTGATGAAGTGGCCGCCTATTCACGCTTCGCTTTGAAATCGTTCAAATAATTACGTTTAGGGAACACTTCAGTTATTTCCTTATTCATATTCGTTATTTCTGGTTTCCATAAGACATGGGAAAATCTTATAGTCAGAGATTTGTACATATCCTCGATCGATGGTTGATTTATCTCCCTCATGGAACTATTAGATCCGCTCCCGCTCACGCGCGGACGCGATACGGCATACTGCGTAGCGCGTAAGTCAACGACCTCTCAACGATCAACGAACGATATCTAACCCACTTCTCTGCTACATCAGTTAATGGCACAAAATGTTTAAAATCGACATTTATGCAGTATTTTACATTATATGATTATAATAGTATTTAATACGAATTGTATTAAAATCTGACATGTCCCTAATCAAACCTGATTTCCTGTAACATTGATTGCTTTATTACTAATCTATTATAAAGCAGTTTGTTTACCCACTACTTATACAGTTTCGTTCTTGATCATTACGCACTAACAAAGAAAAAAAGAGTTAAATACTTAGGGAAGTGACGACCCTATATCCCGCTGATGAGAGCATGAGCTCTTGCGAGCAATATCTCTCATCAGTGCAGTCCAGGGCAGCGGTGCGTCATGCTGAATGGGATGTGACGTCCCTTGAGCCCCATATCCCTGAGAGCCGATCAGGTCCCTCCCCCTGCTTGCCTTTATTGGCTAGCTGGGGTGGACCCCAGAAGGATCAGCAGGACTCTCACCTCTGGCTAGGCAAGCCATCGGCCGGCCAGAATAGGATGTCAGACCAATATGCTCGCAGGGTGGAAGTGACAGGTGCATAAGTCACAAGTTGGCATAGTGTCTTTAACTACAGATACTGAGTAGAAAGCGGTGTACACCTCTCGACACCCTGACCGGCTCACACCAATGTTGCCCACCTTGCTATATCTGGTAGCTAGCTTGAATTGAGAAATAAAAGTTGTTGAAACTTTTATATGCCTTTATTTGGCAGTAAAACGTTTTACACTACAAAGCGCCGTTTTAAAGATATTTAACGTTAGCAAAACCTAAAATAAATATTCGGTTTGGAGAAAATTTTTGCAATATATACCTAGATATTGTTAAAATATAATAATGTAAAAATATATTGAAAAGTCATGCTTTGGGTCTTGCATTGTCCTAGTAGAACAATAGCTAATATGAGGTAATTCTCTTTCATTTAATGCGGATTCGACCAACACGACAGTTATAGGAGAATAACTATCCGCGTGGTAATTTATTCCGTTACTCAATTTTCGTAATAACCCAAATTGTATTCTTCCAAAGTCAGTATAGATATACCTTGATTTACAAGTGAATGATCGAATGACTTTATAAACCGGCAAAAAGTTTAAAAACTAAAACCCGACTACCAAAAAAACACGCTGTAAAAAGTACGCAAAAGGAAATTGTCTCAGCTGAAATTATTTTGGCCGTATTGCTGTGATCGTATGCCACCTACACTGTAGCAAAACAGATTCATTGTAATAATAAAATAAAATCAATGTGGCATACGACCACGGCAATACGGCATAATAATTTCAGCAAAGACTATTTACTTGTTTCATTCTTTTTAGAGCGTGTTTTTTCGGTAGTCGGGTTTTAGTTTTTTAAGTTTATTTTCTGATATTTCTGAGATTTTCTGATATCTATAAGCGTTGCCGTGTGGTCCCCGGCAGAGTAGAATAGGCCACCCTCACTCTTACCGAGGTGTCGTAAAAGGCGACTAAGGTAAAGCTGCTGGCATGATCATTAGCACCCAGAGAAGGAAAACTCTGCATTTCAAAACCCTCGCCAACCCGCTGCCAAGCGTGGTGAGTATGGAAATTACCCCTCATGTGATTGAGGGAGGCCCGTGCCCCAGCAGTGGGGACTTAAATGGGCTGATGATGATGATGATGATGTTGCCACTGTCTGTAAATTTACCTTTACTATATCGATATTTGGCGAGTTTCCTTAATCTTGTAAATAAAGGAACGCTCTTTTTTTGCAACCATATTAGGTAAGGTTTATGCCTTATGCTCGATTCGACCAATCATTATCCGTGGATAAATCTATGGTATAACGTCATATTTGTATAGAATGACAGCGCTATACCATGGATTTAGTATCGGATATGGGTTCGTCGAATCGGCCCTAAATCATGTAAAAAAGGAACGCTCATTCTTTTGCAATAGGAACGGAAAAGGGATAAGGTTTTCTTAATTCACTACCTTACTAAATTCGAGCTCAAAAACCATATTTCATTTTTATAAGGGTTTCAAAATGCGTCTTCAATATTTTAAAAATAACCAATCCAATTACTTGTCAGATAAACACGCGCGCATTATGAAGCTTAGCCTCACTGGGCTCATCGCTTAAGCTCCTGGGCGGGATTGTGGCTGGTTCCGAACTGATCCTTTGTTAAGCGAGAATGAAATTTAAATTGTATACTAAAGATTTAACTAACTCGAATAAAAGTTAATTTTCTCGGCCTTCTATCCTCTTGTTTTGTTCGTTAATTTTTCAGCATGAATTCTGTGGATTTTTTGTCTTTACGCTCTCTTAGGCTCGGTTCGACCAATCTTTATCCGTGGACAAATATATGGTATAACGTCAGATTTAGCATCATACCATAGATTTTGTATCGGATTAAGGCCCGATTCGGCAAAACTTTATTCGAGAATTTATCTATGGTATAACGCTGTCATACCCTACAACTCGTAGCTTATACCATAGATTAGGTATATAAAAAAAGTTTTTTACAAATTGGATACCAATTTCTTTTTATTTTATTCATTGGTTTGACAAGTGTAGTGCTTGTTACTTGAAAATGTACCTTTAGGTCTGTAAGACGAGAATCATTACTCTGCCGTAACACAGTTTTTACTAGTACGGAGAGTAAGGAATCTTTTTGTTTTGTACTTATCTGCACGATTAGTTATTAGTAGCAGAATATTTGTGGTTATTTAACTGTTATGTAATATACCTAATACATAATTACGTCATAAAGATTTCTAAACCGGAACGGTCAGTTTCTTTGGGATAGGCTTACGTTCAACAACAGATGGCTTATATTTTATTCTATGATGAATTTCTATTAGGAAAAAAAATTTTTTATTTTAATTTTGAATTTTGAACGTATTGCACGGTAAGTGGTATTTTCTTACATTAAAACGAATTAGATTGGCATTGCAATTAAAGCATAGTAATGATTCTCTCAGATTACTCCCCTCTTAATCCTCCATATCTTAGCGTGTAGTTCCCGTTTGCTCCTAAGTTGTCGCTATGGAGCCCAGCTCACTTAGACCAAGATTCAGGATTTAGGGAGTCTGGTAATTACAAAGAAGCGACCGCCGTCTGACCTTTGCAACCCTTTAACAGGGAAAACAGACCAATTGTACGTTTCAGTGCTAGATCTAGCCATTTTTATGCTTATTCAGCCCTTACGATTATGATTTAGTTCCTAGCCCAATTTCTAGCCCCGAAATGTACTAGGATCAATTTGTATTGAGCAAGGCTGTCCCTAATGGTATAGACGGACCCCTGTCAATACCATTAGGGACAGCCTTGCTCACAACCATCAACGTTGTCAGCACAAAGTAAGAGTAAAAAATAGAGTCAGGTAATATTATCCCCCATCTCTTCCTGTCCTCTAAGAATCATTCGTCTGCTTTGAGATCCATTGTTATTATTTTAGTAGCTATATTTATGTATATTTAATCATTTATATTATATTCTATGTATTATGGCGTATATTCAAATTTTATTTATGTATTTGTATTTAAACTTTCTGTATAGGTATATAAATATTTAAGATTGCACCACCCTACACCTTTTTTTTTTTGGCACCCTGGGAAAATGCCTTACGCATACCCGTCCACTGGGGGGGCGGACGGGTTATGTCGGACTCACCTCTGGCGAAGGCTTCTCTTAACGAGAAGCTGGCCAGAGGCATACCGACTAAAAACCCAGGGGTGCTCCCGTCTTCGCCAGAGTGGGGAGGGGACATGAGAATCTGACTAAGAAGTCTCCCTTCATGTCCCTCCCCTGACCGCCCTACACCTTCATCAAGTGTACTTTACCCAAATGTTGCCTAAAAGAGATCGCTCATAGTGATAAGGCCGCTTCGTTGTACACATTCTGTAATACCTAGTTTTTAAGTTTTCATACTTTATTTTGAGTGCAATTAGAGTATATTCATTCATTTATTAGTTGAAGTGCCCTGTATGTTGCCATTTTTTGAGCGCTGCTCTGGGCAGCTCAGTGCGAGAGAGATGCATCGGCATAGGTACCTACGCAAATGACTTGCTACTATAATGTAAGTATTAGAAATAAGTCTGGTTCTATTCAAACTTTATTATTACTAATATATATTTTTTTATTTAGTTAAACTAGCGACACTCATGTGTAACAGTGTCAAGGACCAATCGACAAGGTTTTTATGACGCTCTAAATTTAAATATTATTATTGTAATATGTTATAACAAAAGGAAAATCTTGTCTGACTAAGAATTCTCTGATGAATACTTAAACATTTAAGCTGTTTTTAATGAAGTGTGTGTTTATTTTTACATTTTCGAAACATAAATAGTTAATTAAACTTTATTGCCTAATTTTACAATATTGGCAAAATCTAGCCTTTTTTGGGACTCCAATTAGCCCGAAAACCTGGCACCGAATTGGCAACACTGGTTTCAGAAACTATCCAAAATGTGCATATTCCCGCGTGATATTTTAACCCCCAGCCGAGCTAATGGTGGAAATATGCACATTGATTTGAAAAGTGCATTCTCCGATTGGAACTACGACCTCCCAATTGAAAGCGCATGGAATACATAAAGCTACTTATATCGATTTACTTGTGATTAGGTATAACGTATATTGCTCGGAAATACCCTTACTTACCATATACATTGATGTCGCCCCGTTTCTGTATAACATGCATGAGAGCTAAATCAGGTATTTGATTGGAAGCATTCTAGTAATTTGATTAACATACCTTAAAGTTTCCGATGTGACTAATTGAGGTTCTATCGCTGGGGGCGGTGGCCTTCCGCTATTGAATAGCTGCTGAACGGCCGAGTTCGTCTTTGGCGTGGTTACGGTCAGGATCAGCGGAGTTTCCAATCTGCACAGACAAATATCAAAACTTACACATCTGCACCTGGATTTTCCAAGATTGATACTTATGTCAAAACGGCTGCCAGCACACGTGACATGAGCTTTTAATATCCGATACCTAGAATACATCGCTCTGTGCAGCTTACGGGATTACTGGGGTATTGGGTATTGTATGTATTAGACCTGGCAAATACGTATCTTTCAAAAGATTGGAACATTTGTATCTGGATCAGTGCAAAGATACGGTACAATGAAACGTTTCATTTGAATCATTTGGAACATTCCGCTCATTCGGCTCACTCGGATCATTCGAACCATTCGGCTCACTTAGATCAATCAGCTCATTCAGATCATTCCGTTCATCAGCTCATTCGGATCATTCGGCTCTCTCCGATCATTCGGCTCATTCGTATCAGTGAGCGAGATTACTACCGCGTACCGATTTACCACGAGATCCATTTGAGTCGAATGATAAATTCGGAGCAAAAATTAGAGATTCGGAACAGTGTATCATTTGGCGGAGTCAGATCACTGAGTTGTTTCAGTATAAAGTTACACACGTCGAGTATTCAGTTTTCCTACATGTTCTATTTACGTGATTTGCTCAGGATTTACAGCGTGACCGGAGATCGGTGTCCGATCGGAGGCGAGTCAAACAATTTTATAGGCAAATCGACTCTTTTTTCTTAAGTTTTACCATCCCTTATCCGCTAAGCTACTATCGCTTATTTCAACTAAGCTTGAAAAATTGAATTGCTGAAATCAATCATTCTAATGAGAAAATAATCGACTTGCTTCCGCCCACTCATTTTCAAATCGGTAAACATTTTGCTTAAAATACATAATTAGCGATATAATGCGTTCATTTATATGTTGTATCATCTGTCTTGTACCATTTTTCAAGCAAATAATAAAATATTCTATTCTCTTCTATGCAGATAAATGAATAATAAAGCATTTAGAAAATCTACTCTATCGCCCTTACCACAAGACTCAAAACATAAAATAAAACTACAAAAAAACAAAAGATACTACTTGACTGATTCCTTTTTCAAAATTGACCAATTTTAATAAAAAAAAAATTATCGTTTTTTTCTCTCTCTTTTAGTTTTATATAATTCTTTCCTTTTCATTTTTTTTCCTGGATGTTAGAACAGTGGAACTTTTGGCCATATTTATGGACATATTTAGGTTTTAGATTGTCGATTAAAGCAAACGAAAACATGGCCACATGCTTTATAGAGGTTATAATGAAAAACATTTTTGTTTAATTCTCCTGAAACAATCCAAAGAGCTAACAGTAACACTAAACAGTAAGCTAAGTCGTTTTAATACAGCCCTAGTAGATTTTTCTTACCGATGTGCTGTATTGGTGCTGTAGTCTTTCTGTGTGCTGGTTTCACTGTCGGTGGTTTGCGTCGGTTCAGGTGCAAGCTTAAGCGTGGTTTCCTCCTCAGACGGGTCTCTGGGCCTCTCCACAAACCTCACTGACCGTGGGGTTACGGAACCGTCTTCATCACTTGCCGTTGTGGTTGATCTTTGGTCGTCGTTCTGTGTAATAAAGGCTAAGGTAAGTATCAAATATATTTATAAAGTACTTTTTAACCCCCGACGCAAAAACGACGGGGTGTTATAAGTTTGACGTGTCTCTCTCTCTGTGTGTGTGTGTGTGTGTGTGTGTGTGTGTGTGTGTGTGTGTGTGTGTGTGTGTGTGTGTGTGTGTCTGTCTATGGCATCGTAGCTCCCGAACAAATGAACCGATTTTGTTTTTGTTATTTTTTGTTTGAAAGATGAATAAGGAGGGAGTGTTCTTAGCTATGTTGGATAAAAATCGATCCAAGATGGCCGCCGTCACAAAGATTTGTATTTTATATTTTAACACAACTCCCACAATATGGGTATCATGTAAAAGGGCTTGAGTAGCAGAATATATTAAAGAGCGGTCCCCCGATGCGACAACATTTAATAAAAATATATATACCTATAAACGGTTAAGAGCAGGTTAATTAGCTGCTAATGTAGGGTCATAATTTCAAAGTTATTTTTTGCTTTTTAAAGGTTTTTGACATTGGTTATTTTCACCGTTTTTGTGTCTGGGGTTTTTACATTTTAAATTTAATTTTTGCTAATACATTTGAATATCTATCTTGTATTAATCTTCCCTTGAAGTATTTTTATGATATTCATAGTTAATTTTATTTTCTACATATTGACATTCCGAATCAGCTGTAGATTCATAAATCGCACCCCCAGTGGAAGATAAGCATAAGTGGTCTCCGAACCATCAATTTTATCATATTTGAAAAGTACGTTTTAAGTTACATGTAGAATTTCTTCCATTAATTCGTCAAATTAAAGATGACAAATATGAAAACAATTCAACATATGTCTTTTTAAACATACTTTTAAAATATGATAAATTTGATGATTAAGAAGTAAGACCTGCTTATTTTCCACTGGGAGTGCGAAATGTTCTGTATAGACTTAACGTAAGCTAATAACAGAACTATATTGCCGCAGTAAATACGTGTAATTAATACTTTTGATAGGGCATTTCATGCTCAATGCAAATATCTAGCTACAAAAATTTTACGTAAGAACGTATTTAAAGTAGAAATAAAGGTTGTCGACCATATTTCTACAGTATGAATAATTTAACAATGCACTAGCTGAGAAGTACCCCTACATCGTACCAAGTCGATTTATACGACCCCCACGGGATACGTGCTTTATCGGTAGCATATGGCAATAGCTGGGCCTTACATTTAGTATTTCATTTTTAATATTAAAATGAGTTCAGTAAACTACACTCAACGAACTAACCAAAAAAAACTGTCAATAAGTTATATTAAAATTATTTCAGGAAATGCATATATGATAAGGCCGGCAACACATTAGCGATCTCTACGATTTCGCGGATGTTCATGGGCGGCGATGATTACTTTTCATCAGGTGACTAGCTTGCTCGTTTGTCCGGCTCTAGCATAAAAAAAATGAAAACCTTTTCATTCTTCTTCGTGATGCGCGCTGCCAAGGAGTGGAATAGAATGTCCTGCCTGCGTTTGTTTTTCCCAAATGACTACAACCATATTTTTTAATGCTAGAGTGCATAGGCAGGGTAAGCTCGCTCAGACGTGGGTTTCTTCTCAACCGTTGGGTTCAGTGTGAAACCAAGAGCAAGTCCATCATGAATGAAAAAAATACTTTGTAGTTATTTTTTTCATTACTGACCTAATTGTGAAAGCAGCTCGTTAGATTACACTACAATAAGTATTTTGACAGATTGTCGTAACTCTACATGGTTATGTCCGTACATAATTTAACTGTAGGATTTTTGGAAGATTTTTACTATCCGGACATCGTTGCTTACCATAACAACAAGGTAAATATGTAAATAAGAATTATGTTTGTGCCCTTACACCGATGTTTCCATACAAAACATTTCCCGGCATCACACAGTTAAAGTAGATAATTACAGTATCGATTGCCTAAGGAAGAAGAAAGAAATAAATAAAATGGGGTTATATTTTTTATAACATTTTTTCCTATCTTTTGTAATGAGGAAATGACAAGAGGAAAATGAACATTAGGAAACAGTTAATAAATCCTGCTGATATTAATTTATATTAATAAAGTTTCTGCGAAACATGTTGATTATTATATTTTAGCATCCGTTAAATAAAATATTCCATCATGACTTCGTCACGAAAATATAATTGCTATAGAATTAAATCCTACCTATCTCTTACCTATTAATATTAAGATACAATTCTCGTTTGAAGTAGGTATTAGAAAACAAAGCCTTTGTAAAACAGTTCCCTATTATTACTTTGTTTTTTTTTACCAAACAATAACAATATTGCTAGATAAACGATTCTAACTGTAGAGGTATTTATGTCACGATTTTATAAGTGTCATCAATAATAATTACTGAGCCAATGTTCACAAATCATAATTACGTTCACTGGTAGGTATTTGTATTATTCACATTCATGCTAGATTAGGTAATTTCGAGATTTAGTGTAATGATTAGTTATTTTAATGTTGTTCTGTTTTGTTTTATTGCTAAAATTAATTTGTTAATTTAAGTCCTTTTTCTTTTCGTTTCTGTCTAAGATACAGGAAATTCCTAGTTTAGGCAGTTCCTAGTCTTTTATGTTCTAACGATTTTTCAATAAAATTTTATTATTATTATATTATCAATATTGTTTACTTTAGTAGACAAGAGACACAAAAAAAATTGTCTTTCAGGAGTCAAATTCATAATGCTGTATGATTTTAAAATAACAAATGTAGGCGGTTCATTATTTTGAAGTACGAGTATATTAGATATGTGTATTATACAGAGGTCGGAATTAGTTAGTGTTATTTTTATACTTGCACTGATTTCTTACAGCGGAGGAATTAATTGGATATGCCTCAAATATAGTAATCTCTACTATTTATAAAGAGGTAAATCCTACAGACAAACGGCATCGCTTTCTTCTTCTTCTTCGTTTTGAAAATTATTTTAAAATATAAGGATTATTTAACTGTCAAAAACGCTTCATTCAGCAATATGGCGTCGAATCATTCGAGTGACGTCAACCTTTTCTAAACAAGTAGGAAATTCGATATCACACGATAAATTAGATACATGATTAGCGTTCCGCATAGATAAAACACAATGGTGTCGAGTCTGTCACTTGTTTATTTTTTGTTTGTTAAAAGGCTGACGTCACAGTAAGTAAAGCCAATCAAAACCGTTGATGGTCACGTAGTTCCAAGCACAAAACCAATTAATTTTATTTTGGTGAAAATATTCAATTAGTTTCGTTTGTTTTATTGTTATTTTTCTTTTTAAAGCTAGAAACTATGCGGATGACTATAAATATATCTTTATTTTTCATACTTTTAAATAGCCTATTCCGCCCTCTGATTATGAAAATCTGCCTACCGTTGTCTAGTTTTTCAAAAAAGGTACCGTCTATCTGTATAAATTATCTAGCATTTATAAAAAATATCCGACTATAAGGACTTACCACCCTAATCATAGCAATCACCTGTTCATTATTGTCCTTGTCGGTGTCCAGGGACTTCCAGAGCCGACCCCCCTTTAGGATGCCCCCCCTCCTCTGTCGCAGAGGGGAATTTTCAGAGGACGGCCGCTCTTCGGTCTCCGCCGTGTCACTTTCCTCGCCTGAAATTCAAATCTATTGGGGCTCTCATTGTTTACAAATGAACCGATTGACATTGAAATTTCTGTACCTGTATTCTTATAAAAAGCATTAGAATCGTACGTAACTAATTTTAAATAGATTCATTTTGACGCCTGATGCATAAAACTTTGAAATAATATCCTCCAACCGATTTCGGCTAAGGCAGCTAATCTTAACGATCAGTCACGTACGCCGGATATATTATTAGTGCTCAAGTGTGTGCGCAAACACATTTGCACTCTCTATTCCCTTGGCCTCATAATCCGATGTGACACCAGTGTGACACGACCGGAGAGGGATCAGGTGCAGAACCAACGGCTTAACGTGCTATCGGAGGGGTATTAGACCGTAGGTCGTGGGTTCGTTCCCCGCCCTGGACAAAAAATCGTATGATGAACAAACACTTGCAGACAGGCTTAAATTAATCGAAGGTCAAATTATCAGCTATTCTTAGCAAAAGAAGAGGCAAAATCTGGCAGATTCGGGGAATCAGCTATTGTAATATTAACGATCTTATTTTAAACAATTTCGGGGTCACATCCTCTCGGCAAACACTTATACTATTTATTAAATAACCATGCACAAATGTTGGGTCCGTTTATGTACGCGAAAAATTGATTCACGCGAAAAGTGGCCGCTTTTGGCGTGAATAAATTTTTCGCGTACGCGTTAACCCAACATTTCTGCATGGTTATTTAATGAATAGTATAAGTGTTTGCCGAGAGGTTGTAACCCTGACATTGTTTAAAATAGATCCGGTTTAGTAGCCTAAAGATTAAAATCGATTGGCGTCGCCAGTGTGCCCTACCCGTCACCTTCACAAGCCCGGCTACTCTGGCTAGCTGTCTGGTTCGGTGACCCTTAGGAAGTGTCGCATTTATTTCTGAATAACGCCATAGTCATGATTAAAATAAGTACTTAGATACTATCAATAGACTGAACACGGAATAGTAATGATGCCCCAGGGGTTTATCTAGGCCTAATGGGTCTTTCAAAACAATTTACATGGGATACCTACAAGACGAATGAGAATTTATACTCACTTGTCTGTGGTGCTGTCGAAAGTTCGGCCTGAGCTTCTTCTAGGCATAGGTCTGGGGTACTTTCTGTAACAAAAAACATCATCTTTTAAAAAATATATTATTTTCCACTACATAATTGTTTTACTACATAATTGAAGGTATATGTGGGTGCAGGCAATGATATTAACATCGTCAGCCCATTTAAGACCCCACTGCTGGGGCACGGGTCTCCCTCAATCACATGAGGGGTAATTGCCATACTCACCACGCTTGGCAGACGGGTTGGCGAGGGTTTTGATATAAATGCAGAGTTTTCCTTCTCTGGGTGCTGATGATCATGCCAGCAGCTTTACCTTAGTCGCCTTTTACGACGCCTCGGTAAGAATGAGGGTGGCCTATTCTACTCTGCCGGGGACCACACGGCCTATGATATTAACAAAAAACTTAATTTTATTATAACCTCATTTCGTGCAGGTGTTTCGAGCTATAATATGTATTGAGTGAGGGTACCGAAGGCCCAATCCCGGGAAAAGGGGGGTTTAAAGGTTGGCAGCGCACGTGTGACTACACTCGTGTCGCGGGTGTCCATGGGCGGCGACAATCGCTTACTATCAGGGTTCCGTCTGCTCGTCTGCCACCTATAAAAAAAATGCTTTACATCTCAAAAGTCTTGAATGTCTTGAATCTTTATACCATATATTCGGATAAAGATTGGTCGAATCAGGGCTTAGTCATTTTCGACTTCTACGCGGACAAAGTCGCGTGCAAAAACTATACAAATAAGAATCAGGGATATAAGTAAAAGTAAAAAGGTTTTAAAAAACGTTTCGATACTCGCACTATAAGACTCGTAAAGGCAATGAAATATATTTGATGTACACGTACCTATGTATAAAATTATATTTCAGAGACTTTTAGAGCATTATTAAAAAGCAATAATTATTTCTTATTTTTAGACATGTTCAAGCAAATAACTCTGTCTTGTCTTGTGTCGAGAATTCTGCGGGGGGTGGTAGGACGAGTCAGTAAATAAGAGGGATATAAAAGCAAAAGCGCCTTAAGCACGTCGCCCACACAAGTCACGGAGCAGGCGGCTTGGAGTCGAGGCGCGTTTTATAAATTAGTATCTATTAGTCGGGCTGTTGCCGCCTCGACGCCGCCCCGGCTTCATCTCGCCCGCGTGCCGCGACTCCAGTATGTGAGCGCACGCCATAATTTTTTTAAGAAACCTAGGAGCGACGCGCCTTCTCTTCGACTCCAGCTCGCCGCGTGTTTGCGACCTGCTCTAAGTATGAATGAATGAATGAATATACTTTTGTTGCACTCAAAATAAAGTATAAAAACTAGATATTACAGGATGTGTACAACGAAGGCGTCTTTATCACTATGAGCGATCTCTTCCAGGCAACCTTTGGTTGCAATCTTAAATATTTATATATTTACACAGAAAGTTTAAATACAAATACATAAATTGAATATGAATATACTAATACATACAATATATATGATTAATAATAGATAAATATAGCAACTAAAATAATAACAATGGATCTCAAAGCAGACGAATGATTCTCAAAGGACAGGAAGAGATAGGTGAAAGGAAGTGGGAACAGTGGTCTCAAAGGTTCAGGAAATGTGATTTAATTTGGGCTTTAAAAATGGGTAGGGAATTGGATTGCCTGATTGTCAGAGGTAAAGTATTCCATAGTCGGATAGACTGCACGGTGAAGGATTGGGAGTAGGATTGAGATGAATGAGGAGGGAACTTAAGATGGAGAAGTTTGGAAGAATGCATATGACCTCGGGTGGGCTGGAGAAACTGGAAACGCTCTTTGAGATATGGTGGAGATTTGGGACTGAAAAGAATAGTATATAGTAAGGAAAGAATGTGGGAGTCACGACGAAGACGGATAGGAAGCCATTGTAGACGAGCTCTATACTTAGATATGTGGTCATATTTACGCAAGCCGAAAATAATACGTATGCAGTAGTTCTGGAGACGCGAGAGCTTGTTGAGTAGAACCTCATTTAGATCGAGATAGCAATAGTCGGCGTAATCAAGAATTAGGAAAATTAAGGTTTGTACTAGCGCAATTTGGGTGGGTATTGGTAAGAAATTACGGAGTCGATTTAGTGATCCAGCTGCTGCAAACAGTTTCTTACTAACCTCAGCTATTTGAGTAGTCGAGGATAGGGAACTGTCGATATGAATCCCAAGGTTCTTAACCGTTTTGCTGTAGGGGATTGGAATTCCGCCAAAAAGTATGCTTGGCAATGTGCTCCAGTCAATCCTGGATAACAACCTTGAACTACCAATAACTATAACCTGCGTTTTTTAGGGTTAACCAAGAGACCAAAAAATCTGCTCCATGCCGAAATTCGGTCTAAATCGGAATTAACAGCCTGTACAATGGAGAGATCACTTAGGCTACCCTGCGTATACATTTGGAGATCGTCTGCATATAAGTGATAGGAAGAAGTGAGATTGTGGGTAATGGAATTTATGAAAATAGCAAAGAGTAGAGGAGACAGTACGCCACCTTGCGGCACGCCAGCACTAACGTCGCACCAAGCGGAAGTAGATTTATCGGCATGGATGCGCTGCCGACGGCCATGCAAGTAACTTCGAAACCAGTCAGTTACCATTGGAGATATGTAAAGAGAAAAAAGCAAACCAAGCAGGTTGTCAAAATCCACAGTGTTAAAGGCGTTGCTGAAATCCAGCAGTGCTAAGACGGTGAGTTGTTTTTCATCCATACCATGACGAATGTCATCTGTGATTTTAATCAACGCTGTAGCCGTACTATGACCTGGACGGAACCCGGACTGGAAAGCATTTAAAAGTTGGTTATTTCCCAGGAAACAGCTAAGCTGCTGATGCAAAATACGTTCTAGGACTTTTGAAAGGAAAGGAAGGATTGAGATGGGTCTGTAATCAGAGTAGGATGTGGGGTTTCGCTTCTTGGGTAGAGGGATAATTTGGGCGTCTTTCCACGCTGTGGAAAAGCTCCTCGTGGAGAGAAATGATTTAGGATATGCGTAATAATAGGAGTAAGAATATCGAGGAGAGGAATGATCATCTTACGGCTGACGCCATCGCTGCCGATGGCGTTGGAAGCTATGGAGAGTATGTTCTTCTTAACATCACAATCTGATACTTGACTAAAAATGAGATTTGGGTAATCAGGCATTGGAAGAGTAGAAAGTTGATGCAATGTGTCGGCCTTTGTTGTACCATCAATGGAGGTAGAAGACGAGAAATGCTTATTTAAGGACTCAATATCCATATCTTTGATAGAGGATTTATGACGTGTTCTTCCAATTCCAAGTGACTTTAGAAACTTCCAGACATTAGCTGGACTTCCATTATCGAAAGATTTGTGAATATGGCGTGAGCGTCTCTACACGGAATAATGCAGCGATTCTTAAGTAATTTATATTTTTCACGGTTAGTGTCGGACGGATCCAGTTTGTACCTAGTTTTAGCACCATTCTTCTTGTCTCTTAACGATTTTAGTTCCTCAGTGAGGCCTCATGAGGAACTGGAGCGTGCTTATCATATAGTTGAATAAGTGAGTTAAAGAGGGTGATTTTATCATCCACACTTTCTGCACTGGCTACCACGGACCAGTCGTACGTATTATTTTGGATTTTAAGACAGGTTTTGTACGTACATTTTAATTATACATCTAAACTTTTTGTTACGTTTTACTATTTTAATTAAATTTTCTATTCCGTAACTGAATTTTGCGTGTTTATATTTGGACACCTACCCGCCGAAAAACTAGTAATACTTGAGAGAGGACACGCTTTTGATTGTATTACTGATGCGTGTGTCGTAGAAAATAAAAATATATTTTTTAAAATTAAAACCAGACTACCTCAAAACACGCTCTAAAAACTACCAAACCAGAAAAATGTCTCCGCTGAAATGATTAAATTTTCAGAGACAATTTTCTTGTTTCGTAGTTTTTGGTACATGTTGCTTTGGTATTACGGTTTTTGTTTTTAAACTTTAATTTTATTTAACATATTTTTAGTTATGTAAATGACATATTTGAAATGTGCTAAAAAGCCCCGTCGTTTCACGCAAACTTTTTTTTTAGCTCTTTACTCTAAGTCCTAGAGGGCGCTGTAGTTAATTTAATGCGACGTCATGTAACCTATAACCAGAAGACAATTAAGATGCTTCTAACGACACCTCATATGTTCAAATATGATGACTAGTTTAGAAGTTATGAGGGATTCAATAAACAACCATACATACAGGTCAAAATCATAACCCTCCTTTTTGCTTCGCCGTAGTCAGGTAAAAATATATAATAAAGAACAGATAAGACCACACACCAGTAAGTACATCCAATTGATACCAAAGTAATTAGCATAAGTCTTTGGGTAACGGGAATCAGATTGATGTTCACAGGCGACAATAGAGTTACCCTTTTTGGACTCAGTTTGCTTTGCTATATTTCTATATTATATGTGAACTACAAATAAACACGTACACAGATGCTGACACCTCGAAAGTGTACTACATAATAATATATGATACTAGTGTATTTTTTCATATCTACAAAATTGAAAAGGATATTCAAAATAAATATAACTTCAACGACATAGGTTAATACAGCCCATGCATAAATCTGTTCCCAAAGGCGTGCTAAACCTTTCTTTGCTAAAGCGAATTGCAAGTCGACGATACCGAAGCCTGTCGGATGCGGGTGTAAGATATTTTTCTACTCGACTGTACGCGCTACTAGTGCATGTCGTGCATCGAATATAGTGACATTTAACCTTATCGGTGCATTTAACCGACATTCAGACGTCGGTGAATAAATTTATTGGATTTCTTCTACGGCTCTATCTATATATGAAATGCTTTTTTGTATGTACGTAATTTTGGTTAAATATCTAGATTTTTGCTACACAAAGTTGTGTTGATTTCTAATATTGGTTATACTTTTGCCACATGAATTAATGTATACGTATACTTGAACCTAATAATAATATACCCTGTTTGTACACACGTGACACAGCGTCACGTGAAGTTGGATTTTGGTCTGTCCTTGTGTCTCAGACACAAGTACAACGGGGGTATCTCGATCTGACGCCGCCTGTACATAAATAGACTTATAGACATTTCCGCCTCGCAGCGAAAACGCAACAGGGTTCATTGCATGGTATTTCAACGAGTGAATAGGCTGTTACTAGACAGGCATGATCCATCCTCGGCCACGGAAGCGAAAACGTTCAGGCGCTTTTCTATAAGGAAACCCTTACTAATCCAGTTAACCTAATTAGCTATTCTTAGCCAGTTAACATTCTAAATCAGTGCCCAGGTCAAACTCTGTCTTAGAGTAGGAATATGTTTATTTACAACGTCGCGTCGCCGACGAATCGAATTTTGCTGCCGTCGATTACTCCACGCCATCTCAATTTGTCGGCAGACCCCAGGGTCGGCGGCAGGGGGCGAAAATTCAATTAAACTGTTTAAATACGGCGTGTACTTTTTGGTAACGTCTACGCAATATTTTACCAACACAATATGTACCTATGTAATTTACTTCTACAGATATTTCAGCTAGGTATGACAGCCAATCTCGACGATCAGCCAACAACATAGGACATATTATGCGAAGGTATACAAGGGCATTTTTCTAATTTCCATGTAGGACCAGTGCATGTGCGAAGTGAAGGAGTTGAAGTAGGAAAGCGGACCCCGGGCTCTGACACAAGAGCTTGGGACGCAACCGAGACAAAACGCAAATATGATGATGATGACCAGTGTGACATGACTTAGACAGCATCGGTTGCAGCATTCGTGCATTACGAGGCATGCTACAAGAACGCTAACTTCTAGATCGAAAAACTCCCGAACATGGCCCTTGCTTTTGCTATGTTTTATGTATTTACACCTTAGCTTCCGTCTTGATTTGACGCCACGCCACGCTTCGGCTGAAAACCCTAGCGTGGTAAAGTGTTTGCCGACCGTAGATCGTTCTGATATCGTCACAGAATTGATTCACCGGACAGACTGAATTCGACACAGACCTAATTTAAACCTGGATACTACAATCTATTCAGGCAAATTCAGTTATGGAACATCAACTGAGGATTGAATGGGTTTTTTTGATATTGTGTATTCACTCTGATGCACTATTATGTCACTAGTGATGTGGTTGACGTGATCGGTATAATCTTAAAGGAGCCTACTAAAATTGGTCGATTAATAATGACTCACTCGAATACAATACAATATTTACGATATCTTTAAATACTGAATTAGTGTTTAATGTAGAGATTTTGTCTCCCCTTGACTAGGGCCTCACTAGATTTATCTTGTTGCTTCACACGATCTTTGAAATCTATCAACTGCATTTATTTATATAGCAAGGTGTACGTTATATAAATACTAAAAGTGACGGCATTTTCATTTGGCAAACAGTGTCCACCATACTAAATATTCAAATTCATTAAAAGTATTGACGTACTCGTACAGTCAACTCCAAAAATATGTATACACTTTAGGACGTTGTCACAATATATAATATAAGAAAGTAGACCTCTACTTTCTTATAGGTAAGTATTGTGACAAGGTCCTAAAGTGTATACATATTTTTGGAGTTGACTGTACATACTTGTTCTCTAATTGGTCGATGACATTGCTTATAAAAAGCGCTTTATTCATAAACGTTCAATAAACCTTTGTGAGCAAAAACGGTGACGGAAAAGTATTGACGTATAAAACAAAAAAAAAGATACAAAATTATCGAAAAAAATTGAAATCTGATTTATAACACCGTTTTAAATAAGTATGGTTTAACAAACATTATGAATTAGACCCTAAGCATTTCACGATTCTTATTATTTTTCGGCATCACCAAGACAGCTACCCCAAAAGAAATTTAGAAGTAGGAGTATGACTACGTGTATTGGTGTGCTTGGATTTTTAAACAAATCGTACAATATTGATATTCGACGCAGCATGTGGGTCAGTATGGCTATATTTCCGTTGCGGGAAAAAATCGAGAATTTTCATATTTGACCACGCCTTCCACTAGACGGTTGGAGGTGTCGTTGGCAATTCTCCAACTTTCGGCTCGTGTCAACTCAAGCAGATAGGTAGATACTTTCTTATATATTATAATACAGTAGACCCTCCATTTAGCTGTTGAACGATGAATTGCGGTTGTTGGAATGCTAATGTAAATAAGATTAATAAGAATGAAAAATAAAAAAGATAACTAGGTATGGCTAGTTTGGAAGAAAGAGAACTGAGGTAAATTAATGTACGAGAACGTGTTGGGTTGGCGAATTAGATGTCAATTAACATCAATTAGTTACTGATAATTTTGTAATACTGTTATACTATTAAATAGCATTCAAAAATGGATACAATGGTCATATTTCAGAATTACAAACACTTGTAATTTATACACGAGAGCTACTCGAAAAAAACTATACCACTCATTCAGAAACGCGTCCCTAAATACGAATATATTTTTAATCGAAAAGTGTAAAATAATATTTTTAACACTACACTACAAATAACATTTTATATAACGGTATACTCGAGAAAAGGTTTTACCGAAGTCGGCGCCTAATCCCTGTTAAATAATTGAATGTTGTATTAAATTACAAGATTTTATTGGGCGCCGACTTCGGTAACACCTTTTCTCAAATGTATTGTTATAAAATGTTATTTGAAGTGTACACAGTGTTAAAAATATTATTTTACACTGTTTAGTTCGTGGGTTTTGAAGGCGATTTTTTTTCGCAGTTATTTTTAAATTAACATTTCAAGTACAAGAACAAAAAAAGAGCGAAACGACAGAGAAGATGAAATGAGATGTAAGTATTGTTATCCTCGAATCGGGGTGATTGATTTTAATAATAATCATAGATAACTATAATATCAAAGACGATAAATTCCAGGAACTCGATGTTCAATTCGCCGTCCAAATTAGCCGAATCTATTAACAGATTAGATTATCCTGATTTATTTCTGCTGCTTAATTAGACGTTTGTTGTATGTATTACCACATAATGGAATTGATGTTATATGTATAGGTATATTCGATAATCATCATCATCTTAGCGTGCAATTCCCGGTTACGTCTGAAGCAGTCTTCGCTCCGATGAGACTGCATACGCTTCGACTTTGATCCAGGATTTGGTGAGTGGTGGTGGAACACTAATGGCCTTGTTCACCATCTCTGAGTAAAGTTTCAAGTAGGCTACTCGTCGTAATTTTTTTTCGAATTATACCATCTCCGAGTAACGATAATCAATGGCTAAAGTGGCATATAACTTACTTGTAGCTTTGACTATTGAGTAAAATATTTAGTTGACGATTATGTCAATGTGCATGACTCGATGATTATGTTTTCTATAGGAAATTCTAAGTGTCAACCCGGTGTCTGGAAGTGGGCGGTATTGTACCCCCATGCCTCGGAAAGCACGTTAAGCCGTTGGTCCTGTGTATAATTCCTCTTCGGTCATGTCACGCTGGTGTCCCATTGAAATATGCGGGGAAAGGGAATAGAGTGGGACTTGTGTTTGCGTTATACACTTGTACGCTTATAAACTTGAGCACTATAAACATTATTCAATACAAAGGATTCCTAGAACTACAGTTTTTTATGTCCGTGTTGATTATTTTTATAACTTGACGATCAAGATTTTTTTGCAAGATTTCGCTGATACAAATACAATGCATGCAGTGAATATAATAAATATGCATAATTTAATAAAACAAGAAATAATGACCAAAACCCAAAGGTGAGCGATAAAAATCAGTGTAGGTTAAATTGTATACAGTTAAACCATATGGTTGAATGTATTTCAACTAAATTACTTTTACTTGAATTGTAGGAAACAAGCAGTTTCAACAAAATTATGCCTGCAATACACACGAGAAGAAAAATACCTGGAGATTTGTTTTTTTTAAGTAGGTAAATAACTAGCGTTATTTTAACGTCGTCGTGTCATAATTGAGTGAACTAAACAATAAGAATGAATGATTAAAGCAAGTCAATCTTTTAATTAACCGTTAAGTAGCTAATCGGAGGATTCGGCGGGTAGGGCTAAAACAAGCCGCGTGGGCTGATGCAATTCAAAGGTTTTAAATTAGTGTCTAGTAGTTTTTGGTGTTCATTTGTGCAGTGAAGTGCCACAAAGTGATGTCTCGTGACAACTTGCTTGGACGTAATAGAGTCTTAAAAACCGCGATTGCTTTTAGAGTGATATCCGCTGAATCCGTAGGTCGATAAAACGTAAAACACCGGCGTTTTATTGGTGACTGTAACTTTGGTTGAGTTCGACTGTTGACTACGTACTGATTCTCAATAAGCTACTTGACATTGGCGAATTATCTTTGGGTAGAGCCATAACAAAAAAGCTAATCGGAATTTAATTTTCGTAAGTGAAATTGAGAAAACTTACTTCTATTGCAGAACCGACAACCGATGGGGTAAACAAGTTCTGGAGTGGAGACCGCGTCTTGGCAAACGTAATGTAGGGCGCCCTCTGGCTAGGTGGGGGGACGATCTGCGCAGGATGGCTGGCAAGAGCTGGATGCGAGTAGCCATGGATAGATCACAGTGGCGAACAATTGGAGAGGCCTACGTCCAGCAGTGGACTGCGATAGGCTGATGATGATGATGATGACTTCTAATTACTGAGTAGTGTTTACACTACTCAGTAATTAGAAGTAACTCAGTAATAAGAACTAAACTTTACTAAGTAACTCAGATTAGAAGTAACTCAGTAATAAGAACTAAACTTTACTAAGATATAGTGAACGAGGCCCTAAGACAGGTGAACCATACCAACTAGATCACAGTGACACGTACAAAAATACTATCTCAACAATTGGGGTATCCAAAGTTTAGGAAACGATCCGAAACGTAAAGCAGAATTGCGCACGATGTTTTTCACCGACGAGCCAATGGTAGGAATACGTATTGAATTTGAAAAATTTCGAGGTACCTGCTCGGATTCCAATCTATGATCTCCTTTCCAGAACGCCCTCGATCTTATTCTTTTAATGAGCTAGTGACTTTTATTAAAAGCCGTAGAAAAATAAATGTTGTTATTTGACGACCCGATTGGAACAGTGGTAGTGAACGCTGCCTCTGATACAAGGGTTGCGGGTTCGATCCCCGCACAGTACAAACATTTGTGTGCATGAACATGTTTGTTTGTATTGGTCTGGGTGTTTGCTATGTATTGTATGTATTTACAAAAGAAAAGTATTATATGTATATATTAGTTAATCCCACTGTTGATTCTGATATCCGTAACACAGGTGCTTGAGCTACCTATCTTGTAGTTAGATCAATGTATGTGACGTTGTGAAATATTTATTTATTTATTTACGACGTTCCTTTAGATCGAAAGTGTTCGAAAATGTGAAAGATTGGTCGGAACCAACCTTTTTATTTTTTCATTGTACTAAATCTTGCGTCACAAACGATGAAACCTATGAGTAGGTTGATTGCCGTCACAAACTATTTACTATCTAGGTAGATAGTAAATAGTTTGTGACGGCAATCTTAGATATCTAGGTAGATATCTAAGATCTCTGTCCTTGGCGAGTGCATAGCGCTGCACCACTGCAGAAGCCGGCACTTGGGAGCACACATGATCTCGGCAGACGAGATCAAAAGCTCCCCCATCAGCTCCATCCTCGGGTTTATCCTGGAGCTGGAGCTACATGAGGTCGCAGTGGCTATGAGATGCAATGCTCACCCCATTTCATTCAAATAATAATAATATCTCTGTAGGGGAGTTGGTCCAGAGGGCCGCACGTACATACGTAAGTCCGATGCTAAAAGTTGTCTACAAGCTTTGTTGCGGTAAATCTTGCGAAACCGCTCAATATAATATACTTCATTAATATATTTATTTAATTTATTTTACGTTGTTTATCAAGATATCTGAACAGCTGCAGCTGTATAACTGCATAGAATAAAACAAACTCGCTTTCTGTCTGTCCCTACTCGCAGTCGGTATTCTTAGATCATTAAAACTTCATAACGGAGTTTGATGCGGGTTTTCATGTATATTAACTTATTAAATGTTTGTAAAGTAAAATATTATTATTTATTTCATTTATAATCTTCAAATTATGAAATCAAAACAAAAAAAGTTAAGGTGTTGCATAATGATTTTTTTTTTGCAATTTATGCAATAACTACCACATTATGCAACAGGGAAAGAACATCTTCTTTTTAGGTCCAAGTGCCGGCCAGAATATGTTTTTATTACTATGCCAACAAAGCTGTATAGTAGGGTCAATATCCTTTTTAGGGTTCCGTAGCCAAATGGCAAAAAAACGGAACCCTTATAGATTTGTCATGTCTGTCCGTCTGTCCGTCCGTCCGTATGTCACAGCCACTTTTCTCTGAAACTATAAGAACTATACTTAGTAAAAAGATGTATTTTGTTAACCGCATTACGATTTGTACACAAAAATTGGAAAAAATAAAAAAATTGGGGGGATCTCCATACTTGAAACTGAAACTCAATTTAATTTTCTTTAAACTTATACGTGTGGGGTATTTGTGGATAGGTCTTTAAAAATGATGTTCAGGTTTGTAACATCATTTTTTTCTAAACAAAATACTTTGTGCAAGAGACGCTCCCAAAGTGGTAAATCGTGTGCGCTACGGAACCCTTCATGGGCGAGTCCGAATCGCACTTGGCCGGTTTTTTATTTAAGTTCAAAAATCAATAATCTTCATACATTTTCAGTATTGCAATGTTTTTTTGGCCGGTACTTTCAATTTTGGACTAAAAATGTATTAAAGTCCGAGGATTGTGCAATTCTTAAATGACAATATAGGACAAAGCATAGAGAAAGGTATTAATACTCTGGAAAAAAGTAATCACCATTCACACAGCCAAACAAGTTAAGCTTTGTAATTTATTTACATAATACTATAGAATTTATGTATTTTATTTAGAGTGTAAGAGTGAGAAAATAGTAGAAAAGTATTTTCAGGATTTTACTCCAACAGATATTTTAGCAAAAGCATCATGACTTAAACATAGTCTTTTGCCAGGAAAATCATAGTAAACTCTACTAGATTATCAGGTATGTTTATAAAGCATGTGAACAAAATAGTTTCCCTATGATTTCTTACTTTGAAGATTATAAACATGAGTGAGTGTGTATGTAAAGTAGTGTCTGAGACTGTACATAACTTGGTATTAAAATCCTCGCGAATGCTATTAAAAACTCGCCAAGGTTCGTCTTCTAAAATCTTGCTCGTGTTTTAATGACCGTCATTATGTGAGAGTCACATAAACTACTATTATTTGTACAGGCTTGTACACATCACTTACAAATCATCATACATTCAAATAATTTAAAACGATTTATAAGTAAGTATTATATAATTCACACGTAATTACATCTTAATATGCCGATACATAAAGTATACTTAGGTACAGATACTAATAATAAATAAACATTATGCTATTCTACCATCAGGTCGGAAAGTTGATTATAAACGAGAAAATCCAGCAAGTAACCATCGCCAACTTATTATACAATAAACACGATAACTCATATGAAGAGTTACATTAGAACGTATGGTGAGGTGTAGGTAAGCTCGTAAGCATTGGTAAGACATATTTACAATTTAATGCACAAGTGAACACGTGACGAATGCCTCTGTCACAGAAAAATCATCTAAAAACGATGGCAGCAGGCTTAGTGGCACAGTTCTAATAATGAAAACAACAGCGTGAATAATAGCAATGTTTAACCAACTACTCACGAGCTCCGGGAATCATCCCACGCGCCCCGGTTCGTCAGAGAAAGGGGAAGAGGCGGGGGACATAGGGGCTCCGCTTATGGTGGTGGCTTAAAATTTCAGATAAAGCCTGGCATCGCGCCAACATCCTCGCCACTTCTGTCATTGCATGCGAAGGAGCCTCGCCTTACGTTGTTGTTGTCGGAATTAAAAAAATGCGCTTCATTTCAATCCCAGAAAATGAGCCTTCACTCAATTCGCTCCTCCTTAAGTCTCTTAGCCAACGTTTCAGGAGTTTAGTTATTTTACTTCACGTTTCAATTTAAAATTAAATAGATAAAGAGCACGAAACCAATTATCTCCTTGGCTGGGTCGGACTATTAAAAAAACCTTAAAATGTGAAGTTGGGAGATTTTTTTTTTCATATGAATGTAATTGAGATTCAACCTTTGATCTCGAGTTTTCACGATGTGACTGTCGCTTTGAGGTCTCATCATCATGATCAGCCTATCGCAGTCCACTGCTGGACGTAGGCCTCTCCAATTGTTCGCCACTGTGATCTATCCATGGCTTCTCGCATCCAACTCTTGCTTTGAGGTCTGAAGTATAATAAATATGTATATCGCAAAAGCAAAACAGCAGTTAGCTAAATACTTTCCAATATTCTCTGAAAACTCAGAAACTCTGTGACTAAATACTTAGCATCAGCCACAAAAAGCTAGCTAAATATGGTCAGGGAACCTGCTGTACTAAGGATTTGTTTCCAAATTACAGTACACTTTTTAATAATCTTTTGTGACTCCATTGGTATTGCCATGGATGTTCATTCTTTTTAGATCTTCAAAATTGAGAAGAACCATAAACTGAAGTTTATCGTTGTCAATCTTTGTAACTATCATTAATTATCATCTCATACCAAGATATTTCCTAACGTCTATCTTAAGAGTATGATTACTGTAATGTTGGCGATTTATCGTTGTAACAAACCTGGCTCGCCAACACACACACACCACCGTTGGGCACCGTTTGACACGTCCGTCGCGCTTAATCAGTCCGAGTCAACTGACATTACTCTACGGACCAGTGTTGCCAACTCGCGGGATGTGCGCTCGAGATAGGTGAATTAATGTCCTATGTCCCCTAGGTGCGCCAAAGGGCGTCCACAGTGCTCCGCCATCTCGAACGGTCTTGAGCTTCACGTTTTACTTCGCTCCAAGTTAGTCCTAAGGTCTTCGCTTCTGCAGTTATAGTCCGCCGCAAGGATTGTTTAGGGCGGCCACGTTTCCGTTTTCCTTGGGGGTTCCAGTCTAGGGCTTGCCTCGGTATGTGGTCCGGTTCCCTTCGGAGCGTGTGGCCGATCCAGTTCCATTTGCTACGTTTTATCTGCTGGTCGATCGGAGTCTCACCATAGCGATCCCACAGATCTACGTTCGTGATTTTCTCGGGCCAGTATACCCCGAGAATACGGCGAAGGCAGCGGTTAACGAAGACCTGGAGCCGGTGCGAGATGTCTTTGGTGACCTTCCACGTCTCACATCCGTACAGCACACGGTTTGTACGTTGGACCGGAATATTTTGAGTTTTACTCTCCTAGTCACTTTCCGCGATTGCCATACGGAATGGAGTTGCGCGAAGGTAGACTCGAGATAGGTAATATACTACAATTACAAATCCATGATTCTTGTACTACCTACTTTTATTCTAATCTTTCATTTATTCTTGCCTACCTCTTTCTCTCAATAAAAAATTGTTTTCATACTACTTGAACCGGCAATTTATTTCAAATTTTTCAGTTTGATACCGACTCGCTCGGGATCTAGTCGTAGATATAATCAGATTATGATCGGCCGGCTTCATTCCCAGATCAAGCATCGAGTGATAGGGTAGCATCTTGTCGGGCTTTACCGACTCATAAGTCCACAACTAAGGGATCAGTTTTCGCACCCTCGATATAATTTGACATCCGAATATTGAGAAATGCAAATTTTACAATTGAGTTATTAAACCAAGCGCGTGAGAAGAAATTGAAGTTGAATACATGCTGTTTGTACGATTTTTCCATCATGTAAATAAATAAGTTCTTTCTCTATGTACAGTTTCAAGCCAATTATCGTGTCGTAGATGTGTGATTCCGCTGTGTGTGGTTGGAACGTTTTGCTCACTTTGAGGCGAGATCTTCGATTGAAACTAATTATTGAGTTTTGTTATTCCTTTTGAGGAACACAACGCTTCCACCCACGTCAAAATAGGCGTGGCTCTAACTAGCCGCATTACTAGGAACTGTATTTGCTTTAGTAAACTTTCACGCAATTCATTAAACATTTTAGTTAGACACTTTAAAAGCAATTAGTCAACAAAATCTTCACATAAAAAGCTGAAGCTAAAATTGTAAATCAATTTAATGAAAAAACCAATAAAACCGTTTTTTGATAGGAAAGTATTTTCCAATTACAATGCAAAGTTTAATATCGTTTCTCAGTTGAGTGCATTGCTGAAGCTAAAATGGATTTCCATAATTTTCAGTGATATCCGCTTTGTAAACTATCAGTTATTGTGTAATTATATATACCAACCTTTTTCCCGCGGCTTCGCTCATGTTAGAAAGAGACAAAAAGTAGCCTATGGCTTAGAACGCACTGACGGTAGGCCGTAATGCGGCGTGCCGCACATCAGGTCCAGAACAATCGGAGCGTTTGACGGCTTGCCGCAAATAAGTGCGTTGTTATCAAGCGGTTTCATGTAAACATTGATGTGCGGCCTGCCGCAACGGCACGCCGTATTGCGGCCTACCGCTAGTGCGTTCTAGGCCTTAGTTACTCTCCATCCCTCCAACTATGTCCACTTAATAAATTACGTCAATCGGTACCTACCCAAATCTCGCCCCAAGAAAAATGACTTACGTTTATTGCGATGTACTTTATTTTTTATATGCTGGGTATAAAGTGGAGTAGGTATGCGAGGTAACTGAGCAGCGTGGAATGACCAAAATCTGTGTTTATCATCAATCTTTACTCGCAGTATCACAGATGATATTGTTAATTGCTGATTATACGGCAGCATTAATTCAGGGGAAAGCTACTATTGCCTTTTCATATCACAAATTGAGAGACGCCATGTTTCTCATCTAAATCTATAACGAAAGTTGACTAACTGATTGACAAGGGTTAAAAACTTGCAATTTTGCACAGGACTTCCTTTTGTAAGCGTAGAGGCGCACCATTGATTATTGTGAATTCACCCACTTAATGCCTAGAATGGGGTTTCAAAGATAGTATGCAAAATAGACTAATTCCGGGCCTCGATGCCATATTCCGAAAATAATAAAAAAATTGTTCATGCTAATCAGTCCAGAAACGAAGAACTAATAAACTATACACTACACCAATATTATAAAATTATAACTGGCCGATGTCGTCGCCAAAGTCTCATGTCAGAAGTCTCGTTTTTTTATAAAGTCACGGCTACTACGTTAACAACCCGCAACACTAATACTGTATTAGAGTGAAGAACATGGGCATTAAAAATTTAATCGATCCAACCAATCATTCAATACTCTATTGCAAAATACCCTCTAGATTACATCATCGTTCAAAAAAACAGTTCATCTACGAGCCACGCTGTAGCCTAGGAGTGCCAAAACTTGGGGGTTTAGTCAGTAGGCCTTCAGTTTTACTGGAGGAGAGCCCAACATAACCCGTCCGCCCCCCGGCAGACGGGTATGCAAAAGGCGCCGCCGAAAGGTGGCGACGTCGGCCAATTGAATATCGGGCCGGCGGCATTCCCCCAACGCAAAAAAAAAAAAAAAAGGAGTGCCAAAACTGAATAATTCAACTTTGACTACACACTGACTGTAACCATAACATAATCAACCAATACGGGGAGAATGAACCTTTGGTTTTTCACAAACATATGCCCAACAATTATCACAGTAAAACAAAGCCTTTTAAACGTCTACCTACAAGTACATAAATTTCCGGAGAGCGTTTCAAATTAGAGAAAGGCATGTAGAAGGCATGGCATATGACATAGCGTTTACTGTTCACAATGGGTTTGGCGAACTAGTATGTAGGTATACGTCTGTATGGCAAATATGATTTCAGGAAGAGTATTGTGCTCCCAAAATTTTCAGAGCATTCTGTATGAGATTAGCACGCTTCGGTTCTCTTTAAAAGTGCACTTTCAATTCCATTTTATTTGCAAACACGCCAAAAATTTTATTCACCGTCCCTGTACATTATTCGCGAGTGAAGCCTAAATTTTAGTATTTTTTTTCAAAAGCAAATATTTGTGCTTTTTATTTGTTGGTTCTTAAAGTTTTATCGGAAGTGACGCACATTAGCACTAACACACGAGACTGATACTCAAAATTATAAATTCGTCATCGGGATACACTTTTTGGGTAATCGTATAAAAACTAGTCGAATTTAATCAATTGAAAAAAAAAAGCAAATTAATATGTAGGTACTAAGAGCTTTCAACGCTGAGAGGTTGCGGTCCACTAGGAGCCTAATAAAGATAAAAAAATCTTTATTCAATTTAGGTCCCCACAGAACACTTATGAATGTCAAAATAGGTACATACTATCTACCGCTGGTTTGGAATGTCGATTTCTACTGAGAAGACACCAGCAAGAAACTCAGTAGTTACTCTTTTCAAATATTGATGATGTTACAGAGTTTCAATCGAGAAAAAAAATACAATTATGAAAGTTAATAGACTACTATGAATAACAACTCAAAATATTACTCAATTAATTTGACCAAGAATCCTTATCATTTAAATAGTCTTGTACACTATAATAACCTTTCTTCATTAGGCCGGTTTTAATATGAGACTTAAACTTATCCAGTGATAGGTTAATGACATTTTGTGGTAGCTTATTAAGCCTATGTTTATTTCTGGTGTAAATAAAATAGGATAAATGACAAATAGCTGTGTACCAACTTTTCCTTGAACGGGCGCACTCAATGCCAGACAAGATGATCGCAACGCAGGAGCCGTATTAAGTATCGTACTTTTCTTAAGATGAGACTACTTAGTACATTAACTTTTACGAGGCAGCACGAAGAAGCGTAGTTAGTGCTTATAACTTAGCACGGAGACGTCGGTCCAATCTTATGATACTCGTTATACTAAACAGGTAATGTCAATATACCTACTTCTTTTCAAAATGCTTCTTCGACTAGCTAAACTGGCCGTGAATTTAGCATTTCATTCCCTGATCTTGAGGCGAAACAAAGGAATTGAACATATCCTTCCCTGTCTCTCGAGGCGAAACAAAGGAATTGAGCATATCCTTCCCTGTCTTTCGAGGCGAAACAAAAGAATTTAGCATATCCTTCCCTGTCTTTCGAGGCGAAACAAAAGAATTTAGCATATCCTTCCCTGTCTTTCGAGGCGAAACAAAAGAATTTAGCATATCCTTCCCTGTCTCTCGAGGCGAAACAAAAGAATTTAGCATATCCTTCCCTGTCTCTCGAGGCGAAACAAAGCAATTTAGCATATCCTTCCCTGTCTCTCGAGGCGAAACAAAGCAATTAAGCATATCCTTCCCTGTCTTTCGAGGCGAAACAAAAGAATTTAGCATTTTCTTCCGTCTTTCGAGGCGAACCAAAGGAACTGAACATATCTTTCCCTGTCTCTCGAGGCGAAACAAAGCAATTAAGCATATCCTTCCCTGTCTTTCGAGGCGAAACAAAAGAATTTAGCATATTCTTCCGTCTTTCGAGGCGAATCAAAGGAACTGATCATATCTTTCCCTGTCTCTCGAGGCGAAACAAAGGATTTTTCAAAATGGAATTCACGATACTTTTTATTTCCTTCTTTCAACTTTGAAAGAAGGAAATAACCCTACTTAGGTTTTTAGATAATAGATATGAATAAATCTACCAGGCATATGGCCTAATCGGTTTATTGTGCAGATCCTGTGATGAGTGTCGCGACGCGGCGGGTTTTGTTCGCGTCATTTGAATAATTAGATCAGAACTGCTGAACGTACTTGACTTTACAAGTCTACGCATGCGTTATACAAGCTTCACGCATGTATGCGTGTGTGTTGTGTATACATAACTTGTGATAATTTATAGGATCTTCCATTCGTGGCTACTTAGAGTATTTTGACATATTTCGTCATTTAATTTGATGATGACCATGCACCAATTGGTTTCAAATCGTTCATTTTAAAAAACCGAACTTTCAACGAGTAAGTAATTATTTTATCGCGAGAAATCCTATTTTATTTAATTTTGATTTTATTTTATTGAATCACAAAATTTACAGCTCTCAAAATTAGTACACTGATGCATAAATTATTGTTCAACGTCTTGTAACTAACAATCAATAACTCGGTTGCTTTTTGACCTATCTATGAATACTCTTCCTTGTTTTCTTTTGTTATTTTGAAACATTTGCGTTGGTTTGAAATCATACAGCCAATAATGGATTTACTTTGTACTACCAAAAAACTATAAATTATTATTAAACAATCTGTAACAATAAACACTTCAGCCATATCATATAAAATACACACTAAGTAACGTTTAAACACTGAAGAAAAGAAGCAAAAAGATCGTTAGAACATCCCAAGAGGTGTAAAAAGTATACGATGCTTTTTACCTGTACGCACAAATCCACAAACAGTATGTTATATATTGAGAAAAAAAACATCAATGTGTACGCTGAGGGATGCCTCGCCTCAAGGCAACCTTACCGCTGTGAAAGATATCAATAGCGCTGAGGAGTTTGTTTTAAGTTCTATGCAAACGGTTAACTGCTGAGTTTTGCGCGCAATTAGTGCTCGATTTCGACACAGCAAATAGTCTTGTTTGTCTCGTTCTAACCCTAGCGGCACAAAAGTTCAACAATATTGTGGATAATGCAACGCAATCCACCTCCATAACAGGAAAGATATGTCCTCCAACTTCCTTCGATTTTCGAGAGTCGTGATATGATAATAACGACAGGATTAACCCTTTGTTTAAAGGGTAGAGCTATAATTTAGGTCTTTTATGAATTTTCTCTATAATTTCTCCAGGTCTTGGATATATGTAATGTATAGAAGATTTGTCTCAAGGTCCTTTATTTTTCATGTGTTAGGAGGACCTAACATATGAAAAATAAAGGACCTTCAGACAAATCTTAAACTTTTGTAAGCCTTATTGCTTATAATCTCTATGTGATCGGCAAATGTCAATTTACTGTCAATCTGTACCCCGAGATTCCTGACTGAAGTCGATTTGGTAATTTTTTGTATTATTCAATTCATATTCATATATCATATCCTCAAAGCGATGCATGTTCAATGTAGTCATGTTCAAATTAACCCATATGTAGTCATATTCTCATTAATCTCAGCATTTCATTCCCAGTTGCGTCCAAAGCTGTTGCTTCTGCGCCCGAGGTACGCTTGGTCCATAATGCAGATTTGGGAAGCCGGGTAATTACAATGAAACGACGGCCATCTGACCTTCATCTTTGACTCCGAATCACTGCGCTCAGAAGTATGTTTGACCTTTCTAGTTCGTATTTAAAGTTGGTATAAATCAACAACTAGAACCTCCTTATTACAAATAGAAAACTAAGGATAGTCATGGAACATAATTCGTGCCAGCCCCTTTTAACACTGCATGTTGGAACGGAATGGCATGAGCTTTAGTACGGTAATAACTTTAGATAGCGATTTAGAATAAGGTGGGTAAAGTTTTTTACAGAAAACACTTGTGACTACAGCATCCCGAAAGCATTACTACTGTCCCAAAAATCTAATAAAACTAGAAAAATAGCAATATACACTCTTATTACTATATGCTTGTAAAAACATACGCGGTGATTTTATTCGAATATACAGGAAAACAGGCATTTATCAATGTTACACAATTTTCTTTGTAGCATTATATTAAAAACCTCTCACACAATCACACAAATAAAAACATACTTAGTCAAAATGTACAGAATATATCCTTGATTTTCCGATGCTATTTATAACAAATAGTTCTTTAGATTTTCGCCTTGCAATTAAAAAAACACGCAGCGTTAATTCCCGTGATTATTAACTATAGCTATTTATAACAATTTGATGGGTTCTATTATTAATTTATGGGGATTTAATTAATTTCTGGAAAAGCGTCCTGGAGAAAACCTACGTTGTATACGAAATCGTAATAATGAACGAACGATTTTTTATAAAAGTATAGCATTGACTATTTCCTAGCCTTTCCATAAAGTCTTCGGTCGAACTAAGGACGCCAGGTGTGCCGGAACAAGCGTGACATTTAGCCTAGAATATATGGCCGATGTATACAGTATGACGTATTGAAAAAAGATAAGTATTACATTTATATATTTATAATTCCGCTGGTTATGATATCCGTAACACAGGTGCTTGAGCTACCTATCTCGGAATCAGATCAATGTATGGGATGTTGTAAAATATTTATTATTTATTTATTCCATTCTTCCTCCCCTTGTCCCTTGCCTAACACCATAAATCATACTATTTGCTAGCCGGAGTGCCATTACAGCTGCCAAGCAGTCTAAATGAAAATTCCTACTCGTAATAATAAATTAGCCAGCCTAGGGCTGCTATTGCTATCCATAAAATATCTGTCACGGCCATCTGATTAAATTAGCCATCCAAATGCACGCCTAGAGGGTTTGTTAAACACCGGCATGAAATTATATGGCTTAAAAACAACTAGCCATGTCGTAGAACCAGATGGCTGAATGTTGTGTAGCCGTTTAGTAGGTAATTTCGACTCAAACGTTTCGTAAAAACTTGCAGAGGACGTAATAATTATTTGGTACTTCCATGTTTATAAACTATTTTGACAATGAGTTTTACTTGCTTATATGTAATTTTACACAAGATCATCCATGTAGTTATCTGCCACAGCTTGATGATACTTATTCTTCTATTTAAAGATAACAACTTTTACTATGAACAAGAAGACAGTGCAAGTCAGTGAAAAAATGTTTTCTTATTTCGGATCATCTTTCGTTTAGCTATTGGATACTCAATCTTAGTAGTAGGTAATAGGAAAGCCTTATTTAGAGACTAGTTGAAGTGCAAATAGTCTGGCGCATTTATGCCTTCCACAATGCACTTGGATCTGACTTATTCCGCAAGCACTGCCGGACCTCGTGATAATTTGTCACCTCATTTAACGTGTCGCCCGACGAAAACTCAACCAATTTGGGACCAGTACGGACCATTGTCCGGTAATGGCATTTAGTTACTTAACGATCTACAAAAATTTCAAATCATACGTGTGGGTATTTCATAATTATGAGCATCACGCCGTTGTAAGGCACTTTAAAAAAAATGACCGCTGAACGGAAACGTTATTCGAGATACCGACTTACTTAGGGTAACATGTATTTTTCTTAATCAAATTTATCCGCAATAGTACTGCAATTTTACCAGTATGTACCTAAATAGAGAAGTTAAAATGAGCGCGACGGAGGATTCTTTTCAACCCTTTCTTCTATTAGAGAACTGGTTTACCATTGAGTCTCCCAGTCCACGTCTAATTAAATATCTTAATTAACAACTGCGCCCAACTCTTAATAAAATTAAATAGGCCAATATCCTGAAATTACCAGTTAACCAGTGGGTATCGCTGTATAGGTATAATACTATTATAGTAGTAGGTAGGTATATAATCATCATCATCATCAGCCCATTTAAGTCCCCATTGCTGGGGCACGGGCCTCCTTCAATCACATGAGGGGTAATTCCATATGCCATACTCACCACGAGTTGGCGAGGGTTTTGATATAAATGAGAGTTTTCCTTCTCTGGGTGCTGATGATCATGCCAGCAGCTTTACCTTAGTCGCCTTTTACGACACCTCGGGAAGAGCGAAGGTGGCCTATTCTACTCTGCCGGAGACCACACGGTGAGTACACGGTATATAATAATTCTACGCTAAATTTACAAACCGAAGCGCAGATCGAAATTGATAGAAACTTTGGAAAACGTACCATAGGATAAATTATAATATTTTTTATTTATGATCTGTATCGTGTGACTGAAGAACTCTGCTAATAAATAAATAAATAATAAATAAATATTTCACAACATCACATACATTGATCTGACTCCGAGTTAGGTAGCTCAAGCACCTGTGTTACGGATATCAGAATCAACAGTGGGATTACAAATATATACATATAATGCTTTTCTTTTGTAAATACATACTTATAATACATAGCAAACACCCAGACCAATACAAACAAACATGTTCATGCACACAAATGTTTGTACTGTGCGGGGATCGAGCCCGCAACCCTTGTATCAGAGGCAGCGTGCACTACCACTGTTCCAATCGGGTCGTCTCTCAACTCTGCTAATGTCGAGTGATTATTGAAATATTTACAGTCCATGAAATGAACAGCCAGAGGGGCAGGGCGTTAAATATTTCTTATAGAAAACTACTTTGGGTACACATAAAGGCGTACCAGGGGGTGTATTCTCATACACAGAGTTCTTCAGTCTTAGAAGTCGAGCTAGAGATTTGTATGGACGAATGTATGAAATCTTTAAATACGACTTCAATATCGAGTGCGCGAGAATTGCCCCTCAAGTTGTCTTTTCCGAATAAATGTGATAAAAAGATTATTTGCATAGTCACGCAACGGCTGCCTCCTAACTAGTGTTGCGGAATTATCGATAGTAGTAGTCAAAAATCATTCAGATTATCGATAGTACTATCGATAGTATAGCTATTTGTCAAAACTATCGATACTGTCGATAGTAAAATTGGATCAGTACTGTTGATAACGCCAATACATTCATACATACCTTGCGCCAATACATTCATACAATTCATACATACCTTGAAATTAAACGTACCTCAACCAGCAATGTAACAATTACTCCGAAATCCATTATTATTGTATTCAAAATTATTCATTTCTGACATTGTTTTTAATTCCATTAATTTATCATTCAAAATTCATATGACATTATTATATTCCCATTATTTTTTTAACTTATGCAAGATGTGGTTATCTGTAATTGTAAGTGCAGTTAAAATTATTAATTCTATGTCACTGTGATAATAATTATGTATTGCTGTTTCTTATGTTGATAATCCAATAAATAAATAAATAAATAAATACTATCGATTGTTTAGTGCCCGATACTAACGATAGTATTGTGTTTCCTTACAGAATTAATAAAAATCTATTGATACTATCGATAGTTTTGTACTATCGATTGTCAGTTATGTTTCGATAGTATTAGCGTTATCAATAGTATTCATCTAATTTTACTATTGAAACTATCGATAGTATCGATATTATTGACAACCAGCATTGCTATCGATAGACTATCGATACTAGTGATTTTACTATAACTATGGATATACTATCGATAGTGAACTATAAACACTAATCCCGACTTCTCTTAGGCCGGCTCTCCAAAACGAGACTTTAGCCATGAAACTAGTTTCAGATTAGATTGACCGTAAAACCATTTGTTCCCTATCTTCAAAATGGTTCTTGTATCTATTAATACTAGTAATATGCGGAGGTATAAGGAGAAAAAAGATAAATATATTTTAACAATAATGACCAATATTACTTAATTCAAATCCAAAATACATTATCAAACCGAGAATTACCGCTGGCAGAAAAAAGAAAATTAAAACACAAACTAAACATACTTAACTTTCAAGAATTCTGTCCTCGATATTATAATAAGCGTAAAAAATTATGAATGCCGCTTTGGTGAATTTTAGTCACAGATGGGAGAAATCAATGTTGCTGAAACAGGGTGTCAAACCTACGCTATGCACCAAAGAGCATGCGTACCAGTTATCTGCTCTGTGGTAGCCCTTCCAACTGTCGATAATCTTACTGCCCCCACCTCGATCTACCTACGTCACCTTGGTTAACCTTGACGAGTATAGGTCGAGTCTCTGGTAATCTTTTCACCATGCTCAAGGAGTCCAACAGTCGAGATTAGTAAGTGGAAAAAACCGAAGGAATATTCTACGTGTAGAATTGATAGTTCGCCGACCACAAAAAAAAAACAAGGTTGGTTTGCTCCTATGTAAAGATGAATGAATATGAATGAAGCAAGCAGAGCTCATATTTGTACAGAAAAAGTCACCCCTAAAGTTGCGATAAAAAGGGAAAATAAAACCACGCGATGTTTCCCAGAAACTTTGCTTTTATTTGAAGAAAAAGAACGGGTAAACTTCAACGAGGTATTTTATTTGTCATTTTGGTGACGTTCATTCATTTTACGTCTTGGGATGGAGCGGCTAAAACTCTGACGTTAGAATGAGCTCAAAGAACCATGCTCAAGATTGCCACCTCTAGCCCTATCCTTTATCCTACCAAACTACTCTACGAAGATTGCAAAGATCTTACAGTACGTCAGATTTTTATCTTAAATACGGTTCTTAAACAGTTTGCCACTCTTCCCTTCGATCCCTCGATTTTTTTTAAACCGCCACTAGCCTTTACAACGGCTGTATACTTAATCGGGTCAACGCATTGTGGGATATTTATACATTTAATTATATTAAATGTAAAACTACTCTTAAATATGAGCTGCAGAAGTTGTTCTACGATGCCACTGAACATATCTTATCTATTTTAAAATAATGACAGCTCTTTGTTTTGTAATAATAATGCTTACGGCCGGACTCACAGACGTCATTTAAGCTAATGTTCATTAACTTTAGTATCGGCAGCCTTTATGGGTATTAAAATAAGTGTCAATATTTTTTCTTAAGTAGCCAACTAAGTTAATCAACGACTCTGAGTGTGGTAGTTACACAATATCTAATACAATAAACGCCTATAGCGTATATTTTTAGACATTGTCTAAGCGTAAGTATATTAATCTAATTAATTGTGTACCTTTTTGTTCTTTATTTATTTAGCTTTTAGAATTGATTCATTTTAATTTTATTATATTATAGTTCTTCTAAATGAATGTGAGACAAGATTTGTCTCAGTACAGGTATTAGTTAATCTTACTATGAATAAGTCATCATCACATGTTAAATTGTTTTTTTATTATTTATTTATATAATTCTTACAATATATAATATAACAATAATCGTGTTCATCGCACGAATGTTTGTCCAGGGTGGGGATCGAACCCACGACCTTTGGCGTAAGAGGCAGGGTCACTACCAATTGCGCCATCCGGTCAGTCAAGTGACAGTATTTAATCTGGTGTGGATGTTAAAGTTACTTATGTGTGTAATTAATTCGTTGATTCTGATAGTCATAACACAATAACATACTTTAAGTACGGTCAGCATCAAAAGTAGCTTAACACTTTAGTACCATGTCGAAGTAACATTTTTACGAACCCCTTGGAAACTGACTATAATAAGCAGAAAGGTTACTTTGGCATGGTACTAAAGTGTGAAGCTACTTTTGATGCTGACCGTACATAAAATAAGTAATATTTTACGATAGCATACGTGGGTGTAATTGAAAGAAATAAATGTTTTATCAAATGGAATTTAATTGAATTGTCTACTTTCTTATATTTGTATAATTTTACCAGAAAACTATTTTTGTTTACTCCATTGCATTCAAATATTTCAATACCTATACCTATAGTTTTAATTAAGTCTCGAGCTCGCTAATCGAGTCCTTTTACTCCGTTCACTCGAGTTAATTGTGAAGAAAAAAAGTTGGTTAGTCTTAGCGTGACAGTTTTCATTTACATAATTAATTATCCCAGTCGGCAGTGAAAGTGGAAATTCAATTTGCAGAGGCAATTAGTTTTAGGTATGGTTAGTGTTCTGTAATTGAAACTAAATCATGCACTCTCGTTTGGAAACATTATTTGATATCCCAAACAAGTTCCCTTCACTCCCTTCACTCCATGGAAAAATATTATCTTCATGCAAAAACAGACACATTGTTACATCATAATAAAAATCTAAAGCGAAGCGATTCGCGGAACCTGCAAACCGAAGCGAAACCACACACGTAAATTGATAATATGATAATATCCAATTAAAGACGCTTTGGGTATTCATATAAATAAATACCGAAGTGGAAATGTTTGTCAATTGTGTTTTTTATTCGGAAGGCCAACAGCTGTCTTTATACGTTAGCAGACGGTGCGATGACTTCATTTTGCATTAGCCAATTTATTCGTAACTTTAACACTTGGGGTTATTGCTGGGCTAAGGCCCGATTCGACCAACTCGGGCTACTAAACGATGCAATAATCAGTTGACTAATAAAGGCACGGAATGTTACCGTGGGAGAGCCACGCTTCGCCATGAATGGGCCGGTTCGACCAAAGTGATACCACGGCCTCATAGAAAACTGTCGTGAAGCAGCACTGTGCTGTGTTTCGAGCTCATACAGACTCCAAGGCCGAGTATAGGAGTTCGAAGTTCTGGCAGACCGCCCACTACCCCACTAGGTGGATTGACAATCTGGTGACGGGCGCGGGAATCCCTGGGGATTCCCTGATCCCTGCGGGCGCGGGCGGCACAGGACCGATCTGTGTGGAGATCATTGGAGGAGGTCTATGTCTAGCAGTGGACGTATATTGGCTGAAATAATGATGATGATGATGATGATGATCAGTAACATATAGCTCACATAACATATTGAACGTTTTCGATGGTTGATGGAAAACGTCGTTTCAGATGGTTTCTGAATTGTTGAGAAAATCATTCTAAATATGTAACCATGGTCAAGCCTGCTTCCCACGTTTAGGTGACGGGTAGGGCGCACGAGCGACGCCAATCGATTTTAATTTTTAGCTACTAAACCGGATCTATTTTAAGCAATTTCTGGGTTACAATTTCTCGGAAAACACTTATACTATTTATTCAATAACCATGCACAAATATTGGGCCGAGCAAAAGCAGACCAAACAGTTAAGTATAAGTATTAAATACATTGTATAGGTGTTTGCAGAAAGATTGTAGCCGCGATTTTTTTTTATAGAAAGGCCAATCAGGATGACCTTACTCCGCCTGATGGTAAGCGGCCGTGAAATCCAAAACAAAAGAACTAACAAAGTACCCATTGAGTCTGCCATCCTCACCCCGATGGCCTGCTGAGATGCCGCTTCACGCCCCGCTTAAAAGACCCCAGATTGTATGAAGGAGGAAACACACGTGTTTCCCCCTTTATACAATCCGGGGTCATTGATCCAGCTCATGAGCTGGGAGGGCATTCCATGTCTTGATGGCTCGGGCAGGAACGAGGAGCCAAACTTCTTCGTACGCGCCGCCATTGTCTGGATGGTATGCGGATGGCAATGCTGTTCAGCACGTGTTGTTCGGAAGTGGAAAGGGGAGGATGGGATAAGTTGAAATAACTCATCAGAGCATTTCCCATTATAGAGGCGGTAGAAAACACTTAGACTGGCAATGTCTCTACGTAGCTGAAGAGGTTCTAGGGACTTAGTCACCTCGTAATCTCCAACAATACAGATACCACGTCGCTGCAACCTATCGAGAGTCTCCAGCAAGTACTTAGCAGAACCACCCCAGAGATGGGAGCAATATTCTACACACGGGCGAAACTCTCACTCTGTTCAGAGTCCCTAGTTTACGGGAAGCAATTCCTATTACGCTCTCGATATAGTCCCGTAGATTTAGGTTGCTACGAACATCGATGCCAAGGATGCTGAGACTATCCTGTATTGGTAAGGGGTGCTCTGAAGAGTAGGATAGGATAGGGTAAAGATAAGGTGAGGATAAATAAAGGTGACACCTTAGCAGAGAATACACACACCTGTGTTTTCTTAGCGTTGAACTCGACAAGATTGCTGGCACCCCATTTGAAATGGAAATTGTTTAAAATAGATCCGGTTTAGTAGCTAAAAATTAAGGGTTGTAGGTCAAACGGCAGTCGCTTCAATTTTATTACCAGACTTCCCAAATCCTGTAGCATGGTATGAGCGTAACACGCTGCGAAGGTTTTAGACGCAACTGGGAATAACACGCTGATCTAGTATCAGTAACATAAAGCTAATTTCGCCGTAACACGAACTTAACAAGAATATCTGTGGCGATGTCCCAGATACGAGGTCAAGGGTAGCTGCCCCAACCCCCACCCCACCCCCACCCGCGGCTCTTGTAGGCTCGAGACTTCGGAATCGGGCCTGAAATAAGAGGAAATTTTATGATACAGCTTACATGATAAAAATTACAAATGGATCGTCCTCTTACACAGAATCGAGTCGGAGTCTTCCATCACTTGTGAAACAATATTATAAACAGGCCTCGTAGGCAATATGCATTTTTTTATATTTGGTTTAATAACGAATATGTATAACGTATCCTTATGTGAGACAAAATCATTAATTACATTAGAATATTATTTGGAAATTGTTCATTCAGTAGTCGGTTATTTATTATGTTGTTTACGAAGGTACCAATAAGTAACTGTTTTATAATAAATCAAGAGTGATATAATTTAATAATTATATCACTGCTATGAGATTACCCCATAAATTTTTTACCGTTTTTTTCAGTCTTTAGGCGACTCGGCACTTAATGTTCGATAAACCTACATAAGCATGCATTTCATTCCAGGATTCTTTAGATACTGACTCTCTCTTTTATTAGCTGCCTTTTATTATTTATTATAGATATCTTTTAATTATTTCGATATCCTTTAGATAGGTTTTTTTAACAATCAACTTCATCAGAAGTTTGCTCAAAGTTTCTATAAATAAAATTCTCAGAAACTTTCTGCCCCGTGTTAACTAAAATAATTTACTTTTTAGGTTGTACTTCTTTCCGATCATTGTTGCTCAAATCTGCTTATGTGAATTCACGTAATGAATTATAATGTGATTTGTTTTTTTAAATATTATATGTGACAGGGAGAAAAAAATATCCATATAATTTAAGGATACTGTCTAGAAAATGTGATAATTCATTACATGATAAGATTTATTTTACTTGATCCAAAGAAATCTCAAAAAGAGCTCCTGTAAAAGTCTAAAACTAATTTATTATTAGCACTAAAATAATTTATTTTCCAGAGTGCATTTTTAGACGCTCGCGGCGTTTCTGTGAATTAACAGTTGCTGTAAAGGCAAAGCCGGTTTTCTGTGGGATGCCTGGCCTTATTAATAAAAATTTCGAGCTATAGCTTCTAGCAAACAAAAAATGCAATGAGCGAGGAAATAACAAAATATTTATTTACCTTTCCGCTCTTCCAGCAATTTGGAATGAGTCACTTAGGTATCTTCGTATGGCTTCCTTTGAACCTATCACAATGGTAGATTTTACATCAGTTTCTGCTCTAATAATGTTCTTGTAATCCGATTCCAGTCCGGCCGGATATTTCGAAAGATTGTGTGCACCAAGCTTTACTTTCCAAACTGTAATCCCAGAACTTAAGTCATATCACGAACGTCCGTTTTTGGAATAAAATGGGCTAAGTTTCAAGGCTTCTGGAAACTGGATGAGAAAAGAATTTGAGATTTAACCACGGTTATATCAAGAATAGCCACTAAAACTGGCTCAGAGAAAACTCCACCCTTTGCCGACGTAGCCCGTCGAACGTAACGCGGATTCAACGGAATTAGGTACTCTAGTGGTTTACGTACCGAACCGTGATCTCGAGGACCTGGGTTCGACTCCTGTATCGAGCAAAAAAGTATGTTTCGAAGACTTCGAACATAGCTCGGGTTTGGCATCACCAATCTGCATTTGGCAAGGGTGGTGATTGAGCCTAATCCCGTCATAATAGCGGATCCCGTCACTCAAGGTCAAAACTGAAAACCAGCGCTGCAGCGGTTTGAAGTAGTTGCAGCACATGCTGACGTTGGACCTTGTTGACCCAAGTGGTCAACTGGGTCAATCATTTTGTTGGTAATGTTTCATGCAACAGGCGATCTACTTATTATTTGTTCCTTTCTGTGTTATTGTAAACATCTTGTTGTAATTGTATTCGTGATTGTGGCCAATAAATATTTTACTTATTTACTTACTTGATTCACATGATAGAGGCCTTTGCCTTGCAGCGGGATTGTATATAGGCTGATTCTTTTCTGTTAACTTGTAGGGTTCCGTACTTGTGTCAAGACCATATAGACTATGCACCCGACAATAATGTATGGAACGGCTGTTTCTATTCGCTTATTTTTTTGATCTAACATGCTAAATGGACTTTATTTACGATACCTATTATATTTTTGGGATGTAAATGATAAAAAATAACGATGTATAAAAAAACGATTTAACTAAAAACGGTAGTTTGGAAACGCGTTTCCCACTCTAGAACTCATTTACACCAACGTTCATCTATGTAGATAAAGTAGTCTTTGTTCTCGTTAGGCAAATTAGAACGAACCCAAACAATTTATCTTAGGGAGGCCGTTCTGTCAATTACAAATTCACCAAACCACAGCCTCCTTAATTCTAGAATAAGTATAGATTCAATCTAAAATGTCTGTTCCAATATTAATGAATTCTGTAAATGATTTAAAAGCGACCGCCTACAGGAAGTACTCTTACATGTAAACATGTTCATTTAATAGGATTACTGCTTATACAATACTGCCAAATCCTTATTTAGAATGTTATTACTATAATGTATCATCAATACGGGGATTAACACGATATTTATTATGTGAAACAACATTGTATACTCATATATTTGGCATGACGTTTCGGCTACGTTACAGCAGCCGTGGTCACGAGTGGTCAGTCCGCTCGTGACCACGGCTGCTGTAACGTAGCAACATTGTGTACTCACATATTTGGCTCGACGTTTCGGCTACGTTACAGCAGCCGTGGTCACGAGTGGTCAGTTCGCTCGTGACCACGGCTGCTGTAACGTAGCCGAAACGTCGAGCCAAATATGTGAGTACACAATGTTGTTTCACATAATAAATATCGTGTTAATCCCCGTATTGATACATTATAGTTATAATGCAACGCGAAAATCTAAAAAACTATAGAATGTTATTGTCTATTTATGGATGTAGCTTTCTTTATAATTAGAGCGTGGGAGAGCCACGATTCGGCACTACAACGGCTTCAATGAAAACCGGCGTGAAGCAGCGTAAGGGAAAAGGGGCCCATCCCGAGGAAAGGGGGGTTTAAAGGTTGGCGCACACAGCGGCAATTGCGCACCACTAGGTGATCATCAACAGACATGTTTTTTTTGTCTTGCTATATAAAGTGGCATAATCTCAAAGTAGCTACTGAAAATATTGATTTTAACTATAATTTACTTTACTTTGCTTAGGCTCAATACGACTAATACTTATCCATGGATAAATCTATGGTATACTGTCAGATTTGCATAGGTTGACAGCGCTATACATTGATTTAGTATTAGACTAAGTTTATTCGAATTAGCCTTTAAGCTATTGAGTACGGAATCAGGTAAATGTATTAGATTTTGTATAAATTTAATTTAATCTATTATGTACGTAGAATGTTTATTCACCGTGCCGTGCCTATATTTAATACCAATACTATACAGAGTTCATATAACCGACTTAGAAAGGTTTTTTCAATGCAACGCCTTGGGGGGCTATTCTCGAGCCCTCGACATTGAAATCGAGTTAGAGACTGGTATGGAATCTCTTAATTCTACATCAATGTCGAGTGCTCGAGAATAGGCCCTCCGTTCGCACCCGCTTTGACATGCGGTTATAATATAACTATCCAAACACACGAGCAGCACAGAACAAATATATTGTGGGGAGTAAAACAAGAGAGAAATATTCTAAATTTTACCAGGCTTCTTCTTTTCTTCTCGCTTTTTTGTCAGCCGAGGTAGTGATGTGTTTCCGAGGCACGGGGGTACATGCGCGCCGACTTCCAGACTCCGAGCTGACACTGAGAATTTATTAACAGAAAAACTCAGGTACAAATTTTGGCCTGACTTGGGGATCGAACCCGGTCCCTACTGCTACCTACTGCGCCAACAAGACAGTCAACATAATAAATGAAAAAACCATGGTATTAGAAAACGCGCAGGGTGCACGTCTGTGGAAAAAAACAGGTATTATGTTCGACCTGTCAATTGAATTTAGGTACCTATTCGAAGCATATACAAAAGTGAAAATATGTTTTGCATGAAACAGAAATTGGTCGAATTAACCAATCAATAGAAATGTGGCCAAATAAAAATAATATGTTGCATTATTTCCCATTAATAGGTATAAATATGCCTCGTAAATTATTGTGTGGAAAGCCTTCCTACGGCAGCCATTGTACCTTTCCGAGGGTTAAGGTGACGGGTAGGGCACACTAGCGACGCCAATCGATTACAATTTTTAGCTACTAAACCGGATCTATTTTAAACAATTTCGGGGCTACAACCTCAAAGGCACAGACTTACACTATTTATTAAATAACCATGCACAAATGTTGGGTCCGTTGTTGTACGCGAATAATTGATTCACGCCAAAAGTGGCCGCTTTTGGTGTCTATAAACTTTTTGCGTACGCGTTGGACCCAACATTTGTGCATGGTAATTTAATAAATAAATAGTGTAAGTCTGTGCCTTTGAGGTTGTAACCCCGAAATTGTTTAAAATTAAACCGGTTTAGTAGCTAAAAATTAAAATCGTTTGGCGTCGCTAGTGTGCCCTACCCGTCACTTTAACGAATGATATATCGAGTAAGTATTCGGGACCTTCGTCAGTCGCCGCTGGCGCCCTCTGCCGGCGTAAATGAAATACCTTTCCTCTCCCCCTTCGTGCTACTCTTACAGATCAGTAAAATATCATTTGTAACTATTTACATGCATAAAGTAGGTAATATTTGCTTATTTTTTTACGATCTTTGAGACTCAGCTATTTAAAGAAAAGGGAACCCATATACGATCACTTTGTTGTCCGCTTGTGTATCAATGGCTTTTTTTAAGTGATAGGTGGCAGACGAGCACGCGGATCACCTGATGGAAAGCGATTGCCACCGCCCATTTACACCCGTGACACCAGTGGACTCACAAGGGCGCTGCCAACCTTTAAATCTCCCTTTCTCCAGGATTGGGCCTCCGGTAGCCGCACTCACGCAGCGCAACATAGCACAGTGCTGCTTCACGCCGGTTTTCTGTGGGGCCGTGGTATCACTCCGGTTCCATTCATTCATGCCGAAGCGTGGCTCTCCCACGGTACATTCCGGGATGGCGGGATAGTATCGAGTTTAAATTTAAACCAATAAACCCTTTAAGTTCTCGTAGATCATTTTACCGGTACCGGTACCGGACCCGGTAGGCTGGCGTAGGTATCGCTGGAAGACGACGTCTTTCCAGCGATACCTACGGCAGCCTACCGGGCGTCGGCCCATCGGTTGGCTCTGGTATGCTTTCTTCACGAGACGATGCTCGTCCAGTCCCGAGGTGACCAAGCTAGCGAAGTTCAGACCGGTGACTGGCGACAAGTAGTGCAGGATCGATCAAAGTGGCGTTCTCTTGTTTCGGAGGCCAAGACTCGTTTCGGGTCACTGAGCCAGTGGAGTAAGTAAGTAACCCTTTAAGTTGTGAAAAAATCTAACGTTTAAGCAAATCGCATATTTGGACTCTCCTGTGGGATTAAAAAGTTATAAGTGCTTTCGGTACCTCCTATTGACCAAAACTTAAAATAAAACCATTGTCTTTGTCTAGTCGTTTCGTCGCTATTAAACGTTCCCTGCCTTGCATCTACCGGTCAGCAATCCCATAAACGTACATTAGCAACAAGTCTATTCTTCACCACATCATTTCTTCACCGCATCGGGTGGCTGAGTTTATCGAAAATATTAATCAACAGCATTAAGTTAATTGAACAATTTATTCGCTGCTTGAACGTCGCCATTGTTATTGTTCTCTCCAAGAGTCAGATTACAGAAGTAAATATTTTTTTAGAAAGATTTTTCACAATATAGGACACTTCTGTATAAAGTGATGCAATTATTATACATGAGACAAGACGTTCCTTTCAACTGCTATTACACATAGTTGGATTACGTAATGCGACCCACTCCATTATTCGTTACGCCGAACTTTGTAGCAATGAGTGTTCGTAGCATACTCGTAGCACATTTCTGGCTACGGACTGATTCGGAACTGTTCCGCGGCACCCGGCGAATGTCTTATAATGAAAACAATTTGATTCCCTAATCGAAAAGTTTATTTCCAAAACAGTTCAATATAATTGAAAAGATTAAACCTCACTTTTTAGTAAATGTGACATCGGGAAGTGCCGGACACGGATGGTAGGCAACTGAATCGCAGATGATGGTCAACTGGCCGAACCTCATGGTCGAAACAGTTTTGTTAAAATAATAATATGACATCCTAAGCATTTATTAATAATGGATATTATAACAGAACGTTAAAGAATGTTACAATATCTACATAAGTACTAATAAGTCGTCGTCTCTATTGAAATAATACGATTGATAACTTACGAGAGTTATATCGTAAGGCGTTACTTTTAGTTTTGCTATACAAATGTAACTAAGATTGCATTATAATTCTGCTTTACATTTATACTTACTTTTCGTATTTTCCTCTTACGTGACTGAGTCTCCACTCTCCAGACTTTCACAATTTGCCATTCATGTCTAGGTCGCGTCAAGTGTGGCTGCAAGCTGGGGACAACTTCTTTAAACTACGTCTGACTTTATTAAACTTTCACATTTTGCACTTAATTAAATATACGCCTTACCTGCATAAATATTTTAATACGAGTATTACAAATTCCTCGATTAACAAAAAAAATTTTTTTTTTAAGTGAGGTTCACTGATATAGCGTTTGATATTTTATTGATCAGGGCGAAGCCTTTAGGTGGATATTCACACCCCTACCAAATCATAGAAAGGATACATCGGTGAACGAATAATTTGATTTTCAGATTTTCAATGTAATAGGTCAGAGATTGGCAGATTTTTTAAATAGAATTGAGAAATAACGGTAAAAAGAAGCTATGTACAATATTTCAGCTTGAAACCATATGTATTATTTTTGTTATGAACCCTCAAAGGCAAAGATGGGCAAGTAAATTTTAAGTCTTAAATTTACGAAACATTTATGTTGCCATCGATATCTTATTCAATTTATAGCAGCTGTTGTTAGGTAACCATTTTAATAAAGGCACTATTTCATATACCTATCGAACAAAGCTATCTCGCGATGCGTACAAACTAGTAAGGGCTGACGTCACACCTCGCGTCGCTATTTGTATGGAGCGTTTTGGGGAAGGCAATTTCAAGTGATTTTCGAATTGTCATATCTCGAAGCCGTGTGGTCCCCGGCAGAGTAGAATAGGCCACCCTCACTCTTACCGAGCACTCTTACTGCTGGCATGATCATCAGCACCCAGAGAAGGAAAACTCTCATTTATATCAAAACCTTCGCCAACCCGTCTGCCAAGCGTGGTGAGTATGGGCCCGTGCCCAAGCAGTGGGGACTTAAATGGGCAGACGATGATATCTCGAAGAGTTTCCAAACTAACAAATCTGTTCATTCACCGATGTTTTCACTTTTAAGGGGTTCTTATGTAACCAACAAGAGAACAAATAGGACACAGGCCTACGGGGATTAACACGAAATTTAGGTACAAAATTTTTTACTCACATATTTTGCTTGACGTTTCGTCTAACGTAACAACAGCCGTGGTCTGCTTATTAGCATTCTCTCACACTCTAGAGAGTATTCTCTCACACTCTAAGTACATTGAGTAGGAAAAGTATTAGTTCTTCGGAAATTGATTGTAAATCTTAGTCGCCAATGTGGCCGGAAGCCAAAATGTTGTACCTCATAATAAATTAATTTTTAATCTCCGTCTTAATTATTTATAAATGAATAATTGATAAAACCTATTATTTAATTTGATCAGGTATTTAATTTATCTCTACAATGATGTTTCGTCCTTTAGCTGGCATTATCCGACAAGTACTATGGTCCTATGTTTGCAAGCCCTGGTTTCCTAGAACCATTCCTAGTCTGATCAATTTAAGTATCGATCAACAAATTGGCTCGCGGCCGAGGAGGAGTGTTAAGGTGACCTCATCTGCAGTGTAGAAGGTGGCCTAGTTTGAAACCAGGTGATCTGTTAGCAAACCGCATTTGTACACGCCATTCTAAACTTTCATCCCAGAGCAATGCTATTTTAACCTACATAGCAGGCGCCATTAGTGTCTGTAGAGAGCTCTAGACCTTTTTGTTCCGATACAGTTCACTCAATTCCCACAGCTGACCTGTTATTCTAACCTCAGTAAAACAAGGCTTCCTGTTTGGCTTTTTGGAGTGCAGGATATCCAAGGGACACTACGGACGTGCAAGGCTTGATTCCATTTAAAGGACATCATTCATATTGGGCGCTTCCATGAAAGTGGCCGCCGACAATTTTTTTTAATACTGATGTGTAGAACTAGCTGCACGAAAGTTATAGGATTGATTTTAGCTGCTTAATAAATTAACAAATGTATGAAACAATCGAATCTTCAAATTCACAGGAATCCGACAACTGCCGTGCAATAATAGCTATGGCTCCAAATAGCTAGTTCTACAAAAAAATCTCATCCGGCACATTTATATGGAGGGCCCCAAAACATATACAGCCTGAATGATCTTTTTTGTCAATTAATAGTTTGCCCAAATACAGCGAAGCCAAAAAGAGGGTTAATGTTATTGACCTGTATGTATTTATGTTAGTATGTGGGTATGTTCATAGTCTGGTCCCTCATAACTTCTATTAGTTATCATAATTGGACAAATGAAGTGTCGATGGAAGCATATTGATTGTCCGCCATTTATAGGTTACATAAGGTCACGCTAAATTGACTAGAGGGCCCTCCAGGACTTACAATAAAGAACTAGAAAATAATCTTAATAGTACCGATGTGAGTACTATTATATGAAAGAGTTTTTGGAACTTTGTTAGCACATTTCAATTATGTAAACATAACTAAGACCCGACTACTAAAACCTTACTCTAAAGTCAACTAATATATTATAGTCTAGGTATTATAAGTATATATTTACAAAAGAAAAGTATTGAGATAGCTACCTATCTCGGAGTCAGATCAATGTATGTGATGTTGTGAAATAAGAAAAACAAATCTTGAACCGTGTCAGTAGTTTTAAGTTTGGTTCATGGGTAAGATATTATAATATTAATGAGCGCTTCTAAATTAATCATGTTTATCCAGCACTGATTCGTTCTTAGTTATATGTATACCTAGTGTACATTAAAGAAATTGTACTGAATATCTGTCTAGGTTCAGGTCATAAAGATATGGTGATCGATCACGGTTATTTAGCACGTGGCACCTAATGCTTTTTTGGCATAATATTTTCGGATAAAAAAGACCTTTTACAACGCCCCCCTGTCAATGTCACTGACGTGCCTTCTGATCTTGGTCGGTCTGTAGTTTTAGTTTATTAATGATGATGGGTCTTTCTTTCTTCTTTTTTTTTTATAATTTGCAAATATTTTTGCATGGTTTTGTTTGGGTTTTATATAATCTGCCTGCCCCCATATTGCGCATCTGTTCAATTATTTCATTTTTGTTTAGTTTCTAATTAAGTTTCCTTGTTTTGTATTGTGCCAAATAAAGTTTTCATTCATTTATTCAATTATTTATTTATTTATAGGTTCCACTGAAATTGTACGACTTATCACCGTGGCCGTATGCCACATACTGTAGCAAAACTAATTCATTATAATTAAAAAATAAATCAAAGTACATAGTTCAAGGGTCAAGTCAAGGTCAAGGGTATATAGGAATATAACTAACGACACACGTATGAGAACCTACTACCCAAAACGTCAAAGTGTCCACCTTTGATATCTTACAATATGCGTGTAGATAGTGTATGAGTCTGCAAAAAATGTGGTAGGTATTAAAACACTCGCATATGAATGCTATTAAGAAGTACACCACGGCTCGTTTTTTAAAAGCTCCCTCGTGTTTTAATAACCCTTATTATATATCAGTCACGTTAGATATTCGATTTTGTATGTAATGTATGTATGTAAATAATTAGGCTTAATGAGGCCTTCTTAGATCCTATGCTTAGCAATTATTATGCTTAGAGTAGATAATATGCGTAAAAATGCATCTAAAAATATTTTTGGTAGTAACTCATATTTGCATAAGTAAAACATAGGATGCCATGTCTAATAGTTATTTTCATTAAAATTATATGTAAATAATAAACGAACGAGAATGTACTTGTCGTATCCAAACAAAATAGAGGCGTGGCGCGTGTGAAAAGGCGGGAATAATGATTTAGTCGTGAAACACATTCCTCCTATAAATCGCAAACTAAGGATAGTAATTCCGGAACAAATATCGTGGCAGCCCCTTTTAACATTGCGTGTTGGAACGGGATGACATGAGCTTTAGTACGGTAATAACTTTAGATCGCGATTTATAATAAAGTAGCTCTCGCCATCGAAGACTCACATGTATGTTAGTCACCCCCATTTCCAGCTGATACCTGCTCTTTGATTTTTAAGGGTATATTACTCGACTCACCGGATGGCGCAATTGGTAGTGACCCTGCCTCTTACGCCAAAGGTCGTGGGTTCGATCCCCACCCTGGACAAACATTCGTGCGATGAACACTTGTGTTTGTTCGGTGTCTGGGTGTAATATATGTATTTAAGTATATATTTGTGTTCCTCTGTTGTCTGATATATGTAACACAAGTGCTTAAGCTACTTAGTACGGAATCAGGTCAACATATGAGATGTTGTGAGAATTATTATTATTATATTAAGTAGATCAAGAAGTATAAGACTTTCAATCGGGAGGATGGATTAAAATATCATCGACATGGAATCCAGTAATTAACAAGTGCAAACCCCGTAAAATATGTGAGTACACAATGTTGTATCACATAATAAATATCGTTTTAAATCCCGTTTTGATTAATTATAGATATTAAGTAGAGTTTTTGATACATTTTTACACTATGCTGTTGTAGATAAAGAGAATTACGTGGAACTGTGGAAGCTCGGTGACACCCACAGGATAATTAAGTTAGTTTACAATTTGCTATTTTCTCTTTGGTCTTGGTCGACTGAGCGACGTGTGGGTATTACGAGCTCAGCAACTTTTTTTTTATTGAGGCACAGTATATTGGCTCTACTTAGCATGATGGTAAGCAAGAGAAGAGCCCAAGTTGCAATTACAACGGAAGCGATGTCAAGGAATCACCTTCGTTGTCACTGCCATACTGGCCCGAGAGATACTTCTACACGCTTCATTTGAAGGAATCCATATTGTAGGAAGGGGGAAATACATGCGGAGGTAACAAGTTCAATGTCTTGATGGTGCGGCAGAAATAAGAACTTTAAAGAAAAGGTTGGAAGAGCGATGGTGGCTCAGAAGAGCGATGGTAGCTCAGAAGCGAGATGGTAGTTCAGTGCCTTCCATACGGGGGTTCGAATCCAATCATGCATCTCTAGTTTTTTTTATGGCATTATCTCGGCGGTGAGGGAAAACATCGTGAGGAACGAGCATCTATAATTCAGTTGGTCAGATTCCCCTGTAAAGGGTTGCGAAGGTCAGACGGCAGTCGCTTAGGTGTAATTACCAGACTCCCTAATCCTGAATTATGGTCTAAGCGTACCCCGGGCTCCAGAGCTACAGCTTTGGACGCAACCGGGATCGCACGCTAAGATGAGGAGGATTGTGGACAAAGAGAATTACGTGGAAGCCCGCTGACCCGGGTAAGGGGGGTTAGACTCCACTGGTGTCGTGGCTGTCCATGGGCGGCGGCAATCGGTTACCATGTGATCCGTCTGCTCGTCTGCCACATATCACATAAAAATGACAGAGTTATTAAGAGGTAATTATTAGTTAGTTCACACTTTCCTATTTCCACTTTACTCTCGGTCGACTGAGCGACGCGTGGGTATTACAAGCTCAGCAACTTATTGGCTTGGAAAGGTTGATCAAAGTATAATCGGAGTATGTTAGTGGTGTGTGTTAGGTGAGACGTCTGTTCGTCTGCCCTTATATCATAAAAAAAAAGTTGTGGCTTTTTTGTAAATACTTAATTATGTATAAAATTATTAAAACGTTGAATATTATAGCGAGGAGATTTTTTAAAGTTAGATAAAAACTTCACTATTCCACTTTTATGTTTTTTCTGGTAAGCCGCTAATTTTGATCGAATATTACCGGAATATAGTATAATATGACCACCTTGTCTTTATATGTCATTGTAGAGGTTTCAAAAATCTAGCAATAATATACTGAATAAAGCATAATTTGAATAATTTAGTCTTTATCACTCGCGACAAAACATATTAGAATGGAGAAATGTTGTTTTGTGACAGAGATGATGTCGGGAAAATGGTTTCTTCTAATTTAGACTCAAATATTTTATTAGCTTCAGGAATAATCATATTTTGTTACAAAAATGTATCGAATAATGAAATTGGTACCAATTTAAAAAAACATGTTTTATCAAAATCAAGTTTTGAAAATAAGGTACCTAAATTGTAGGAAACAATTTTATTTGCAATGAAATGAAAATAATTTATGAATGACGCTCTTCTGCCGCGCAACTGAGTTTGCCCAGGATGCTGGCGGCGTTACTGCTAGCACTGAGGGCCAACAACGAAACGACGAATCCTTATCCCCAACCTTTTCTCACGCGCTAAGCGTATCTATTGTTTGGATGCGACAAGAATACATTCTCGTTCGTTACGGGACGGGTTCGTTGTAGGTCATCTGGTTACGAAATCGTACGCTTGGACCATCATTTATTGTGCGTCTGGTAATTAATATAATCATCATCGTCAGCCCATTTAAGTCCCCACTGCTGGGGCACGGGCCTCCCTCAATCACATTAATATAATCACAATGCCCTATAACAGGGAACCAGACCAACAAGATTATGGTTACACATTCAGAATCATAATATAGGTATCTCTGCGAATGTTAGACAGTCCAAAGGTTGAGAGAGGTTACTTTCCGATGCCGATCCCTCACCGCCGACTTAAATGGTAGAAATAGTTGATATGAAAAATTCAGAGTAGTGATTTTCCATTTAGAAAATACATTACTTATTTATATTTTTTATATTAATAACAAGGAGAGCTATCCTTGTTATTTAAATTGCAGAAATATTGAATTTATTATAATAAATTTATTCAACCTGTTTGTCCTCCCAACGCTCGCATACGGGGCCGATACATGGACTCGCTAATTCAATAAACGATGCTGTAGCTTAGAGGTGGCGCAATTTGCTTTGTATAGCGTTCCATGCTCGGTCTTGGACCGCGTCCCCAACGATGAAATCCGAAGAAGAATTAGGGTAGTACACATTGGCATGCGAGTGAGCTAGAGTGGTGATGGGTAGCCTGGCAACTCCGCAATGCGTAAAGATGATAGGTGGACTTTAAAACTTACCGAATGGCAGCCAAGAATGGGGCGACGTCCTGCGGACAGACCACCTGCCCCATGGTCCAACGATATTGTAACGGCAGCAGGGAAACAATTATAAGGCTGGCAGCGGACCGAAGGGATTAGCGTGATAAAGAAGACCCATATACTCAGCAGTGGGTGGATATGGGCTGATACTATGATGATGTCCACATTTGAAAATAAAATGTAAAGAATAGCAACAACCACGAAATTGTTTCAACGCTAAACAGAGGGACGGCGTTGGACGCATCCGCCCAGGACACAAAGCATTTGCAGTCTTTCATCAAAAACATACTCGTATGTCCTACTTTTATTTGCTTTTGTACGTCTGTTGAACCACAGGCGGCCAAGATTTTTTTTGCTTTGGTGCAATCAAGTAAAAATAAAATGCAAACAGCATTTTATTTTTACTTGATTGCACCAAAGCGTTAATAGGACGAAGTACTGCAAAATATTCTAGTTTTTCCTTGATTAACGCTTCTATATTCTGTTGTATGTAGGGTCTTAAAGTGTTGATAAAAGGACAATCGGAAACTTTGAATTACCTAGTCAATTAAATATGACAGTGCTTTTATTAATACAAACTTAAATATATAAACATCCCGTATGAATTATGTAATTGCCAAGTTTCTGTCCCGTCTCGCCAATACTTATACTCTAAGATAAGGCAGACTAATTTCCCCAGTTAATTTTAGGTCTAGTCTTCGTATAAAGTGGTATTTTGTAAAATTCGATGAGGTAAGAAGACGTGCAACAGCCGCCCTAACCAAACCTAATTAAGACTCGTGCGCGTTAGGAAATCGCATCAAAACGCAATCGGTACGTACGGTCAGCAACAAAAGTAGCGTAACACTTTAGTACAGCTACTATGATTGCTGACTGTACATCCACACATCAAAGTATACACAACTGTCATATTTATTCAGTCGATTCTCACTTCTATGTCCAACAAGTTTGGTTCAATATCAATTGAGGAAATCTGACAGATTGTGGTAACCATAAGTACTGTACCTATTTGGTGTACAATTGTATATTTGTACACCAAAATTGGTGCGACATGTTTGGACTTCTGTGTATTTTAACTCAACATCTGTTTTAATGTACACACGTGTATTAAAAAATAAATGATGAATATGATTATGTACCTGTGGCTTTATGTAAGTACGGTCAGCACCGAAATTTGCTTAACACTTTAGTACCTACAATGTCACAGTAACCATTCTGCCCATTGTAGTCAGTTTCTAAGGGGTACGTACAAAATGTTAACTTCGACATAGTACTAAAGTGTTAAGCTACTTTTGATGCTGACCGTACAATGAAGCATCGATCGGCTCAGTGATTGATATCATATCTTCTTATTGCAGTCAGTGAACTTATAGCAATGCATTTCTGCCAGCAATGTGCGCGCTACAAGAGTAGGGCCTTGAAAGTCTCTCTGTGATGTGCAGTTTTCTATCTCACTGGCTACGGTAAAGGCGATTTCACAAAAGTAGTTCGCATAAATAACCGTTTTGACCTTGGGAGAGCCACGCTTCGGCATGAATGGGCCGGCTCGACCGGAGTGATACCACGGCCTCACATAAAACCGACGTGAAGCAGCATTTCGCTGCGTGAGTCAGAGTACCGGAGGCCCAATCCGGGTGAAAGAGGGGTTTAAAGTTCGGCAGCGCACTTGTGACTCCACTGGTGTCGCGGGTGTCCATGGGCGGCGGCAATCGCTTACCATCAGGTGATCCGTCTGCTCGTCTGCCACTATCACATAAAAAAAATAACTGCCCGAACGAAGTTTGTTTATAATGGTATCGATAGTTTCATAACCTTTGTTAAGAATATTGATTATTACAAATGAATAAAGAATTTAACGAATAGCTATGTTTTTATTCACTCAATCATCTCAATGAAAGGAGGTTTTATTCATTTAGCGTTTACCCGTGATTAGTTGTGTATACTGTAATCATGCATTTAATTAAATTATTATCATCTGACCTTCGCCCAAAAAAAATAGTTTTGTACAGAATCATCATCATCTGACGCTTGCGACAAAACGCTATGTCGCAAACGTCCCAAGCTGTCGCTTCGGAACCCGGAGTCTGCTTTCCTACTTCAACTACTCCACCTTTTTTATTTTATAGCACATATACGGCACTTCATCCCTTAGATCTCAAGCCTTTTTAAGTCCACCTACACCGTCTGCCGGGACCCGGCGATGGAGGCATTGCCAGACATTTGTTTACTACGTAGCTGTCTGGTTTTCGCAGGACATGACCATACCAACGTAGACGACTCTCCAGCAGTTTGTCAACTATGTCACGAACATGAAGTACTTTCAAATCAAATTAAAATGTTAAATGTAATTTTAAACTTTTAAAATGGACTCCTCCAACTTTTGATGATCATAAAGAAATATTTCTCAGGCTTATTAAAATAAGCACTAGTTATTTTCGATCATGAATCTATCATAAGTCATAACATCACACAATTTACTACAAGTATAGGACAAAATTCGCGGTGTGTGGACGACCCCCTTCTTCTGAGACCCGCCCGTCAAAAGCAAAAGCATAAGGGCTTTATTTCCAGTCCGTTTGCTCTTAGAAATATTAAATATCAACACCACTCGTAAACATTATAGAATGTTGTGATCGCTTGCATTGTATGTTGAAGACATTAAGGGCGGATTCGACTAACTTGACAATTTTAAGATAACTTATCTATTTATTTTCTTAATAGACTCAAATTGCGTTCTTCCACAGCCGGTATAGCTATAAAGTATCGTCAACTTAGTTTTTGAGCTATACCTTGTTTAACGAGTGAATGAACGAATGACATTATAAACCGGTAAAAAACAGTATGTATTGTTTTGTGATTTATGATATGCCACCGGAATATTTTTGTTAAGTAGGGTTATACGGGTCAATAACAGTTGCAACAATGACAACGCCATTTTGAATTACCTAGGATATTACTCATTCTTAAAAATTGGCGGCCTAAAGATTTACAATTGGAATGAGACGTTGACTGTTGGATGAGTGGTTGATAGAACGGTTTTTATTTTAAACTGCATATGCGCTATACTTACCATAGATTTATGGTTAGATAAAGATTGGTCGAATCCACCCTAAGAGGATTATTACTTTAAATCAATACGAATAATACCACAAATAGATCATCAGCATCTCAGAGTGACATTCTCAGTAGCGCACAAAGCCTTCGCTTCGGAGCTCAGGGTTCACTTAGTTAGACCATGATACAGGATTTGGGATGTCTGGTAATTACCAGATATTTTTACCTAGAATAAGAAAGAAGATACAAAGAAGTGACTGCTGTCTGGCCGTCTCAACCCTCAAAACCCTCAAGTTTTGTAACCGTTCGCAAGAATTCTTTGAAGGCAAACTAACAAGTCTTAAAAAAATGAAACTTGGACCCAGTGGAACAAGTAATGAAACCTCTGAAAAAACATTATCTGCATCATTTGAAGTTTCAAAATTGATTGCCAAATCGAAAAAAGCACACACAATCGGCGAATCTTTAATAAAGCCCTGTATGCTCAAAGTTGCAGAAGAGCTTTTAGGTGCGGAAGCTCAAAAGAAAATTCGTGAAATACCGCTTTCTAATGACACAATTAAGTCGCGTATTCAAAAAATGTCAACTGATATTGAAGACCAAGTTATTGACAAGATTAAAAACAGCCCTTATTTTGCATTACAATGTGATGAGTCTACCGATGTTTCGCAATGCTGTCAATTACTTGTATTTATTCGATTTTTGGAGGACAACAAAATGTTTAAAGAAGAGTTATTATTTTCTCAAGAACTTAAAACTACGTCGCAAGGTGCAGATGTTATGAATGCAATAAGCCAATATATGGAGGAACATGGACTTATGTGGGAAAGGCTTGCCGGGTTTTGTACTGACGGTGCTCCTGCTATGCTTGGTTCTCGCTCTGGTCTTGCAGCATTGGTAAAAACCAAAAATCCTTCCGCAATTACGACGCACTGCGTTATTCACCGTCAAGCATTGGCTGCCAAAACGCTCCCGGAATGTTTACTATAGCTCTGAAAACAGCTATAAAAGTAGTTAACTTCATTAAAAAGAGCGCACTCAATACTCGTCTATTCAAACAGTTGTGTTCTGACATGAACTCTGAACACGAAACTCTGCTTTTCCACACAGAAGTTCGTTGGCTTTCAAAAGGAAACATGCTGTCGAGGTTGTACGAACTAAGAGAGGAAGTACAAGTATTCTTAACTAACAAGGAAAACAAAGAGTTGCTAGATCAGTTCTGTGAGCCCGAATATAAAGTACGTTTTGCTTATTTGGTCGACTTTTTTGCGCAAATAAATAATTATTAATACAAACTTAAATATATAAACATCCCGTATGAATTATGTAATTGCCAAGTTTCTGTCCCGTCTCGCCAATACTTATACTCTAAGATAAGGCAGACTAATTTCCCCAGTTAATTTTAGGTCTAGTCTTCGTATAAAGTGGTATTTTGTAAAATTCGATGAGGTAAGAAGACGTGCAACAGCCGCCCTAACCAAACCTAATTAAGACTCGTGCGCGTTAGGAAATCGCATCAAAACGCAATCGGTACGTACGGTCAGCAACAAAAGTAGCGTAACACTTTAGTACAGCTACTATGATTGCTGACTGTACATCCACACATCAAAGTATACACAACTGTCATATTTATTCAGTCGATTCTCACTTCTATGTCCAACAAGTTTGGTTCAATATCAATTGAGGAAATCTGACAGATTGTGGTAACCATAAGTACTGTACCTATTTGGTGTACAATTGTATATTTGTACACCAAAATTGGTGCGACATGTTTGGACTTCTGTGTATTTTAACTCAACATCTGTTTTAATGTACACACGTGTATTAAAAAATAAATGATGAATATGATTATGTACCTGTGGCTTTATGTAAGTACGGTCAGCACCGAAATTTGCTTAACACTTTAGTACCTACAATGTCACAGTAACCATTCTGCCCATTGTAGTCAGTTTCTAAGGGGTACGTACAAAATGTAACTTCGACATAGTACTAAAGTGTTAAGCTACTTTTGATGCTGACCGTACAATGAAGCATCGATCGGCTCAGTGATTGATATCATATCTTCTTATTGCAGTCAGTGAACTTATAGCAATGCATTTCTGCCAGCAATGTGCGCGCTACAAGAGTAGGGCCTTGAAAGTCTCTCTGTGATGTGCAGTTTTCTATCTCACTGGCTACGGTAAAGGCGATTTCACAAAAGTAGTTCGCATAAATAACCGTTTTGACCTTGGGAGAGCCACGCTTCGGCATGAATGGGCCGGCTCGACCGGAGTGATACCACGGCCTCACATAAAACCGACGTGAAGCAGCATTTCGCTGCGTGAGTCAGAGTACCGGAGGCCCAATCCGGGTGAAAGAGGGGTTTAAAGTTCGGCAGCGCACTTGTGACTCCACTGGTGTCGCGGGTGTCCATGGGCGGCGGCAATCGCTTACCATCAGGTGATCCGTCTGCTCGTCTGCCACTATCACATAAAAAAATAACTGCCCGAACGAAGTTTGTTTATAATGGTATCGATAGTTTCATAACCTTTGTTAAGAATATTGATTATTACAAATGAAGAATTTAACGAATAGCTATGTTTTTATTCACTCAATCATCTCAATGAAAGGAGGTTTTATTCATTTAGCGTTTACCCGTGATTAGTTGTGTATACTGTAATCATGCATTTAATTAAATTATTATCATCTGACCTTCGCCCAAAAAAAATAGTTTTGTACAGAATCATCATCATCTGACGCTTGCGACAAAACGCTATGTCGCAAACGTCCCAAGCTGTCGCTTCGGAACCCGGAGTCTGCTTTCCTACTTCAACTACTCCACCTTTTTTATTTTATAGCACATATACGGCACTTCATCCCTTAGATCTCAAGCCTTTTTAAGTCCACCTACACCGTCTGCCGGGACCCGGCGATGGAGGCATTGCCAGACATTTGTTTACTACGTAGCTGTCTGGTTTTCGCAGGACATGACCATACCAACGTAGACGACTCTCCAGCAGTTTGTCAACTATGTCACGAATCATGAAGTACTTTCAAATCAAATTAAAATGTTAAATGTAATTTTAAACTTTTAAAATGGACTCCTCCAACTTTTGATGATCATAAAGAAATATTTCTCAGGCTTATTAAAATAAGCACTAGTTATTTTCGATCATGAATCTATCATAAGTCATAACATCACACAATTTACTACAAGTATAGGACAAAATTCGCGGTGTGTGGACGACCCCCTTCTTCTGAGACCCGCCCGTCAAAAGCAAAAGCATAAGGGCTTTATTTCCAGTCCGTTTGCTCTTAGAAATATTAAATATCAACACCACTCGTAAACATTATAGAATGTTGTGATCGCTTGCATTGTATGTTGAAGACATTAAGGGCGGATTCGACTAACTTGACAATTTTAAGATAACTTATCTATTTATTTTCTTAATAGACTCAAATTGCGTTCTTCCACAGCCGGTATAGCTATAAAGTATCGTCAACTTAGTTTTTGAGCTATACCTTGTTTAACGAGTGAATGAACGAATGACATTATAAACCGGTAAAAAACAGTATGTATTGTTTTGTGATTTATGATATGCCACCGGAATATTTTTGTTAAGTAGGGTTATACGGGTCAATAACAGTTGCAACAATGACAACGCCATTTTGAATTACCTAGGATATTACTCATTCTTAAAAATTGGCGGCCTAAAGATTTACAATTGGAATGAGACGTTGACTGTTGGATGAGTGGTTGATAGAACGGTTTTTATTTTAAACTGCATATGCGCTATACTTACCATAGATTTATGGTTAGATAAAGATTGGTCGAATCCACCCTAAGAGGATTATTACTTTAAATCAATACGAATAATACCACAAATAGATCATCAGCATCTCAGAGTGACATTCTCAGTAGCGCACAAAGCCTTCGCTTCGGAGCTCAGGGTTCACTTAGACCATGATACAGGATTTGGGATGTCTGGTAATTACCAGATATTTTTACCTAGAATAAGAAAGAAGATACAAAGAAGTGACTGCTGTCTGGCCGTCTCAACCCTCAGACTGGTACCAGACCAACTGGATCTGGTTTTTTATGATTTGACCACAATCCCATCTAATTTTAAGTATGATAATAAGATGTTTATTAAGGGCCCACCTAGGCTGACGACTTTCTCCCACTATGGACGATGAGGGAGAGTCTCAGGAGTTTTAGTCGGTATGCCTCTGGCCGGCCTCTCGGCAGAGGAGAGTCTGACATAGCCTTTCCGTTTACAGACGGATGGGTATGCGTAACGCATTTCACCTGGGTCACCAAAAAAAAAGGGCTTACCTTAGTAGACCTTTTCACAGACAACCGTGAAAAGTCTATTCACTCTTGCCTTAAAGAGACCAGTTCAGAATCATTATCTCAACGATTCAAAGTCAAACTCAAAGTTAAAGGATTCTTTATTTGCATAGGCTTGTACACATCATTTACAAATCGTCATACAATAAAATCTTATAACTTTAATAATGATTTACATGTATGTAGTTAGTACATATATATGCCAATACATGAAATATACAAAGAAATAAATAAACATTGTGCGGTATCTACAGTTTGAAAACCTATTCCAAACGAGCAGGTTTCCTTACAATGTTTTCCCTCACCGCCGCGCCGATCGTATGACATAATTAAGCACATAGATTAGAAAAATCGAGGTGCGTATTATTCTCGGATTTAAACTTACAACAAACGAACAAGAGGTTCAGAAGGCGAATGTCCTTCTCCACAGAGCCATCGCTCACTTCATTCCACAAATAGATCTTCCTCAGCATCCTATCATGAGAAAGAATATGAAATATGATCTTGTTTTGTGCGTTTTTGTACAATATCGTTAGCGTAACTTATGTGTGTTGACAACACACAAGAGAGGAATAAGGAACGGTATTATAATTTATGGTAATACCTACCTTACGACATTGACGAGACAAGTAGAGACCAACAAAAAAAAATAAAGAAAATACTGTTCTTCTGTTAAGTTCTGTTCGCCGTTGTTAGTCGTTTATTATTTCGGTTTGCCTGAAAGCATGAGGTTGACTAGTGAAGTGATATGAATAAAAAGGTACGTATCTAGAAATTTCATCTTTCAGATGTTGTGGCTCGAAACCACCGTGGCCATCAATGGACTATATTAGCGTTTTTATACGCCTTTCGAATAATTTAAAAAAAATATTTTTTAAATTATTAATACATATTCCGGAAGTGACGTTATCTTGAAGCTCAACGTAAAATGCGATGAATATTTTTTGTCGTATTGTCATTGTCATTTAGTTTGAAAGAGACGAGGGCGAGAAGAAGTATTTGGAGTAAAATAACTTTTTTGAGTTTGAATAATTTCTCATGCCGACCGAGATAACTATTCTGTTATCAACCAAAAATTTCGGTCGGGCCAAAAATTTGTACCTAATTTTTCGGCAAGAAATTCTTAGTGTCAACCCCGAGTCAGGAAGTTTGCAGTCTTGTATCCCTCGGAAAGCACGTTAAGCCGTTGCTCCTGCCTGTGCCCAATCCCTCTCCGGTTATGTCACGCTAGTGTCCCATCGGAATATGAGGGTAACGGAACAGAGAGTACACTTGTGTTTGCGCACACACTTGAGCACTAAAATATATCCTATGTACGTGGCTGATCGTTGAGGCCTCCTTAGTCGTAATCGGTTGGAAGATATTCCAACAAATTCCAACAGAGGCAAATTCCAACTCTCCCGAGGCAAAGACACCAATTAAATACCTTGAATTTAAAATTTCCCCGAAAATTATATTTAAGCATGACATTCCTGAGCACACCAAGCAACACAGTCAAGAACATGGGTCAAATGGAAAAAATAAGCACGTTGTATTGTAATACAACGTGCTTTTTTTCCTTTTTATTAAGTATTCATATTCCTTATAGGGATGAGAAATCCCATGCATTGAATGAACATTGACACATGAAGCATTTTTAGGGGCCGTGTCCAGACCCCGACCCTTAAGTAAAAATCCTATTTAAGGAGACGGCTAGGGCACAGTAGCGACGACAATCGTTTTTAATTTTTAGCTACTAAACCTCGGCAATCACTTATACTATTTATTAAATAACCTTGCACAAATGTTGAGTCCAACGCGTACGTGAAAAATTGTTTCACGCCAAAAGTGGCCGCTTTGGGTGGTCAATTTTTCGCGTACAAAAAATCGCTAGGCGTCGCTAGTGTGCCCTACCCGTCACCTTAAATGGTAAACTTGGGTAGTAACTGTTTGTGGATATCAAAACTAATTAGAATTAAACTTCGGAGACCTTATCTGAAATAGATTTCGTTTAACTTCATAAAGAGCCGAAGTATAAAAAATGTCAATTTTAAACTGGTGTGAATACCAATGATTTCACCATTTTAAACTAGCTTTGTGATAATAAAAAATAATTAAAAACTAATAAAAGTGGGGTTTAGATCCCAATGTAAAGAACTTTGGAATCAGAATATCTATTCACGAAGGCTCATGAACTTCGTACAAAGCCGTGTCATTGCTAAAAAGTATGACACAGGAAAAATCTTACTGTTCGCTCTCACGCACGCATATACTAAATAGATATACGACGCAGTTTCGGGTAGTTTCCGTCCACCCTGTTACTGGAGCAACTTTCATCGAATTGTTAGGCTGCATGTCCACAGAAGCGGATTGGGGCGGAGCGGAGCGGTGCATGAATTGACCAATCAATACGCTCCGAATATCCGCTCCGCTTCAATGGAAACAGGACGAGCGGAGCGGAGAAGAGCTGAACGGATTTGCATAGAATACAGCGAGCCGATGCCGACGGAGGCCGGCGGAGAGCAGCGGAGCGGTGCAGAGCGGATAACAGCGGAGTGATGCGGAGCGAATGATAGCGGAGGACAGCGGAGAACAGCGGAGCGGCGCCGAGCGGAGGACAGCGGAGAACAGCGAGGTGGTGCGGCGCGGAAATTTGTGTATAGTCACAGTATATCCGGTAAGGCGTTATCTTTTTCTTCAAGTGAAATAAGATATAAAAGTATTGCCTTTTTCTTTTTGAATGACAACATGATGTATCAACGTAAGCTCTTTCTAAGAGATTTAGTGTAATTGACCAGAAACATCATTAATACTCCGCTCTATTCCGCTACGCACCGTTCCTCTCCACTCCGCTCCTCTCCTCTCCGCGCCAGTGGAAACACTCACCACTTTTCGCCGCTCTTCTCCGCTCCGCTCCGCCCCGCTCCGCTTCAGTGGAAACGCAGCCTTATGTTATGGACTGCCTCGTTGGTGGAGTGGGTAGTGCGTCGCACTTCAAAGCGACGGCAGCGCTTTAGGGTCCAGGGTTCGATCCCCGGGTTGGGTCAAAATTTGCACCTGAGTTTTTCTGTAAAGAAATTCTCAGTGTCAACCCGGAGTCTGGAAGTTGGCGGTCTTGTACCCCCGGGCCTCTGAAAGAACGTTAAGCCGTTGGTCCTGCTCCCGATCCCTCTCCGGTCGTGTCACGCTGGTGTCCCATCGGATTATGAGGGTTAGGGAATAGAGACTGCACTTGTGTTTGCGCACACACTTGAGCACTATATGTCCTGCGTATGTGGCTGATCGTTGATATTGGCCGCAGTAGCCGAAATTGGTTGGAGGATATTATTATTATGTTATGGCGTGTATACACACTATAACATAATAATAATATCCTTCAACAACAATGTACAGTATACTGTATTTATAAAATAAAATAGATACTTTTCTATAACGTGGGCTATACACACGGCTGTTAGATTAAAGTGTATTTTATTTGACTCTCCCGTTAGCGAGAAGTATTTTAGCTTGAAGGTTTAAGTCACTAATGATTAAATTCCAGTTAAGTGCATCGTGAGATAGACTCGAAGCTTTTGCAAAGGACTATCCAGAAGAGGCAGAGGCAGAGGTCGAGGAAGTTTCGTAGTTCCCTCATTAAGTCGTAAAAAAGTTAGTAAATAAACGTCATATTCGGGGCGAAATCTACTTAGAAACTTCATTCATTGTGTGACTGGTCAGTTCAGACGTTGCATTAAGTTTTACTGGCTTGTTGGGAAGAAAACTACTAGATGCAAGAGAAGTCATGCTAAACTGCACTGCACTTTACTCTTTCAAATCTATGACATCAAATATTTTAAAAGGAAACCAGTTTTTTTCTCCGGACTTCTGCAGTCTACGGAGTCTTCCCGTACCCCACTGGAAAAGACCATACCTACGTAAAGAGCACGTTCGTAGGTTATGCCCTCGGTGTGTGACGCCCCTGTCTGGGGTGGGGGCACACGATTAGTTTCACATTTTATCCTAAAGGTGCTTATTTTTATGCTTAAAGCATGCTACTTTAGTGCTACTTAGTAGCATGTGTTTAAAGACGTGCTACTAATAAGCATGCTAATTTTGAGCATGCTTCCTGCAGTGCGGGTAGAAGGGGGAGTGTGGCGGAGTGCTTAAGTACGTGTAAACACGTTTTCTTATTTTTAAGCATGCTCACATATGGGTACAATACCATGATTATTGATAGCAAATGTGGACAGTTCCTTATGCTCATTTGTACCATGCTTTTTAAGTGGACATGCTTAAAAAGCATGCTACAAATGAGCATGTTTAACAGTAGCTTAAGTAGCAATCTCAAAGCAAATGGCCCCCATAACCCATTATACAAATGTTTGTTTGTAACTTATTTGTGAGTGAGGTAAAAAATAATGACCATCGATATACAATCTCTATAGGTACAATAGTAGTATCATGAAACATTAAGGTGTTCAATCTATTGCGTAAACCAGTTTGGTCAGACGGACTGATTGGAAAAGCCACAAAATTTTCATGGAACAATTTGGCTTTATTTTAACAACTTGAAATAGTATTTTATATTAACACATTACAGTTATGTAATTATGGATAATATTAATAATACTTTACAAATTAAAAAAAGTTAGTAATGGAAAATACAACTTCTAAGAAAATCGCCATACAAAAGGGCAATGTCATGGGTAAAGACCTGTTATTTTGCCAGCTGGAAGGTATATCATAATCATATCAGATTTTTTCGTCAATTAGAATGGAATAAAAAATAAATAGTGTTATTAAATCAGAAGGTTGTCTGGAATAAATCGCTACAAGCGATAAGACCGCCTTATTGTACTGTCTGTTGCTGTTGTATCATGCTTGTATTTTATTTTTGTGCAATAAAGAATATCTATCAATCTATCTAATCGTAACATACATAATCAAAGAAAAATATTAAACTAAAAACATACCTACTAACTATTATTATCTTATTATATCTATTGAAAGCAATGGAACTCGTTTCCGGCGCATGTATTTCCTCAGTCCTACATTATGGATTCCTCCTAACGAACAAAGCGTGAAGAAGCATCTCGCGAGCCAGTATATCTAGTATGGCAGTGCCGACGAAAGTGATGCCTTGACACCTTTGTGACTGCAACGTGGGCTCTCCTTTTGCTTATATTACTATCAGGCTGAGGCGAGTAAAATATACCGTGTCACTATATAAAATATCTAGTAGAATAAACTAACTTCGGAGAGAACAATGCCGAAATATTTGTTGAGTTATTTATTTTATCGTCTTAAAATACCCTTATTACGAAAGGATGTCATATTAATTAATGTTTTTTTTTCAGACATAAATCTAGTCTTGACTAAGTTAAGAAAAAATATTGTTATTTAAAAAGGAGCACATATGTCTAATATAAAATGTACTTTAAATGACAGTTTTTTTATCATGGCGTCGACTTGCGAATCCGCTCCGCACTTCGTGTTCGCTGGCGGCTTCTTTGCGCTCAATACGCGACTAAGTGAGGAGCGGGCTTTTGGGGCTTCGCACGTGATATCATTTGGTCTAAAGACACTACTGGCTTCTGTTTAAAATATCCATCTGTAGATTATTTGACATAAAAATACTGTAAATAGATACTGTAATTTTTTTGTTCAGTCACATTTTATTTGTTCGGATATAGGCTCAAAAACTTCAAACTTTCGACAATCGTGTGCCATAAGTGAATCTGTTGAGGAACTCCAACCTGTATATACTGCAGATACTAACAAAATGTTATATGGAGGTTCGCTATTGTTCTTTGAAAATCGGGTGCTTACACCGCGGTAGCGTATCAATTAAGGCTCTCGAACAAGATGAATCCGTAAGGATTCATCTTGTTCATGTTCGGTTCGGGTACATTATAACAGTCATGTTCGGTACCCGACATTAGGTACATATGGTACTTTATTACCTAATTGGTATTCATTACTGTCAATTGGTATCATGAGCATTGCGATACTCCAGATCGTATGAATGAAGATCGTTTTATGTTCCACCCGTACTGATCAACATATCGCTTCCAGCTGACATGGGTATACGATGGCTTACGCCTTAAGTGACTTTATGTTCCATTTTTGGCGGAATTTTCATACTTAAACCTATATTACTTCCATAAATGTTATCTCCGTTCGGACAAAACTAATATTTACAAATATATAAGCTTGCGCATTATTTTATTGATGCACTTGATAAACGTAAGGATATTCACGGCTTAGCTAAAAAAAAACAGTTTTCACTGGATATAAGTCTTGTAGATGAACCGCTTTGTTACACACCTGCGACAGTCCCAAGGCCTGTAGTCGTCCCCTAAGATTGAGTGAACTGTTTGCAGAGCAAATGATTGCTTTACCGATCCTGGACACTAAACAGCCTATAACAAACTTGTCCCGTAACGAACGGGGAAATACCTGGCGCATCCAAACAAAAGAGACGAACGCCCCGTGTGAAAGGGACCGGGATAACCATTCGGCCGTGAATTCCGTTTCCACTCAGGGAAGAACCAATATGGATTAAATAACAGTGAGACAAAGAGCTAAAAGTAATCCGTGTCTGTTACTGATGTTAAAAGGGTTGCTACATTGTTAGAAAGACAGGAAATATATTTTGAAATTCTCTCAGAATTACATCCAAGCACACATACAGGTAGAATAAAAAGTCTAGGAAAAAACACCTTTAAAAACTACGAACCAATAGTGTAAATTAATATTTTTAACACTTCACACTTAGACAATTGTCTAAGATTTCACATAAAATGTTTTAACAGTACACTAGAGAAAACCGGCCAAGAGCGAGTCGGACTCGCCCATGAAGGGTTCCGTAAACAGCAAGTAAGATATATGGAAGGTAAATTGCGGTTTACGGTTAATAACGTATCAAAAAAAAACTACTTGCTAGTCTAGTTCAAACCAATTTTCGTTGTTAGTTCTCATGGTAATGTATATCATATATTTTTTTATGAGATAGGGGGCAGACGAGCAGACGAAACACCTGCAACACCAGAGGAGTCACAAGTGCGCTGCCGACCTTTTAAAAAGGAATGCGCTCTTTTCTTAAAGGTTTGCAGGTCGTATCTGTCCAGAATTACCGCAGGCGATAGTTCATTCCATAGTTTTGTCGTACGAGGCAGAAAATTTCTTGAGAAGCGTACAGTTGAAGACTGCCAACCATCCAGATGATGTCGATGGAACTGTTGTCGAGTGGAACGATGGCGAAATGAAGCGGCAGGGATCAGTCCGAACAATTCCTCAGAGCATTCTCTATAGTATAGGCGGTAGAGTATACAAAGCGAGGCTACATCTCTATGCAGTGCTAAGGAGTCTAGCCTATTAGAGAGATATCTTGGCAGTCGACGATTCGAGTTGCTCTCCTTTGAATCCGATCCAGAGGGGAAAGCTGGTGCGCGGGCGCCCCTGCCCAAAGATGAGAGCAGTACTCCATATGCGGCCGGACTTGCGAGCTGGAAGCGATGGGCCGGAGTGAAATACCGTCTCGATCTATTTAGGACGCCGAGCTTTTTAGAAGCAAATTTACCCTTCCCCTCTAAGTGGCCACGGAACTGGATTTCGCTCGATATATCGACGCCAAGTATACTAATGCTGGCTGAGGCAGTTAAGGCTGTGCTCTGAAAATGAGGGGATACGACCCACGATATCTTATTTGCAGTGAACGCACAAACTTGAGTCTTACTGGGGTTAAATTGGACTAAGTTAAGTCTTCCCCAGAGACATCTCAATTGCAGATACAAGCTTATTACGGCTCTCGATGACAATATCCTGAGAAATGTTAGTGCGGCCGGTATAAGATGCATCACCCGTGCTGTCATCCGCATAACAATGAATGTCGCTGATTCGCAACATATCATTAATGTGCAGGAGGAACAGAGTGGGTGATAATACGCAGCCTTGCGGGACATCAGCATTCACCGACATGAAGTCGGAGCATACTACGACCTTCATGCTTCAGTCTGTTAAAAAGCTGGTGATCCATTCGCATAATTTCTCGGGAAGCCCATAGGACGGGAGTTTTGAACGAAGCGCTTTGTGCCAAGCCCGATCGAAAACCTTGGCTATATCCAAACCAACTGCCAGGGCTTCTCCCTTAGTCTCGATTGCCTGTGCCCAACGATGAGTTAGATACACAAGAAGATCACCAGCTGATCGGCCTTTACGCAAACCGTACTGCCGGCCACTAAGCAGCTGCCGACCTTCCAGGTACCGAAGGGGCTGGCTGTTAATAATGGACTCCATTATTTTCGAGAATAGGGAGGTTACTGCTATCGGCTTGTAGTTGGCTGGCTTTGAGCGGTCTCCTTTTTTCGGAATCGGGTGCACTAATGCTGTCTTTCATGATGTCGGGACTACGCCAGAAGAATACGAGAGCCGAAAAAGGCGCGTTAAAACAGGTGCCAACTCTGGAGCGCACATCCTTAGCACAATGGGAGGAATTTCATCGGGCCCACTCGACTCGACGCGGCCCTCCGGGATCCTCACTCATTCTGCGACACACAGCAAAAGCTGCTTCACGCAGGTTTTCAGTGAGGCCGTGGTATCACTCCGGCCCATTCATGCCGAAGCGTGGCTCTCCCACAGGCTCATATATTTGTTTAGTTTTTTTATTATTTTATTATAGAAGTTAGAGGGGGGGGGGGGGGGACATTTCACCACTTTAGGAGCGTCTCTTGCGCAGAGTATAAAGTTTAGAAATAAAATAAATTTGAAACCTGAACATCATTTTTAAAGACCTATTCATAGATACCCCACACATACTTTTTTTCAGTTCAAAAGTTTCAGTTCTAAGTATGGGGACCCCTCTTTAATCTTTTTATTTACCAAGTGTCAATATTATAGTTCTTATAGCTTCGGAATAAAGTGGCAGTGACATACGGACGGACAGACGGATGGACAGACAGACAGACATGACGAATATAGATTCGTAGAACGGAACCCTCATAGAAGGGTGCCGTTTTTTGCCATTTGCCTACGGAACCCTAAAAAGATGTTACTGAAGTGCGCCCAATACTATCATATTATTATTTGATACTAATCTTGTAATACAACATGCAATGGGTTAAATTGGTTAGGATCATACTTTTTAGTCTCATTTCGGAGAAATCGGTGAAGATAAATAAAAACATACATAGCACAGTCGAACATAGAACCTCATCTTATTTTAAAGTCGATTAAAAAGGTGCAAAATGTTTACAGAGCCATGCCGCGTGGGATTAGATGCCTAATAAGTTAAAAAAATATCCTGTTTCAAATAACATCAGACACGATGCACAAAATAAAGAATCATTCGGTTTTCAAATTAGGCAGAATCTTGGAACATACAAACATACTTACCTACATACATTGTCTTCTAAAATAATCCTTCCTTTTGGTTTTGCCGTAATCGGGTAAAACCAGATCGCATTCAATACCATGTTTGATTGGAACTGGGGAGGGGCAATAGCTGCGCAATAACTGATACCACTCATGCTGCGAGTGAGAGAGATTTTGGGCGAAATGCTGCAATTTATACCGTGTGAGGGCTACGCTAATGGAGTGATACCACGGCCTCACAGAAAACCGGCATGTAGCAGCCCTGTGTTGTTTCGCTACGTGAGTGAGGGTACCGGAGGCGCAATCCGAGGGAAAGGTTGATAGTGCACTTGTGTCTTCACTGCCCTTAGTGTTGAGTGTCCGTAGTGGCAATCACTTACCATCAGGTGATCCATCTGCTCGTCTGCCATCTATCCCATAAAATAAATAATTATTCTTACAAGTTTGAACTCATCTCCCCAGCACCCAACTGGGCCGATGCATGCAGACGTTGCTTAAGTTAATCTTACATACGTTCATCAATCATATACAGGGCGTCCCAAGACTAAAGGACGTAAAGGGAAAGTTAGCATTTCTTACTTAGAGGAAATTTAACTTTGTCTTTAAAAAATCTTTCTTTTAGAAAGAAAGTGAAATTACCATTCAAATAAAGTAAAACTGCAATCAAAAATTTTTGGATTTTGCTTGTATTGCACGGGAATCAAACCGGAAAAATATAAAAAAAAAATTTGGCTTTTTTATTCCACAACCTTGGATTAAGTATGTTTTTGCAAATTTTATCTAAACAACTTTGAAATAAAATAATATATTTTAATAACACGTGATATACCTATGTACACGACTATATCTAGACTACACTGCATCAATATTATAATACTATTCTAATGTAAATAACTATTCTAATGTTAGTGACCATGAAAGTTTAAAACAATATATTATAATACTAGTCCAATCGATGCAGTCACTACTCACGATAAATGTTCTATAATAAACTATGGCTCTTATTACACTATAACCGAAACTGGATTTCAAGACCAAAGGAACTAACGACAGATACGTCACTGTCAAATTTTTCAATGTCACTTATGTCATTGTCAAATCAAGTTTTCAGGTTTGGCTAACCTTTTTGTTATATGCTTTTTTTTGGTATCAGCTGGCACAATTCATGACTAGGTTTCCACCACTCCAGTAATTAATTCGTCCAGTTTTGCTCATGTTTGAGATTTTAGGCGTTAATAAGTGAAATAACTCGTAAGGAAAGTGGTCAAGTGATATTTTGACAAAGTATATAGTCAACAGACGAAGTCAGTCTCAGTCACTCAATAACACGAGGGTGTTTAGCGTTTTATCGATCTATGGATTCTGCCGAGACTACTCTTAACAAAATCGCAGGTTTTAAGACTCTCTTAGGCCCTTATTCACGTGCCAACTCACTCAACACACAATAGTAGTGTCACAAAAGATTCTTATATTAATATCACTTGGCGGCACCTCACTGCACGAAACAACAACATGTAAGTTTAAATGTTGTACCAAACGTTATTAACACCTGAAATGACACAAGCTCAATACCAGCCTTTCTACCAAACATCACGGATGATTAAGTTTTTATTAAAGCGTCTTTAATTTAAGTAAAAATAAGAAATAAAATTACTTCTTTATATTATAGAATTAAAATTACGAATTAATAAATTACGTCAGCGTATGTTTTTAGAAAATAGGTATATACTATTGTACCTACGATCATTTTATTGCAGTGGCAACATTGTAGTAGCTTTTTTGGTCTTGAATTCTAGTTTCGAGTATAGTTTGTCGTGAAACATACTTAGCACCGAATTTCTAAGACACAGCTTCATGATCTGGAAATTGTTTTTATTGAAAATGGCAATTTTATTCCACCAATAGATACATTCAGTCAATAGCTTAAGTAAACTTAAGTAAATGAAATTTTATTATATTTACTTTAATGGCAGTCATGCATGGTTATTGTTAGTAGGTTGAATTTGAATTTAGTTATAATAATAATAATAATTCTTACAACATCTCATACGTTGACCTGATTCCGTACTGAGTAGCTTAAGCACTTGTGTTACAGATATCAGACTACAGAGGAACACAAATATATACTTAGTGTAATTTATATGCTTAATATTCGGTTCTAAGGATATCTTTCACGACAGCCGAGTGTAAGAGCCAAGGTTTCTTAGAGAAATTTTATCGTTAGTAAAGCAGAATAAAAAAAAACATTTGCTTTCCGGTTCGATTCCCGTGTAATTGAAGCAGAATAGATTGCTATCTAGTGTATACAGGGTGTATCTGTGGACAATTACATCCCTTTAAACACTTGTTCTACCACCATTCTGAACAACATTTGTTCTACGACTTTTCGAAATTAGTCGAAAAATTTTTCGAGTCCCCATACAAAATGACCAAGTCACGTGACCGACTTTGTAGGTATGAAAACTTGAAACTATTTATCCGAATTTCCAAAAGTCATAGAACAAATGTTGTTCAGATTGGTTGATTGAACACGTGGTTAAAGGGATGTAAATGTTCACAGATACACCCTGTATTACCGGAGTGACTGTCGTAGCTCGACGGATGTGACGTATACAGCTGAGTTTACAAGGACACCGCTAATTCTAAAAGCCCCGCGGGTATTATGCTGTTGACTGTCTATTTAAGGTGACAGGTAGGGCACACTAGTGACGCCATTTGATTTAAATTGTTAGCATCTAAGCCGGATATCTTTTTAACAATTTCAAAGTTCGACCATCTCGAAAAGAACTTATTAAAATTTATTCAATGCTTATAATTACATGTTTGGTCTGCTCCCTACTCGAAATATGAATTACCACCAAAAACGACCACTTATGGCGTTAATCCAAACTTCTAGTGCAAAAACAGAGCAAAAAGTTAGTGGTAAGTATTAAATAAATAGTATATATTCTTTCCGAGAGCCTTGAAATTGTTAAAAAGATATCCGGTTTAGTTGCTATGAATTTAAATCGATTGGCTAGTTAGGGCCACCCGTCTCCTTAAGGTGACACCGCGACGATCTACTGCCAAGTATTTTATATTCATTGTGGCGAATAGGAGACATCTTTTAAAAAAGTACTTCAATGAATATTTTAAGGAAAGTATAAACAACTTTTTTGAGACAAACTTATGTAATAATTACATCCTACAAGTAACAATCATATTCGTAACTGTCGGAAGTGGCCACATTTAGCAATTGTGGAAATCATTCTTATTTTAAGGAAGACATTATTACTTACATAGGTAAGTCGCAATTATTTGTATACTTTACTATAAGTATTAATTTTCTTTTGTGTGATAAGTGGCAAATGAGCAGACAGATCACCTGATTGTAAGCGATTGCCGCCGCCCATGGGGTGTTCATGTGATCCATCCATGCAACACCAGTGGTTTCACAAGCCGGCTGTTAACCTTTACACCCCCCCTTCCCCTAGAATGGGCCTCCGGTACCCTCACTCACGCAGCGAAACACAGCATAGTGCTGTGTCATGTCGGTTTTCTGTGAAGCCGTGTGTGTCATTGAAGTATATTATTAAAAATGAAAAATGAAAATGAAAATATCGTTTATTCAAGAAACACTGATACTTAGCAATATTTGAACTGCTCTCACAAAAGGTCGCCCTGTGTTGTGAGAGGAGGCTCTTTTTAGAATAATATAATACTAATAACAGGAGTGTTTTCTTAATATTAAAGATGATACAATGATGTTGGTGTTTATTCATTATTTACCTTTACTTACATTATTTATAATAAAGTGGACGTGTGTGATGCTGAGTAGATGTGTAGTGTGTATTGATGTGTGTGTTTATGTGGTGTGTCGTGTCTGTGTGTGTGAAGGTTTATATAAGTGTATGTCAGAGTAATAAGTGGGTATGTGCGTTTTAATAGGTGTATACTGTGAGTTTGATTTTAATTTATTTATTTCAATCTATAAAGTTTTATTTAGCTGACTAATTTAAGCTTGTTATTCTATGAATTAGTTCTTCTAGGTTTTCGTATTGGAATTGGTCCAACCAGTTTAATAGCACAGGTTTAAATTTTTTCATGTTATATTGCGGGATACTTTTATTTTCAGAAAAAATGTCTCTAAATCGCCACAGTCAATATGAATGAAGTGGCGGGGCTGGTGTCGTCGCGGTGTCGCCTTAAGAAACCAGTTGCGAAGGTACCATTCCAAACATGTTTACGTGCGTCTTCCCTAGACGTCGATTTTAATGGAGTTTGGTAACAAGGCGACTAGTAAGCACTAATGGTGTAGAACAGTTTCAAAATGGGACGCCATTTAACACAGAATGTACAGTTTTTCATAATAGAGTAGGTACTAGGGATGTTTTCGAGTTATCATAATGTACAGTAGTATCAGCCTATAAACTGTCCCACTGAAGGGCAAAGGCCTCTATCCAAATAATTATAACAAGACTAGAAACCTAGTCTGCGCCCACAATTTGAAGCAACTCAAATGGAGCCGTACGGCTCCAAACGCCCGGACAGCACCGCAGTCGAAAAAGTCGAAAATTGATTTACTATGATGATTTGTGCGGTAAAATTTTGTCACAATAATTCCGAAAAGCATATGAAGTGTAATAACATCACTTTTCACAGGTAAGCTTTCAATATTTCCTAGTATGTTCTGTTTTATAAGCTAAAAATACAAACGATTTATTAAAATGCTCAGTGTTACCCGATAACAGAAAAAAATATTTTCCTCATTTCAACTTTATTGTAAGATTTATTTGCTCCGACTGATTAATTTAATCAGTTAGCTACAGATGTTTACAGCGTGAAACAGTGTCTCTTATGTGTTTCGCTGCGTGAGCGCGGGTGCCGGAACTTTTATATGTTAAAAAAAATAAGCAAGAATTTTTTATTTAATAATAATTTTAAGATCTATGTAGCTTGAAGTGTTTCTGACAGTGCAATACATGGATCCGCATGTTACACGAATTGAAACTCACCCTGATAACCATTAAAATAAGTAGGTAGCTCTTTATTTATTTATTTCTTATTCATTAATGTATGGTCAAGGCATCATACCATCATTGCCAACTAATTGTATAATCACAGTTAGGCAGATGCTTGTTAGCGTTGTTCTAGGCACTATTAAAAATAGTGCAATTACTACAATAACCATTTCCCATGTTTTAGGGAAATATGTTTTGACTGGTAACATTAATTAGGATTTTTATGTTGATACTACGTACGTAGTACCAACTTGAAAAACAAAATATGTGTTTCATATTTGTAGTAACAGCAGTAAGGAAACTATTCTTCTAGTCTTGTTATAATTCTATGCCTCCATCATAGAAATCAAGTCACATTGACCTTTGAACCGTCCTTATGTCTGGGGCACAAGTGCTATTTTTCCACTGCAAGAGGGTAACTTGATCTGACGCTAACTGTAAGTACACATAACATTTTTTCCACATTTATGTTGCCACTTTTGTATTACAGCAGTGTTACTTCCTAATACGAAAGCTTACATCAGTCCCCAATCATCAATTAACATACTTCCTTGCAAACAGAAATTTCAAAAGCGGTAACAAAAAGCAAGGTTAAATGTGGAAGTACGTTCATTATGAAATTAGGCTGAGGGGGGAAGGGAGGGGGGATCAGAGTAACTTCCTTTGTTAATGACCATTTTAAGCATAATTACGAATATCATACATAGCTGTGACATGAATAATAATACATAATAAGTCTCAAAAATAGCAAATACTTTTCTGAGATATTACGTACAAACCTCATTAAAGTATTAAATGATTACGGAGCATTTTTATTCATCAATGTTTTAATTTCATTACAATTAATAAAAAACAAATGGCGGCGCTATCGGAGTGAATAAACGTTCTCAATAGTACGCCCCGCTTTTCAAGAAAAAAATAAAAAGAAAAAGTCAAAGTTAATAGTATTTTAAGGCGACGGGTAGCCCTAACTAGCGACACCATTCGTTTTTAATTGTTAGCTACTAAACCGGATTTTTGGGGTCAGTTTTTGTAAGCGAAAAATTGAATTCCGCGAAAAGCAGCCACTTTTAGCTTGAATAATTTTTTCGCGCACAAATGTTGGGTCCGCATTTGTGCATGGTTATTTAATAAATAGTATACCTAAGTGTTTGTCGAGAGGTTGTAACCCCGAAATTGTTTATAGATCCAGATTAAAATCGATTGGCGTCGCTAGTGTGCCCTACACCTTAAATTAAATACAATCCAGACAACTTTGTCCCAATAATATTGCTCGCGACCGTTATAAAATTTTATATTAAAGCAATGCGAGTGAAAAGCTTTTGTAGTGAAAAACAACAAAATTCAGTGCTGCCGTAGAATCCATTTTAATTAATTTTCATGTCCACAATCTCTGTGGTAAAATAAATGTCGAAAAATACGTGACACAAAATAAACCGGCACTTGGCAGATCACACGGATCTACTGTGGAGCTATTTAACATAAATATAAAAAATAAGTCCTCCAACCGATTACAGCTATGGCGGCCAATCTCAACGATCAGCCTCGTACGCAGGATATATTATAGTGCTCAAGTGTGTGCGCAAACACAAGTGCACTCTCTAATCCCTTACACTCATATTCCGATGAGACACTACTGTGACAGGACCGGAAAGGGATCGGGCTCAGGACCAACAGCTTTACGTGCTTTCCGTGGCAATATCGACAACTAAAGCCATCATAACAAAAGACTACGGGCTGCCTCTAAGAATTTCTTACCGAAAACTTAGGTACACATTTTTGATTCGAACCCGGGATCTCTGGCGCAGCCATCGCTTTAAAGTGCGACCCACTAACCACTGCGCCACCAAAGCAGACTTTAGCATAGACATGGCATGTCTGACAAGGGACATGGGTGCATGTCAGACATATAGACCAGTATAGAATCTGCGTCAAGGCTGATTGGATCTCTTTCACACTCTGTGACGTTTTTTCCTAAAATGGCACATTCCGCTGACTTTCTAGTTCCATGGATTTTAACAAGCATTTTTTCATACACTCGTCTCGAGATGAGCACACAGGGCCTAATCTCGATAACATTTTTCTATGGGAAAAATGTCAAAATCACTGACTGATTTTTGCCACATGCCAAATAAACTTAGACTCGAGAATAGTCGAGTCATAGTCGAGTCACTCAAAGTCAGCGATAGATTAAACGTCAAAGTGAACGTTTGTAAATGTTGAACAAAGATTTTCTTGCACAGCGAATAGTATAGGGCTTTGTCAGACAAATGATACAAAAATAAGGAAAATTGCTGGCTTGGAAAGAAAAAAAAACTAATTAAAAATTTAAAAACCCCCGACAAAAATTTAAATGGTCCAAAATTAAATTGAAACTGCTGCTGACTGTCCTACGTTTGAGCATTTTTGGTTAAATAATATGGTCCTGTGGGAGATGGCCATCATGGATTTAAAATTTTTCATAGTGTATTATATTCTACTACTCAACCCTTTATTTAATACCTATATCGAGGGCGGTTGTCATACAATAATGTTAATCTGATCCGATTTTTTGGGGGCGGCCATCTTGGATCAATTTTAATCTAGCATAGCTAAGAACACTCCTGATCAATTCACTTTTCAAACAAAGAAAAAATAAAATCAAAATGGGTTCATCCTTTCGGGAGCTACGAAAAGATCAGACACAAGTCGTGCTTGATTTTTTGAATTGTTTACTGCACTCAAAAGAGCTATATTGTAATCCACAGGATGAAAAAGTAAATGCGGTGATTTTATGTGGGGCAAAGACTAATGCCATTCTAATGACAATGTTTCTAGGTCAAATTACACTATAGGCTTAAAATACTGTACTATACAGTAAAACAAATTACTTGCTGGCTCAGCGACGTAAAATGACTTAAAAAAAGGAGGAGGTTCTCAGTTCGTCGGAAACTTTCATTTCTGTATTTACGTGAATAAACTTTCTGAAATAATAATGCCTGTTTAACTTAAACTTGTAACTCATTTTATCAGCTCGCGGAAAACAGGCGTCAAGCATTCGCCGAGCGATTGAGGGTGTGATAATATCACATTTAAAAAACTGTTTCACTTAATTGGTTTATTATGGATACTATTTACATTACACAGTGGTAAAACTGTATTGGATTCTAATACAGTTGTAGTGTAGTGTAGTAGTGTGCGTTATAAATAATGTATTACTTGTACGCACACGGCTCCATATTATAACAGTATATAAGACATCATTTATACCAATATATTATTATTATAATCCAGCAGTCGTTGTTTCATTAGTCTCCCTAAAAGGTCCCAACATCACACAGTCGCCAGCAAAGAAGTCTCGCCAAAAACACGGATCTAATATTTGAGGCCTCCTGACTGACTCTGCTATATATCCGTAATAGATGTAACCGTGGGAGAGCAGCGCTTCGGCATGAATGGGCTGGCTCGACCGGAGCACAGCGCTGTGTTTCGTTGCGTGAGTGAGGCTACCGGAGGTCCAATCCAGGAGAAAGGGGGTTTAAAGGTTGGCAAAGCACTTGTGACTCCACTGGATTCGTGGGTGTCTATGGACAGCGGCAATCGCTTACCATCAGGCGCTCCGTCTGCTCGTATGCTTCCTATCACATAAAAAATCTTGTTTATGTGTATAAAGCTTTACACCGCGTTTATATCTTTCGTTTCTGCCCTAAAATAGACTCGTCGACGGTCTGAGGTCGGCTTGAGAGCTGCTTGTGATTAGGGAGCCCTATTTAGAGCTAAATCCAACATGAGAAGTTGAGTCAAAGATACCACAGTGCTTTAATTCTCGTCAAAGGAAGAGCCATGGCGTGCTCAACCGGAGTTGTGCGTCGTGAAACTGCGCCTAAGCCATTAGAGTGAGATAACAGTCTGGCCTGAGTTGCATGTCGCCGAGTGAGTACGAGATAGCAATGTTCTAAACCAACTGGATCATTGTTACACGTTCTCAGCAACACGAGCTCCTACGATACGTTCCGGATTTCCAAATCGTTAATATTTACTAGTTACATAACAAATAAGTGTAAATTGTGAACTCAAGTGTATGCCCGTGTCCCTAATACAAATTCGAATGGAGCAAATTCGGTGAGCATATGCGAAATACATTTTGTAGGGCGGCAAAAACCCGGGTACACTGTAGGTACAATCACCAGCAAAAATATACGGCAAGTTTACGAATATTAATTAAATCTAAACCAATAAAATTAAGTAATTTACAAGTGTAAAGGTATGAACGAAATATGAACGTATTATAATTCAGTGTATATAATATATAAACGTTGCTATACCGGAGGTCTGTCAACTAACGTAACAGGCGAATATTTATTAATATACCGTATACACCGTGCTTTTTTAACCGTCTTACTCCTTTATCTAAGGCGCTATTCTAATGAAAACAAACATTTTTCCCTAAGGAACATAATTACTTTTAAAAATTCGTCTTCTGATACGAATTGCACCAGTCAGCTGCCCACTTTTGTATGGAAAGGTGGTTTTTTTTCTGAGATTAGGCTCTATGTCCTTTGAAGAAAAATGTTTGTTTTCATTGGCATAGTGCTTTAGATATAGTTGAAAAAGCACGGTGCAAAAACGTTGCTATGCCGGAGGTCTGTCAACTAAAAAGTCCGTAAGAGGCGAGTACTTTTGGCTCTGATTGTACCACACGCCGACGTGGACACAGTACGTAAGTATATCTACCGCGTCCCATTCCCAACCGTTGCGCCCCAAAAAAGTGATTGATATGAGTAGACCCAAGAAATATTTCAGTCTCGCGTGCCACGCTCATTGCTCTTGAAGCTACACCCACGTAACAACATCTTCTTTTGTGAGGACTACGTGAAGGGACATGTTTTTTTTTTTAAATTAAATTAGTATATTTCGAATTATATTCAATACGGTATATGACATCTCAATTTATAGAAACATCGTTGAAAGAATTACTTGATTCTATTTAAACTACCTGATATATTACAACTTTAAAATCAGTTTTTTTTTTTTGGGAAAGCTCAAAACGCTCCATACAATGGCGACAGACGTGTGACGTCACAAGCTTGCATTTTGTAGCATTTCTTTAAATTTGGTATCCTTTATGTATAGAGTTTTACAAATTGGTAATTCAATATTAATAATCTCATCATCTCACGAAACTTTTAATGGTCATATAACTGGTTAGGTTAGGTTAGGTTAAAAAATTAAGTTAAATGTTTTTAAGTGAAAAAATTATATTCCTTTATTATGATAAAATATTTTTGCCATCTCGAGATTAGTCAAATACCTTGCTGCTACGGCAAATAAGTATCCATCATCATCATCATTTCAGCCAATAGACGTCCACAGCTGAACATAGGCCTCCCCCAATGTTCTCCACACAGATCGGTCCTGTGCCGCCCGCATCCAATGGATTCCCGCGATCTTCACCAAATCGGCGGTCCACCTTGTGGGGGGCCTGCCACGGCTGCGATTTCCTGTACGTGGCCTCCACTCGAGGATCTTTCCGCCCCAACGGCCGTCTGTTCTCCTCGCTATGTGCCCTGCCCATTGCCACTTGAGGCATGCAATCCTTTGGGCTAATGCATGTAACCTTAGTTCTCCTGCGGATCTCATAATTTCTGATACGGTCACGCAGGGAGACTCCGCATAGCTCTCTCCATTGCTCTCTGAGTGACTTTGAGCCTCCTTAATAAGTATCCAAATAAATGCATTTGGTGACAAAAACTTTCATAGGATGATTCCAAAATATTATTATTCCGTGAATTATTAACAATTGTAGATACAAGTAATTACAAGTAATACAAGGCATCATAAATTGATTTCGCTAAAGGTATAAAACAAAATTTCGATACGTTCGTTCCCGAATAATATATTTGCCGTCAAACAAAGTATTAAAGTATATCAAATTAATTAAATATTTGTAGTAATTTAGCTGTTATGTAATGTACAAATTATTTCAAAGTAAGCACAATAAACTATTTGTATTTGTATTTGTATTTATTTATTTAAAGTGTGTACTATTTATTATTAAAATCCCCCATGTGTTGTGTCCTCCTGGACTAAGCCAGGCCTGGATCCGCCCTTGGCTCTCTCAAGGTCAAATTTACAGACAAAAACGCCCACTCTCACGCACTAAACAAACATTCCTTGAATCTTTTGAACTGATCTGGACTGGATCTGGACAAACAATCGCGTTACAATGCCGTAAAGTTCGCGCCAGCGTACAAGTCCTGTGAAAAACGCGCGTGAGTCGCCATCAACATTCAAATTGGAGCCTTATGTTTATGTAATGGAGTCTCAAATTTTAATTCCGTATTTTTCCACGGGACTACTTTCGTAGCGCGTAATCTAGTAACAACCCGAGGGAACAATAGGGTAGATCCCAAAATAATTAAATACGTGCGTGTAGTTAAGCACATTACCTAATCAGATAAATTTGCTCTAATGGAATCTAAAATGTATGTACCTATGTATGTCTAAAATGTATACACCATGGAAAATCTATCAGGTAAATTGTATGGGTCGGGGATAAATGTAACAATTTCGTATTCATACCTCGATCATATACATCGATGTTTGTTTCGCTTTAATGTTTTCTTATGATAATATTTTATACACTGCCTCGGTGGCGCAGTGGTTAGTGGGTCGCACTTTAAAGGCGGCCAAAAATTTGTACCTAATTTTTCGGTAAGAAATTCTTAGTGGCATCCCGGAGTCTGGAAGTTGGCGGTCTTGTACCACCGTGCATCGGAAAACACGTTAAGCTGTTGGTCCTGCGCCCAATTCCTCTCCGGTCGTGTCACAGTAGCGTCCCATCGGAAAATGGGGGTAAGGGAATAGAGAGTGCACTTGTGTTTGCGCACACACTTGAGCACTATAATATATCCTGCGTAAGTGGCCGATCGTTGAGATTGGCCGCCATAGCCGTAATCGGTTGGAGGATATTATTTCATACAAATGTTTTATAAGTACGAGTAGGTATAACACACCCAGAGTACACACAACATATATAGCATATAGTATAAGGAACATACAATTCGTCTCCCCATACAAGTTGCACTAATCAGTAGATTTTTGTTTATGCTAGAGGCCAGAAACGAGTAAGAGGGTCATCTGATGGAAAGTAATCACATTCGTATGGCATGGTATTTTTTTTTGAGATTCGACGCTACATTCCTCGGGGAAAAAGGTTTGTTTTCATAATTTATGATGCACCTGAAAAAGTTTCACGGGTATTCAAAAAATCTCGGGCTATATCTTTCTTTAACAATTCCTTGCATTCTCGAAAAATATCTTGACTGAAAAAGCTTTCGAAAGATATTTTTTAAAAATTTCACCTAATTTCTTGAAACATATTTCCTTTGACAGTATCCTTAATCAACAATGTGAAATTTAATGCGCTTGATTTTTTAATAAAATATATTTTCAACCAAGTACTATTTGATTGGTTATGCCAGACAATCTGCTATTTGGAAATAATGTACTTTAAAGTTGTAAACTCACTCTAATTATATGATAATTATCTCATTATTTCACTATAACATTAGAATCAATTTTATTATTACCATTTATTATAAAGCGTTGCACTAAGTATTCACCTAACAATAGTAAATAAAAAATAAACAAAGTAGGTAATCATTAGAATAATCATCATCAACACTTAGCATCAACCTAATAGAATAAAAAATTTAAAAAATGTAAAAAAACATTTCCGAGTTTCAGATTGTACTCTTTGTATTCACTAAATTACAATTTTCTAGATCATTAAGAACTAAATAGTCAATCAATAGGTAAAAATAGACTAGTCCACCAGTTCAAAGTCGCTCAAAGAGCTATGGAAAGGGCTATGCTCGGAGTATCTCTGAAGGACCGCATCAGAAATGATATAACCCGACAGAGAACCAGAGTCACCGACATAGCCCACCGAATCAGCAAACTGAAGTGGCAGTGGGCTGGTCACATTAGCCGCAGAACTGACAGCCGTTGGAGCAGTAAAGTCCTTGACTGGAGACCGCGACTCGATAAGCGTAGTGTTGGACGCCCTGTGACAAGATGGGATGATGACATTCGAAGGCTGGCTGGTGTGAGCTGGATGAGGTGGCCGAAAATCGGGAGCAGTGGGGTGCATTAGGGGAGACCTAATTCCGGCAGTGGACGTGTGTGGGTTGCTGATGATGATAAGGTAAAATTTTGGACGTAAATTTCTAAAAAAAGGCGTGGTCTTAATATGTACTTATAATAAAAGAAGATATTTATGCAGCAAGCATCCAGCGTGCCTTCACCAGAGACCTTGCTTTCTGTTCCAATGGATTCTCCCATAGGAATCCCTATACGCACCGCTTAAAAAGATTTAAAATGGTTTCTCTTAGAAATAGAAGGCTCCTGTTGAGTATGTGTTTCCTCCACAAACTCATCACAGGGAAAATTAAACGTAGCAACCTTCTTAAGCGTGTGTGCCGTATCGATACCCAAGAACTAAAACAAAATAAATATTTACAGCACCAGCTTCTAAAACTAATCTTGGCCTTCAGTCCTCGTTAAGCAGAATTCAGACCGATTACAACTTACTCTGTGGCAATACTTGAGTATTCGTTTATACTTGAGTATTTAGTAACTTCGACATATTTAAAGATACTTACGCTAAAATCCAAGGGAAGATTTTGCACTTCATAGAAAAAGAGAAGATTTAGTTCAACTGAATTTAAATATAACATTGTAATTACAATTAAATACTTAAGTCGTTTTATCATCATCATCATCATCAGCCCATTTAAGTCCCCACTGCTGGGGAACGGGCCTCCCTCAATCACATGAGGGGTATTTGCCATACTCACCACGTTTGGCAGACGGGTTGGCGAGGGTTTTGAAATAAATGCAGAGTTTTCCTTCTCTGGGTGCTGATGATCATGCCAGCAGCTTTACCTTAGTCGCCTTTTACGACACCTCGGTAAGAGGGGCCTATTCTACTCTGCCGGGGACCACACGGCCATTCTCACACATTCCACAGTCGTTTTATCATTTAACTAATAAATAAACTAACACATTTAGTTGAAATTTTTTAAAGCAAACTTTTGCAATTTATTTTTAAGCAAATAACACACTTAGATTTTTTTAAGTGTGTTATTTACTTAACACATTTATGTTAAGAAACCTGTACTCTCCTATAATTGATACATGCATCAGAACTTTAGTAAGAATTATAAAATACCTATACAGGGTGTATCTGTGAACATTTACATCCCTTTAACCACGTGTTCTACCAACCATTCTGAACAACATTTTTTCAACATATTTTCGAAATTCATCGAAATTTTTTACGACTCCCCATTCAAAATGACTAAGTCACGTGACCGACTTTGTATGAAAAGTTGACATTTTTTCATGCGAATTTCTAAAAGTGATAGAACAAATGTTGTTCACAATGGCTAGGTGGAACACGTGGTTAAAGGGATGTAAATGTTCACAGATACACCCTGTATACCGAACAGCTCATGCATGTATTGTTAGCGTGTCTTTAGTAAATAAATAAATATTTATCTCGTCAGTCACATTAGGGACCTATAACAGCGTTTGACATATTTATGTGAAATAATTTTTGATATAATGAGGGAGGGGCAAAAGTCGCACCAAATGGTTTGTGTAACATTAGGTACACACGGGGCTGGCCCTACTTGGCCTTACCACCGCGTGTCTATACCATATTACATTATAACATGTAGGTACTCAGTATGAATGTAAACATGCTTCACAAGCCACAAGCTTCTCAACTCTAAGCTCACAACTTTACCTTCCAAATCGGAAATTTGAACACACCAAATTGCACATGAATTCGAATCTATACATTATAATAGCCAACGCAGCATCTACTACCTCGGCATTTTGTCCAAATAACGTGGTAACCACATCAGAGTTCGCCCCGTAAACCGGTAGTTAAGCTAGAAATAACTAGACTTGTAGTTAATTTTGGCCGCTCCATTTAGTACCTAGTTCAGCTTCATGTCCCGCTTGTTTATTTAGCAAGTTATATTCAGCTTAGTTCAACTTCCATGGTCTAAGAGTGGAACAATAGATTATATTCTCCGTGACAAAACTGGCTTGCAATGCGCTTTGAGTGCACGCCGTCTCTGGCGGCCATGCGTTATGGTGAAACGGAGAAGAACGGTTTGCATGACCAATTTTTTTAACCGACTTAAAAAGAAAAGAGGTTCTCAATTCGAAATATATATATATATATATATATATATATATATATATATATACGTTGTCATTTATGTACCAATTTAGATGATTCTTTCTTAGTTGGATAGTAGATAGTCCCGGATTGGTACAGTGATCAGGATATCAGGATCTGATGATGGGATCCTGGAAACATTGAGTGGAACTCTTACATTTTATAGGGACACATAATGTTTTTGTATCTTTTTTCAAGTTTTTACGCCTGACTGTATTTATTTTTGGCTCTGCTGATGATAGAAGGTCAACTCCTCAACGGTAGGGAGTTATAGGATAACTCTTTCAATACTGTACTCACAATGAGTTTATTAGTTATGTGGCGCCTAATCCCTGTTGAATAATTGAATGTTGTATTAAATTACAATCAACACACACCTTTTCTCGAGAGTACTGTTATAAAATGTTATTTGAAGTGTATAAAGTGTTAAAAATATTATTTTTAATTCGTGGTTTTTGATGGCAGTTTTTTTTCGCAGAATATTTTCTTAAGCTTTTTAGTGTCTCTTTTTTGTTCGAATCGGAGTTTCCCTCTCTTTCACACGCGTTGTGTGTCTTCTTTGTTCGGATGCGACAGGAATATTCTCGTTCGTTACGGGACAGCTTTAAATTAAGCCACCTGGCAGATTATATAAATTATAGGTATGATTTGTGCTCCCGCGCGAGGTATGAAGGCTACTTGACTAGAAACAATATATTAAACAGAAAATTCAGAGTAACTTTTTAAATCCCGAATTCTCATACAAAAATGTTATTATAGTGTAAACGAATACTTTGATGATACTGCATTTGAATTGTATTTTTTTTCTCTCTTTCTTAATGTATTTAATAGCCATAATAATAGAATTCTCATCAATTTATAATATTTTAGTACTGACATTAACTAAAGAATACCTATGTTTTTAAATATTTGCCTATTTTTTTTCATCTAATAATGTGTATGATGACCGGTTTTTTTTTTTGGCATCTAATGATTTCATATGCCATTGTAGGCGCGACATGGAGTTACCACATACATTACCTTTGTCATCTTTGTACCACCTGTGATGACGAATAAATGAATTTGTATAATTTGTTTGTATTTTAAACGAAACGAAAGTCCTATAAACGGGCGCAAACTAGAGCGAGAAATGTGTTCATAGGTTCACAGCTTTCATTTATACAGGTTTGAAAGTTCTCACCACTCGCCAATGTTTATAAAAGGACTATTTCAGGAAACAAGTATTTTCCACTTTGCCCGCTACTCCCGCGACGAACGACAAATGCTCGGGAGGAAAAAATACCAATCAGTTTTATAGTTTATTTTTTCCATTTATTTTACCATATTACAATGACAGTATTTAAATTAAGAGTGTCATAAAAACCTTGCCGGTTGGTCCTTGACACGGTTACATGAGTGTCGCTTATTTAACTAAATAAAAATTATAAAGTATAACATAACTTATTTCAAATACATTATTATCTAGACGACCGCGCGCTGCGAGCCGTTTGCGTAGGTACCTATGCCGATGCATCTCGCTCGCACTGAGCTGCCCAGAGCAGCGTTCATAAAAAATGGCAGCATACAGGGTGATACGCATGGTGTATTTAATTAAGATTACATATTCTGAAGTATATTTTTGTAGTATGTTTTGAGTTTATGTTTATAGTTTTAATCGGTTAATTCTGCTCGTGTACTATGTGAAATTTCAGTTTCTAAGTCGGTTTAAAACGTTCTCTGCTGCAAGTATTCTTTGATGTGAAGTGTTAGCAGTCGGCACTTTCTTGCCGGTTTATTTTCATAATCTGGTATTAAAACTTCACACAAACAGCCAGTGCGTCTTCTTAATGTAATGAAATGCAGATCATTTTTTTAGGATTCCGTAGGTCATTGGCAAAAACGAAACCCTGATAGATTCGTCATGTCTGTTTGTGAGTCCGTCTGTCCGTCCGTCCGTATGTCACAGCCACTTTTTCCAAAACTATAAGAACTATACTATTGAAAATTGGTAAATACACGTATTTTTTTAACCGCATTACGATTTTTACACAAAAATAGGAAAATAAAAAAAAAATTGGGGGGCCCCGATACTTAGAACTGAAACTCTTAATTTTTTTCATCAAACCCATACGTGTGGGGTATCTATGGATCAGTCTTTAAAATGATGTTGATGTTTCTAATATTTTTTTTCTTAATTTAAAACTTTGCGCAAGAGACGCTCCCAAAGTGGTAAAACGAGTGTGTGTGTGTGTGTCCGTCCCCCTTTCACTTCATAATAAAAGAATTATAAAACTAAAAAAATATATTATGATATACATTACCATGAAAACTAACAACGAAAATTGGTTTGTAATAGATCTAGTAAGTAGTTTTTTTTTAAATACGTTATTAACCTACCTTCCATACATATATCTAACTTGCTGCCACGGAACCCTTCATGGGCGAGTCCGACTCGCACTTGGCCGGTTTTTTTCATATTTTGACGTTTATTCTTACCTTGGGAACGAAATTTAATTATGCCCTGAGACGCAGCCGGCAAATTTAAATTTTATGTTATATATTCCAACGTTCAATGATTTATGGATTGAAAAAGTTGCAATCGATTAAGCATTAAAAGTAACCAGACAATGGTCTGGTTATTTTTACTTTTCTTATTTTCTTACTCAATGATTAAAAGTTACATTCTCACACACTTATTTAAATTATAAAGCTAGCCCATTATCTTATAATATGCAATTTTTTAATACTTCACATTTTATTACAGGCAACTAAGATTAAAGACTGAATGAAACCTTGGAACACAATTTTTACTTTGTTTGCATTAATCTTCGTACGATGTATAAAAATAAATTCAGAAAACCTAGATGTAAATTAACTCTTGTATCTAATAATACCTTCATTATGTGCATAAAAAAAATATAATAAATTGCCAGATCATTTTAAAGAGTACACACTTTCAAAATTCAAAATTTTACTTAAGATATTGGCCGTGTGGTCCCCGGCAGAGTAGAATAGGCCACCCTCACTCTTACCGAGGTGTCGTAAAAGGCGACTAAGGTAAAGCTGCTGGCATGATCATCAGCACCCAGAGAAGGAAAACTCTCTGCATTTATATTAAAACCCTCGCCAACCCGTCTGCCAAGCGTGGTGAGTATGGCAATTACCCCTCATGTGTTTGAGGGAGGCCCGTGCCCCAGCAGTGGGGACTTAAATGGGCTGATGATGATGATGATGACTTAAGATATGGCTTGTAGAGAAATATTTCTACAGTATTCAAGAATTTATGCAGTATAAGTAATAATTGCAAAAATGTATATATAATAAATAAATAAGATAAACTCATTATGTACTCCGTCACTGATTTATAAAAAATTTAAAGTTTTGTCAGTTTGTGTATACAGCTGAAAAGGTAGAACGAAGTGATGCCGGAAATATAATTGTAACAGCCTATGTAACCTTTGTTCTTACACAATACTTACTTACTATAATTACCTGCGAGATGAATATTGAGGTTGAAGGTCCCATTTTACGGTTTTTTGCATAAATCTCGAAAAGTATGCGTCTAAGGATCGACTCGACCAATCTTTATGCGTGGATAAATCTATGGTTTAACGTCGGATTTCTATAAAATGACAGCGATATAAGATTTCTCGAGTCGGCACTTGGCCACGTAAAGTTTTCTACAAAATTAAAACTGATTTTGGTACATGTTTTGTCTACATACCCTACCCATTTTCTAACACCTACACGTTCCGGAATAGTATATTATATACATTTTCGAAAAAAAACATCCTTTATCACTTGCTGTTGACTAAGCCTATTAGTGTTGATATAAGTTGACTATAGAGACACGTTTCATTGTGCGCTGATTTAAATAGAAAACCTAACTTTCCTTTAACTAAAAATTACCGATCCTACTGTACGACTGAACGGGTAAGTACTTCAAATTTCCTGACGTGCTAAAAAACTCAAATTATTTCGGATGTCGCGACATGTAGGCAATCCCAGCCGGGACCGTGAACATAACTGGATAAACTGAATTCACTGAGAGTAACTACGTTACCTTGATTGAAAGTTTGCCCACGAGTGATTCGACACTCAAAGCAAATTATGTCGTATGATTTCCCCGTATGTGTCAAAATTAAATCGCGTCCGCAGTAACAGAAAGTCAAAGAAACAGTTTTTTTGGGATTTCGCAATTAAGAAAAACCGATAACCCGTTTATTGTATTTTTTGTTTTTATTATTACCCCCGGCGAAATTCGTTCCGCCCTATTTATTATATTTATAAAACGGGATAAACTGTAAACTCTAAAACGGCCAGTCCACCAATTTACAGCCTAATCAGTCCACCCGTTCTTGAGTTATCTATAGTGCAGGTAACTAACGCTTGTTATCTGCTATGCAGATGACACTTGTCACTTTCGTGGGGGAAACTTTCAGCGAAGCCGCTCTTCTCGCAGAGAGCGGCGGGGACCTGGTCGTGGAGAGGATGCGCCTCCTCGGGCTCGAGGTGGCACTGGAGAAGACCGAGGCTCTCTTCTTCCCCGGCCTCGGCAGCGTCCTCCCTCCGGCGCACATATCTGCATTGGAGGGACACAGGTCGAAGTCAAAGCCGAGATGCGTTATCTTGGCCTGACACTAGACACGTGGTGGCATTTTGGCCCGCACTTCAGCGGGATGCTACCACTTGAAGGCAGCAAACGCGGTGTCGTGGCTGCTGCCCAACCTGGGGGGACCAGGCTCTAGGTGCCGGCGTCTTTATGCTGGCATTTTGCGGTCAATGGCGCTCTACGGGGCGCCAGTCTGGTCCAACTCCCTCGCAAGACGGGAAAATATTCCCCTCTTGCGGAAGCCTCAGCGGGCCATAGTGCTGCTGGTCGCTCGAGCCTACCGAACGATAGGTTTCGACGCCGCCTGTGTTCTCGCTGAGACCCCATGGGAGTAAGAGGCTGTGGTGCTGTCCGCCGTCTACAAGTATACGGTGGACAGGAGGGCAGAAGGAAACCACTTCTGCCCCGTCGAGCAGGAGGCCGTAAGGAAGGAGGCACGGAAGTGCCTCCTGAGGCGATGGTCCGAGAACCTAAGCCTTGCTCCTAACGGCCGGAGAACCCTCGACACGCTCGCCCCGGTCCTAGACCATTGGCTTGAGCGTCACCATGGCTCCGTCTCCTTCCGCATAGTGCAGATAATGACCAGACATGGGTGCTTCGGTTATTATCTGCACAAAATACAACGGGAGGAGGCGCCTTCCTGCCATGAGTGTGCCGTGGGACCCGCAGCGTCAGGCGCTGGTAGCGGCGGTCAGCCAGGACCTCTCCCTCCCTAGAATAACGAGAGCTATACCAGTGAGCGATAGGGCCTGGAAGGCCTTAGCTGCCTTCTGCGAGCACGTCATGGTAGCGAAGGAGGCGACGGAGCGCGAGTGAGAGCGAGATCCCCTCGCTAGCGCTCTCCGAAAGGTGAGGAGGGGGAGGAGAAGCCGAGCAGATTTGCGTCTCCCTCCGCGGAGGGAGCCCGCTGGTGCGTGGTACGGGGGCACCAGCATTGCACAGGCTCCCTCTGCTGCCCGATAGGGACGGCTCAGTTCTCCCGGCTGTCCCTATCCCCTCTCCCGGCACGCCCGGGGAATATCGTGGAGGGAGGCTTCGGCTGTATCACCATGATATTCCCCAATATGGGCAATGAGGGAGAACCGCAGGGTGTTTAGTGGGTATGCCTTTGCCCGGATTCTCTTTGAGAGAAGACCACGCCAAAAGAAAGCCCCACATAACCCGGCCGCCCCCCGGTGGTCTGGTATGTATAAGGTAGTCGGCTTATCTCTTGAGCCGGCGGCATTCCCCCTGCCAAACCAAAAAAAAAAGGTAACTAACGCTACTTTCCTTTAAAAAATATAGATTTATGTTTTTCACTTTAACAAGCAGTTTACGTAAAATGCTTCAAAACCTATGTTCATTTACTCACGACGATAAGTATAGGTAAATGTAAATAAACTTGAGGGCGGAGTAATTACGTCTTAGGGAAATAAGGATGTGTAAGATTTCGTGAAATCTCTAGAAATATCGATGATGAATATTATCATTAATTCCTTTCTCTTTCTTAAAATTGTTAGTGCTCTGACAAATTACTCATATTATAATCTGTGATAGAAAGACGATCAGGTTAACTAAATGTACTGGAATCTCTGATCTCATTTCCCTGCAATACGATTTATTTTTCACTGGCTGGTAGACGTGTGTGACTCTTTCATGAAACGACTCAGTGATTCTACTCAGCCAAATGATACACTGTTTCGAATCGCTCCCCCGAATGAATCATTCGACTCAAATGGATCTCGACCAGAGTGGTCAATCGGTACGCGGTAGTAATCTCGCTCACTGAAACGGATGAGCCGAATGATCCGATTGAGCTGAATGATCCGAGCGAGCCGAATGAACCAAATGAGCGGAATGCTTCGAGAGAGCTGATTGACGCGAATGAGCTGAATAATCCGAAAGAACCGAATGAGTGGAATGATCCGATTCATCACGGATCTCTCTGAGAGTTGATGATCCAAGTGATTCAAATGAAGCGTTTCACTTTTCCGAATCTTTGCACTGATCCAGATGCAAATGTTCCAATCTCTTGAAAGATACGATTTTGTTAGGTCTACTGGCTACACCGATTTAATTTTTAACTCCAGACGAAAAAAACGACTCGGTGTTATACGTTTTTTTTACGTGTCTGTGTGTAAGTGTGTCTGTCTGTGGCGTCGTAGGTCCCAAATGGATGAACCAATTTTAATTTTGTTTTTTTTTTTGTTGTGCTGTGTTTATTAAGTAAATGGCACTTAATCGTTTCTATAAAAAAAAAGTAATACGAGCAATACACCCAAATACATTGTTGTCTGTAAAGTCGGTTTGTTCGTATTGTATTTCTTCTTCGTCTAAATATTGTAGGAAAAATTGCATACTTTCGTCACAAGTCTCATAACAATTCGATTAATTTTGGTAACCCAAAAACCAGCGGTGTGCCCTATATGTATAAATCCCAGCTTAAAGCGATGTTGATTACAAGTAGATTAATTAGGCCAATACTCAAGAGCATGAATTTATGTAACAGATGGCCTAGGCGCTGCCTACTGAATTAGTTAAGTCGGTTTCAATAGCAAGGTCTATTCCCGAAACCTAATTTGTGGCAGTTGAAGTCTCAACGAGCGGAGCAGCCAGATATATATTATGCTTTTACTGGCTTAAAAAAAGGAGAAGAAGCTTTCAACATCGACGTTATTATATGCATTTTCTAGATCAACAAAGCATGCAATTGTAACTTGATTCTTAGAAAATGCTATTTGGACTCTGGTTACTAATTCACTCAGATTATCAATACAAGAATGTGCTTTCCTAAATCCTGTGGTATTTTTAGAGAAAATATGATTTCTTTCTAGATACCATTCTAGCCGATTTTTTAGAATTGCATGAAAGATCTTGCATAGACATGATATTAAAGAAATTGGTCTTAAACGAGAAGCAGAACTGCAATTTTGTTTTGGTATTGGAACCACACGGATAAGGCGCCACTGATATGGAACAATACTATGGGAGAAAACCTGGTTGTACAGGTTAAGTAAGATTAATTTCGCTTGAGCTGGCAAGGTTTTGATCATAGAGTATGAAATCATATCACTACCAGGTGCAGTATCCTTACTTTTTAAACATTTATCTAATTCTTGTAAACATATCGGAACTTCTGAATTATAATTTGTAGATATAATTCTTGGCTGATCAGAACATACGAAATCAGGTGTGAGGTTTTTAAGGAGAGATTCTGCTGATATTTGATCGACATAAGTGTTAGAAAACTTCTGGCCCTTGAGCCATCTCATGTGTCGCCACATTTCTGAAGCAGAGCAAGTCTCATCGACTTTAGAGCAAAATTCAAACCTATGACGTATGTGTCAGCCATCATTTCACTCAACCATATTAGAGGGAATGTAATGACCCGCCACATAGCGCCACCACCTCAGAGACATTTGAGTGAGCATGACTACTTAGGTTCCCCTCATAGGTCACAAAGAGTAGTAGTTACTTAATCCAACACTAATAAACTGCAGGACGAGGTGTACAATAGTAGTAGGTGGTTAGCATCTTGTCAATTATTGAATAATCAATATAAATAATTTTTTATACAGTAATAAATGCTGCTAAGCCTAATTTATTAAAAATGTGTAATTATATAATAATAATAATTTCCGTAAATATATATGAAAATGCTACAAGTGTGCAGGCATGGAGGTCATTATGTCCATGAATCCTTATCATTTAGGTAGTCTACAATTTTATAGTATCCTTTACTCTATTTTACTTCATTTCAAACAAAAAGCGAGATCGGTCGATGTATAGAGCAACCAGCCGTACGCTCTGTAATCTATACTAATATTATGAAAGAAAAGATATGAATGTATTAACAATATTAGTAATAACTTTTTGGCCTGTTTAACAACATATTTTATCATTAAGTATACTACATTACCCCAAAATAAAATAATTATCGTAAAAACGGAAGCACATCTCATTACTACAGGAAAACATCGATAAGTCCGTGTGGGCCGGGTGAGCAGGATAATTAAGAAATGAAATCCTTCTCCAACGTACTATGTCTAAATAAAGAGAAATATAATAATATTCTTAAGGTGACGGGTAGGGCACACTACCAACGCCTATCGATTTTATTTTTAGCTACTAAACCGGATCTTTTTTAAACAATTTCGGGGTGACAACCTCTTGGCAAACACTTATACTATTTATTAAATAACCATGTACAAATACGGACCCAACACTTGTACGCGAAGAATTGATTCACGCTAAAAGTGGCCGCTTTTGGCGGTAATAAATATAAATTAAAAGCGCAAATGTAAAGCGTAAACAATATTAAAAAATTACAGGTGTTTAGGTTTTATTTTAACTTCAGCTTGTTGGATTTCCGTTAGATGAAGTGAAACGAATATACCTTCACGCGACAACAGGACGCCATTCAATAAAATCCCCGTTCAATACGCTATTAAATAATTAATGTTGTGTGATGATAAATATTCCAATTAATTAGTGCACCAAACGAGAACTTACCGCCTACGTTAAACAAACTCTTGAAGAAAAATATTCAAACGAATATATTAAACCTAATTTACACCTATTTGATTTATAAATTCTGTCCTACATTCGCATCAATCAACCAGAGTTCGAACAGAAATTAATTTAGCCGTGCATTGAAGAAGAAATTAGAGTGCGACGAAGAATGAGCTAATAAATATTATTACTTTGATTATATAATGAATTGTTCTATAGAAATTTTAACGTTGGTCACGGTGAAATATTATAATGTGCTATGTGATTATTTAAGATAACACAGGTGGGTTTTCTTTTTTTATGTGATAAGTGGCAGACGAGCAGACGGATCACCTGATGGTAAGCGATTGTCGCCGCCAATGGCCACACGCGACACCAATGGAGTCACAAAATTTTTAAACCCCCTTTCCCCCGGATTGGGCCTCCGGTACCCTCACTCACGCAGCGAAACAGCACAGTGCTGCTTCACGCCGGTTTTTAACCCCCGACGCAAAAACGACGGACTGTTAAGTTTGACGTGTCTGTGTGTGTGCGTGTGTGTCTGTCTGTCTATGGCATCGTACTCCCGAACAATTGAACAGATTTTGATTATGTTTTTTTTTTCTTTGAAAGATGAATAAGGGGGGAATGTTCTTAGCTATGTTGGATAAAAATCGATTGCCGTATGGATTGTATGTTTTAACACAACTCCTACAATATGGGTATCATACAAAAGGGCTTGAGTAGCAGAATATATTTATTGTGACAAATTTCAAATCCAAGATGGCCACCGACAAGGGTTTTTTTAAATTTTCAATTTTCTGTAAGGCCGTGGTATCACTTCGGTCGAGTTGGCCCATTGCAACCATTTTTCACCAACATAAATTAATCCGAAATGCTATTAACCCAGTCGATCATTAATTTTATATGAAGCAAAATGACAAAATATTTTTCATTGACTGCATAATATATATGCAAAAACATGTTTTTCATTGACTGCATATGCAGTCAACGAAAAACATGTTGTCATTACACCTATTTGTTAAAAATATGTTTTATACATAAACATGTATACCTATACTATACTCGTGTCATAATATTCAAATTAAGAAATAAAAGGTAACGATTTGACGGTATAGATATGTCACCGGAAAATAACAAGATCCGTAAGTTTATCAATTTACTAGGAAGTTTATAAACTTTCGTAGGATTCTAAACAGGAGATAAATTGTATTATTTTACGTCCACATTTTCGTACAATGATAAACTTACTGAACTTACTCGTAAAATAATAAGTAAGCAATATCCAAACACTACGCGCGACCTGATTGGCGTTGCCACTTTGAACATTGACCAATCAGAGAGCAGTGTGTTATTTTACGTATTTCAAAAATTCGTAATATTTAAAAGAGTTTCTGAGATTGGTCGAACCATATAAAATTTTACGAATAGATATCCGTTAGTTTATAATTTACCGTGTGACTTCGGAAAAAGATAAATTTGCGAAAGTGTGTACGTAAGATAATACAATTTATCGCCCGTTTAGAATCCTACGAAAGTTTATAAACTTCCTAGTAAATTGATAAACTTACGAATCATGTTATTTTCCGGTGACAGATATATTGCAATCACAATATACACAAGCTTTTATTTACACTGCAGTTACTTTTTTTGTGCAACACGCTAACATTCAGGAACACACTATGTACACAGATATTTTAATAATAGTTTATGTATGTATTACCACAGCATAACAAGAGCTAAGAAAAGCTCTTGCTATAGGTACTGTGCTATAACTTTTGGTGCGACTTGTCAATGTTTGTTGATTTTAACCCTAGAATTAGGTATTGCGGCCATTCTAGGGTCGATTTTTCAATCCATAGTTAAAGTGACGCCCTGTTGGTCTAGTGTTTTAAGTACCGAGTCGTGATCTCGGGGTCCTGGGTTCGATTTCCTTGTCGAGAAAAAGTATGTTTCGAATTGTTTGAACATAGCTCGGATTTGTGATTACCAATCCGTTTTAGGCAAGCGTGGTGATTAAGCCTAATCCCATCATTGTAGCGATGACTTGATTTCTATGATGGAGGCCTTTGCCCTACAGTGGGACAGTAAAGAGGCTGATTCTTTTAAATGGAACCAATGATAAATTATCGCTCAATTTTTTTTTGAGTAGCAGTAAGCTTAACATTATTATCATTACAAGGTATTACGTAACTTGACTATTAGTTAGATAGTTAACTAGGTAAAGTTAAATTAACCAAAAAGTAACTAAGTAGATACGTATCAAAAACTCGGTCCGTCCATGATTTTAACTTATAGCGTCCAAACACATTTCCAAGGTATACTGGCTGTAGTTAACTAAAACTTTGTTGGCCCTGGAGAAATGCGTTACGTATTATATCGGACCCCCCGCGGCAGCTGGAGTTTATCGACTAAAACCTCAGGAACTCTCCCTCATCGGCCATGGTTCGAAACCTACCACCACTCCCGGATGGAAGGCCGCCTGCACGGCGGGCACGGCGCTTCCTCCGCCGGGGTCAGACAGGGGAGGGTGAAGTTATAAAATAAACATAGTACATGTAGTATTAAGCATTTATAAGATGTTTTATTGGTCCCCGGCAGAGTAGAATAGGCCACCCTCACTCTTACCGAGGTGTCGTAAAAGGCGACTAAGGTGAAGCTGCTGGCATGATCATCAGCACCCAGAGAAGGAAAACTCTGCATTTATATATAAACCCTCGCCTACCCGTCTGCCAAGCGTGGTGAGTATGGTAATTACCCCTCATGTGATTGTGGGAGGCCTGTGTAAATGGGCTGACGATGAAGATGTGTTAAGGGTCATGGTGACCCTACTTAGCACAGTGGTGCATGTATTTATTGGTTCAATTATCTTTTGTTACCAACACCTAATTGAGACACAATTGTGTCGACTTGGTCCTCTATTTACTGACCCTTTAATTGAATATCTGATACTCAGTTGCACAACAATCGACATAAGTTAATACGAATTATCGGTACTGTGTATCGTTAATTTTTTTTATATGAGAGGTGGCAGACAAGCAGACGGATCACCTGATGGACCCCATGAACACCCGCACCACCAGTGGAGTCACAAGTGCGCTGCCAACCTTTTACCCTTCCCCCATTGGGCCTCCGGTAACCTCACTCACACGGCGAAATACAGCGCAGGCGCTGCTTCACGCCGGTCTTCTGTGAGGCAGTGGTATTACTCCGGTCGAGCCGGCCCATTTATGCCTAAGCGTGGCTATCCCACATTTGACATTTAATTGTTATTTTTAATTTAGTCATTGTTAAGTCCTTAAACCTACTGATCTTTTCTGCTTCTCAGTATATACTGGTTTTGTGGTTTAAAATCTACTGACCAAATCTTAAACTTAAAATCCTTAACTAACTTGTAATAAAAAAATAAGCATATTCTAAACCTATTAGTACAGGTATTCAGTTACCCATATTATATGCAACAGTCTCACACAAGATGGGTAAAGTGCAATCTGTTGTTTGCTATTATATTTAAGTCCTCGATTTAATTAATGATCCATTACTAATTAATCCAACTTTTGTATTCTGTTTTTACCTTGTGATGAGAAAATAAATAATATTCTATTCTATTCCAAAATATATCGTAATATTATTTCAATCGTGTTTCTATTATTCCAGGTAAAGCACATTTCACGGAATTTTAGTAGGTCCCTAGTTTAATCACATTCTGTATCCTCTTGCAAAAAGATCACGCACAAAGATTTGAGTGGAGGTTAGATGGAATTCAGGAAAATATTTACTTACAAACGTCGTCAGAGGCATTTCAACGTCGTTTAAAACATTTTGTAAATACCACTTAGCAGCCATCCATTAATCACGTGAGGCTTTAAGGGGGAAGGGGTGGTCCTGATGATATTAGGAAAAAATCACCAAATATCAATAAGGGGGAAGAGGGAGTTTTAGGAGATATCCGTGAATTTACGTCGATGGAAATATCACGTGTATTTATTTACTGTTCATTTTATGTTAAATTTCTACTGTTCTTTTGAACCGCCAGCAATTATAGTAGTATTTCTTATTTCTTCGTTAACTGTAACTGTTTTTCTGTTATCTTAAACTTCGCATTTTATTATGCACAAAAATACACGTGATCATAGGGGACCCTATTATCATGTATTTTTAGTATAGGGGTAGTTATAAACCTCACCAAATATCACCAAAGGGTTTTAAAACAGTCGCTAAAAAGATCACAATGGCCGGCCAAATTAGCAAAAGTGAATTTCGGTTTACTCCCCTTTTCTCCCGATAAGGCCTCCGGTGCCCTCACTCACTCGGCAAAATACAGCGCAGGTATTTTATCACGGCGATTTTCTTAAAGGCTTCACTCTAGTCGAGCCGAATTCATTCCTAAGTTTCTGGCTCTACCATGGTAAAGGATTATATTACGAGTAGTAAACAAAAAGAGTTTTGACGGACTTGATTACCAATCAAAGTTACCTACTTACAGAGTGAGATTTTCAATATTATATTAGTTATGCTTAGCACCACAGCCTATTTCTGCCCCATCATAAGAAATATGTTGAAACGACGCCCTGTTGGTCTAGTGATTTATGTACCGGGTAGTGATCTCAGTTCGATTCGATTCTGGGGTCGAGCAAAAGTATTTTTCGAATTTTTCGAACATAGATCGGGTTTGTGATCACCAATCCGCATTTGGCAAGCGTGGTTATTAAGCCTCTTCCCATCATAGTAGCCATGACTTGATTTCTATGATGGAGGCCTTTGCCCTGTAGTGGGACAGTATATAGGCTGATACTTTACTTTATAAGAAATATTAGTATTAAGGATGACATTTAGCGGTGTTTGTAGAGGTGCATTGCGAGTGATACAGTGTGCTTCGCCATCACCGTCATCTCAGCGCGGCAATCCCATTTGCGTCCAAAGCCGTTGGTTCGGAGCCCGGCGTACTTACGCTGGGACCATAGGCCAGGATTTTTGAAGTCTGGTGTTAGCAATGAAGCGACAGACGTCTGTTAGGACCATGATTATACGTTCAGAATACAATCACGTGCCGTGGGGCCGTGTGGTCCCGGCAGAGTAGAATAGGCCACCATCACTCTTACCGAGGTGTCGTAAAAGGCGACTAAGGTAAAGCTGCTGGCATGATCATCAGCACCCAGAGAAGGAAAACTCTGCATTTATATCAAAACCCTCGCCAACCCGTTTGCCAAGCGTGGTGAGTATGGCAATTACTCCTCATGTGATTGAGGGAGGCCCGTGCCCCAGCAGTGGGGACTTAAATGGGCTGATGATGATGATGATGACAAATCTCAACTCAACATTTGAGAAACTATCCGTAACGTGCAGGTTTCTCACGATCTTTTCCATCACCCCGAGCGAATGGTAGAAATACGCACATATAATATTTGAAAAATCCAGAGTTGCATGCTCGGACTTAAAACTACAACTTCCCGTTAAGAACGTCTTCTACGTTGTTATCCACTGAGCTACCATTGCTCTAATACAGCTAGCTGCACCATATTTTTGTTTTATATTACGAGACATCTTTATGGGACCGCCGGTTCAAGGTGAGACAAATAAGAGGGTGCTGTTTGGATAAAGCCCACAATTTGTTCTCGTAGAAGCAAATACAGAAAATTAACATTAAGCGATCTAACTGTCTACATACGACTGTTATTACATTTAAATAAGGGCTCGCCGAGTTCATCGAGTCGGTTCAAACGAGAATTCAATTGCTGTCCTCCGAAAGAATTTACTTACATTTCCACAGAAATAAAATTGCTTATACGAGTAGGTAGGTAACAACTTGGATATTCTTCTAACTTCTAGCACTATTACACATTTTTCTTGGAATCGCATCTCTTGAGAAATATTCTAACCGTGACATAAATTACGAATAAAATTTTATTAAATATCAAATTCTTAAAACTTATTGGTAACCATATGTGTAAGTTAGCAGTCGTAGTTATTTCTTCTTCTTCTTCTTTAGCCATTTTCAGTGTGGAGTACTTCTTCAGTTTATGCCATTGTTGTCGATGTTGGGCGGTTTCTATCCTCTTTGTTCCTGCCAGCCTTTTGACGTCGTGACACAAACGCATTTGGGGTCTTCCTCTTGGACATTTTTCACCTCACGGTCTCCTCTCTTCCACTGCCTTGCACCTCGAGCTGTGTTTTCGGGCGACATGACCAGCCCACTTCCACTTCAACTTCAAGACCCGTTTCGCAACATCGCTTATTTTTCTCAGCTGTCTGACCCACTCATTTCTTTTACGATCCTTGAGATTTACTCCTACCAGCCTCCTCTCAATTACCCAAATGAGTAACCTGAAGTTTGTGGAGAATATCCTTAGGTTGGTAGCTAAGCACTTGTGACTTCACTGGTTTCGCGGGTGTCTATGGGCGGCGGCAATCGCATACCATCAGGCGATCCGTCGGCTCAAAAGTGAGAACCCAAGTCTTAGCTCCATAAGTGAGCACTGGTAGGATATCCGTAGTTATTTGTTATTTAGTTATTTATTTATAATCATAACTAGAAGATATACTATTAGTATACCCAAAAAGGTGATTTTTTTGTTGAAAGTAGGTATATCATCAATAGATTTAAAGAATTGTTGCAACTAGAGTTCATAAGAAATCCAATACAAATCTAAAAATTTGGAGCAATGCAAATACTATAATACCGAATACAAACAGGAAGTGTAGTATTTTAGGTACAGTCAACTCCAAAAATATGTATACACTTTAGGACCTTGTCACAATATTTACCTATAAGAAAGTAGAGGTCTACTTTCTTATATTATATAATGTGACAACGTCCTAAAATGTATACATATTTTTGGAGTTGACTGTACCAACAAGAGGAGTTTTTTTCTGATGCACGTGCATTTTTCTGATGCATCGGTTGCAACCAATAACTACAGTACATAATAAAAACTTTATAAAAGACTATTCATTTTTCTAGCGAGTTGTACCACAGCCCTTTTGGGCTATTATACTGTGCTATTGTTTTCAATAGCACAGTATAACAAGAGCTTTTGTTATACTGTAACAACGGCATACCTACTAGCATATGTGCTTTTTCGATTGTCCTGAAGCCTCGGGCTGTGGGCAAAAATAAAAGGAATCCAATATAGATTAATGTAAAGCAAGCACTTGCACCCAATCCAATGAACGCACTCGGGTCGAACTGATTCGAACTGACTTAGACATTTAAAAATCTTTCTGTGCCCGCAATTACATCTGATCGTATAAATAATTCTCCGCTCCGAAAAAAAGTCACTTTACATCATCACCTTAGTGTTAAATCCCGGTTGCGTCCTAAGCTATGGCTTCCGAGCTCGAGATCCGCTTGCCTCCTACTTCTTCTTTCCTTTGCTCGGTCTTAAGCATCCATAGCAGAGAGCTGCGTGTGAGTGTGGAGAGGATATGGTTATAAAGGTGAGGTAAGAACTTAAGATACCATTGGATGTATGCATGAATTCCATTAGATATGAGGACTCCATCGGATGTGACAGCTTTCCGATTCTTCATGTGGCTAAGATGTTTAAGGACTTAAGGACCTGTTCTAATTGTGGAGCTGATGTTTTTTTTTTTTGCCAAACTACGCATATAGTTGGTCGACCATACTAAGTTGTATTCTTATTACATACCTCACTCATTTTTGGATCAAACATTTTTTATGGTTTCATTAGACAGCGAGAAAGGAGAAGCGGTCAACAATGAATCCAAAAAATGTGTGTTGTTGTATCATTTAATAACCTTGGAGCTTCAACTTTCATGGCTACTGAGTTGTTGTGCTTCTATGTGATTTACGGGTGCTGCACACAGAATAAAAAGTAGCACGTGAAATACGGCCCTTGTTGGCAGGCATTTGTCTCTGGGACGAGTCGCTCATAGGGTTGCCAGGCGGCCAGGTCAACCAAAAACCGGACAATCCAACTTTATCCGGATACTAGGTGTCCATGGGCGACGGCAAAGGCTTACGGTTCACCTGATGAACCGCTTGCTTGGTGAACAAGCGTTATTATGACATTAAAAACAGACACGCAAAATTTTTGTTTTACTGTAGGTACAGACAGACGTTAATTTTTGAATTCCAACTAGGCAATAATTTTAAATAAATTCGTGCATCCATTGTTATAACGAAGACGGGGGATAGAATATCCTTTTTTGCTTTCCCTATTGAGTTTTACAAAATGCCGGACAGCCGGACAGGCAGGGGGGGGAAGTGCGGTTGATCATCAAAATAAGCGAAAAAAAACAACTTTTTCCATACAAAATAGAATATCCATCTGGAAATAACGTTTGAACAGCTGATTTTTTTGCTTATGTTGTTGATCTAACAGGCTAATGTACTTTATTTACGATACCTATTAAGTATAAGGTTTTCGGGATGTAAACAATAAAAAGTTACGGTGTATAGTTAAAAATGCTTTCCCAATATTATAACAGTCAACGTTTAAAATAGTTGAATGGTAAAATAAAGGATTTTTAATAAAACATCTGTTTGTGTACCCGCGGGAAGCCGTGGCGGAAAGTTAGTATTCATCGTCAGCCCATTTAAGTCCCCACTGCTGGGGCACGAGCCTCCCTCAATCACATGAGGGGTAATAGCCATACTCACCACGCTTGGTAGACGGGTTGGCGACGGTTTTGATATAAATGCAGAGTTTTCCTTCTCTGGGTGCTGATGATCATGCCAGCAGCTTTACCTTAGTCGCCTTTTACGACACCTCGGTAAGAGTGAGGGTGGCCTATTCTACTCTGCCGGGGTGCACACGGCCATGACGGGGTCAGCAGCCTCGAGGGAAGCCAGTCGGCCGAGCTGGACTAAATCGGCCTCAGTCAGATGGGCCTTTTCCCGGCTAGTACATGTGTAATATAAGTACACAGAACTAGTACCGATCAATTGAAATGAATTAAATGTCTGTGTCTGTTGGCAAACGGTAATATATAAATTTAGGTTAATTGTTGTAAAATTACTAATACCAATTTGAGTGTAATAGATAAATTGAGTTTCAAATATTAATCTTGATATAATATATCACGTGCATACTATGCGATAATCTTACAGTCTAAATTAATTACTTCTATTCTTATAAACATAACTTTGTTTATGCAGACAGTTCATAAGTATTTATCACTAAATTTTTCCTACGGCGTCGTATGCGTAGAAGTCAAAATTGGTTCTAAGAGAATTTTAAATTTCTTTATTAGTATATTGAAGGTTTGATTGATTAAGCGAAAAACAATAAATTGTCGATAGTTTAAAAATATAATGATAACGTGTAGTGAATTGCATCATGTTTGTGTGTTTGAGTAATAAAGAGTGTTTTTTTATTCAGAAACCAGCCAATATGAGCTATAATACCCACTCGAGATATTCGCCGTAACTATTTGGGCTTCAATAATATTAAATTAACACTGAAATCATTAACAGTTACGACAAACGGAACGGAAACGGGATGAAAGACATTTCCTGCATCGCGGCGTCAAATGCTGTGCAGTAGACCTGGCATAAACGTATCTTTCAAAAGATTGCAACATTTGCACCTGGATCAGCGCAAAGATGTTGAACAGTGAAACGCTTTATTTGAATCTTTTGGAACATCGACTTTCAGATAGATCCGTGATTAATTGATTTTATGACGAATGAATAATCAAACCCCCCTGCTGTGCCATGTAATATACCTATCTATCTCTTTTCCCCGAGTAATACATGGAAAGACGGTTACCTATTCACCCTGGACAGCCCACAGCTCACTTTCGCTCTGAATTCGGATCATTCCGCTCATTCGGATCATTCGGCTCACTCGGATCATTCAGCTCATTTGAATCATTCCGCACATTCGGCTCACTCGGATCATTCAGCTCATTCGGATCACTCAGACTCGAGATCCATTTGAATCGAATGATACAACCGGAGCGGAAATTAAGAGTTTCGGAGCAGTGTATCATTTGGCTGAGTCGGCAGTGATCAGACCGATCCGATCCGAGTCGTCTCTGTAAAGAGTTACACACGTCTATACTGTGCACTTCGAAAAGCCAGTTGTTTTTTAATCAAACCTGCAGATTTATTTTCATAACGTTGTGTTCAAATAACCCAGCTTGAGTAACTTTATATTTTTAACTATGATTAATAAACACAAAAATCTAAAGAACAATTTTTTTTTGTATGTGATAGGTGGCAGACGAGCAGACGGATCACCTGATGGTAAGTGATTGCCGCCGCCCATGGACACCCGCGACACCAGTGGAGTCACAAGTGCGCTGCCGAACTTTATATCCCCCTTTCCCCCCGATTGGGCCTCCGGTACCTCACTCACGGAGCGAAACACAGCACAATGCTACTTCACGCCGGTTTTCTGTGAGGCCGAGGTATCACTCCGGTTGAGCCGGCCCATTCATGCCGAAGCGTGGCTCTCCCACGGTCAATAAGGTAAATGGGCACAGCAATTCAATTGTTAGTGTTTCATTGATTGGAAATGCAAATTTAAAATGATTAACCTTTTGTGGTATTGTTGCGGACACAAATACTATAATTGAAAATACCTGTATTATGTAAGTATTACATTGACGCTCTTTCATAATAGTTTTTGTATATGTGCCAAAAACGTTACAAGTAAAATAATTATTTAACTTCGAAGTTAATATCCTATAAGTCTAACAGTGGAGACGGCTGGTTTTTTTCTTTCGCAGGACAACTTGCAAATTATTTCCACCAGAACACATCAAAATATATCCTATGATATAAAGTCAGCAGAATAATGTTATTCACAAATAGCTGTCACTAATTACAATCTGTGTCCGACAACTTAAACAACGTTAGAAACGCAGAAGGGCCGTAGAGGGCTCAGGGGCTGCGTGAAACTGACAGCTGAAATGAGTGGAGGCCCTCGCCTCGCGGCATCTGAAAACAAAATGGACACAGAGACCTCCGACGCAATCACTCAACTTAGAATTCAAAGCGGTTACCTTGTATCACACAGACGGTGTGTTTGTGATGCTTAGTACAACTTGCAAACCAACCCGTTATAAATAAAAGGTATATTTATAATAACTAAGCACTTGTCCAAGTGGCCGTGTGATCCCCGGCAGAGTAGAATAGGCCACCCTCACTCTTACCGAGGTGTCGTAAAAGGCGACTAAGGTAAAGCTGCTGGCATGATCATCAGAACTCAGAGAAGGAAAACTCTGCATTTATATCAAAACCCTCGCCAACCCGTCTGCCAAGCGTGGTGAGTATGGCAATTACCCCTCATGTGATTGAGGGAGGCCCGTGCCCCAGCAGTGGGGACATAAATGGGCTGACGATGACGACGATGATGACTTGTCCATTTTAAAGTCGTTTGAAGTTACTTATTATTTTCCCTTTTGTAATACGAGTACGCATCATCATTTCAGCCAATAGACGAAAGTTTTCAATGCGTGTGTGTTGCCAGTGATGACATACGGAACCGAAACGTGGCCGTTTACAATGTGCCGATTAAGGAGGCTCAACGCCACCCAGAGAGCAATGAAGAGGGCTATGCTCGGATTCTCCCTGCGTGATCGTATCAGAAATGATGAGACCCGCAGGAGAACTAAGGTCACAGACATAGCCCAAAGGATTGCATGCCTCAAGTGGCAATGGGCAGGGCACATAGCGAGGAGAACAGATGGCCGTTTGGGCGGAAAGGTCATCGAGTGGAGGCCACGTACAGGAAGTCGCAGCCGTGGCAGGCCTCCTACAAGGGGGACCGACGATCTGGTGAAGATCGCGGGAATCTATTGGATGCGGGCGGCACAGGACCGATGTGTGTGGAGAACATTGGGGGAGGCCTATGTCCAGCAGTGGACATCTATTGGCGAGTACGCACGTCTCCCGCTTATTCTCTCAAACAAATAAGAGAGTTATATATACCTAAGAATAATCTCCAGTTTTAAAGAATATACAATATTGGGCATAGGCAGCAGCTAGTATACACTCGTGTTTATTGTTACAAACATTTAAAACTTACAAGAACTATATTAAATATACAGATTTAACTTATTTTTATCTTTATCTCGTAACATGCTCAATATGCATGTACGCGGTAAATACTAAAAAAAGTAATTATCATTGTAGCCATGAAGTACGACTTACGTTCTATAAGGTGACTAGGCGGGTAGGGCACACTAGCGACGCGAATCGATTTTAATTGTTAGCTACTTAACCGGATCTATTTCAAACAATTTCGAGGTATCAACCTCTCGGCAAACACTTGCCATGCACAAAATGCGGACTCAACATTTGAACGCGAAGAATTGATTCACGCTAAAAGTGGCGTGGTTTTCGCGTACAAAAACGGAACCAACATTTGTGCATGGTTAATTAATAAATGGTATAACTGTTTGCCGAGAGGTTGTAACCCCGAAATTGTTTAAAATAGATCCGGTTTAGTAGCTAACAATTAAAAACGAATGGTGTCGCTTTTTAGGGCTACCCGTCGCCTTAAATCTAAGTAGTCCTGGTACTTTGATGACCTCGTTGAGATTCGTCGTCGTAACGCGTGCTGAAGGAAAATAGTTTGTGCACCCTTGCGATTTGTCGTTCAGACGGAGTTCATTCTCTGATAAAATGCATTTAATTGAAAATTGAAAAACCCCCGACAAGATGTAGAAAAGCTCAAAAATAAATTAAAACTGATGTTGACTGTCCTACGTATGAATCTTAAATTTTTAATTTATTTTTATTGTTCGCTTTTTAAAGAGACTTTCTAATTTTTATTTTACTCAAGAACAAATCAGTTCCCGCTTTCAATAGGCACCCCATTCAATTACGACATTTTGTGGCGGCGGCCATCTTGGATCTATTGCCATTTAAAATAGCTAAGAACACTCCCGATCAATTCACCTTAAAAAATAAAAAACAAAATCAGTTCATCCGTTCGGGAGGACACACACACAGACACGTCAAACTTATAACACCCCGTTTGTCGGGGGTTAAAAATTAACATTCGCATGGCTATAACAACAACAGGTCTGCTGCCTGAGCTGAAGCCTGATGTTCTTACATAAGATTTTAAATAAGAAAACCATAAATATTGTAAACCTTACACTTGAAACGATTATTATATTTAGCATAGTTTACTTTGTCTGATAAAATTTTACAAACAACCACTGAATGAGTTGGCATTTTGTACAAAATTCGGTTTTGCACTTGATGTGTTAATTAAACGGTTTGAGGCAGATGCGTTCGCACAAACCGAGCCGTCTTAAAGCGGATGTACGATACGTGCCAAATTGAAGCACGCCAGAGATATATACTCACTATGGAGCAGTCTCCGAGCGTTCGGCCTATCGCCTGTCAGCTCAGAGATTATAGTTGACTCGTTGTATGTTCACATTAGATATTATAACTCACTGACATGAGTTCAGCTCGTGCTCAACTGCTTTATAGTAGATCCACCTGCACCACATCTCCCTAATTCATTTAGCTATAATCAAAACACTCACCATCGGTCGGTGTGGTCTGCTGGCTGGAATTAATCCTGGGCCGTTCCTCGCCCGCGGCGATGTGCTTGGCCGTCCGCCGCGCCACGGGCCGTAGCTCGCGGTCCCTCTCCCTCTCTCGCTCTCTCTCTCGTTCCCGCTCTCTGTCCACATCACTAACGTCTTCCTCTTCGTAATTGTAGTCCATGTCTGCAAAATGAAGGTACTGTTAGTGCAACTGTGTTACTGTATTAACGCTGGCTAGGGCTAAGAAGTCGGGGAGCGGTTTCCACCCGTGCCCTTAAGGGTTGTCTTAAATTCATCACAATTGATAAAAATCAAACGGCGGCGCTACTAGACAAAACACGATACGAAAAGAAAGAAATAATGTGTGTTTCCTTTGTTTGGATGCGACAGGTATATTCTCATTTGTAACGGGACGGGTTCGAATTAGGCCACCAGGTACATAAATGTCACACACAGTATAATTGCAAAGACTATTTAGATTTCATTGCGAAATTTTAATCTTCTGATAAATTATGTAACAAATTTACATGTTAGTATAGTTAATGAATCCCGAGTAATGAATAACCACTATTAAATCTATTGAAATGAGTTTCAGTAATCCTAGTATGTTTCGACGAGCGCTCTGTTAATCTTGTTAACGAAAATTGAATGCTATCAAAACTATACATTCGAATATGATAACACCAGTACTGAACTATAAACTTCGTTAATAGTTTCATGTCTGTACTCAGCTTTATGGCTCAGGTCCGTGGCTCAACGGTCAGAGGAGTTCGTTCCGTAATTGCTATTCTATTTATTTTATGGTTTAGGTATTCTTATTTATTAAAATTCATTCAGTAGTTTTTACGTGAAAAAGCGTTAAACTTACACACATACGTCTGCACAAAGACATTAAAATCTTTAAGGTGACGGGTAGGGCACACTAGAGATGGCTAGCGATAGCTACTAAACCGGATCTATTTTAAACAATTTTGGGGTTATAACCTCTCGGCAAACACCTATACTATTTATTTAATACTTATAGTAAACTGTTTGGTCTACTTTTGCATTCTAATTTTGGATCACTGCCATAAGTGACCGCTATTGGCGTGATGGATTCACGCGTTTTTCGCGTACAAAAACGGACCCAACATTTGTGCATTGTTATTTAATAAATAGTATAAGTGTTCGCCGAGAGGTTATAATCCCGGAATTGTTTAAAATATATCCGTTTTAGTAACTAAAAATTAAAATCGATTGGCGTCGCTAGTGTGCCCTACCTTAAGTAAAAAAGAGACTACGGCGGCACCGCGTCTGCACACCTTGAGGTGTACTTAACGAATCTCTTTGAACCGCGGCTGCGATCACTCACCATCAGGAGATCCACCTGCACGTGTTTATTTTATGCTAGAGGCGGACAAACGAGCAAACGAGTCACCTGATGGAAAGTAATCAACGCCGCCCATGGACATCCGCGAAATCTGAGAGATCGCTAATGTGCAGCCTTTTTAAAAAACAGTATGTACGCTCTCCTCTTGTTCTTGGTCCAAAGTTAATATAACAAAACCGACATACTTCCTTGGGATTTTTAAGTAAATCTATCTGTATACATGTATTATACGTGTAAATTCCGATACGGTTGGACCGATTTCAATGTTCTTGGATTTGTTGGCTCAGTCGATAGCTCAACTAACAGAAAAAATATAATCGAGGCAAAAAGTCGCAGTAATTTGAAATTACAATAGTCGGTGCCCTCACTTTGTTTCGGGACATTAGTTTCCCTTTACTCCAATAGATGGCGCTAGGTGTCGATTACATTCACGCAAGCGTTTCGTGTTTTCGGGTTACATATAAGCGGTGCCGCTGTCAGTTGAATGATCCTCTTTATAAATGGTAATGAAGATATAGATATGATGGTTAACCATCTAAAACTGTTACAAACCAATTATCTACATCAAACGTTCGCATGATGACATGTAGTTAATACGGGATTTTTTTCATCTAAGGTGAGAATCGAACCCATGTCCATCCATTGGAGCGTGAAGAAAATGCAATGCGCAATCGCACCAATTTAATAACACCAATATATACAAGCCATGTTACCGTTGCCTCGGGAAAAAGAATAAATTATATTCTCAAGTAATTTAAAAACATTTGTTCACGTCAGGGGAGTGATAAATTAGCTACCAAACAATAAGTAGGAAAACATTTCCCTGGCGATAATATTTGGCAGTCAATTTTGTCAATCGACGAACCAAACAAGTGACTTGTCTGTCCTGAAGTGAGAGTACACCAATAAGTTTCTGATTTAATTTCATACGATAGCGGAAGCCATTGAAAATAAAAATTATATACATACTCGTAGGTAATGATAGAATAGGTAGGTAATGGTAATGTAAGGAGAAGTGGGTGGAGGAACAGAGGACGGCCGAAAAAGAGATGGATGGATTGTGTGAAGAATGACATGATGGAAAAAGAGGTGGATGATTCGATGACGAATGACAGGGACGTATGGAAAAGAAAAACATACTGCGCCGACCCCAGATAACCTGGGAAAAGGGCAGGAGGATGATGATGACATACTCGTAGGTAATTACTTAATACTACTTGACAGAATTGGTTTTAAAAAGAAAAAAGCGTATTCCTTTTTAAAAGGTCGGCAGCGCACTTGTGAATCATCTGGTGTTGCAGGTGTTCATGGGCGGCGGCAGTCGCTTACCATCAGTTGATCCGTTTGTGCATGGTTATTTAATAAAAATATAATTAATAAATACTAATAAAAATGAAGGAAGTCCAGTAATGACCAGTATGTTGTCCAATAGCACACCTTCATCCAACTAATCTCAAAACATAGTTCATTTACACTCATGTCATTATTTTCAAATTAAGAAATCAAGGTAAACACATTTTGCCAGGATTTCAAACATTGAAAGCTTTAAAGAAAATTAAAAAGCTAAGGCTTAATGATTTTTCTGCTACAGCTACCACATCAGGCAAATTTCTTAAGGTGACGAGTAGGGCACACTAGCGACGCCAATAGATTTTCATTTTTAGCTACTAAACCGAATCTATTTTAAACGATTTCGTGATTACAACCTCTCGGCAAACACTTATTACTATTTATTAAATAACCATGCAAAAATGTTGGGTCCAACGCGTGCCAACCCCAAAAGTGGCTGCTTTTGGCAATTTTACGCTTACAAAACCAGACCCAACATTTGTGCATGGTTATTTAATAAATAGCATAAGTGTTTGCCGAGATGTTGTAGCCCCGAAACTGTTTAAAATTGATCCCGTTTAGTAGCTAAAAATTAAAATCGATTGGCGTCGCTATCTGACCCTACCCGTCACCTTAAATGACTATAGATATAATGACAAAGTTATCATCATTTAGCATTTAGCCAAAAACGTTTGGATTGACACCCCAAAAAACGTATTTGTCAAACCGCCAGACATGAATAAGCGATTTCGCGTCTTTTTTGTTTATAGAATTTATAGGTGTTTACCTTAGACGAGTTTTACTATACAGCGTGTGTATTTTATACGGGCGAATAATTAATCCAGCTATAATATCTGATCCTACGAATCGTATAAGATAATCATTTCATTAAATTTTGTGGTTAATTAGGTGTAATGATTTTTCTAAAGTGCAACCCAGCAGCAATGTATGCCGTCCAACTTTGTTTGACATGACAAGTGACATGAGTGTCATGACACTCGTATGACGTTTAGATACTTATGTCTACGTTAATTGATGTTATTAACGTTAACTACCAGTGGATGCAATACATTGCGTGCTCAATTATTTTGTATGAAAAAAAAAGTACCTTAATTTCCTAAAGAAATGTATGTAAACAGGTTCCCTAGGTCCGATAGTAATCGCCATTAAAATATTCGCCCGTATCAAATAAACACGCTGTATAATCGATAGGTAGGTACCAATATTTATTATTAAAGACAAAATTTCTCCTAGGTACGTAAGCCCTTTATTTCAGTTCACAGTTTTATTTCATAAAAAAAATCAAGGTTATAAAACTGTTTTAGCTTAAGTTTTTAAGATAGTATCTCTTGAATAAATTTTTTTCAACCTTGTATAATTTTGTAGCTGATTTTTTTATTAAAAATATGTAATTAATACAGAAAAATACATTTACATACATTTTCGAAGTAACGCTATATCGAACTAACAAAAGTCGTAGAAACAAGGCATCGATGTATAATTTTCGATCTAATCAGAAACAAGTCATCGCACTATGATGGCTTCGATGAAATGTTGCCCGTTTTAATAACTCTCATTATGAGTCAGTCACATAAACTACTATTATTAATGAGGCAATAATGAATACTGGTCAAAAAAAAATGCTTAACTTATCTGAGATATACCTGAGGCTAAAAAGAAGTAATGAAAAGATCCACTTGAGTCAATCAGATCAAAAATATAATTATTATCAGATCGGGTTGGTAGTGTTCGGGAAACATTATACAAACTAGTACAACATTTTAGTCATGAGAAAAAAATCATTTTAAACACGATACAGTAATTGGTTTATAAAACAAAATACATTGATGTTCTATTTTAAAATCCAATGTGTGTTTTCCAAAAATACACCAACTTTCAAGTTACTTGTGTGCGTGAGCGGCGCCGGCGTACAAAAAATCGTGCCGGTCGCGACTTGGCTTTAATAATTTAATCAAGCAGTGTGCTATTAGGTTTTTTATTTGATAAGGCAGGGCAGACATGCTGAAACGGTTCAACTGATGGTAAGCCATTGCCGCCGTTCATGAACAACACCCCCAAAATTCTATCTTCGGTACCCTCATTAACCCGACGAAACACAGCACAGATACTGCTGGTGCCACGCCTGTTTTCTGTGAGGCCGTGGTATCACTCCTGTCGAGCCGGCCCATTCCTGCTGTCGCGTGGCTCTTCCATAGTCAGTAGGTATCGAAAAAGAATTAACAAAAAATAAATCTAAGTCTATATAAATAAGCGAAAGGTGACTGACTGATCTATCAGCGCAGGGCCTAAATAAACAATAAGGTTAGAAACCTGAAATTTTGCTCAGGGGTTCCTTTTATAGCGTAAGGGAGCACTTAGAAGGAATAAAATTCACTCCCTAAGGAGGCACCCCATTTTGCCTCCTTAGGGTTGAATTTACGAAAGTTTAAAGTTAGTATGAAAAATACTCTATGTTCGGGCCTCCACACCATTAGAGTAGTTATTTACGGGAGTTCTACCATGTACCTTGACTCCATATTCCAAAAAGAAGAAATAAGTCATTTTGACACTTCTCGTCATTGTGCAAAATGAAGTGCCGCAAAAGGTGGGCCCAAAGAATCAATTACTTACCCAGTCTGTGGGCGGACCACTATAGTCCATTCCACAGTGAAGTTGAGTAGGACAGTTTTATTTTGATATTAAAAGTGAGACGCTCCTTTTAAACCTAACCGATATTTTTAAGAATCGAGACTATTTTCCTTAGAAATCTAATAGACTTATTATTTGTTTGATTTTTAACCTTAATCAACATTTTATCTACGAATTCGAACTACCTGGATATGGAATAAATATATAAATATGTTTACAGTTGAGCCAAAATAATAAGCCACATTTACTTCAAACAAACGTGAATCGAATAAAATAATAATAGAAAAGAAGTTAACTTTTATTTGTAGAAATGTGTCGAAATTATTGGAAAGAAAGAAGATAAGTAGGTACCAAACCCAGATATTAATCCGCGGCCAGTTTGTTTCTTTTTTTCGAAATCAAAGCGCTGATATCGTACGCCATATATAGTTTTTCTGTTTACCAAGTTATAAATGTATTTATATTTTTATTAAACAACAAATTAAAACGTTTTATTTAACCCAAATGTGGCTTTCATTTATGGTTGTAAATTCCTACACGAATAAACATTGTATTCGATCTATTATTTTAGGAACATCCCTAGAGAGTAAAAAGAAAATGGGTAGACAGATATAACATTGTACCGACGTACAATTTTCTAGGAAAGTATTTTTTAATAAGTTTATAAATAGTTTAATAGAGAAAGTAAATCGTGTAATTATCTTTTTTGTCTTTTATGCAATAAATAAACGCCAATATAATTATAAAACTAAAGAAATTTTGCTATTTCAACATTGAAAGATTGATAAATTCAATGCCCGTTGTTACAAGGGTACGTTGTCAATTTGTTTTTTACGTTAAGTTGATCAAGTGTCAAATGTAGCCTTTTATTTTAGCCCAACTGTATTCGTACACACGCAATAAATTAACAATGAAATAATGTGCATCATATTCATCTGAAAAGTAACAACTCTCGCTTGAAGTGTCAGAACCACCTTCGTGACCAAGAGAAATAACTAGTACTTGGTCCCTAATGCGATCCATGCGTGCTAAATATGACGTCTATATTTTGCACGAGACAATAATCGCGATTCGATGGTAGTTGGCTGCCATACCAATTACTGATTTATTGTGATTGTTTGTGTCAGTCCCTATCAGCAAAAAATCCAATTAGCGCATTATACAAAAGATATTTTTTACAAATTATCCTGTCTATCGTATAAAACTAGATAAAAAGTACCGATTCTACATCTATCGTAACACTAAGAGGCGGAGTCCCGGACGCGAAGCATTTCCGAATGCCCCGTGCTGTTAGTGTTTACAGGTGAGATAAAGTCCGGCGGTTGCCAGGAGAAAACAGACAACTTTCCGCCAGTCGAGATTTAGATAAAATTAGATACGAAACCGAGAACTGTGGCACAGTATAAAATACTAATAGTAAGAAACACGTTTGAACGAACCTGGTGGCGTAAGAATATACCTGTCACATCCAAACAAAGGAGACACACAGCGCGTGTGAAAGAGAGGGTAACTCCGATTCGGTCGTAATGTTTGCTTTAAAATAGGCCCTATGGTCAGCTGGTTACCTTAATAATGGCGACTTAAAGTAAATAAATAGGGAATTAAACAACTAAATCTCCCACGCTGAGGCGGACATAGCACACGGATGTGTATCCTTTGACTCTGCGTAGAGATGTAGCCTCCCTTGCTGTGCATCTTCTATCCCTAATATGATGGGCAGTACTCCGAAGATTTTTTCAGGCTGTTTCTTACCGCTCCATTCCGCCATCGTCCTACTAGACAGCAGCCCCACCCCATCATTGAGATCGCTGGTAGTCCTCAATTGTGAGGTTTTCGAGAAACTTATTGCCCCGCACAAAAAAACTATGGAACGAACTATCGCCTACGTTACTTCCGGACCAATGCGGCCTTCAAATCTTAAATAAAAAGAGCGCATTCCTTTTTAAAAGGGCGGTGGCACACCTGTAAGTACTCATGTAAGTGGCATTTATTTGTCTTAATGAGAAATAAAGATCTTTAAACCGAAAAATAAAATTTACAGCACAGAAAAAACTGCTCCTTTGGTTCACTTATTTTAGATCATTCCAGTAAACATACTGGTAATAATTGCACTGTAGGTTGTTTGGATGTTTTTTTAACAAGAGCTTTAAGCGGACTAGGCATGCGACTCGTTTGACGTGCAGTCTGCGGATTAGTAGTGGACAAGGATTGTGAGACCTTTATGTTCCTATTTTCTCACTAGGTACTACCGATTTGCCATCATTTCATTGATTCATTCATATAATTTCTGCCGTCCGCTAACTAAAAGGCCGCTAAGCCACAAGGAGTCGCTGTGTCTTAGCGACCTATTAGCGTACGGCAGATTTGGTCACCGTGGAAGTATAATATTTATTTTTTATATTTTTTAAATTCTTGTACACACTATAATTCTTTTTACATTGGTTCACAATGTTAGAGGTAGATAAATCATATATTTTTTGCTAATTATGCTAACGTTTTATTATGAATGAATCACTTTTTGCTAAAATACTTATTAGATCAGAATTAAATGTATGTATGTAAGGTTTGCCACTAACCCGGCCTATTTATGGAATGGGAAAAAAAAAATATAGGTACCACAGTTTTTATATAAAAGAAATTATCAGTTTCACCCCGGGGCCTATAAGAATTGGTATTGTGCTCGCGTGTCTCGAAAAACCTGTTCTGACGCCCGATCCGTCTCCAACCACGAGGCTACACGTGACCCTAACGATGTAGGTTACATTGACCGCTAAGACCCTTAAGAATACCTACAAAATATGTCGAGCAACTAGCTATATTAACTCTGTACTAACACACTCCATATCGGTTTGGTCCTGTATGAGATGAATGGCCCCGTGACAATGACAGGTGAGTACTTCGACGAACTAATATCGCTGACAGATTACGGGTTATTAGCAGACGTTTGAGGGACTAAAGCAATATACGTTACATCAATCTATCTATTGATGCATCACTGCGGTATTGTTAGAAATATGGCACGTAGTTAATACACGTATAGTTGGATTTATGAATGGATTGGTATAATGATGATATACTATTGCATGAAAGTTTGGCGCTTAAAAAGAGTAACAAGCAGTTTTTTGCCGGATCCTCTCGACCAGAAATAACTTTCCGAGCCGGTGGTAGAATCGCATAATGTATTTTTTTTTGTTTATTTTAAGTATCAACATTTATTTGCATTAACATGTAAATTATACAAAAGTACCTATAAATAGTTTTAAATTACCTAAATGTGTGACGATTAATAAGTGCTGTGTACAAGCCTATGCAAATAAAGAATTTTTTGACTTTACGATGGTCTGACGATATTGTAACGGCCGTGGGGAAACAATGGATAAGAATGGCAGGGGACAGAAGAAAGTGGCGTGATAAAGAAGATGCTTATACTCAGCAGTGGGTGGATGTGGACTGATATGAAAATGAGATTGACTTGACTTAACTATATGATGATGCGTCACCCACAAAAGGAAGCTTTGCCTTTGTGAGCTTAGAAACTTAGGGTCATATTCTCATTCATGTGTGCTCGATTTAGAAAAGTAACATCTCTTCTTGAATCTTTCTTTAAAACTTACTTATTTTAAATATCTGTATCCTTTTAAAAATAAAGGAGGCAGGCAACGTATGACGATTGAACTTGGCACCTAAACTATCATCTCATTTCTTTTGACGATGAAGTTGACAACCAAGGCATATTTTTTTTATGTGATCACAACAAAAAGATGCTACATGCTGGTTTTCTGTGACGCTGTGGTATCACTCCGATCGAGCCGGCCCGTTCATGCCGAGGCGCGGCTCTCCCATGGTCAAAATGTATAATTGAACTTGTATCTCATTTTGATAACTTGAATATTGCTAACAGTGAACCAACGAAATAATATTTAAAAATAGTTTGGCTCCAAAGCCCTAAATTTTTTCCGAGAAATCACTGAATAAGCAATAAAATTCTTCGTCGATTTATTTCAATTCCGATATTGCTGACGTAGGTATCTGATCTGTTCGAAACGAAGAGGGGTTTTTCATTACAGGTTACCCGAAAATTTATCGTACTTTCAGATTTGAAGATTTTTGATGTTTATAATATTCAACAACTTTTCATAGGTACATTGACCTGATTCCGTACTAAGTAGCTTAAGAACTTGTGTGACGGATACCAGACAACAGAGAAATTACAAATATATACATGAATACATAATATGTGTTATTACACAAAATGTTTTCTGGTATTTTATTACAACTAGCCACTGAACAAACAGAAGTGGCCATCACACGAATGTTTGTCCAGGATGTGGATCGAACCCACAACCTTTGGCATATGAAGCACTCGTTTGGCGTATGGGTCACTAATCAAATTTATTTATCATTTATTTAGTAAAGGTAAATCAACAGCTATACACATCTAGGACATTCACAGTATACATTACATATTGGGATTTCGGTAGTAGTAG